>OX375865.1:84604348-85204348 GCA_947359475.1 Heligmosomoides polygyrus bakeri | reverse complement strand
CAAATAAGGATTAGTGATCAACGTCCAGATAACCGCCACAGACGAAGTTTGGGCGAGAACGGTGACCATGGCCTTACCATTAGTCGCCACTACCTTCTGTACTTACCGTACTCTAGCGTAATACGAAAATCGAATGTCAGATTCGTGATCAGCACATCAGATAACCCTCCTGGAAGAAGTTTGGGGGGAACAGCTGATTATGACCTCGACGACCCTACTCACCCGTACCTGCTGTAACCTACCGTAATCGGCCGAAATTTCAAAAAGGGCTGTCAGATTCGTGGTCAGCACCACAAACTACCCCCTCGGCAAAGTTCGAGGTAAATTTTTTTCGACCTCTCCTCGTTCTCTGGAGTCATGAAAGTATTAGGGGGCCAAAAGTAATGAGACAAATTGAAAAAAAAATTTATCTCTTTATAACTCAATTACAACTCAACGATGCTGAGGAACGTATTTGCCATTAAGGGCAATAGCCTTGCTGCCATCGCTCAGCCAACTTCCTGATCCCATACTTCCAGAACTGCTTGGGCCTGGTGATGATCAACTGCTCGATATGGTTGTCAAGAACTCCTTGGGTTTTTGTGTCCCTTCCGACCAGGAAGCCCTGTAGGCTCAAGAAGAAGTGGTAGTGGTAGTGGCATGGAGAGATGTCCGGCGAATACGGTGGGTGAGGCATGTGAACGTAGCCCAGCTGGCCAAGCTTATCCGTGGTTACTTGTTCCCGATGGGGTGCGGCATTGTCGAAGAGGAGAACCTTCTTGAAGCGCTGCGAATGAATAAGAACGAGTCGCCGGCCCATCTCTTCTATTTCGTTCACCATGGCCTTGGAGTTCATCGTAGTGCTCTTGGGAAACAGCTTCCGGTAAACCGATCCATGGGCGCAGATCCAAAAGCTCCAAAGGTGCTTCTCGCCGTGAGCATCTCGCCGAACGAAAGTCGGTAACAGGTCACCAGGCCTCACCCAGACTCGCTGCTTGGCAGGGTCAAGGTAGAAGACGTACTTCTCATCTTGCGTGACAACTGAGTCCAGGCTGCTCGAGGGTGGGAATTGGGCGAGATTTGCGCGAGGCAGGTCGACACGTCAGTCTCGGCTTTCGGTGTGAGCAGACTGGGGTTTTGGCATGCTTCTGGAAAGGGCGGAAGTGGTAACTTCTCAGATGGACTTCAGTGAGTAGCATACAAACATACAAATACGATAAGCACGAAACCAGACCCCAGCCACGAGATATATGGACACGGCATGGGGTGTCTCATTACTTTTGCCCCCCCCCCCCCTAATACAATAGCGCCTTGATGGCACTTTAAATCAGCTTACTAGAGGTCACTGTTTAACGTTCGCTAAAAAACACAAAACATGTACAATACAGAAAGTGAGAGGAGTGAGCGAAGCACAGCTCACACTATACCCTTATTTGACAATTTAGAGTGCAATAAATGTGTAGGAGATGTGAAGGAAGCTAATTCGTATGTGTCAAGTTAGGCGGACTTTGATTTGATTGAGTTGCGGGAGGAAAGTATGGATGATGCCGATTGTGTTATTGTTAACGTTGGCATAGTGCATAAAGTTGTACACGAAATACTGGTCAACTTCCGACTCAGTCCACAGGTGGGTGCGGGGTTATCCTTGCCGTCCGGCCTTCCCGCGTCTCCACCCGGAGAACTTAGTCGGTTGCCTTCTGCGCTGTCGCTAGGCGAACAGGCAGAGTGGCTTATAGAAGCACTTAAGCCGTGCATGTCTACCGACATGTTGATGATCTTCTTCAGTTAAGTTCTTCTGAAGTTACCGGTACCTATTCCGACTTGACAACTCAGAAAAAGGTCACCTAAGGTCCCCTAGTGTTTCTTTTATCTCCCATCTAGGAATCCGACGGCTGAGCCGTTTGTCAGACGGTGACGACACCGTAGGTTTTATAAAGTTTATGTAAACAAAACAAAACTTCAACCAGCAAACGAAAACGGTTCACGACAACTTCAAATGCGGATACGACAGCGAATTAGAATAACGTGAGAGTGAATTCGAAGGTTTAAAAGATGACAATGAGTTCGACGGGACTAAATGGGTTCGACCGAATTAACTGAACTCAACAAGAATCAAATGCCACCGCTAAAGCTCGGTTAGTATGTGAGAGTTGCAATCAGGGCCCGTCCGAACACTGAGGTCTGGGTACCACCCGACTGACTCGCTCTTGACTCCCTTTGGGCTCCACTCACGCAACTAGGGGCGGATGGGACAAGGGAGGAGCAGGGATAGACCACGAGGTGGAGACCAACTCAACTAGGTGCTTACCTAATCCTTAAGGACCAATCTCACTTAGCAGTGAGGACGACTACCATGCAGCGGTCGCTGCGTAACCCGAGCCCGGGGAAATGCGGGGCGAAGGAGGGTACGTTAAGTACCAGTAGAAGCCCACCTAGAAGGTCAGGCTAAGGCAACGCCACCAGGAGTCGTCAGCCGACTGCTAAACAACTAGACTCTCCACTAGATGAAGCTACGCCCGGAAAGCACCCCCTTTACTTCTCACAAGTGATAACGCCTACTGAAACTCAGGCCGACTACACTCGTCTCAACCAGGCTAGGAGGCGGACGCGCTACTCCTGCCCGAACTCACTGGGGAGTCTACACTACGGGGGGAGCCGGGTGTGTAAACCCTTAGGGACTACCTAGACTGTTCCCCTAATTTAGTTCGTCTTCACCCAGTGAGTACCCCTACCGTGGAGGCTCAGGATTGGCCTACGACACAACAGAGGGGAATTGGGGGCTAACTGCTGTTAGCCACGAAGAACTCAAAGCCAGCTGTGAAGCGTGCGGCTGGGTACAAGGTTGGACGGAGTAATGATTTAGTTATGTCAGCCGAATACCGTGGGAGAGGAAGAAGGGACCGTGGGGAGTGGAGCACAAACGATGTCAAGAGCACTAGGGCCCTTGGTCGCTAGGCTTAGCGAAGGTACTCACTCTCTGCGGAGGGGGGAAAGCCACCTAACCCTACCGCAGCCTTGACCGGGAGACGCCTAGTGTCGTCCCGGGGAATATGAGGAGCGGAGGCTAGGATTGAAGACGTCGGGTCCAACCGACGGTAGAAATCCTAGCACGGGATGACGTGCTCACGGCACTCCAAGCGAGATAATGGACCCTTCCCCACGAAGGTGCGGTTAGAGGATAAAACGGAATAATAAAAGCGAGAGAGACGCGGCCCTTACGGCCAGACCGGCTATCCTGCGGCGGGAAAGCAAGAAGACTACTGTTCTGGGGACCCGGGCCGCTGCGCGTGATCCGAGGCGGTGCGGTTCCCGCGGTGCCTGATCAATGCCGATCACTGCGGATCACCCCAGGCCTCGTTCGTTCGGACGGCCCCGGCCATGGCGAAGGAGAGGGGTCCGTAGGAAATAGTGTTCCGAAGGAGGAGAGTGCCGACGGTAAGAGAGATATCGACACCGATCGACACTGGGGGTCCGATAAACGCTGGACCCGGACTTGACATATGTCACTCCTGAGGTCGAGGAGAGGTCAAAAAATCCCTCACACTTCTACAAGGGGATATTTGGGTGCTGATCACGGATCTGACATCTATTTTTCCTATTACTCTGGGGTACGGTAAGTTGAAGTAGGTAGGGTGACTGAGGTCATGGCCACCGCTTTCGCCCAAGTTTCGTCTACAGGGGTTATCCAAGGTGTTGATCACGAATCTGACCCTAACTTGACAATTTAAGGTGAAATAAATGTGTGGACATGTGTGGGACGCAGATTGGTAAAGGAGGCAACGATCATGTAAGAAATGCCAAAATGGTGCATAGCAGGGTAGTCGAAAATCTGGGCACTTGGCCCCAGGGTCGGATTCATCAACGATTTACATAACCTTAACAGAGATTTCACAGCCAAAAACTCAGATAACACGGCTCATCGCTCTCCATACCGCTTGATAAGCCGCGTTATCTGAGTTTTCCGCTGTAAATTTAATGTTATGTAAGTTGGAGGAGGCGCCGACTATCGCGTGCATCCGATACCAGGTTCCTGGTTCGGATTTTCCGCCCAGGCCAACCAAGCCTTCCATCTCTCCGGGGTCGGTGAATTGGTACCAGACTCGTCTGGGAAGGATAGAGCGCTGACTTGTTCATCGGCTCGCCACCGCAAGTCATTGTATGGCCAAATACGCATTCAAATCGCTTCCACGATATTCCGTAGAAGTAGAATGCGCGATGAATCCCAAAAGGGATTAAATAACGCCGTCCTTTATCCTTTATCCTTTAAGTCGTTGATGGATCCGACCCCAGGAGCCGGACTCATTACCGATTTACAGCAATTTAACAGAGAAATTACAGCCAAAATTCATGATAGCGCTGCTATATCGCTCACCATATTCGCTTAATAAGCCGCGCTACCAGGAATTTCTGTTGCATTTTCTCCGTTAAATTGCTGTAAGTCGTTGTTGAATCCGGCCACAGGACAGAAGAAGTGTATACGACGCATCCTTTAACACGTTGACGACAATGTCGCTCAATGGTGCGCGACAGTATATTGTTTTACTAAGAGCGATATCCGGTCCATCCAAACTTCGTCCACCGAGGTTATTCAGGGTGCTGAACACGATGTCGATGTCCTTTTGGACGATTATGGCAGGTTTCCCTCTTAATCAATGGTCGTGTGAGGACCACCGACTTTTTAATTCAGCTACCCAGTAGGTGAACACACTGCTCGAAATTTTGTGACAATTTTATTTCTTAAGAAAAATAATGGATTAGAACTTGTGCTAAAGAGCAGGAAGGTGGCCATTTTTTAGTGTCAAAAAAGATTGCGCCATGAGCATGTGATTTCGATTTGATCGATAGTAGAATTTCTGTCCGCACGGAGTTTGACACTTGTTAACGAAACAACAAGAAGCACAGTAAAGAACACAATATTCTCACTTTGATGGATAATGTAAGTGGCGTTCGCCCTATCAATCGAATAAAAGTTCCGGCGAAATTTTTGAGTGCATGGCGCGACCTGATCCATCAATGCGCTATATGATTGTTTCTTCTTCTTCTTCTTCTTCTTCTTCAGCGTTTGTCCCGCTTAGTTGCGGGGTCCGCTTTCCTGGAATGTTGGCGCCACTTTTCCCGATCAAATGCCTAATCAGGGTGCAACCTAGCCACCTTCAAGTCCTGATGCAGCGTATCAAACCACCGCTGTTTTGGTCGCCCTCGTGGCCGCCTACCGGGCACATCAAGGTTAAGACCATTCTTTCGGACAGTGTCATTATTTGCGCGAAGGACGTGGCCGTTCCATCGCAGACGAGCTTCGCGCATCTTCTCAAATATCGGAGTGACATCGAACCTCTGCCGTATGGAGTCGTTGCGTACTCGATCCAAACGCGTAACTCCGGCCGTCCACCGCAGCATCTTCGCTTCCATTACGCTGAGGCGCCTTTCAATTTCTTAGGTAGCACTCAGCTCCGTAAATTGCTACAGGTCGGACGACTGCTGTGCAGATCTTCGACTTTAGGCGCTCCGGTATCTTCTTGTCGCAGAGTACTCCCGTCAGAGAGCGCCATTTGGACCACGCTAATTTCACGCGTGAGTTGGCTTCAACGAATAAACCGCCATCGAACGCGATTACTGATCCCAAGTACTTGAATACCGAAGTACGTGGCAGCTCAATGCCATTTACCTTAATGGAGCTGGACTCATCTTCCTCAGTCGTCATATACTCGGTCTTCTTGACATTAAATTTGAGTCCAAATCTCTCTAAGCGATCGCACCAAGCTTGTACCTGCCGCTGGAGTTCAATCTTATCTTCGCTAGCGAGCATTACATCATCAGCATAACGCAGCGTCCAAGGGACTGGCTGCTGAAGATCACGCGATATGGCATCCATAACGACGACGAAGAGTAGAGGGAAGATCGCAGACCCTTGATGTACTCCGACAGAGATGGGAAACTCCATCGACGTACCTGCTGCACTCGACTCTTTGGACAAGAGTACAGTATTCGTACCCACTCTATGAGCTCTTCGGGAACTCCATGTTCTCGTAAGGCATACCATATCACTTTACGCGGAACGCGATCAAAGGCCTTCTCCAAATCCAGTAAGGCAAGATGCACCGGCTTCTGTTTCTCTCGGTGTTTTTCTATCAGAAGACGAACGGCGTGTATGGCATCGACTGTGCCACAACCAGCTACAAAGCCGCACTGATTGGTAGAGAGCTGGACGATATCACGAATGCACCCGTCGACAATCCGCTCGAAGATCCGCGCTATATGCTTGTTTGTTTATTGTGATTTAAGGCAAATTTTAATTTATTATTTCTTCTCTTAAAGTATTAGATTGTCCGGAAAGTTCTCAGCGTTTTGAGTGCTTCGCTTTGAACTACCATAACTTTCACAAACCGTAACGGATTAAGTCGAAATAAGAACCATTCGAATCAGCACACCTTTGCCAACGCTCCACCTGTCGGCTTACCCCATTAGCTAAGAAATTAGGCGGTCGGGATCCGACAAAATCCACGAAACCTGTTTTGGCTTGGTCCTGATTCGTGAAGGTTTTACCAGCGAGATAGTTCTGAAAGTGCTTGAAAAGGTGGAAGTCGGTTGGTGAGAGGTCTGGAGAATTTGGTGGGTGAGACAGAACTTCAACCCTTAATTCGTTCAATTTTCGAATGATGATTTGTGAAAGTTGTGGTTTATCGTGTCAAGGAATCGGACTTATTCTGTTGACAAATGCTGGCTGAAGTTGATTCAATTTTCGGTGCATCTCATGGGCTTCCTTACAGTAGGACTCTGCTGTGATCGTTTGGCCTGGTGCCAAAAAGTTGTCATGGATCACCCCAGCCACTGAACACCACGCAGTGGCCATTACCTTTTTGGCGGAAGTTCGCCTTTGGAAAATGCCTGGGGGTTCGTCGGCGTCGATCCACTATCCGGAACGTTTCCTATTATCATACAGAATCCACTTTTCATCACAAGTGATGATTCGATCCAAAAGCGGGCCAGCTTTGTTGCGTAAAAGTAGAGGAGAACAAATCTCGGAACGTGACAATTTTTGCTGCTCACTAAACTCGTGGGGCACCCATTTCTCAAGGTTCTTCACCTTTCCAAGGTGTTTCAAAGCATCCGCAACAGCAGTTTTACCGACGTCTAGCTCTTCCGCGATCCCGCGACCTGTTTGGGATGGTTCAGCTTCCACCAAATCTTTGAAACCGTCGTCCAGGATTGCTCTAGGTCGACCGCTACGGGGTCACCTTTGAGGATGAAACCTCCGCTCCGAAATGTACTGAACCACTGGCGCACAGTGCTTTCTACAGCACTGTTAGGCTCCCACACTTGATTGATTTGTCGAGCTGTCTTGGCTGCGAATTGTCCCAATTTGAAGTTGAAATGAAATACCGTTTGGAATTGCTCCTTCGACATACTCCGATAAGTCCTTCAAGAATAATCATATACTATATAATAACGCGCTAAGCACTGGGTCATACTATCGATCGGCGCAGCCGCAGAAACTAGTCATGAAATAGGGGAAAATCGGGGGGGGGGGGGAATTACAGCACAAAAAAAGCGAAAAATACCCAGACGTCTTCTCCCTGCCTGGGAACTTCAGCCCTGGGGTAGTTGAGGTCTATCAACACGAATCTGAAGTTCGTTTTTGTAGTATCGATCACCGTTAATCGATACTGACCGCAACTGTTGAGACGAACATTATCATCGTGTGTGGCATCCTAAATTTATCCTTAGACGAAGTTTGGATCACGGTATGTCGTGTCACGCGGCACGCTTCGTACCATGGGCCAGACACGCGAAAATCGCTCTCGTCGTCAACGTTGCAAATGAGAGGTTCCCTGTGTAATGTACACTCTTTTGAGGGATGCGACGTATACACTTCTTCTGCCATATAGTCTAGACATTCTGCTAGAAAACTCACAAATAGAACGAATCTGCATGTCCGGTAGCGTCAGCGATGATAGTTTGTTGCGCCGCAAAAAAAATTTTAATGGAAAAGTCCCTCCCGCTATGCATCCGAATCAACCTTTTTTGTTTTGTGTTGATTTCTGTTTTGCTCGTATTCATTGCTGCACTGCGGTATTTTGTTGATAATTCTCAACACCATATGGCTGAAAGGATACCTTCACCGCATGCAATCAAATTGAACACATTGCAATCGTGGAATGACACATGAAACGCAAAGATCGGCGGTGGAAATTCTTCCTTGGTCGCGCCAGGCCTTCCACTTCTAACGATCGCCAATAGCAGTCATATGCCTTCTTGGTCTGCACATGACTTGAGATAAATGAACCGGGCAGTGCTGTGCTTGGTAGGCCTCATAGATGTATGGTACATCTGGAAGAATAGAAGTGAGGTATCTTTAAAGCTATGTAACCAGTTCCTAGGTGATAAAATACCCAGCTAACCCATCTGGATTTGAATCACTTCTGCTGTTTCTGACTACTCTTACGATCGTCAAGGATCGTCTACACAATCTACCCTGTACCACGTTCAAACCTAGAATTCAGCTAATTTGCTGTACGTTATCCGGCCCAGAAACTACCGGATAACAAACTACAAAACGGAGAGGCCAAAACCTCCGGAATAACGGATAACGGATAGCACTTAATCCGCTCATCCCTGGTACCAAAATTCGAGGGCCCGTAGCTCATTGGGTTCAAGGACTCAGCAAAAACGAAACATGTTTTTCTACTACATGAAGGGCGAGATTCTCTCGGCACTATCCATTTCCTCCCTTCAGACATACGTCTGAGACTCTTCCCTGTAGGAAGAAGGCAAACAGTAGTCATATCGCTGGCTCTTGTTGAGGGAGAAGTTTCTGAGGGTTAAAAACCTAGACAACTATTAGTTAAATCAGTGACTGCCGGAAAATCCTTGAACCTATTTCTTCATTCCGTGTTCAGGTCAGCAACTTCATGGTGGTGCACGCAATCCGCCGATGTCTCCAAGGAACTACCCTGGTTTCGCCAACTCGGTGGTCGTACCCGAGCCCAACATCCAGACGGTTGAGATCAACAAACGTGACGAGCCGGATCTACCTGAAAAGGTTTCTGAAGGGGTTGGTGTTCATCAGCCGAGACACACGGAAGCCGGGGTACCGTATGATGCAATAGAATTGCTCCGCGTCGTTGTGGGTCAACAAGGAAGAGATATCTGGAGATTGATGTGAGACGTGAAGAGGAATTTGGACGAGCTCTCCCAGAATTTCGTCCTCCTGCAAGCCGCGTGCGGATCGAGTGAAGTGCCGGTGATGGAAGATGACGTGATTCGTCCGTATTTCGCTCAGTTCCTCTACCCCGCTGAAGGTTGTGAACGCGTGGTGGATGAATTCCGAGCATATCTGTCAGAGATTTACACTCGCTTCGTTCGAGAGCGACAGTCGGACACGCTGCAGGAATTCATGGGAACTATGTACGTCCTGCACGCGCGCTTCCTCTTCTTGCTCGATGTGTGTTTGAACAAGCGCAGTCAGACTCATTAACCGTTATGGATTGGATTAACGGGATCTCGGTACATCGGTTCCCAGACCGGTTCAATCCCGACTGCACTTTCGGATTTAGATAAGGAGACCTTTTTGCAAGTGTATTTTCTAGGCTCATCTGTAGCGAAGACGTTGGCATGTGTAAGTTTGTAGCTTCTATGGATTCTCCTATGACTTCTCTGTCTATATTCCTCCTTACGCAAATCTATGATGTACTATTGAGATGGCCGAAGTCGTACTCGTTAACGTAAGATTTCTCATCTTTCTCATCCACAAAACATTCTGCATGTGTCATCTTAGGCCTATCAGCTTATCATTGCAATTAGTCTCTGATGCGAAGCGAACTCCCTAGGAGATGGTAGAAGCACAATTTGTCACCCCAATTTTGAAGAAAGAAAGAAAACATCTCACAAACATCCTCTGCACTTGAGAACTATGTACGGACCGATAGTACGTACAACACCTGTTCACTGCATTTCGGAGGAACGTGAAATTCGCTACTTCTGCGGCGTTGTGTAGTTTTCGGAAGGCTTCTTGGCAGTCGTTAAGCACCAGAGTCAATGATAGTAAGACATTGTTATTTTTCATAATATTCTTTGTCACTTCGTTTTGAGGTTGGAAGTACTTTTGTGTCGTCTTTTTGACAGATGAGAGGATTTGCGATGCGAAGTGTTGACTTTAGGGAAGTATTCATGTGCAAAATAAGTTGCTGTCGGAAAAATTATTGAATGAAGCGTTTTAGGGAGCGAATTTTATCTCACTTGCATTACAAAGTTTACTTGGTTTTATCTGCCGTTATTGAGTACAACTCAATAAAACTTGAAGACACATCGAAATTTGTGATCAGCACCCTGCAACGAGTTTCAGTTTCAGTTCTCAGTCCAGCTTCCCCATAATATGCCCTCTTGCTAGCCTTCTTCATGTCTTCATTTTTGCGGCACTGGTCCCTTCTCGTTTCCTTTGTGACACCGAAGTGCAACTCGTCGCGCATCCATGAACTTGGGTCTCGTCCATGAACGTCCATAAACAACAGCTGAAGTTCTCGTTTTGGTACTTAATAAACTCAAACAGTCAAACAGCGGCGCTGGTGTAAAGAGTAGCATCGCTGTTCGAAAAGCAGGGGCAAGATTCGTCAACGACTTACAGCGATTTAACGGAGAAAGTACAGCCGAAATCTCTGATAGCGCGGCTTATCAAGCGATGTGGTGGAACATTTCACGAGCGATAAGCCACGCTATCAGGGATTTCGGGCGTATTTTCTCCGTTAAATGGCTGTGAATCGTTTATGAATCTGGCCCCAGAAGGTGCGGGATCGAGTCGCGCTTGGCGCAAAAATTTTTGCCGCAACAATACCTCTAGGCTTAAGCAAATGTGTAAGAACCAACGCGTGGTGGTCAGCGCGTGTCGTTTTGCAGTCAAAATGTGCATCTAAATAGGCTCCGCAACATCCTGTAGAAGTAGAGTTCGTAGCGCATCCCAAACGGATTGATGTACGCCGCCCTTTATTCCTTTTATCCTCTTATATCGTAATAAGCTTAAGACATCACAGATGACTAGGAAGCTTAAGAAAAGCCCTAAACACACTTCTCGTTGGATATGCGGTACATGTTAGCACTCCATCGTTAGCGATATCGGCTCGAGGTAGCGCATTCGGACTGGCGCACTTGCCACGATCTCCCGAGTCAGCGTTCTTGGTTTGCGATCCGCCCAGGCCTTTCGTTCCTCGGCGAATTTGTACCAGACTTCCTTGAAAGGAATCGTGGCAGATCGTGGCAAGTGCGCCAGTCCGATTGCGACTTGTACATCGGCTGGCCTCGCATGTCGCTCAGCAGGCCAAATATTCCGGGTAAATAATGTTGGTCGTTACCTAAGTTCTGTCGTTTTATGACCTCTAACTTCAAATGTAAGTATCTTCGCGCAAGCATAACTTTATTAGTTGGGGTAAAAACCATTGTAATCTACACATCTTTAACAACAAGATGCTGATTTATATATTTTAGTAGCGTACAACTCTGGAGATCTAGAAGCGATGAATTCTTCGAGAGCATATTCTGCATCATGTCGGTTCCTGAAGTATTTTCCGCGAAGGAAGCCGTCGAGATGTTTGAAAAATGGGAGGCTGTAGACGATAGGTCGGGAGAATACGGTGGATGGTCGAATGTTTCGTATCCCAAAGAATGGAGCCTCTGTCTGGGGATCATCGATACGTACAGCAAAGCGTTGTCGCGCAAAGGTATGGTCCCCTTCTGTAGATCAGCGCTGGGTAGATTTGCTGGAGCTTCTTGTGCACCTCGTCCAGCTTCTGACAGTACTTTTCCGCAGTGATTGTTTCATCAGGTTTGAGAACGTCATAGTGGATTAAACCGGTGGCAACCACCAAACGGTCACCATCACCTTTTCCTGGTGCATACTCGGTTTTGGACAGTGTTTAGGTGCTTCGTCAATATCTAACCATTGAGCACTTCGTCGTCGAATGTCGAAGACAATTCATTTTTTGTCACAAGTCACAATTCGCTCCAGAAACGGGTCGCTTTTGTTGCGTAGAAGGAGCGCTGATGATACTTGCAAACGGCGAGCTCAAAGAGCGAATCTGCTCTCGAAGACTTCATGGCTTCTAGATCTTCGGAGTTCTATGCTACTGGAATAAATAAGCAAGTATCTCGTTGGCAAAGATGTGTAGATTGTAACCTTTCTTATTTCGCCTAATAGCGTCATGTTTGAGCCGAGATACTTACATCTGAAGATAGAGGTCAAAAAACGACAGAACATAGATAACGACCTAATACTTCATAAATTTTGTTCATGACATCCAGTAAAAGTAGAATGGGTGGCACGTGTCAGACGGAAACTGACTGATACAGTGCTTTATCCTTTATCCCAATAAGTAACGGTGACGCTCCACTGGCTTCAGTACGGCCTCAAGCGATTTCACATTTCACGTGGACTGATTTACAGAATACTCAATTTTTGCTGAAAATGAGGTTGGTGCCGAAGTGATTCCCGCAAAGACAGCTCTTCGTAGTATTCCACTTGATTTATGTGGACCTTCGCTCGGTTCAGGTGGCAGATTTGTTGTTGTTTTGCGCTCCTGTGGCGGCAAACAAAGTAGTAACAACCTGCTGCAGCACGACACCTACCTTCTTCACCCTCAGTATGCGCGAACGACCACATCGGATTCACACGTACATCTAAGCCTAACTCGACGGGCATGCTACGACAGCTTGGCTAGTAAGCTCTTTTGCTGTGTGGTAGCATCGGAAGGGTGTTCATCACCACTCACCGTACTTTCGTGGCCTTGTTTGGTAACACTGAGTCAAGTTTAAAGAAGTCTGGTAGAGCGCTGAAACAATGCAAACGGTCTAATAGACGGTTTCACATACGATGTTTGTGGTCAAGTCGCCCGCCGCCAGTTCTCGGATGCAGACGGAATTCGTTTCTGATTCGATTCGAGCCATGAAAAATGAATTATGGCTTGTTCAATCCCTCTAGAGATACGCCACGCATTCTACTTCTACGGGTTGTGGAGGCAATTTGAATGAGTACTCGGCCTTCGTAACGGCTTGCGGTGGCTAGAGATGAATAAGTCAGTGTTCGGTCCTTTCCATACAAATCTGGAACCAATTTACCGACCCTGGAGGCATTTAAGCTTGGTTGCCCTTCGAGGGAGATCCAAACCAGCAGCCTGGAATCGGGTGCACGCCACAGACGGCACCTTTTCCGCCTGCGCTACTCCGATACAAATCGCACCAATGCTATCTTAAATCTTGATCATTAATATCATCAACTAGGCTATTTTGGGAATAAAAAACGGAGATTTGTCTGTTTACTGAGCGTTATCCATGGCTAGGTGCCTTTGCAATTTCTTGCAGAAGTACTATACGTGACCACCCGAGATGTTGACCACGTTCTCATCGACTGTCCTTCCATGTCGCGGGTAAAAGAATAAAGATCAGGAGCTGCTTTTGTGGTATACGCCACGCAAACTATTTCTATATATGGGGGATCGTTGGTGTTCGATTGCATTGTGTATATTTGACCTATGTGAGCAATGAATTGCAGCCGTCTTTCTAAAGTCAATATTTTTCTGAAAGAACTAAGATACCGAAACAAAGCCGCTTGGTGGATAAATCAGAAGTCGATTCGATTTGAGAGAGAGTGCAAACGGCATTGGAAAGGAAGATGGTCGGCATCCCTCTATACCAACAGCGACTTTCCGGATTGCACAATGAACAGATCCGAGCAATGTCCAGAGTCCGGGACGTCTCCATTAGTCCCTGTCGCGTGCCAGAGCGGTCCAATGGATCCTCCTCGCTCGAGGGCACGAAGAGCGTCATATCGGTCGTTCAGGACTTTCACGAAGAAGTCCGACTAACGCGTTGGTGGGCTTCCCGGTGTTCTCTTGACATCCCGCGGAATCCAGTCGGTAACGGCTCCCGTCCAGCGGGTGTCTGCGAAGCGCATTACGTGGCCGGCCCACCTAATTTTCGACAACTTGGCCCACGCGACAGCGTCTCTGATCTTCGAACGTCGGCGAAGCTCGGAACTCTGGAGGCCTTCTCTCACTTGCGTGAGTCGTGTCACTCCGAGCATCGTCCTCTCGATTCCACGCTGCGCGACGCTGATCGCGTGTTCATCCTGCTTTCGCATAGCCCAGGTCTCTGAGCCGTATGTTAGGGCAGGAAGAACGGTAGAGTCGAATAGGTGGGCACGGAGTCGGACGTTCTTCGTCTTCTTTGCGACTTCTTCGACGCTCTTAAAAGCTCCCCAAGCCGCTCGTTTCCTCCTGCTCAGCTCCGGCGCTAGGACGTTGGCCATATTGACTTCGCGACCCAGATACATGTAGCTGGAGCATTCGGAGATGTTCGTTCCGTTGAGCGAGAATGGGGCATCAGAAACTTGTCCGTTCCTCATGAACATCGTCTTCGTAAGATTCAGCTGCAGTCCAACATTCCCACATACACGATCGAAGTCGGCCAGCATTCGTTCCGCCTGACTGATGCTCGGTGTTATGAGCACGATGTCGTCAGCGAAACGAAGATGGTGCAGCTGCTGACCGTCGACCTTCACTCCCATGTCTTCCCATTCTAGTTCGCGCATGACGTTTTCGAGGGTGGCGCTGAAGAGCTTCGGGATATGGTATCCCCTTGCCGAACCCCTCTCCTTACGTCGATGACGACGTCGTTGTAGAATGGAGAGATCTTGGTCGTGAATCCACTCTCGAAGGACTCTGATGTACTGAGTAGGAACGCCCTGAGTGAGCAGGGCTTCGTGGACCGCTTCAGTCTCGACGGAGTCGAATGCCTTCTTCAGGTCGATGAACGTGAGGCAAAGCGGCAGCTTGTACTCTCGCGACACTTCGATGAGCTTCGTAATGGTGTGTATGTGGTCGACCGTGCTGAATCCTCTCCGAAATCCTGCTTGCTCGCGTGGCTGTCCTTCGTCCAGCGTTCTGCTGATCCTATTCAGGATGACTCGAGTGAGCAGCTTGTAGACTACGGACAGCAGGCAGATCGGGCGATAGTTGCCAATGTCGTGCCCGTCTCCCTTCTTGTACAGCAAGACGGTCTTGCTGGTCTTCCACTGAGATGGAACCTTGCACTCCGACAGGTATCGTGTGAAGAGTCGCGCCAGGGTGTTGATGAGCGCTGGCGGGAGGTTCTTCAGGTGTTCGGGTCTGATCCTGTCAGGGCCGAGTGCTGTACGTTTCTTCACCGACGAGATGGCGTGTCGGATCTCGGAAGGGAGAACAGAGGGAACGACGTATCCATCCTGCGGAAGATGGCATGGGGGCAGGTGGACGTGGCTATCGAAGAGATCGGAGTAGAAGTCGTGGATGATCTTCTCCATGGTCCTTCTGGAAGAGGTGACGGTTCCGTCAGGACGTCGGAGAGCGGTCATCTTGGTCTTGAAGTTGTCGAAGTTTCGGCGGGCATTGCGGATGCTCAACCCTGCCTCTGCTGCTTCAGCCAACACTTCCGCCCTTCTCTCCTTGAGATCTTCCTTTATCGCCGCTCTGCATAGCTTCGCAAGCTCGGACGTCAGCTGGAAGTTGCCTGACTCTCGTGCTGCTCCACGCTGGCGTATAAGCTCGAGAGTTTCCGGAGACAGGCGTCTCTTGGTGGTCTTCAAGCTCTCGGCTCCCTTAGCACTATCGTGGAGATGGTGCACGAAGCGGTCGTATTCCTCGTCGATGTTGTCCATGACGGCATCTTCCCAAAGGCCGGCAAGAGAGGTGTAAAGGTCCCAGTTAATGGTCGTTCTGGGACTCCTCTTCTTGAACTTCGCGGCCTTCTCTCCTTGACGCGAAAAGCGGAACCTTGCGCGAAGGAGGCGGTGGTCCGATCCCGTGTAGAACTTGGGGACAACGGAGACGTCGGTCAGGCAATACTTGCGATTGAAAATGATGTGGTCGATCTCGTTGTGGAACTGGCCACCGGGAGATTCCCGGGTCCATCGTAGGGAGGGAGGCTTCTGGAACTGCGAGTTTCCATGGATGGTCTTGGTCGACATGATAAACTCAGACAGCCTTTCACCTTGCTCGTTCCACTCCAAACCGTGGGTTCCGATGTGAAGTTCTTCTGGCGACCTTCGCGGTCCGATCTTAGCGTTGAAGTCGCCGACGATCACCTTGTAGAAGGTGTGATCTTCCTTATAGAACTTCTCCAGCTCCACGTAGAAGGCTTCGACCTCTTCGTCGTCGTAGTCGGATGTTGGGGCATACGCGACGAATACGGTCAAAGCTGGCACGGAACCACATCGCTTCAGTCGCAGACGTCCGATTCGGGTTGTCAGAGACTCGTACGAATCGATGTTCATGGCCTAGTGCGTGTTGACGAGGACACCAACGCCGCCTACTCCCCTGCTTTCGCATGTTCCGAGGAACAGTTCTTCTCCGGAGTCGTAGGCGGCGTGTAGGGGTGGTGTCTTCTCGTTTCGGTCAGTCCGATGACGTCGTACTTGATCTTCCTGGCTTGCATCATCAGGTCCTCGACGGATGCTTCCGATGCAAGTGTGCGGGCGTTGTAAGTACAGATCGTCATCCTAGTCCTCAATTTGCGCAGCCTGGTTAGGCCCTGAGATTTTAGCAGCCTCTCCGTACTCGTCCTTCCCATCGCTGCAGAAATGGGGGCTCTTTCGGGGTCAGGGGAATGAGGCCCTTTAGTGCTCCTGTGTTTGACTTCCATACAACACGGGTAGCTAGTCAGGCTCTGTCGTGCGGGCGAAGAACTCCGGGCAGCCAGCCAGACTGCCCGAAGGGACGGGGCGAGACTTTTGAGGCGGCCTCGAATCGCCTTACGATGTACTCCCAGTCTACCGAGTGCAAGCTTTTGGCCGAGCCGACACAGTCACAATCCGCGCAGTCGCGGACACATCCGCGCACACTGTGCACGAACATGCCGCTCCCACGCACAAGGAACGCGTCGACCCGACACAGCAGGAGCAAGGAGTCCATCCCCTGCATCCCACCTGCGTCTCTGGGCAGTGCACGGTCGCATTTGGTTCGCGTTTAATTCCCCTATCCACCACCCGGGGACGCGCCACGTGGCCCTGCGACAAGCGGCCCGAGATCCCTCTTAACAAGAGAGCCCGAAGGCTCTCTATCGAGGGATATATATATATATATACTGATAAAGAAGATAAAGAAACATGAATGAGTGGCCAATGCGGAGGTTAAATCTGATATCTCAGTCGCTGACGGAAATTTTAGCGCATGTGCCCTGTAATTTGTGTACTTAGCTCGTCTTGTGCGCTTGGCAGCACAGCTGGAGCAGGCGCCGGCTGTCAGTCTCACCTATTTCCACGTTTCCAGTTCCGATTTTCCACCTGGGCCAACCAAGCCTCCCTTCCCTCGGAACTCGGCGACTTAGACTAGTAGACTTCCTTGGGAGAGACGAAATGCTGGCTTGACCATTGGCTTGCCTTCGCAAGTCAGTGTGTAGGCCAAATACGCATTAAAATTGCCTCCACGGAGTTCCAGAGAGGCAGAAGGCAAACGTTAAAAGCACACAGCATGCATGTATTATAATTCAACAAAGCAAAATGCAACTCTAGAATTTAAACAAAAGTGATTGACTGTAGAACTAGTAGTCAGTATCACTTGTTGATTTCTCTCAAGAAAAATCATACTCTCAGTTATGTTTTGCTGGCAAACCGTTTAAACTGCTCCACTGATAACATTCTTGGCACGTTTTTGGTAAGCTTCAGGTATACACCACCTGCTCTATATCAAAGAGTATTTGCATATGGACCTGTTTTTGGGCGGGTTAACGTGATCTTTGGTAGAGCACTTCTAGAACGCGAATTGGACAGACTACATAAGTAACTGTCTCGTAATAACTCCTTTGCTAATGCACCTAAAGTGCGCCTCCTTATGAACCATGCAAGCGTCACCGACTTTACGTCGAGAAACAAGGGAAGGAAGTTGAAGAAACATGTCGTCGTTACTTCGAATTTGTCAGCTAGCCGAGATGGTACAGTTTTATTCGGCTGACATTGGCATTATCGCCTTCGTCGGAGCCTGGACAGCCAGAAACGCGTAAAATTATCCCACCAAGCACCATTTCAATCTGAGAGAACAAATTGAAAGGGCCTAGTGGACCAGAAAGAACCATGCAACCGAAGCTAGAAGGTTCACCTAGAGATGCGGAGAAGAACTCAATGGAGTTGCCCACAGACCAAATGGCTAGTTGAAATGGTGCTTAGTTGGATAATTTTACGCGTTTCTGGCTTTCCAGGCTCCGACGAAGGCGATAAGGCCGAAACGTCGGCCGAATAAAACTGTACCATCTCGGCTAGCTGACAAATTCGAAGTAACGACAACGTATCCACCATGCCGAGATTTATGGAAAGTCGAACATGGAGCATTATGAAGAAGCATGTTTCTTACTACAGCGTCTGGAATTCAATCATACTCGCAAGCGCCAGCACGCACTAAAAGCTTTCGAGTGAAATTCTATCTGAACTTTCTCAATGCGATATATTTCTTTCATCTTATTTGGGTTAAAGACTGTGACACCAGATTGTACAATAGGCCTAACGCACGGTCTAACATACTAACATACGTTTCATAAGCACTTTTTATTTTTACTTCATACTCCTTTAGAAATCCGAGATGTGCGTATAGCTGCCTGCTTACATCTATAGCATGCTCAGAAAATTCACTGTTGTAACGGAAGCCAAGACCTTTAACGGAACTATCAGGAAGAGCAACAGCACTGTTGCGCGTGAGCATGACAGAATGCGTGATCCATCCCTTAGAGAAATTGAATAACATTGTCCTCCACCTGTATATCCATACCTGTCATGCCCACAGGCCCATTATATAATACCGATTGGACGACGTGAATTTCTTTTTAAAGGCAGTGCTTAAAGCGCCGCCTAAATGAATTACGGTCTGCGGTGTCTGCAGATTTTTGTAGGAAGGGTGAGGTCAAGAAAATGCAGCGATATCCTAATGTGTTCGGTTTGAAAGTTCTTCTTGATCATAGTCGAATAGCACCGAAAGGCCCAGATTGCTTGGAAGGAAACTGAGGAGACAACAAATCAGAAATACCGCTGGTGAGGTTCGTATATCGTTCAGCACTGGGAATCTATGTGATCATAACAGAGCATCTGTAGAGCGTCTTGTCAGTCCTCATTTACACACTGGCGCGGCTCTTCACATGCTTCTTGTCGAAATTCACGGCGAATTCAATTTGTTGTTCACGGCGCACTCTAAAGACCAGCTGGACAGCTTAGAGCAACCTCTGAGTAGGGCGGCAGAAAGTTTCTGATAAAACTCACCAAACGCTCAGTCTACAAGCTGTCGCGCCCACTCGATTGAAAGGTTCTTCTCTGTACGCATTGCACACGGCGCACACCAAAGTTTCGCTGGGACAGATTAGAGCTAATCCTGAGTGTGGTGACTAGAAATTTCTTAGAACATTCTCCAAACGGTTCGAAATAGTCTTGAGGATTTCGAATTTCCCAGTAAGAGAAGACAGAAGCGCACTTGACATGCGCTCGCCCACTCGATTGATAGGTTCGATTCTGTGTGCATTGTGCACGGCACATTTTCGGAGCATCCCTGGCATGACAGAGCACTGGCAACGTACGCCATGCTTGAGATACCCCAAAAGCTCGCATGTCCTGGGAGATAAGCTGCTCTAATCGCAAAAGCCCACTCCAGTCATTTTTGGACCACCCACGGCGAAAATATAGGTGTTCTGGTAAACTCGTATAAATGTTTCTGTAGATCTCGAAGAGGCGAATCGAATGGTGCCAACCTTTTTTCAAAAAAAACCTAAAACTGAAGGAGTTATGAGCATGCGACGCTTTGCAACGCTATTTCTGCGTTTTTTCGCCCACTTTTGACCGTGCGGCGTGAGAGGTATTGTGGTAGAATATACCACTTCTCCACCACTACTTCCGAATCTGGCAGAAGAAGAAACAATAAGAAACTAAGTAGATTTTGAAACTCAACGATGTCAGTAGGATATGTAACTCCCGACAAACCTGTTAGGCCAGTTTCTGTTTCCAACTTCTCTCCCTTCTTCACCGCAGTTCCGTCTCGCGTTGCATTGAAAATGTTCAGAAATCTTAGGAAATCGTGTTTGCGCCGAAATTGTTCGCTTCCATTCTCACAAGACGGCTCAGGAATGAAAATTCATAGTTTACGGGCGCAATGAATTTTTAATCACAGGAATTGATCAGAATGCAAGAGTTATGACTGCATATATAATTCCGCACATGCCATCGGTCATACTAAAAGTCTCTTCAGATTGGGAAGCGCCTATTGAACTCGTTAATCAAAACATCACAGCTATTGATGACCGTTCGTGAAGATAAACTGTACCCTACCAACGCTCTTGAAGAATACAGCAATGGGAAAATTCCAGGCAGCTGTAAGAGTTCGATGCCTTTGCCATAACTAAGTCTGCGAAGAATTATTGAATTATCGAACCAGGAAGGACTTCTTTAATCGAACTCCAATCGTTTTTCATAACAAACGCAGGACTCTAAATTTTACCTCGAAAGAGGTAAACGTTTCAGAGAGATGTGGCCTTCATCGAGTGGCTTCCACTCTCTCTCTCATCTAGCCATTTTGTAAGCAAAGACGTTGTTTAAAACAGGTCATTGGCATCGAAGCATATATCAATCATTTTAGGTCATCGGCACAGAAGTATAGTATATCAACCATACATGCAAAATAATTGTTTTTGTATTCACCTCGCTTCTTCTATTTTATCCCCTCGAACTCTACGATTTTTTCTTTCAACTGAACATTCGTTTTCAAATTGGATGAATAGGATCGATAAAAATTCTATTTATATTACTGTTGTAAGTTTGTTTCCTTCGATTATACACCGCACCTCTGAATACAATATATAAACAAATAAATAGAGTAATTTTTACGCATACTTTTCATTGCGAAGCTTCCTCGCATCGTTTCAACTTTGCTTTTCACAAACAGCAATTTTTACTAATTCTTATTTTTTACACAGTAATCTTCAACTATCTGCCTCTTCCCCTTTAAACTACCACTATCACAACTCGCCCATAACACATCTCTTTCCATTTGTTGGCTACGAACTTGCTACGATCTCAATTTATCAAAATTCAAAGTGAAATTTCCACATTATTTGCAAAAGGATTGAAAAATACTTATATTTATTATATTCATATTTCTAGTATTCTGGCGTAATCTTGTTTTGTTTATTATTTGTGGCACACATTATGTGCAAAGAATAAAATAAAATAAAATGAAAATGCTGTTAAATTGTTTTTCTGCTATAGAACACAAATAAAGAGATGGAGAGAAAGAAGGAATGACAATACGGCAACTTCATAGTGGCTGTTGCAGCGGTACATGATCTGTTAATGAGCACCACATGAGGGTATACAAGACACTTATCCGTCAACATTCCGCCAGTATCACCTCTATTAGAGCCTGGAAGGAGGATCAAGTCCAGTTGTTTCAACCGCGTCCTTCAGTCACACGGGGAGCGCTGTTCTATATGGTATGTCTCCTCTTGAAACGGGGTGACACCTTGTAGGATAAAGGGATGAAGGCGTTACTCAACCCTTCTTCGGGATGTCGTGGAGGCGATTTGAATGCGAATTTGGCATATATGTACAGTGAATTGCGGTGCCGATGAGGAAGTCAGTACTTCACCCTTCACAGAGAGGTCTGGTACCGATTCGATGACCACGGTCGGTTGGACGAAGAACCGGAATCGGGTGAGCGCGACAGCGGGATCCTCCTCCTTCCGATTGAGCTCCACGCGGTCACGCAGTATCTACTAGAGAGTTACACCAGCGTACACAATGAGTTCTCATGCTCGGTCACCCTCTGTTTCCTTATTAAGTGAGCTCCTCTTATCAAGTCAGATGGTAAAGACTCCAATTCAACTCTCCGTGGCTGGCGTGCCTTGGCGTTGAACACCCAAATGTCGGTGGACGAGATGTGGAGAAGTATTTCAACGTGAGGTGGATAGCAATTGAGGGACGCTGGCCGACTTAGAAGCAGCGATGGAGAAGATTAAATTTTACGCCCCCGCCAGATCGAAGAGTGTATGGTAGACCTGCAGCTGGATACACTATGTTTCATAGAAAAAGTCTGCGCACCGGAACATGGGATTTTATATACATTTTCACGTCGAACTGGACACTTCTAAACTAGCCTAACGCTTTTGTAATTAAACTGATCATCTTCAAAATTAAAGCGATCTCTATCTGAATTAAACTATTAACAATAGAAACTCTCCAAAAAAGTTGGAATAGTTTTTGTTCAAGAGAAGTTCTTGCATGATTTCTTCGACTTTTTAATCCGCCTATCCTATGAGTGAATACGTTGTTTAAAATTTTTATAAAACTCTTATTTTTTGAATGAAAATAAAGTTTTAAAGTTTGATCAGGAGGTGGCCAATTTTTAGTTTCAAAAAAGATTGGGCCATGCCCTCGTTCAAGATGTCGTGATTTTTATTAGCAGAATTTTTATATGCATGGAGTTTTGCACCTGTAAACGATACAACTAAAACAGCTGAAAGAATACCGATATCCTCACTTTAATGCTTTATGTAGACAGCATTTACACCATCAATCAAGGGCATTGTACGACCTCGTCCTTTGAGGCGCGATATTTTTTGCTTTGCGCGCTTTGAAAAAATAATTTTTTATTTTTTATGTAGAAATTTTGTAAAATTATTACACTTATTCGAGCAAGTTTCCACAGTAGAAGAAAAAATTCAAGCAAAGTTATAATAATTTTCCTTAATCAAAATTTATCCTAACCATCTTGAAGAGCATGCAGTTCAACCTGTAAGAAGCTCGTTTCGATTTGGAAGACGTTCACTTTGATTTCAGAAACGTCGGGTTTGTTTGGAGGAGTGTCCAGTTTGACGTGAAAGTTGTCCAGTTCGATTTTAAAGGTGTCCAATTTGACGTGAGAATGGTATATTTGGTAGCCACTGAATGCAGCTGATGTAAGCTGATAAGAATAGACGAAATCATAAGAAAATAGATCGCCTTTCAAGAGCATTGAACTATTCGCAAGAGAAACGCGTAGATAATCATTTGTGCCGATGCGATGAACTAAACACAATAAATAAATGAATGAAGTGCCATGTCTTCAAAAGCATATTGAATTCTGGCTACACGCAGCGCTGATAATTCTGTAGAGCGTGGTATTCCGGACATTTCTCATCAGATCGTCCTTTGCAACATATCGATTCCATCAGAATCATTCTGTCACTCCAAATAACTTCTGAAGAAACCCGGCAAGAGCCATTTTGATAACAAACCAGCAATCATAGTAACAGTAACCGCAGCAGATCCATCTAAGGACTTATACAGATCATTAGAACATTGAGAATTGGTGAAAAACAGAAATTAGCCATATACCAGCATGAGCTGCAAGAGTGGCACGAAATTGTGATTGAGCAAGATGTTCCAGAACACTGAAACATGGTCAAAGTGCTTATAAAAACCCCTGCTGCTCACTCCTTAGCTATAGCGAAGCTTCACAGCCTTACCTTGAAGAACAAGAACATGAAAATCTTGAGCTTGCTGCTGAGACTCCGTTAGGTTGCACCCAGTCTGTCGTGATGTTTACTTGATTGGTTGTGTAAATGCAGTTTGTATGGCGTTTTACAAGTGGGGAGTATACGACCTATACGTTTGTGTTTCACTTTTCTAAACCTTTGTATTAAGCATCGCTTGAGTTCCATCATCAGCTTCTAGTTTTCCACGTAATCTCCAGTAACCAAATACCAATCTCGATCGATATTTAGAAAGCCGACCCAGTTTTTAGGTTGACCTCAGAGCACTGGCTCAACGCTTTGTGTTTTAAGTCAGATAACCATAATTGTTGCTCAAAATGAAGACTAGTCAAAGTCTGAGCGCAAAGATCTCCTATCTTGGTGCAATTCGACTTCTACGGTAGGTTAATATGAAACATTCTACATTTCATGGGAACTTGTTGCTCGAGGGTTGGTTGTCCTACCTTTTCTCTGGCTCGCTCCCCTTGCCGCGCAGCACCACTGATAACAAGCCATTTCTTCTCAGTGCTCTCACTATGTTGAATCTGACCTATATGGTTTTTTGTGTTTTCAAGGCTTGTTCGTCTTATACCGGAATCATTGAGTTGGTACATCTGTATGGGTGTATTTATAATAAATGAACAAATAAAAATCAATATTTTTTCATTCACATTCATCATTCACAAAATCAAATAACATTTTAATCAAATAACATTTCAACATTTTTTAAGGCTCTGCGTGATTGGAATGCATGTGCTCTACCAATTAAATAAATATTTCAATCACAAAGATTAAGCTAAAGATGCAATCCCCGTGTGGCGCGGCGAGTTTCACTATTTTGCTCTCTAAAATATGAAAACAAAGAATAAAGAATGGAACCTTACTGTATTGGGAATAAAAATTTTCTGTTCATTCAAATGTTGACGAAATCCTTTGGCACATCCTGCGCAATGAAGCAGAGTGAAAAATGAAACAATGCTTAAACACATTTGCTCAAGCCTGGAGCGGCTGGTGTGGAGGATATATGTTGTTACAGGATGTTTTCTTACAATTAGAAAAAAGAAACATACTTTCCAAGAGAGCCGCTTCATCAGAACACCTGAAAGGATTTTTACCCTATGGATAAGCTCTTGAAGAAAGGAACACTGGAAAGCGGTCATTCTTTCAGCTTCCCACCAACAGCGCTGGGGTCTACGGAGAAAATGCCCGAATCTCACGGCGCGCGTTGCATGCGGAGAAAATGCCCGAAAAAGGGAGAAAATGCCCGCGATCAGGGGAGAAAATGCCAGCAACCAAGGGAGAAAATGCCCGGGTCGATGGGAAGAATCTATAGCACACCATCATGTGGTGAATAGCAAAAGCGCCGTAATAAAGAAAACAACTTTGAGCGGTAAACACCACTTAGACAACTAAGAAAACTTTGAAACTGTGGAAAAACCGTACATTAGGAGAGCCTTAACCGGACGTATCCTTATTATTATACAACGGTTTATTTCCGCAACGTTTCATTCGTATCAAAGCTCTAATAAGAAGTTGATCGCAAAATTTCATGTTCGAAAAACACTCTATATTTCGAGAAGGTGCCTTGAAAGATTTTTGACGAGGTGCTACACCTTAGGTTCTGGTCATTTAAATAACGTTTTTGGTAAAACTTATGTTGCAACTAACCATTGCCCGCGACCAGGCGAGAAAATTCCCGGGTTGACGAGAAGAATCCTTTATTCAGATATGTGGAAATATCAGAAAAGCAGCAACAAAGCGAATCAAAATAGAAGTCTTATACTGAGAAAAGCTTTAATAAAAAGGAGCACAACAAGTATTTACGATACCAACGGTGTATCGCATGAAAATCATTTGAAAAGCAATGAATGTTGGAATATCTATTTTCAAATCCTGTTTTAGTAAAGAAGGAAATGATTGGTCAAGATTGAAGACTTCATCAGAAAGACTCAGCAAAACCTAAAAACCAATTTGTAAATAAATTCCCAATTAAGTTCTGCCATTTTTTCATTTTCTACTTCCCATGACTTTGAAGTGCATGTACCTTACTGTTCACTCCATGTGGCGTTCATGTGGCTTAAAAACAAACTCAACAATTGAGGTGGCCTACAGTCGCGCAGCTCAATGCTTCGAGAAGTAATTCTTTAGCAGGTTCCGTTGATGTGCTAGTTTTCTAGTTTTATGTGCTAGAAATTGAGATCTGGGCGAAAACGCTTCTTTCGCTCCTTTCAGTCTTTTCAAGTGTTCTTTTCACATCAAACACCGTTGGCACTAATTTAACCGTTGAGCATGCCTGTTACAACGAGAATCTTTCTTCATATTCTCCAAAGTTTCTTTATCACGGTAAGTCCATTAACTCTGCTAGGGAATCCAAATGATGGTACCACAGTTTCAGTTGCCACGCCCACGATTTCTCAGGCCCTTTTCTTGACGGATGAGAAGAATACCGTATCCCTGTCCACGTGATTACCATGTGTTTTATTGTTATGGTTGTTGTAGTGGACCCTATCGAAAACCGTTCAGTGGCCGCAGATATTTTCTCCCCTGGCTGCGGGCATTTTCTCCCCTGGTCGCGGGGATTTTCTGCCCTGGTTGCGGGCATTTTCTCCCTTGGTTGCGGGCATTTTCTCCTTTGGTTGCGGGCATTTTCTCGCACCGAAACAGACGCGGCGCGGTTCGGGCATTTTCTCTCGTAATCCAGCGCTGGTAGGGTGTATTGATTAGACTTAACATGGCTCCATATTCCTCGTCATCGACAGAGGTCAATCTTGTTCTTGATGTTGTATAGATCTCCAGGAAAAGAACCTAACCCTATGTGCCTGACTATCCGTTGACAACAGAATGTTTGCTGTGTTTCTAAGGTCGAGGTATTAACGTAGAATAGCGAGCGTGCTCAGCAGCGCAATCAGGTGACGTCTTATGATGTCGACGTGAAAAGTAACAAACCACTTAATCCAAGAAGGCAAGAACCATGAGAGGAAAGTTGAAACTCCGAGCCTCAGTGGCCAAATCGCGACTCAGAGTCGAAATCCGAATTCTCAAAGAATTCAACGTGCAGCTGGGCGATTGTGAAGATCTAGCGACACTCTCTGCTCAGGCCTGTAGAAGATTTGTCAGATGTGAAATATTAAAGTATGCTGCAAAACGTGTTGTTTGCAGTAATTACTTACATGGCTGATGATTGCATTCACCCCGTTTTACGTTGTCCCTTTATTTTTTATGTTGGCTTACAATCTGTGTGCTAGACAAATGTCTATGCCTTGAATAAGTAAATAAAATTAGAAAGGTGGAATACATCGACCAAGGAGGTCGAAAGCCAGACGTTGTTCGAAAATTGGACTTGCATAGCTTAAATGCTTTTAATGCTACCTGAAACGATTTTTTTAGCTGATTTGGCTTTTTGTTGGAGAGTGTTCAAGCGTTAACCCTCTATTTCTGGTGCTCGTGTATGAGTGGGGACCAAGTGTGGTGCATAGGGATTCAGAAGGCATGTTGAAGACATCATCCAACATGCGTAGGGATTCAGAAGACGCGCCGAACACGTCGGCAACCTTGTATGGCGAGCCGCAGACGTGCCGAACACGTCGGCAACAACCGTGCCTGGGCATTTAGGTGATCATCGACGGGAGGCGTTCACAGCTGGGGAGGCAATCGATATCGGTCGATATGATCGACTTTTATGGATGTCGTTCAAGCGGCACGAGACTTCAGCCCTCGGGGTAATCGAGGTCGCTGAACACGAATCTGAAGTCGACCAGCCGATATCGATCGATATTATCGATTTTTGGGGATGTCGTTCAAGCGGCACGAAACTTTAACCTTGGGGGTAATCGAGGTCGCTGAACAGGAATCTGAAGTTTGTTTTTGAAGTATCGATAACCATCAATCGACATTGATCAAATGGATGTCATCCGTTTTTTCTGTTTCTTTCTAACTTGCCACAATCGACGCAGTTAAGATGTTCTTCCTGCGGAAATCATTACATAGGTTGCAGCTAAAATTGATTATGAAAAGTTATTACTACGGCGAAGCTGTCGAGAAGCCGCCAGTGCGGCCGACAGGCCGCTCTGGTGGCTGTACTCTATATAGTAAAACCAGTTCTTTATTGCAATGAAAGTATGAAGGTCTAAAAGTTGGGTAAAGGAGATAGTCGGAGCGTTCTCTTTTCGGGTTTGGGGGCGAAGCCCCCAACCAGTAGTCGGCGGCTGCTAGGCCGCTGAACGACTGGTATAAGGATAATTTACTCCAGGACATCACATCATTAGCTCGAGATAGAAATTGCCTTGCCCTCCTTCCAATCTTTGTTCATTTTTTGCCTACAAGACGTTGGCGTTGCACTTGAGAACAACATAAAACGTATGGGATCTATAGTAGTCGGTAGAGGCAATAATAAAATGAATTGCGCACTTCATCCCATGCTGTCTAACTGCGTTCCTGAATTTAAATAAAAGCCCTCCCATAGTGGAATAGCACTTGAGGCTCCCGTACAAAATCAAGGAAGCGGATCGACACGCAAATCACTTCATGACCCCCTCGAAATAGGACAGATCCAACGCATGTAATATAGGCGCGGAGAAGTGCTGTTTTCAGTTTCATTCCCTGTTTTCAGTATTCAGAGAAAGTGTGTGCGATACTGAGAGCTTCGGTGAACAGTATCCAGAAGCGAAATTCAACCTTTCGTCCATATTGGGTAATCTAGGTCTTGGATCTCTTCAACCTTGTCCGATCATTTTTTCGTCGACGTGGTACTCGGCGTTCGGCACTTTACTATCCTCCTCAATTATCCGCCGAATCACCGTCGCTCGAAACTGACAGCACCTGTCTAGGTCACCCCAAATTTTACTGCCAGCATTCGTTGCCTGGACACAGCCTGAATGAGGTGAGTCAACACCCACCCGCGGGCTCGTTCTCACCTCGAAATTGAATTCTCAACGATCCTTAGAATGCAAATTTCCGGCGGATTTCCGACGCTGACGACGTCTCCAGACTTAGTATTCATGACACGCTCCTCGGATCGATCAGAGGAGCCGTGGCCGACGGGACAGTGCCCTGAAGTCCCACGCACGTCCTCGCCGCTGTCGCCGTCGTCGTCGACAAATCGCCCCGCCGGCCGAGCGCGAGCCACCGCGATCGGCGGCGGTCACGCCCCGTCATTTTCATCTTCGATGGCTCGGGGTGGAGCCTCGGGGAGAGCGGACTCTGTGTCTGTGCGGTGCTTCCGTCTCTCGCCAGTGTATCCCCCGTTCAGAATCGATAGAGTAGAGCCGCTTCAGAGAAGAAGCTGAGTAACCCTCGTGCCGCTGATGGGCCAGCAACACTCGGGATTCGTCGTCGAGATCGCCAGCCCACGTCTCGGAAGGTTTCAGGTCAGCCACCATCATCTGCCTACGGTAGTCGCTTTCGTCCTCCGTTCGTTCGCTCGCTCGCTCCGTCCTTCGCCGGCTCTTATCTTCCTTTCGCCGCCGTATGCTGGCTAGGGAATTCCTTCGGTCCCAGCGTTCGTTCTTCAAATTTTTAATAAAAAATTTTTCGATCCAATGGGTAAGACATATTTGGATGGGCCTTCTCCTGTTTTAATTGGATTCTGCTGCTTTCTAAGGATTGACTAATGGAACGCTGATTCCCCAGGGATGCCTTTCGCACCAAAGAGCACCACTCGTCACCGATTGACGAGCTCTTTCATGGATTTAATGGATTTCCGTTGTTTCTTTCTTCCTTTTATTGTTCTAGACTTGGAATACACTTTACTTTCTCGGAATCTCACAGCTCTCTTACGGTTAGACACCATATACAAGCACGGGGTAAAGCAAGTCCACTCGAAAACTAACGTTGCTTTGTCGTATGAAATGCTATGGAACATCTGCTTCAGGAGTTATGGCTCAGCACCTCAAAATATGTTTAAAAATTGGCTAGCCACCTTCTGGTAGGCATAAGCAAATAAGTAAAACAATTGGGTTTTAAATGAAATTTCTGGAAACGCCTTCTACCACTATTATTCATAGATCTGAAAACATGAAAATTCACGTCAAATTCCTAGAGTCCTTACGAGAAACATGGGCTTCAAGTAGAGGATCAGATTAAAGGACGTCACTAGTCAATCCCATTATGAAATGCTCCACGCATTCCGTAATCCTACAGGATGTCGTGCTAGCGAATTAGAGCCGTATTGGGCCTCCAAAGTGGTTATTTATGGTCAGCCCATGGGCAATTCAGTGTTTAGCGTTCCATAGCGTTGGCTCCAATTCATATACCCTGAGGTGTGAAACACTTGGCTGTTTTAAGCAGGTCCGGAACGAAGATCCTCGTACCGGAGTGCGCGCGGCAGCCAGCGTCTCTTCCTGCTCGGCTATCGTTCCAGTTACACGAAACATTTTGTTGCAACAGAATTGCAACATCCGTCTTTCGCAGGCGCTCACTACGCATTTGCTCAGGCCTGCGACGGCATTTGCCTAAGAAAGCCTGGTTGGCTACGCGTGGGAATGTAGTGGGCAATGGTGAATGTGCACGATGAGAGTAGCAGCCTTGTGTCGGATTTGCTCAGCTCTTTCAATGGGCCTTGCACATCGAGCGGCTACGGGGAACTGATTGTTTTGTTCGCCGGCTGAGCAAAACAAATCGCCGCCATCAACAAATAAATGGAAAGAATATTGCCAACCAGTAAAGTAACTCAGTATTGTGACATAGATCACCTATGTTGTTAAGCCGGTAGACGCACTGCAACTCATACAAAGTGCTAATCTGGTCCCATCAATCTATCTAATCCCACTAATAACGTTTCAATAGCAGACGACACTTGCACGCATTCGGGTTCGGTTTTGCGCTGATTTGAAGCAGCACCTCGAGCCTCCGGTGTTCCCTGAATTCATATTATGTTTGACACCGCCGTAAGCCTTAAAACCTTAAATCGTCAACTGGATGACTAATCACCAGAAGCCTACACAGCAGCGTTTGGTTTATACAGATGGCTTTGTTACTCTTGATGTGACTGAAAAAAAACCGACGTTTAACCTTACATTTTCTCCCAATTTTTTATAGTTGTTTTATTTCTAAATATAATAATTCAGAATGTATCCTAATGGGTGGGGAGCGCTTCGCTCTGCATACTTGAAACCGGAGGTATGATCTATTATTTATATATAGCCTCGTTGTTCACATAGTTGCTCAAGCGGGCTCCAGCAGCGTCTCCGTCCATCTCTGTCGTGTGCCAGAGTGCTCCAATGGATCCTCCTCGCTCGAGGGACACGAAGAGCGTCATATCGTTCGTTCAGAGCTCCCATGAAGAAGTCCGACCATCTCGCTGGTAGCGTTCTGCTGTTCTCTTGACATCCCGAGAAGGGCTCTCGTCTAGCGAGTGTTTGCGAAAGACATTACGTGGTCGGCCCACCTAATTTTCGATGACCTGGCCCATGCGACAACTCTCTGATCGTCGACCGTCGATGAAGTTCCCTCCGGAGGCCTTCTGTCAATTGCGTGAATCGTGTCATTCCGAGCATCGTCCTCTCGATTATACCAAATGCTGGCAAAATCAAAATATAAACCTCTGGATCACCAAAAAATCTCTGCACGAAATTAGAGGTAAATTTGAAAATAAAGTATTTTTCAAATACAAGACGCTAAGCCAGCTTACGAGAGGACATTTCTTTTGAATTTCCTAATCGGGAGAGGCTATCCTTTTTGTGCCTGTTTCGCTTTTCTAGTGGGACGGTGCCTCCATCCCATTAGTGTAGATCCAGAATTCAACAGCGTAACACTACCCAGCGTGTTCCCTATAACTCGAGCAAACATTGAGCTGTTTTTCATGAATCCCAGTGCGGGGGTATCTGCACTTTCGGGGCACTTTCTGTTTCTGGGAGCTCTTAATTAAAGGAAATGTGTAGGAAAGTGCATTTACGCATGCATTGGACACCATGATAACTCTTACCCTTTCGCACAACGACATTTCGACAGGTTGCCATGAAAGTTACCTTCGCCCTCTAATGGATGTCGTTTTCCTTACATATAACTCGCGTAGTAGCAGTGGCTAATTCTTTTTCGGCTACAGTAGCCTTTGATAAGAGCCACCTTTGTTGACTCGAAAGGTAGACTTCTACAGTTTCGAGCAAGTTTAGAAGTGTAACTTGTACAGTTTTTCTGGAAATTTTGCTAGAGCACCCATTCTCACCTGTATCACCTGTGGTCATGGCAATCGCCAAAACGCCAGGTGATGCTAGTGAGAGCTTTCATGAAGAAATTTAATCAACAAACTGGTGGTTTCCTGTTTTTTTCTGAAATCCGAATCTGGTCAGTAGTGACTCTTGCCTAATAAATGCTAGCAAAAGACAGTCCATGACTGCTTCACTTTAATATGGTCAGTGATTAGTCCAACGGCTTAACCGAAGCCTCTATTTTTGAACCATATTTTCAAATTTTCACCATTTTTCGAAGGTGAACGAAACCTAAAATTTTGAACTGCTTCTCCTCCCTATATATAGCAAAATTTTAGTCATAAAAGGTAATCGACGTTAATTAATCCTTTTGTAGTATGCACCATGCTTTAGAATTCTATGTGATTTCGAGGAGGCGGGTGCGTGGTGCGCATTAAGAAGAGGTGCCGGCAGCGTTCCTTCCCTTCGGGGTCGGTGATTTGGTCCCAGGCTTGCCTAAGGGGGATAAACCACTGACTTGTTCATCAGCTGGCCTCCGCAAGCCAGCCATCGTGTAGTCGGAATACGCATTCAAATCGGATGCACGGTTTTTTGTAGAAGTAGAAATCGTGGCATATCTCAAACGTGATCGAATAATGCCGTCGTTACGATTTTATCCTTAATCGTGGATACAACTTTTGTGCATATTTGGGTCACATTTTTGCCTTCCATAGCTAGCGGACGAAGGGTTTAGTACGTTATTTTTCCACGTCATGCCCGCTACCATTTCACTGAACTGTGAGAAAGGAAGTTTTCATTTGCACTTCGCAGGAGCGATACCTTTACCCATGATTTGGAGCACAGGCGAAAACCGTCGCAACCTCTGACTGTCTTACCGACGCCGCAGGAGGAGGGAATTCTAGAGTAACCACTGAATAACGCGTCCTAATAGAGACTAGCAAAATAGAGGCGAGTTACCCTACTAAACGTTTATAGGACCCCCATGAATTTTTCATCTAAATGATCTACACGTTCCTAGGAATGACAGTTCCGCCTAGAAATCAAGTCGATATAAGGATCACAGCCGAAAGACTTTAAATTAGCCACCATTGCATCCCCTCACCAGTCTTCTCCAATAATAGCGTCATACACACTTCGAACATACCCTCCGAGAATTTACGTCACATCGTATTTTATCCGAAGCACTTCAAGCTAGCAATTTAGCAGCAGTCTTCAGCGCTGACTAGACCTCTCCGATAAGCTCCGTCATTCGGCGGCTCAGAAAATCGTCGAAAAACTCCGCTGCACAGAAGGCTATGTCTCCAAGGTGACGGCACGGCTCATTTCGCCTTCGGAAAACACCAGGGTACTTAGTCATGTAGCCTGCAAGGCGCTGAAGGAACAATGTAAGCTTGAGAGGTCGTTGGATTATCTGAATTTTCCCTTTCTAATATTTAACGCATTGCCGCTTGGTAGCGGTGTCGAAGGAATCGCTGGTTGTCGTGTGCAATCCTATTCAGGGTTATTGGGTCGGATTCTTCGAGCATTCTCCGGTTTACTAATCTTTTTTACTACCCTTTTAAGCATAATGAAGTATTTTGAGATGGTCATAACATCAAGAGATTTAGGGTGAGGCTACTCTGACAAATGCGCTATGTGATAAGAAAAAAGTACTGACTCAATGAGTGCAGCACGTAGCTTAACGGAAGCGGAAGCTGGCGGTATTTTAGACGCACGTTTCACCTTGCTCTTACGCTTTGATGGAACTGCTCCCGAGCGTGAAAATGCAATAAATGCAATCCTCTATTCGGGACACCTAGAACCTTCAATGCTCATTTACTTCTAAAACGCACTGGATTATCTCTCGTTTTTATGTTTTCACTTGCGAGGTTTGGGCCCTTTGTCTTAATCTGAAAGGTGCTCTGTAGCGCAGTCGGAGCAGGAACCGACTACCGCGTGCACACGATTCCAGAGTCTTCGTTCGCGTTCCAGCCCTGGTCAACCCAGTCTTCCATATCTCCGGGGTCGGTGAATTGATACCCGAATTGACTGAGTAAAACATTGACATTTCCGTCGACTGCCCACCGCAAGTCGTTTTATAGAACAATTGCGCATTCAAATTTCCTCCACTTTCGTAAAAGTCGAATGTGGACCTCATCCCAGAAGAGATGAAATAACGCAGTTTCTACCCTCATTTATCCCTTGTTTGGATAGACAGTGACTTGGCAGTGGCCAGCCGAGAGGCAACTCAATGCTTTCTCCTTCCCAGACAATTCTGTAATCAAGTGACTCCCGAAAAACGGGTTTGGTTGGTCTGGGTGGTACCCAAGCAAAGAATCTCGACTCGGTGTGCACGCGACAGCCGGCGACTCTCACTCTGTGGCCCCAGGGAACCACGTTCAACGGCTAACGATTCAACCACTCTAAACATTTTAGGGACATTATCCGTTAAAATTTAGCTTGACATCTAACCTAGTTTTTCGGAAATTGAGGAGAGTTTTTGAAAAACTAGTCTCGCATTGAAAATCGAAGATCCGTCTATTAATTGTCTGTCTCTAATCTAGTATTATGCGAAGGGAAATTTTGAAAAAATACCGCAAATCAGAAACAGTTGGCGAAGGTAGGTAGTTGATGTTGGGCTGACAAAGGGCGCTATTGAACGTGAGTAGGGCCATGCATGCGGCGTTGTGGCTCCTTGCATGCTCTGCCATCCATTTCCTGAATTTTTCGTGAGCCCTACATCATGAGAATTTCTCCGCAGATATCGGGCAAATGCAGGATTGGGGTGCAGTCCGAATTGAAATATACCGTCTTCACGTCAAGCTGAACATTGTATCTGAAGTTTTACGAAGCAAAATTTTAAGTTTACTACAGGAGGAGAGGTGTTCGTACACTCGCCTATGATTTTTATTTCGTTGATAAATGCTGCATATTTGAAGCTGCGAAGAGGAGATATGTTTCAATTCTACAAAATGTCTGTTCTGCTTTTGATACAGTAGATGTAGTTATCACTTACCCTGCAAGAAACAGATTTCACTCAAACAGAATTTTTGCTACCGCAAAATGAAAACTGCAGCATACTAGATGAGTGCATGGCGCAACCTTTTTCTAACTAACACTGGGAAGTTTCTGGTCTCTGCACTTAGCAAAGCTAAACTTTGTTTTTCATCTAAAAGAAAAAATTATGAGAGCTTAAGCAATGATCACCTTTTTTGGGCAGACGAATTACAAGTTTTCAGAGAAAGCTCTATTTAGTCGTTGAAAAAAGCCGAGAATTTTCTTGATCTTTTTATAGACGATCTAGTTTGTTTTGGAAGGCGCTGGTGTTTTCTTCAAAGGTGTTTAACTTGATTTCAAAAATTTCAAAGCTTTATTTGAAATCTGTGCGATCTTCCATGAAAATGGAATGCGAAATGGTTATACAAACGGTTTCGATTTTTTTTTTTGAAACTATAACACGCTGCTATCTGCATCTTTTAACAAAACTTATCGGTTTAACGGAAATTTGACGAAAAAATCGTTTAAAGAAGCTCAAAGAATCATTAGAAATTTTTAGGAATAGGATTTAATCCCGCCTCAGTGCGGCACCACGCACCTGAATAAAGGATAGCGCGATTTAAAAATCAAACATATTTCTTATTTCCACTTTTCTCAAGCAATTAAGAACGGCAGCCGAAAAAGCGTTCGAGACCTATCAGCAGAAATCGGGCCACTCAAGTAGCCGCTGGGGCCGTCGGCATCCACGTTCCTTGGGGAAATGGATCCCCGCGCGCTGTTGCCCTCAAAGCTCGGGACGCCCGAGACATTCTCCCGGCGCTCGAGGCTCGGCGCTGCCATTAGAACTCGGGGCTAATCGTGCCGACAAATTGACTTCCACCCAGGGCAGGGCATAAGGACACTTCACAAGGGCAAACTACCGTCTTTCACCAGCTCGCCTTTGTTGGGGAAGCAAGTTGGGACTCGCGTCATCAGACATGTGCCTTTAAGACGTACTGCTTGACTTAATTAGATTTGAAACTTGTTCGGCATTCTAGGGTTGCATATTGGGGTTTCCGAGAGAGTCCAGAATGTGTGGACCAGAAGTGGTGTTTTTGTCTCTTAGCAGAAGTTGTTTTCATTCTGTACATGCTAGCTGGTGAATGTTAGCTTCTACTCCTGACACCGTGGAACCACATGGTTTAGACACGTACTCCGATGAATTACTGTAGGTTATAAATAACCCTTACCAGCTGTAATGTAGCGAGCCATTCAGTATCATTTGAATTAGGTCCTGTGGACACTCCTTGATAAACTCATGACTGTAACTCGGCTAGTAGAGTAGGTCACCTCTAAAGAAGAAAATCGAACAGGCAGTCTCCCGGGTTGTAGATTGCAAAGCTGCGCTCACTCATAATCTATTTCTGCTTTGTGTTGTCTTTGTAGAGTAGTTCATTCTCAGTTTTGTCGCCCCCTCACTAGAATAGAGCCCTGTAACGCTAAAAGGGCACCGGCTCCTATTCGCAAACGCCTGGTGGAAGTAACGCTTGATTGGACTCGGCGCGAATTTCGACGCGATGATCCTAATCCGACTAACATGCCAATGACACTCACTGCGTACTCGCCGCGGAATGAACGTTAAGCATACGGTAAGGAAAATGTGTAAAGGAAGGCGTTACTCAATCCCTTTTGGAATGCGCCGTGCATTATAATTCTACGGGATTTTGTGGAGGGGATTTGTATGCGTATTTGGCCATGCAATGACCTTGCGATGGCCATCCGATGAACAAGTCAGTGCTTTATCCTTCCCAGACAAGTCTGGTACCAATTCACCGATTCCGAAAGAGGGCTTGGCCTGGGCAGGAAATCCGAATCAAGAACCTCATGAACATTGAGATGAAGGCGTAAAGAGTAACGTTAAGCAATGCCCGTTCTAGATGCGCCACGCGTTCCACTTCGACGGGGTATCGTGAAAGCGCTCATTTGTTGAGGATGGACAGGGCACTGTTTTGTCCTGTACATGCACATTCGAATGCAGTTTCCTATAGTGAAGCAATGGGGAGCTAGTTTACCCATGAACCAACAATCGATGCGTCGTGCAAAGGAAAATCAGGCCTCTTGGCATCTGCGCATGAAAAGGACAAGACTTTTTCGGTAGAACGCATCAAATTGGCACCGTCAAATTGGGTGTAGGGTGTGCAAGTACGGACAAGGCCTTATTTGACGTTCGAGCAAACATGCTCAGGAGGATTGCTTGGGGCTGAGGACTGGTTTGCTGTTGTAGGGATGAGACAAATAGATAAACTACTGTCCGGGCTAGGGAAGGGACTCCAGGGGCCGTATGCTCGTGTTCCCCCGTTGGGGGAGAATCAATCAATATCAGCATATTATATCACGCCCCAATCCCCCATTGGGGGAGACTCGGGGTAGACGAGCATACGGCCCCAGGATGGGTGCGATCCAAGCTGCTCGTGTGGAAACAACTTTCGTCGCTTAGGTGAGGTCCGTAGCTGAGTTCTGCGCTCTTCGAGCGCAGAACCAGGCTAGGGAAGGGACTCCAAGATGGGTGCGATCCAAGCTGCTCGTGTGGAAACTAATTTCGTCGCTTAGGTGAGGTCTGCAGTTGGAGGGAAGGGACTCCAGCATTTGGGGCAAAAATGCCGCAAGGGCGGCCCTGCCCCCAAAATCGTGAGCATTCGTGCGCACCCGTCGGTGTGTGAGCGATGGCTCGCGGACAAGGAGAACCATCTGAAACAGGGAGACATCGGCGATGATCCAGATTGGTTCAAATGCTCATCAAGTCGCATGATGCGTTCGAAGAAACTGTCAAGAGGCAGAGTGAGAAGCTGGAGCATCTGAAGGCAGACGCCTCTAAGCTCATCGCCAGCGACAACGAGTATCGTGGAGACGTTGAGGCGAGGTGCGAAGAGGTTCTGCAGCGTCATGCGGCCATGCTCGAGTCTGCGTCTCGGCGTCGAGGTCTTCTGTGTGATAGCAAGAAGTGCAACGAGTTCATTCGAACCTGTGGTGAACTTATTACCTGAATCAATGCTAGCTGCAGGTGAGGTGTTCAACTAGTTATGTGAGGTAGTCTCTTCGTAGATGAGTAATTGCAGCTGGCTTATGATGCATCGTATCTAGACCCAACGAATCTTTGCTCGAAGCTCCAGAAGCATCAGGCTTTCGACTCGGAGCTGTCTGAGAATGAGAAACGACTCGTCGCAGTGGAAGCTCAGGGAGAGCAACTGATCTCGAAAAGCACAGGACCCAGCTACGGACTTCACCTGAGCGACGAAAGTAGTTTCTACACGAGCAGCTTGGATGGACCACACCCCTACCCTAGCCTGGACAGTAGTTTATCTATTCCTTTCATCCCTACAATAGCAAACCAATCCTCAGTCCCAAGTAATCCTCCTAAGTATGTTTGCTGGAGGTGTGGCGTCGAATAAGGCGCTTATCCATACTTGCACAACCAACACCCAATTTGACGGTGCCAATTTGATGCGTTCTACCGAAAAAGTCTTGTATGAAAAGGTTGGTGGAAAGGAGTTCAAAATGATCAATTCAATTTGCTGTAAAGCGTAAAAGGCCAATCCTTTCTAATTTTTGTGAAGAAAATAGAAAGATTCATTTTGCTGAGTGGCCTTAAATGACAAAACATGACCACAAATTTCTTGAAAAAATTTTGTTGCCTTAATGATACTAAGAATTGAAATGTCTACAACCTCGTTGCCGCTACAGCTTGTGTCTTCTAGTCTTTCCTCCCTACCTTTAGTATTGAACGTAATCGACAGAAACTCTCACCGTGGACATACAAAAGGTAAGGATAGGTCTGCTTCGCTGGGCAGCAGCATCACATGTTTTGTATGAAAGAATTAAGGTGTAGGTTCTTCGCAACAGCTATCTTGCCCTCAGCAGCCCACATTCCCGGCCAGCAGAAGGATTCCACAAAGACAAGGCGGACGTAATCCTTTTAAGATCTCTCATTAGACGAGCGGAATGGGCCCGCATCGCTTTAATTACAATTACTCCTGGTCGCCGTCCAACATTGACATCAGTGTATGCTCCACGGCAAATCTAATCCATTTCACCCCAATTCCTAATTACGCAAATGCAAAAGGAGATGTAAAGATCGTTGATAGTAAATTCCTTTGAGGGATGCGCTACGCATTGTACTTCTACGGGATATCGTGGAGTCGAATTGAAAGTGTATTTGGCCATACAATGACTTGCGGTAGCCAGCCGATGAACAAATCAGTTTCTCCACAGACAAATCTGGTACTAATTCGCCGACCCGGAGGGATGGAATGCGTGGCTGGCCTGGGCGGGTAACCAGGAACCTGGTGTAGGGTTCACGCGACAGCCGACACCTCCTCCGACAGCGCTACAGGTGCCCGGATGAATGATATTAAATGATTGAACAAAATTATTCTTTTTTAAATAATAAATTAAAATTTATTCTAAACGCAAAAATGTAGTGTAGCTTTAAGAGAGTTCAGCCATACTTTGAGCACAAATGAGGAAGTCTTAGGTCTATCCTTGTATGCTTTCAAGAAGCTCCTTTTGCGTGTGCAATGAGTGCCTTCAATTGTATTTATTTGTTTTTGATTGATTTTGTGGATTTTTTTATTCCAAATTGTAATTTCACGTGTGCCACGACATGAATAAAGAAATTAAATAAAATAAAAAAGCAGCATTCATTTAGTGCATTAACAGACGAGATCGCGTCATGAACTCGAAAAGATCGTCGCCATTTTTATTTAATGGATAGTGTAAATGAAGTTTACGGGAAGCATCAAAGTGAGGATATCTGCGTTCTTCAACATTGCATTTGAATCATTGTTACAGATGCAAACAGCATTTTGCTATCAATCGAATAAAATCGCGACGTCTTGAGCGAATGCATGGCGCAATGTCTTCTTGTAACACTGGAAAGTAGTCGTATACCTGCTCTCTGAAACAAACTCTAAACAAGATTTTTGCACATAACATTTCAAACAAGTGTTTACTTAATTGGTAAAGGATTTAAAACTTCGGGGAGAGTCATCAGTCAAACTTATTCTAGCATTTCTGGAAAGTCTAGTTTAATGAGGAGGCGACAGTTTTGATTTGGAAGGTGTTCAGTTTGAAAGCATTAGGCTTGTTTAGAAGAGCCTCCAATTTGACGTGAGTGTCCGATTTGATTTGGAAGTGACGGACGTGTAATTGTTTGGCAAACTGATCAAACAGAACGCCCCCCAGATGTTCAAAGGCTTAACGTTTTGCCTTGCGTTAGGCAAACACAGATACGCGGAGGTACTTTCTGGACCTGATCCGTAAAGCGGTCACGACCTTGTGTCGGTGATTCAGAGTTTGAGCTTAGTCATAGCTGTCATGTGTCCTATGAGTTAGCGCCCAATCGCACTCCACCGTAAAATTATTCGGGTGCGCCAATCTAAGCGCATGACGCACACCGAATAGGATGCTGTTTCTTTACGGTTGGCTCGTCTTTCTCGATTTGTTTTCGGGCCATTTGCTTATGATTAATACTTCAAATACCATTGAAATCATAACATATTAAATAGTTCTATAATATTAAAACCTTCCTCGAACTTGATTTCACCCATGAACCGGCAGCTACTCTTATGGACTTTCGTTCTGGACCTGGGAGTAAGTGGAGGAATGACAGTGAATGTGTCGCTGCCGTTTCTTGCCAAGCATATGTCACGATTCAGTAAGAAGCATTGCCTCAAGACCTTCAGAAGAATTTTTCCGCTTGTCAGAGTTGGTAATCCCCAAAACTCGTCCACAGAACTCTTTGTCCTTTCCAGTTTATCATTTCGCGCTGGAGATTCTACCCCATCAACCCTCCGTCACTTGAGCACCCTTTGAAAGGCAGCCGGAGAGAGGGAATTCTGGTGAAAAATTGCCGCTCGCTCGTAGGCTACTTTATCACGCCACACGCTCTGAAGTTCACCCAAGCACCCGATGTGCTGCTGTTCGTCTGCATGCGTTCTGGATGTGCTCTAGGAGCTGATTTGCATTTCAGGGCACTTTTGGATAGGGAGTAGGGCTGATTTTACTAATAGCTACAAGCTCCTCGTAAAGCGTCCAGCTTTGGCACTTGGTGTTTCCCACTCAATTGGGTACTTTCTCAATTGGCACGAGACTACAGACTTGGGCCAGATGTGTGGAAGGCCAACGTCTCCTTCCCGTCAATACCTGGCTACCGTTCCAGAGAGCATTGTCTGCGTCGCCTGAGGCAGCAGTAAACACCTCGCCAACCTTTCTTAATTACCGGCTCCTTCGTGGAAAACAGCGAACGAGTTCCCTCGATACGCCCCAGATGGCTGAAAGGGCAAGGGTTTGCCTTCACTCTATCGTCGCTGTAATCAACGTCGTCACGAGCGCTGAATAATAGCAGACTTCCTGGCGAAGGAACTGGCACATGTGCCTAGATGGACGGCAGCTCGTATCGGCCTAACGTATGTGTATGTGAGCTGCGCCTACCATTTGAAGAAGAAGACAGGAGGGAACTACTTTGTTTCACCGAAGGCCAGCTCTTTTAAGAATTTCACCTCAACCACAAGTCCAGTAGTTCTGTTTTTCCGAATCCATCGCCAACGAGCGTCACTCATCTTATCTGAACCGAGAACAAGAGTCTTGAAAAATTGTCGTGTTCTGCCTGGACACAGGATCATCCACATCATCAATTCTGAGCCGTCGATGCACAACACCTTAATAATTCACCTGTGATTGAGGAGCACACGACCGCCGACTAAAGCCTCCGCTATATGGCTAAAAAGTCATCGAAAATAGAAGCCTTCCTGAGCGGGAGAATTAGAGCGTTCGTTCTTTTTCAAGCTCGCTATAAAGAATATGAAAGACTATGGACGACTGAGTTTGAATAGCAATATTTTTCACACTCCCTTAACACTGAATGGGAGAAGACGACTTGTAAACTCTATGCTGCCGCAGCACTCTGAGGAATTGCTGGAATTTTAACGCTCTGCCGGTAGATTGGCGTGGTAAAGTTTTGGAAGATGTTGACAAAGAAGGATTTTTGGAGTCGGAGGATCAGAGGAACTGTCTCTTGAGCAGAACTCTCGAAAGTTAGGTGGGATTCTACCGTTACACCCACTCATCGGGTCCGAAATTGACTGAACTCTGTTGCGGGTCAACAAAGAATCTTTAGCTCCTTGGTTAATATGCTGAATAAAACAAATGTTACAAAGCAAAACAAAAAGAACTGGTTGCATAATAAAGTTATTAAAAGGTCCATTTCGCCACTATCTTTAGAAGAACTCTGTGTGATGCTCCTCCCTGGTTCTTCTTTGAAGAAGAGGAGCATATTTTAAGTTATCTTCAAGATCTGTTTAAAGAGAAGAGTAGTAGAAAAATGAAAGGAGATAAGGTGAACAAAGCTGTAGAGGAAAGAAAAGAAATACGATCAAAAGTAGTACCTTCGTAGCAGTAATCGGTAGACAGCTCAGTTCAGCACCTAGGGCTTTTTCAGGAGCAACATACATACTGCTAGATGATTCCTCCTGTGTTTCCCTTCTTTGTGACGCCCACAAAAGTAGTTTATTCTTCTAGTACTGCGCCATAGAATATGAAAGAGACCTCTGTAGTTCCTGTGTGGATTCAGGTTCTTATAGACCTCTAGCCTGGGATAACCAAGCATTAATCTTAAAGATTCTTTAGCCTAATTGACCGTATTCGTCATTTGTTGCCACTTATTACCTTCGCTCAAGTTTGTTATTCTTTATTTGTTTTTTATTATTTATGTAATTATTTACTATTTGTCTATTTATTTAGTTTATTTCCACTGAACGCATACGTTCTTCGTGTCGATGCCAGAGTAGCCCAGCAGGTCCCAGTGGCCCATGCGACAGCTTTTGCGCTTTTGGGCGAAACTTGGAACTGCAGAACACTATGCCTGCCTACTTCATGCGTGTTCCTTAAGCCATCGCGCCTCAATTCTCCAGTGCATAACGAGCACACGATCTGCTTTTCAAGATCGTACCCTTCTGGGATGAACGAATGGCGCTGAAAAAAGAACAGTAGAGTCGAATAGACGGAAGAGCAACCAACGAAGTAACGCTATTCTTCCTCTTTCTCATCTTCCTCACCACTTCTTAACGATCCTGCAAACTTTCAAGCCACTATTTGCTTGTGCTATGTTCCGGCGCCGTGTCTTTTTGACTATTAGGAGTACTTAAGGTGGCATACGCGCTGCATTTATCAAAAGCAAAAGTTGTGGAAGCTCAAACATTAATTAAACACTTCTATGCACGTAACTTTTCCAGTGAGCCAGAGCTTCGAGACTCGTCCGACTTTTTGAGATGTTGGGCGAGGGTCGACAGCGTTTTTATTCAGCGACGTACTGCTTGCCACGAAGTGGAAAGGAGAAAATTGAATCTTGAAATCTATGAGCGGGACCATCTACTAGTGTAGAATATATCATGAGATCAGCACTACGTTCCGCTCACACTCAACAAGGCTAAAAAATTCACGAAATTCTATTTTCCTCCGTTTTAAATGTGAAGGATGCAACCTATCTACAACTCCTTTTTGAAGCAGATAACTGTTGTGGCGCCAACCTTTTTGAAAAATCATTGGCAATTATTGTACGGCCTCAAGACGAAGATCTCAATGCCCGTAGAATTAATAATTTATTTATAGAGCAGCGAATTTATAGCGCGATTCTAAAAAGGCCTCATGCAACACTGCCATAGCTATCCATCCTTATGATCCATTCCATCCGGTCGGTGTCACTTAAGCCATCCGAACAAAGTGCCTCTTTCGGAAACGTCGTCCTGGTCGGGCGGAATGCGTTCTCGAATGAAAAACGTCGGTGCCAATCTAATAAACTCGGAATGCTCTTCTGCTGGGTTACGGTGGAGAATTTCCTTTGGACACGGCAAATGACGATTTGTCGCCGCCAAATGGGAACCCGGAATTCTATGGCTAAGGAGATACCAAAGCCGAACTGCAATAAGTTTTCAATAACTTTCTTCATGACTCCAAAAACCTGCGGAACGGCGAGATTGTTAGGGCTAACGGACATTCCGTATTTGAGAAACGAATGGTGTAAGATGATGTTTGGTTCCGATAGAATTCTGACCTTCTGTCTACGTCATGGTATCTAGATATAAAGAAGCTCGATGGTGCTTTCTTGAAGCTCAAAGGAGATACACAGGAGCGTACCTCAGAAGTTGACATCAAAGAAAACATTCGAAAATACGTTTTTTGAAAACAGTTTTTCACTTGCGTATACAATGGCTAAAAGCTACCTGTCTCTGGCGTCTACATGCTATGGTCAACACTTCATGTGCTGCCAGTAAAAAGTTACAGTTTGTTGAAAGTGGGGAGTGTAGGTTGCTGATGGAAACGCATATGGATTACAGCCGAAATCCTGATAATTTAGGGAACGTTTAAAACTATCTGTACTAGTAGCGGTAGGAGAACTCTTGCATGCTAAGCCCTATGTGAAACAAATGTTTTCACAGTTTTGTAGAAACTAGTACTGCTTGCTATCTGTTTGGCGGCTGCAGCATGCAGAAAACTATATCATGCCGGAAACATAGCAATCGCAGCAGTGAACCCCATTCACGAAATATCCTACAAGCACCGATAGCTGTTATAAATCAACTAATGGCTGTTCAGAGAAAAACGCTCCATAACTAGAGCAATGTTTTGAAATCTAATGGAACGACATTTTGGTAGATACGCATTGAAGAGAAGAATCGTTTAGTGTAAGTCAAATCTTGAAAAGCTCAGAACTAATGGAAATGTAGAACAACAACCGCTAGCGAAAGATAAATCTGTCGCAAAGCTTCGATAGCGCATGGACTATGTGCGGTATTGCAAATCATTCCTTATTCATCCGACTCCTTCCAAAATACTCTTTCCCTCATATTACATTCCTTCACTGCTGCTGACTACTTTCTGATTCACTCCCATTCATTCATTCTTTCATTTGGTTTTGTTTTGCCGTCCTAATCGACTTGATTTCAGGCCGTGCCGCAAAAAGACCCCGACGAGGAGAATGAGCCCTCCTGGCGGATCACCGTCAACCCCTCTGCCGAACTGTTCGGCTCGCAAAGGCTCCGACAACTCATTGATCGCCTGTATCACCAGCAGAAGCTCCTCAATACCAACGACGCCAAGCAGGTGAATATATTGACTAGAGTATTGACGTTATTTACAATTACAACCGGCGATCGAAAAAGGAACAGTTGACGAAACACTGGAGGATGCACGCATTATTTTCTATACAATTTTTACGTCAAACTGCACACTTTTCCAATCAAAATGATGCTCTTCTAGGAAAGCTTAAACGTTCTGAAATTAAACAGTGAACATCTTCTGAGTGAGAAAGTGAATCCTTCAGATTATATTAAAGGCTCCATGTGACGGTTAAAATAATTTTTGTCCAAGGAAAATTTAGTTTACCTCTTTTGAAATTTTTCAATTCACGTGTTCCTACAAATATACACAGTTCGAAATTTTAGTTGTGAAAGAAGCGCGTAGTATCGCTGCTCGGAAAGCAGAAGGTGCGGGTTCGAATCCCGCCTGGTGCAAGAGTTTTGATCGCAATAAGACATCCTGTAACTACATAAAGCCTCTATGCCAGCCGCTGGTGGCGATGTCCGTTCCTCCACGTGGTGCCACTGGAAACTGCTTGCTTTTGCAAGCCGAGCCAAACACGGACATTCGAATGCAGGCGACAGGCCCTAGTGACAGGCCGGCCTACGAACATTTTGTGTCACATCATATGGTTGATGGCGTTTCAGACTTCTCGAGATAATGCTACGGCGTCCGCGGGAGCCGACGCGCACTCGCAAAGCCCGGCGAGTGTGAAAAGTGTGCAAGGGTCCCTGATGCGAGGACGGCATCGGGGGGCAACTGAGCTAGTCCGAAAGTCCCGTGACGTAGGCAAGACCCGCGTAGCAACGTTGAATGTGGGTACGTTGACGGGCCGCTCGTGCGAGTTGGTAGAAGCACTGGAGCGAAGAAAGATAGATTTCTGTGCGGTGCAGGAGACGAGGTGGTCCTGCAGCAAGTCAAGGGACATAGGACGTGGCTTCAAGGCCGTTCTATGTGGAAGTCCCAGGACCACCAGTGGTGTCGGTGTGATCGTCTCCGAGCGTTTCCGTGACGCGATTGCAAGCGTAGAACGTTTCGATGACCGCTTGATGAAGATCGTTGTCGCCGCTAAGGAGCGACTCTATCACTTCTTCTCAGCGTATGCTCCGCAGACTGGCTGCTCGGATCAAGCCAAGGAAGAGTTTTGGAGCCTGCTTGATGAGAAGACAGCAGTGGTACCGTCGAAAGATGTCATCATAGTCGCTGGTGACCTTAATGGGCACGTAGGTGCTACGAAAGACGGGTACAGCTGTCATGGTGGGTTCGGATACGGATCACGTAACGCCGATGGTGAGCGCATTCTTGAGTATGCGGAATCGCATAATCTCACCATTGTGAACACCGTTTTCCGAAAACGGGACTCCCACCTCATCTCATACTATAGTGGGAGCTCCAAGTCTCAGATAGACTTTGTCCTTGTGAGAGATCGCGACCGGAGTCTTGTCACAGACGCGAAGATCGTGCCGTATGAGACGGTCGCCCCACAGCATCGACCGCTGATCTGCACTTTGAAGATCGCCCCTCCGAGGCTGAAGCAGGTTGAGCGATGCGGTGCAGCTAGAATTAAGTGGTGGCGAATCAGAGAGAAGGAAGCAGCTGTGATTTCTCGCGTGCGGTTACCGACAGTCACGACTGTCGACGAAACTTGGAAGAAGGCGACCGACGCGATTCGTCAAGCTGCACAGTCAGAACTCGGCATTACGAAGCCTGGACGACGCAAAGTCGACAAGCAGACATGGCTGTGGACAAACGACGTGAAAGCGAAGGTTCGAGAGAAGAAGTCGCTCTATCACGTGTTTCTCGGCGAAAAGACAGCCGATAACTGGCAGAAGTACCAAGAAGCGAAGAAAGCTGCAAAGAAGGCAGTGGCTGTTGCAAAAGCCACTCATTATGGAGATGTCAACGAGAAGCTCGAGTCTCGTGATGGTGAGCGGTATCTGTACCGACTTGCAAAGAATCGCCATCGCCAGACCGAGGACATCGAGAAGTTCTTCGGCATCAATGATGAGAACGGCCATCTTCTTACGGACCGCAAGAAGGCATTGAAGCGATGGCGCGATTACTTTGAGGAAATCTCTACGGTAGAATTTCCTCATCCAGCCATCCCTTCAACGGCTCCAACCCACGGCCCCGTTCAGAAGATCACCGTGGAGGAGACTGAAGCGGCTTTGAAGAAGATGAGGCCAGGCAAAGCGACTGGGCCCGATGACGTGGCAGCTGATTTATGGAAGTCCAAGTACTGGTACTCTGCTGAGTGGTTGGCGAAGTTCTTTAATCAGGTTGTGGCAGAGAAGAAAGTGCCTGAGTGTTGGCGCCAAAGTACGACGATCCCGATTTGGAAGAAGAAGGGCAGTCCTGCAGACTGCTCCAATTACCGTCCGATTCGCTTGCTTCCGCACAGCATGAAGATCTTTGAGCGAATTGTCGATGGACGAATTCGGGACATGAGGAAGATCGTTGTCGCCGTAGAAGAGCGACGATGCCATTTCTTTTCTGCGTATGCTCCGCAGACAGGCTGTTCCGAGCAAACCAAGGACGAGTTCTGGTCCCTGCTTGATGAGAAGACAGCGGAAGTACCGTCAGAAGATATGGTTGTTGTGGCAGGTGACCTTAATGGCCACGTCGGAGCAACGAAAGACGGCTACAACTGTCATGGTGGTTTTGGATATGGGTCGCGCAACGCCGATGGTGAGCGTATACTTGAGTATGCAGACTCACATGACCTCACCATCGTGAACACCAAATTTCGAAAGCGTGACTCCCACCTCATCTCGTTTTATAGCGGGAATGCTAAAACGCAGATTGACTATGTTCTTGTTAGGCGTCGCGACCAAGGCCTTGTCACAGACGCGAAGACCGTGCCGTATGAGACGGTTGCCACGCAACACCGTCCACTGATCTGCTCGCTGAAGATCACACCTTCGAGGTGTAAACATGTCGAGCGATGTGGGTCGGCTAGAATCAAATGGTGGCGACTGAAAGAGAAGGAAGCGGCAGTTATTTCTCGCATTCGGTTGCCGACAGTGACAACTGTCGACGAAACCTGGAAGGACGCTACCGATGCGATAACTCGGGCTGCACGCCTTGAACTCGGCACAACGAAGCCTGGACGACGCTGGGTCGACAAGCAGGCATGGCTGTGGACTGATGATGTCAGAGAGAAAGTCCGAGAAAAGAAACGGCTCTATCACGTGTTTATCGGTGATAAAACAGTCCATAATTGGCGGAACTATCGAGAAGCAAAGAAAGCGGCAAAGAAGGCAGTGGCCGCTGCTAAAGCCGCATACTACGCTGATGTCAGCAAAAAATTGGAAACGCGCGATGGTGAGCGTTATATTTACCGACTCGCCAAAGCTCGCTGTCGCCAAGCAGAAGACATTGAGAAGTTCTTTGGCATTAACGACGAGAGCGGTCATCTTCTGATGGATCGTAAGAGGGCTGTGAAGCGATGGCACGACTACTTCGAGGAAATCTCGAATGTAGAATTTGAACATCCTGCTGTTCCTTTTGCATCACCTGTATACGGTCCCGTTCAGAAGATCACAGTGAGCGAAACTGAAGCAGCCCTGAGGAAGATGAAGTCAGGCAAAGCCACTGGTCCCGATGACCTGCCAGCTGACCTGTGGAAGTCGAAGGGCTGGTGCCCTGCTGACTGGCTGACTGCGTTTTTCAATCAGGTTGTTGCTGAGAAGAAAGTGCCTGAGAGTTGGCAGCAAAGCACGACCATCCCGATTTGGAAGAAGAAGGGCAGTCCTGCAGACTGCGCCAGTTACCGTCCAATTCGTCTTCTTTCGCACACCATGAAAATCTTTGAGCGAATTGTCGACGGACGTATCCGGGATGTCGTACAGCTTTCCACGAATCAGTGTGGTTTCGTATCTGGCTGTGGCACCGTTGATGCCATTCACGCCGTTCGTCTTCTGCTAGAGAAGCACCGCGAGAAACAGAAACCGGTGCATTTTCCCTTCCTGGACTTGGAGAAGGCCTTCGACCGCGTTCCGCGAGATGTTATATGGTACGCGTTGCGACAACATGGTATCCCTGAAGAGCTTATTGAGTGGGTGCGCATTCTATACTCTTGCCCAAGGAGTCGAGTGCGAGCGCCAGCGGGCACCTCGATGGAGTTTCCCATCTCTGTAGGGGTGCATCAGGGATCTGCGCTATCCCCACTGCTCTTCGTGGTCGTGATGGATGCAATCTCACGAGATCTCCAAATGGCGGCACCTTGGACGCTGCTGTATGCTGACGACGTCATGCTTGCATGTGAAGACAAAACCGAACTCGAGCGACAGGCACAGGCGTGGTGCGATCGTTTGGCATTGTTCGGTCTCAAGCTAAACGTCAAAAAGACGGAATACTTGACGACGGATGTGAATGAGCACGGATCTATTAAGATCGATGGTACTGAGCTCTCACGAGTGACATCTTTCAAGTATCTTGGGTCAACAGTCACGTCCGATGGCAGCTTAAAGATGGAGGTGAATGCGCGTGTGAGTGCAGCCTGGTCCAGATGGCGCTCGCTGACTGGGGTGCTTTGCGACAGGACAATACCTGAGCACCTCAAATCGAAGGTTTATAGAACAGTAGTCCGCCCAGTAGCGACGTACGGTGCTGAGTGCTGGCCCGTGACGAAGGAAGTTGAAAGCCGCCTCAGTGTAATGGAGACGAAGATGCTACGGTGGACGGCTGGAGTTACGCGTTTGGACCGCGTTCGTAACGACACCATACGACAGAGGTTCGGTGTCGCCCCGATATCCGAGAAGCTGCGCGAAGCTCGTCTTCGGTGGTACGGCCACGTCCTTCGCGCTAACGACGACACCGTGTGTAAGATTGGCCTGAATCTTGTGGTCCCTGGAAAGCGGCCCAGAGGACGCCCGAAGCAACGTTGGCTAGATACGTTGCGCTTGGACTTAGAGATGGCTGGTGTGCACCCTGATCAAGCATTTGATCGGGAGAATTGGCGTCACCACACCAGAAGAGCGGACCCCGCCACCAAGCGGGACAGACGCTAATGAAAATGATGATGATGCCAGCCGCTCCAGTCTTCAACAAATGTGTTAAAGCATTGTTGTAAAGAACAACATAGCACCACTTCGTAGTTTCAAGTAGGCAACGTTTACAATACCTCTCAAAGGAAAATAGCGACGTGCTGGATAAGTGCAGCACGCAATCTGTTTTTCATAACCGAAAAATGGTTGTATGTATGTTTTGTGATTTAAAATAAACATGGAATTATTTATATATTTTATTTATTTATTTATTATTAATTTTGATTATTTATTAATTTTCTTTAAAAAAAAGATAAGATCTTATGGGTCACTTTCCTGTGTGCCTTTCGAGGTTGTAACCTATTGCAAACTGACACACGAACTTAACATGCAAAGGTTTTACGAAGAGGGGAGTTGGAATGGACCGCTTGTTTTGGTTTGGAAGATGTTCAGTTTGACTTCAAAGAGAAAAGCATGCCTGGAAGAGTGCATAGTTTAGCGTAAAATATCTTTAAAAATTCAGCTTTTTTGTTTTTTTAAATTCCTACTCGGAACTTTTTTTGCTTTTTTAAATTTTAATGATATATTTATGTCAACAGATTTTAACACGCTGTTTCCTTATTTCATAAATGTTTGTTTGGTGGAATGATGTAGGAGCCTTTCTGCCTTGTTCCGCGATTTATGGGTGGACTCTTTTAGCAGCTTAAAGCAGACGAATTACCACCCGTCAAACTAAATGAATCAACCACTAGTAAAGGCGCGCGTTATATGCGCTATTGGTATAAGTATCGCCAAAAACGAAATCGACCACCCACCTTCCTCACCTCACCTTCCCGATGCAGCGTCAGAAGCTGTAGCCGCGCTGGTTGGGATGATGTCCTCATTTCCAGGCTCTTCCTTGAATTAAATAGATTCCCGTCTCTAGAGTGCTGTTGGCGGACGAGGTGGCGTCTCATGTACGCGTTATTAACGGCCGAGATTCATTCCACTGGCAATTATTTCAAAGCGCCCGCCGCACTGCGACGTCTATGGCGAGCCCGTTGGGAGTGGAAGATTGATGGCCCCCGGGCACACCAGCTGCATTGCGATGACGCTGATGAAAATCCATCAAAGGGGCAGCGAGTCGAGGGTAACAAGGCAATCGCTTCAGTTTTCTGGAACGAATCTCCACAGCCAAGGCAGCTGTACAGTATTGTTTTGAGGCAGCACTTTTTTGGATATTTTAAAAGTTCAAAAAATGCAAAATAAGGACAAAGATGAACATCGGTAGAATCAATCTTTCTAGAACTCGCCAATGAATATCTGGAAAACGCTTCGGATATAATATAAATGTTATTAGCGACAAAATTGAAATTTCTGACATTCCGTAAACCTGCGCCGCATATATTTTGTTTGTTTAGGTTCTCATCCTACAGTCTTGTCAATCACACGCGTGAAATTGCGTTTCTTGCATGTCGAACTGTAAACGTGTAAGATTCAGCTCTGTTGTGGAAGGAGAAAGGATAAAAATGATAAGGGACTCAATCCCTTTTGGTGTGCGCCACGCAATCTACTTCTATGGGATGTCGTGGAAGTGGTTTGGCTACGGCCTACAATGACTTGCGGTGGCCAGCCGATGAACAAGTCAGCGCTTTACCCTTCCCAGTCAAGTCTGGTAGCAATTCACCGACCCCGGAGGGATGGAAGGCTTGGTTGGCCTGGGCGAGAAATCCGAACCAAGAATTTGATATCGGGTGCACTCGATAGCTGGCACCTCATCCGACTGCGCCACACGCGCCCACGCGGTATGGTCAAAAAAGTCAAATTCAAACATCATAAGAGACAGCTTGCTCCCAACTTATTATATCTCCTATAGCAAGTGGAATGCCAATTCGAGTACCACGAGAAGAAGGAAGACATATTGGCCTGGGCGGGAAACGCCGACTAAATGCCTCCATCCGAGGTGCAGATTGCGGCCGGCGCCTCCAATAACAGCGTCCCTAGGCGCCCAGTCTTCTGCTGAGTTAAGCAAAACATATCTCAATTATACGCTAGCAGCCGCCAAACGTCTGGTTGTGGCTTCTCTCGGAAACGCTAAAAACCAGAACCCCTACTGTGAGAGTTTACTTGTTTTTCATTAGACCTTCTCATGCAAATTACAATGTAAAAACAGCATTCGAATGCTAGATTTATTTGAGGTAGAATGCAGAGTGTAGTCTCCTCAAAACAAATCATACGAAGCCTATCCAACCGTCATCGCTACCATCCTAAATGTCTAATCTAACAGACGGTGTGTCTAGTGGCTCGGGCTTTGCCCAGATGAGTAGGTTTCTTGTCATCAGATGTTACAGTGGGTGAACCGATATAGATATCTTCTGGTAACAGCAGTAACACATCTTCCAAGTCCAAAGCATCATGGCAGGACATGGTGACACATCTTCTGGGTGAAGGCACTCATCGCATGGCGTCGGTGAAACGTCTTCTGGATCCAGGCGCTCGTGACACCACGCCGATGACTCGTCATCTGAATCCCAACGCACTTAGTACGATGTTGGTGATTTGTCTTCCGGATGTGGACGGTCGTCGGACGACGTTGGTGATGCGTCTTCCGAATCACTATTCACGTTGGATAACGTTTGTCACACGTATTCTTAATGTCGACACACGTTGTTCGATGTCTGTGACACGTCTTTCGAATTCCTATTCACGTGGCACGAGGTTCTTTCACATTTAGCACTCGAAAGCAGTTTTTACATTGTCCTTCTGAATCCCAACGCATGTTCAGCGTCGTCTGTCACGCGCATTCTGACCGTGCGTCCTAACCCATGTGGCACGAGCTCGTCCTAACCCATGTGGCACATGTTTTCTGAATTTCGACGCAGGTAGGAAGACGTCTGTGGAAGCACTTCGTCGATCATCGAGTTGCTCGAATAGCGTCAGCAGTGTCTGCATTCGTTCCTGTCGCGTGCCAGAGCTCCAATAGATCCTCCTGGCTCGTGAACGCGGAGGGCGCCATATCGTTCGTTCAGGGCTTTCACGAAGAAGTCCGACCAACGCGTTGGTGAGCATCCTGTTGTTTTCTTGACATCCCTCGAAATCTAGTCGATGACGGCTCTCGTCTAGTGGGTGTCTGCGTGGGTAATAAACAACATTCGACATTAATCGACCCCAGTTTGCTACTACCATCTACCCTATTTCTGCGGGAAATCTAGGTAAAAACTGAGTGATGTCTGCTGCACAACGGTCTGCGGTGGCTAACGATCTCACTGTTCATTCTCAAGTAATTTATTAAATTAGTAAGTTCATCGACACTGTTGGTACGGTGAGGTTGGCTGGCTAGAGCTCGAAACGTGTCTTCGGTTGAAATTGTTGAAAATGTTTGCATTCTGAGCTTGCAAAAACAAGCAACGGCTATCACTATTCTCTCGGTTTGGGACGTGTCTCGCTTTCCGTCTTCGCTGTGCTGTCGCGAAAGCAACCAAAAAGCGCTTCACGTCTAACCATTGAACCGCACTGGCAAGCACCGTAAAGTTTTCCATTTTAAATGAATCTTTTAATACAACGACTTTCTTTCCTCTGTAACCCCATCCACCTGTGAACGCCTCGAAATTCCGCCTTTTTCGGAACACTCGGCCGATAGTAGCACAGCGAGCGGATGAACTCAACACACTGAATGCGATGGGCCGACTTTACTCCGGCGCAGCTCTGGGGAAAGCTGTTGAGCTGCTGTCGACTTTGTCGACTTTGTTGGCCATGTATGTAGCCCGCGGCAGAGTGTTCCCTCAAGGATGTGGGATTAATTCGTACAGCTGCGTGTCCACTAGTTTTTCACGCCAAAATAACGTCCGCTGATTTGCTTGCAAACGAACCAAGCCGCAACTCAATTATCGAGAGGAACCAGGGCTTATGTGGGACCGTGCCCGGGAACAACCAACACACAGGACGAGCAAGCAGAAGAAGGCGATAGAATAGCTGTCGCGTTGAAGTACAATTGGACCCTCTGAACTTTGCTTCTACTTGATGCTATGGCAGATATGTGGGACTTCATAGCGAAACTCATTTCTATAGTAGTAGTTCAGGGCATCCTGTCAGAAGCAAAGCTTCCAACATCCTTACATTTAAAAAATAAAAAATCTAAAACGAAATTATACAGCACAAAGTGTAATTTACGGCAGTTCTATTGAGCCGAAATAGAAATTTGGCTTTGTTATATATGAGGCCTTTCGTGACCTTAACAGAGCTTAGGCATCAGGGTTAATGGGATGCAGGAGTCGCCTTTGGAGCAGGCTAGCCACTGTCCCGTGTAGATATGTATACAGCAACTCAGTTACTGCCGCGATGAATACATAACTCAACTTTCATTTATTTCTCTACCTTTTTTTGTATTTGCTTGTTAATACCTATTCGTCTTATTTGTCTATTTTTTATTTAAGAGTGGAATATGATCTACACTTGCTTTTGGTATTTTTGTGAATTTCTAAACACAAAACGAGGTGTGAACTCTCTCTCCCCTCTACAGTCCTTTCTAAGGCTCTGTATTTCAAAAGGACCTCGTAATTCGCAATAATACGTTGGTCTAAAAATAACGTCGGATTTGAGCCTTGGCATTCAAATTAAGTTCTCGTGTACCAGCCTTTCGCGCCAACTAACAACTTTCTGCTTCCTTTTTGGTAAAGAGCTAAAATAAACGCAATGGCGCAGTCGGAGGTGTCGGAGGTCATCTTACCTGATACCAGGTTCTTGGTTCACATTTGTCACACAAGCCAACTATGTGTGCCTTCCATCCGTCCGGTGTTCGGTGAATTATGTTGTACAAGACTGTATGGTAAAGATAAAACACTGATCTGTCCATTGATCCGCCATCATAAGTCCAAATAAGCATCCGAGTTGCCTCTACGAAATTCGTAGCAGTGGAATTCGCTGCCCATAAGGGATTGTTTAACACTGTCATTTATCCTTTATCCTTTATTCTTGTTTGGGAATGACAGAATACTGGCGCTTCCATCGGCTCTTTAGCGTGAGTCATTTTATGTATAAGCCATCCTTGCCATCCTCCACGATATCCCCTAGATAAATGCGTGGCGCACTCCTCAAAGCTGTTAACAAACGTCGATCTTCGTCGTTCTTATCCTTTGGGGTGAAGATGTGCTTGGCCTGGTAGTGTTGCAGATTGTCCTCCTTTTCCGGGCTCCGACAAGGGCTAATTTGCCGTCAAGTAGGTCGAATAAAATTGGTAACACATTTACTCAACCATGGGCTCAAGTACTTGTTATGGTGCTGAAACTGCAATTGCAAAACAACGGACATTTGTTTTTGCGCAGCTTAGTAATGTAATGTAATTAAGTTCAAGGCTATTCTATTGCCTCCTAATGCATTTGCATTAATTTGCGCTTTAGCTACGCTCACTTCCATTACGACGCATTAGTTCCTATGAGCCGTTTGCTGCTGTTCATCCGCCTTCGTAACCCTGTGAACCCTAATGCATTATCGCGAATGTTTTGGCAAGTGTTCACCGTAGTGGGCCGTCGAGTGAAATACGAGCTGCGACCGCAGCTTGCTCCGCTCGTTCATTTCCCGTCAATCGGGCGTTGCCTTTCGGAAATGGAATGGGTGGTCGTCGACATGATCGTCGACGATTTGGGGCTGAAGGGAACCGCTAGACACAGTTAATAGCAAAATGGCCAGCTTGGTTCGATTACTAGCGCTAAAATCTAATGTTGGCTCGAGGAGTGGGGGAGGGCGCACGGCGATAGGCATACGAACAATCGAAAGAAAGCCGAAATAATTCTTTGTTCCTATCACACTTATATGGCTTTATTCTCTTGTAAGCCAGCTAAAAGTAAATCCAAATATAGCTAAAGACAAAGGAACCTGCTACAGTTTAGCTACCTGAAGGGTTAGTTGGACAGTTGAGGAAGTCATAGAAATATGTATGTCAACGGGCGCACGGTAGTGCAGCCGTAGGGGGTGTCGGCTGTGGCGCCACCAGGTTCGAGCTTCCTGGATCAGATTTTCCGCCCAGGCCAACCAAGCTCCAGGGTCGGTGAATTGGTTCCACACCTGTATGGGAAGGATAAAACACTAAGTTGTTCATCGGCTGGTCAACGCAATTCACTGGGCAGGCCAATACTCATTCAAATGACCTCCATGACAACCCGTAGAAGTAGAATGTGTTGTGCATTTCGCAAAGGGACTCTCTAATTCTGACTTTTACCCTTTATTCTTGATTTATACCAAATTCATTGACAAAAAGTTGTAAACTTCAGTTCTCTTTGCGTGTAGATGGCACTTCAGCTCAAATTCTTGGATTTTTCTGAGCACTGATACCTAGCGAGCTTTTTCCTGCATGGAGATTGCACATGCTGGCAGGACAGTCACAAAGCAGGCTATCTCCGCTTTTAGAAGCACCATAAATGCACACTTAGAGTACGGCGTGATCTACAAGAGAAATAAATGCTTGAGACTGTAAGCTGTCACAACGATGATTTGTTGCGATCAAAACTTCTAGCGCCAAGCGGGACTCGAACCCTCACCTCCCAATGACCGAACGGGAATGCTCTACGCCTTTACACCACCGGCGCCGTTTGATCGAACGCAACATCCACACCTCGTGGGACCGATCAGCAACCACCCGTATCCGGGATGAGCTGACCGCTGATATCAGCATGGAACCAGTTAAGCAGATGGTCTTGATAGAAACAATTCAAATCAGTTTCTTTAAGCCTCAAGTGGCTGGTATCGAGGTAGAAAGAAGGAGGCGCGGGTTCGAGTCCCGCCTGGCGCTAGAAGTTTTGATCACAACAAAACATCACTGCGACAGCTTACTACCTCGATACCAGCCACTTGAGGCTTAGAGAAACTGATTTGAATTGCTTAAGACTGTATTTCCCTCCTGATGCCACACCTTCCAAATTTGAGCAGGGACTACTTTTTTAAAGATGCTATAATACTTTGAAGTGCTCAATAGATTACCAAAGGTTTTTAATACTTTATTGCAATAAAAGTACAAGGAAATTAGTTCAACGCCGGTCTAAAACCATCTAAAAGCTATCCTTTGCTCGTATTTCTTGGCTCCTTTCCCTGGGATATTGTAAAGATGGTTATGGTCGTATGCCGAGTATTATGGTTTCATGTCGCATTCCATTTTAGTCACCGTTCTGCAGCGTCATGCAATTCATATTCCCGTCCTTACTCAATCCAATGATCAACTGTACATAAAAGACTATCGATTTACAAAGGAAATGTTTCCGCTCTACACTACGGTCTACAGTTTGGACTGGAAGTTCAAGAACAGCTCAGCATGCGTAGAGCATCATCTCTCTCCGCACTTGAAAACATTCCGTGCTCTTTCACCGATCTAATCTAAGAAGTGGGTGCTCCGCACTAACCACCCGAACCAACAACCTGGCATTGGAACCCAGCACCTCCTCCAGCTGCGCTCCGCGCGTCCTGTTGTTTAAATACAGGAACAATTTTTTTGGGCTACAAAAGTCCAAGTGTCGACCTAATATAAGGCAACAACGAGATTGGAAGTTTCTCTGGGCTCACTAGAAATGGAATGCGCAGCGCTCTCCAAAAGCGTTTTATTAATGCCGTTAGTTACATATTGCTTTACTTTAGTATTTTTCTGCTAGCGAGGATTTTAGGTGGAATTTTTATTGCTGGCCTGACGTTTCGACCTTGTCTTTTAATAAAAATTTCAAGTTTTCGGGCCATTAATACAAATTTCACCCAAAAACCTCATTGGCAGAAGAACACACGTATATTACGAGAACGCTCAGGTCTCAATATGAGAAAACTTGGAGTTTTTTACTCTACTCTCTTTTTCAATGTGAAAAAGGTCCCTCCTTAAGAATCCAGCAGTAAGGCTACATTTCTAACGTCACCAAGTCGTGCCTTTCAGGTGCTGTCCGCTCTACAGGCCATCGACCCCTCGTCCGACCTGCTCTTGCCGCTGCTCACAGTCCTTTCCAATGCCACGGCATATCCGGCTAATCAGGTATGCAGCTCTGACCTTTATAGGGCGAGAGAAGAGGGTTTTGAGTAGGCAGCCAACCCTTGCCGAGGAATAACTCTCAAGCTCGCTGTCGACAGTTTCTCTTCTCAGCAGCTCTTGTTGGCTTCGATTTTTGTATCGTAACGTGATTTTCGTCCCTGGAAGCCGAAAGCCTCTAGTAAACAGTCATAGCCTCAGAACGGCATACAAGTGCGGAGTACAACAGAAGAGGCCGATTATCGACAGTATTCTCGGTGGGGGTTCGCCAGTTGAAACAATTAAATTCGTCGAGTACCCGAGATCAACTGTCTACAATGTTGTGGCCAGTCACAATACTTCTGAGGAGTCCGAGGAGGGTTCCGCAAACCCAGCGAGGAGAATCCATTCGCGAAAACGAGCGTCAAGAACTGTGGCACCAGTGGAAAAGCTCAGGCGCTGATTTTTTGCAGACTGTAGTGAAACCGTGCATGGTGGCTTTAGAGGCCACGTGTGTTCCACAGGTGCCGATTTCATCAACGACTTACAGCAATTTAACAGAGAAAATACAGCCGAGATCCCTGATAGCGCGGCGAAACGTTTCACCATATCGCTTGGTAAGCCTCGCTATCAGAAATGTCGGCTGTATTTTCTCTGCTAAATTGCTGTAAGTCGCTGATGAATCCGGCCCCAGAACGGCTCACCGGCTGACACGAGCCATTTAGTCCAAAACTGGCTGTCCGATATCCCCTGGGCTATTGTGTTTGGAACGTTGTCGAAGGCGGTGCTAACAAGACGGGACAGCCTAATGTCGTATTATCTTTCCCCGCTATTGAAGAAGCATTCACAAAATATGGACATAGCTCTTTAAAAGAAAGCGTGCGAGCGCATCAGGCCAAGGATGGAGGAGCCGACAGAGAATATTGTATTGGGTAATTTCACTCTTGAGATATCCCTCTATTTGCGTCAGACAATTTTCGATTTCATTTGTACTTTGTGATAATAAATTTGCTCGAAAGGGGAAGTTTAGTTTGTTCAAGTTTAAACGCCGCACCCTGTAAGTCTGGACCTTGCTGGTCATATTGAGAATGTCTCTGCTTGTACTAAAGCAGCCTATAGCATTGCTGTGCTAGGCTTTAGGAAGCCTAGGACAATAAACTCCCCGTGAAATTCTATTGCTCCAACATAGGTGTCGTCCTTGTTCCTCACCATCCGCGTCATTCCTTCCAGAATTCCTTTTTCTTATCCTTTCTCTAGACAGCGTTTCATGGTGAAGCTTTGTCCTTGCAGGTGTTGTTCAACTCCATTGTCTGAATGCGGTTCCTAATCGAGTTGTAGCGGCATGCGCGTGTCTAGAATTGTTGACGGTCTGAGTAGTTCCGTGTACAAACCCAAAGATCTCACTTCCATTCAACTCTGCCAGTGTCATTAGTGAACTGGCGATGCATAAAAATATCCGGAAGCTCAGAACCCAAAACAGCAAAAAAGGGTAGAGTCTGCGTCTCAGAAGTGGCTGCCGAAACGAGCGAGGGATTTGCCAGGGATTCCTCCGTTTTAAAGAACACTAAGAGTAGTGCTAAGACTGCGTTGACAATATAAGTGGACACAAACCATCGAACTCTCCTTTTCTCTAGGCATATCTCGAGCAACAATGTCGTGCTTTAATAGAGAGGGTAAAGGGTAATGGTCGGTATTGATCAGTTCATTAGAAGAATGCGCTGCGCATTCTTCTTCTATGAGAAACAATTTTAATGCGTATTGATCCTATTCGAAGAGTTCAGATGGTAAGTCAATCAGCAAATCGTTGCTTCAACTCTCGCAGACATGTTGGCACCTATTCTCTGACCCGAAGAACTGCATGGTTCAGCCCGAAGGCAAACCTCACATCCGCAAAAGTCGTGACTAGGGAACAAGATCTGTGAACACTCTACTTCAAAGCCCTACCCAGCTGTGTTAGGCGCACCACATACTTCACGAATACAGTTACCTAATTGACGGTTATCTGACCTACAAGAAACGAGCAGAATACCACACTATACTGAAATCAAAAGTGAGAACAATAACGAAGCTGCAGTGACAAACATATTATTATACATCGAAACAACGAATGCGTATCAGTTCTACTCCGCACTGTGTAGTGCAGTGGCTTTGATTACAATTCAGTTTCTTTGAGCCTCAAGTGGCTATTATCTAGGTTGTAAGCTCACAACGTTATTTTATTGCGACTGACTCTAGCGCCAGATGGGCCTCGAACGTGCACCTCCCGCTGATCGGGCGGAAACGCTCTACACCATTACACTACCGGCGCTGTTTGATCGAACGCAACATTTTTTCCACGAAGTGTGGATGTTGCGTTCGATCAAACGGCGTAGAACATTCCCGCACGGTCTCAGGAGGTGCAGGTTCGAGTCCCGCTTGGCGCTGGAGTTCGATCGCAGCAAAACACCGTTATGAGAGGCTTTGATTGCAAATTAACCGATTTGACTCGCCTGCTTAATACACTCCTGTGACGGACACGTGAGGCTTATTTCACCTGCACCACATGTCCCATTGGCTATCGAATGGCTCGACGGAACGCTCGTATCGTCTTCTTTCGTTCCACTAACGTCCGAAAATTGCCCAGTTGTCGTCATCCCCCGTCGAGGGACACGAAGGTGTCATGGTTTTCACAAACAAAAAAGTGGGTTGTATTTTCGGTATATTCGTGAAGAGGTCCGAGCAAAGCATTGGAGATCGTCCTACTGTTTTGTTAGCCTTTTTGACATTTCAGCATGTGGTTATAAAACCTGAAAGACGTTTCAACACCTTCAGTTGTAAAATTTAGTAAGAATTCTATTTAGTGATAAGGAAGCTGTAAGCTATCGAAGTCATTTGATCGGAGTGTGGCATCTTTCATGCTAGAGTACGTGCACGCCAGCCCAGCTAGGTGTTTGGATTATTGGAAAATATATTATAGTATTCTCACGCTGAAATGGGCACTTTTCAAATCAAATTGAACACTCTTTAAAGCTAACTCTTGAGAAACTTTTAAAATTAAAGCGAAGTCTTCCACATTGAAATTTATTTATTTATTCATTTATTTAAATAAAGAAATAAAATAAATACATATTTAATTTATTTATTTATTTATTTATTTATTTATTTATTTTAAATAAATATATTTTTGGTTAATATTATTATTTATTTAATAAATAAATAATAATATTTTTAACAATAAGAAATGAGCTTCTTCTACATTAAACTAGAAGCTCTTCAAAAAATTTTGCTTTTATTAAAAGAAAATTTTAGTATAACTTTCTTTTAAAATTTTAATTCACCTAACCAATCAGTAAACACATTGTTTGAAATTCTATTGAATTTTTATTTTTTAAAGAAAGATAATGGATTCATGTTTGTGTTAAAGAGCAGGAAGGAGGCCACTTTCAGTGCCAAACATCTATCCTTTTTCAAAAGGTCGCGATTTTTATTCGATTGATAGCAAAATTTCTACTTGCATGGAGTTTCACACATGCAGACGACACAACACAAACAATTGTAAAAACGCATATATCCTCATTTAGATACTTGTAAACAGCAGTTATACTATCAATCAAATAAAAATCGCCACGAGCTTTTTGAGTGCATGGCGTGATCGCATCTTTTAGTGCGTTATATGATTTCTGCCTTGGTACACTTTAAGAAAAGATCCTAACCTATTATTTTTCTTAAAAAATAAGTATTTAATAAAACTATTACACTTATTGCGGCAGTTGAACTGAGAAAACTTTCAAAGAAAGTTGCACCGATTTTTCCTTGAACATTATTCTAACCTTCTTATTGAGTTTGTAGTTTAAGATGATTTCGATTTCGAAAAGTTCGCCTTGACTTCAACAGTCTTAAAACTAGCTCGGAAGAGTGTCCAATTCGACGTGAAAATGGTGTACAATAGATACCTAATTAACAAATTGAAGCACGTCCATCCCATTCTTTTATTACTGAATTCGCATAAAAATGTTTCATTGAGTTTGAAATGGAACGACTTCAGCTCATGCTGGTCCAGGCTTAAAACTCCTGAACGAGACCAACCACCTTGTGGTGTAGCATAAAGCTACAAATTGATGACTACTCATTCACAACGAAGTGCTCCGCACTCTACTCCGCGTCGTGGGATATTACCATGTACTTATATAGCCTGTATACTGACTTTAGTAAGGAAATCGTTACAAAATAGCGGGTCACGTTTTCCACAGCATCAACTGACGGGCACCGTATTTAAGCTTTTTTATTATTTATTCATTATTTATTCGCCAAAGCATGGGTGGTACTCTACAGTAGCATTCCTGACATGAAATTCTAGAACGAGAGATCACTGATAAGTTCCTTTTAGCTCTAGTGTCTAAATCGGCCTCTAACGACGCAGTTGTTTGCGATTGCTTCAGGAGCCCAGAGATTACTGACTCAGCGTAGTTTTAGAATCAAGAGCTTATGAAAGTCCACATCTCCTATGGAGTAGCCAACGTAAGACCGCATAAACTATTGGTAGCAAAGAAAAGGGCGCTGTGCATTGTGGCTAGAACTTTCACGTAGGCATCCTACCAGTCCTAATGGCGATAGCTTTCTGCTTCACCAGTGACTATCGAAAAGCATCAATACCCATAGTTTTTCGAGGTCTTAAAGTGTCGAAGTTCCCGCCATGCCCACGCTTCGCCAAAAAGGAAGACAACGACTAGGCACTCCGAGTTTTTCTCCCGCCCTTCAAAGTGCTGCCCCCAATAATGCCCTCGTTTCTTGCACAATAGCATGCCGAGAATGTACTTGCCGTGGCTGGGTAAAAAATAAAGCTGGCGCTGAAAGCCCGTGGGACGTAGACTACGAAAACTCGGCGAGCCTTCGAAGAGGATGATGTACGCCTCGAGCGGATACTTCTGACATGTTGCGCCGAAAGAATACCCCTGAACTTCAGTCTGGATACCGCCTTTTAAAGCCCAAGAAAGATTGAAAAGCATTCGGCAAAGATAGTTGAGGACATTCCTCAACAGCAGTTGGGTAAAGGAATCCGTTCTCTATGAGGCCACCGTATCGGCAACTGAGCAGACTGACTGTGAGTTGAGTAGGGGATGGGTATTCGCTTTCCAAACCATAAAACTAAACTATCATAAAAACGTCCTCCGTTTTTGGTAAAAGCGCGATTCTATGGAAAGAAGCAACTCGATAGTTTTATTAGGAAGTGAGATGGTAGTGCAAGTTAAAGAGGTTTCTTCGGCTTCTTCTCACCATAGTACTATAGTTCTCCAAATCAGAAGAACATGAAACATTTACTGAGTCAAAAGTGATACAAAATCACTCTGCAATAAAAGATTACAGCAAAAGTTGGCTTTTTTGAATATTGGCAAAAAGGATTTCTTCGACGATTTGCATAAAGTGGAAAGTGCTATCTTCTCAAGGCGATTTAGTATTTAAATCACTGAAACAGTACCACATATTCAAGCAAAATATCGTCTTCTCTAAAAAAAACTATTCTGTAGCTAACTTCACAAATGTCCTTTCTGTTTAAAAATAAACTTGAATGCTTTTGGGTTAAGAATTGAGGATGAACGAGAAATCTCATTTCAGATTTTTATAGCACGAATCGAAAATCATTGAGTATGTAAAAAATAGAATAGGCTTAAAAATTCATGTGTGAGTTCACAATGTGACAATAAAATTTAATTTAAATTTTAAAAAATTTTTAAAGACAAATTCTATGACGTACAGGATCTTTGGTCGCTCTTGCTCTAACTGGAATTTAGCCGTAATCTCTGTTAGGGGTGGTAAACTGTCTGCAGAAGCTCCTTTGTGGTCTGGCGTCAGCCGATGAATTCGATGAGAAAGTGTCTCTGCACCTCCTACATTGTCTAGGAGGTGCAGAGACCCTTTTCAGATGAACACTGTGACACTTTAATCCTCTTCGTTTCTGAGAAAGGGACTGATTAACGTCCAGCGTTGTCCTATACCTTTTAAGTCTAGCAGTGTAACTAATTCGCGCAGAATTCCTTTCTCGAATTTTAGGCACCTCTGAGTTCAAATAAGGCTCAATCTGAGGAAGAACTCTGAGGCCTGTACCTAACACCACACCACACTATATTCTGTTTTCTCCTTGGGCAATTTACGTTTCCGCACTACTCACATGATCCAAAGCGAAATCCATAGCATTCTCGTTCGGTAGTTGAGCATACTATCCGGAGAGTGTTGGGTGCGATCTTCTGGTTTCGTATGATTTTTGCACGTCTTGTTCGGAACAAAACAATCACTTAGCAACATTTAATCTTTACAAGAGCGCAGGCGGAGAAGTTAACGGCTCTAGGGTGACCTAGGTTCTTGGTTCGGACTTTGATTTTTCCGACCCAGGAATACCAAACCTTCCATCCCTTCGGGGTCGCTGAACTGGTACCAGGTTTGTCTGGGAAGATAAAGCGCTGAGCTGTTCATTGGCTGGCTATCGCAAATCATTGTATAATCAAACTCAAGTCACCTCCACGACATCCAGTAGAAGTAGAATACGTGGCGCATCTCAAAATGGATTGAGTAACGCCGTCCTTAATCCTTTTTATCATTATTTTAGTTTTCACAATACCCTCTCTAAACTCAAAGAACTTGTAAAACTATGACTTATTTAGTCCTTTTGAAACTCGTTCTGCTTCCGAATGAAGTCCATTAGAAAGAATGACGGAACTACGTTCATGATGACCTTTAGCTGCCATCATTGCCGCATCCACAACCTGAAGAGGGCTGATTTTCTGGATGTCCTCGAAGTTAATACTTGTCTACTTGCTACAATTGAAGAGTTGTTTCAGGTCTTGATGCGAGAGATGCGAATCACGGAGCGGGTGGCCGAGATGGTCTGCACGCCTCGACGAGGATGGACGCGGTCATGTCGGGTCATGCTGCTACAGTGCCTCGCCAACATGGCCGTTTGCCCTGAGAATCACGTCAGTTGTTCAAATTGGGTTCATACTGTCGGACTAGAATTGCCACACACCCTTACCTATCCTTGAGCGTGCCACTGGTACTGTGAACCTAATTTAAAAGGTAGAGACGTTCCTCGTTACTCTAAACGTCAAAAAATCTGAGTACTTGACGACAGACGTAAACGAAGCCGGGTCCATTGAGATCAATGGCACTGCGCTAGTACGAACAACAAACTTCAAGTACCTTGGATCTGCAACTGCGTCTGATGGTAGTCTGACGTTCGAGGTGAACTCGCGCGTGAGCGCAGCGTGGTCCAAATGGCGCTCGATGACAGGCGTTTTATGCGACAGGAAGATACCGGATCGCCTTAAATCGAAGATCTATAGAACCATCGTCCGACCAGTAGCGATGTATGGAGCTGAGTGCTGGCCTGCAACCAAGGAGGTTGAGACTCGCCTCAGCGTAATGGAAACGAAAATGCTACGATGGACGGCTGGTGTTACGCGTCTGGACCGTATTCGCAACGATGAAATACGCCAGAGGTTTGGTGTCGCTCCAATTGCTGACAAGTTACGTGAAGCCTGCCTTCGGTGGTATGGCCACGTTCTTCGAGCTAGTGGTGACACTGTTAGGAAGATTGGCCTTACCATAGATGTGCCCGGAAAACGGCCTGAAGGGCGGCCGAAGCAGCGTTGGCTTGATACGTTGCATGTGGACCTAAAGGTTGCTGGTATCCATCCCGATCAAGCATTTGATCGCGTAAAGTGGCGTCACCACACCAGAATAGCGGACCCCGCCTCGAAGCGGGACAAACGCTGAAGAAGAAGAAGAGGAAGAAGAAGAAGAAGACGATCCTCTAAGAAGCCGGGGTTCGCTTCCATTTTGATCACGTAAAAGACTCACAGTGACTCCTTGGACTGGCACTCCAATGGTTTTAAGGCCAAGTGGTCCGATCTTGCCAGCGCCTTTCGCGCGTTGCTTTCGCAAATGTATTCCAGCGAAGAGTTGAAGAAGGAGATCCCAACGCTTCGCAATGCCGCAGCAGGTGCAACATAGTGGTCGTCACATCATAGTAGGAGATAACATAGCCATTGAGCGAAGATCACTCTCCAAGAGGCAACGAAGACGAAGGAAGTGTGAATACATCTTCTTGTACTTCACATCAAAGACTTGAACGGAACAATGTAAATATGCTCGCTACAAAAATGAGGATCTCAGCCAGAAGCGAAACCTTACATAGCAGCCAAATTTGTAAGAATCCCCGAAGGTCCCACAGTCTGGTCCGAAATTGTCAAGAAATTTCGAATGGCTGATGTGGCTAGGACCTTCTAGATGGAAAAGCATTTGCTGATAGAATTCTCTTGGCACTGCTCTTCAAAAGAAATGGATCTGAACAAAAACTGGAATAAAATTTCTCTCTTCGCCATTTCTGGAATTGACATTGACAAATAACGGGGGCGTTGGTATCCATGGATCGCATTGAAAGGTATGTAAGGAGCCTGAACCAAAGAATGGTGTTAAGGAGGCTGAACCTACGAATTGTTAAGAGAATAAAAGTAATAAGCCGTTTTGATTTAATCGTAGTTTAAGCGATTCACTTGGTTGTGGTATAATGATGTAGAGGTCGGTTAGGCAATCAGTATAGCTATAGCTCAGTATAGCTATGGCATTATTGCGATTTAAAGAGGAAATCAATTTTGAGTGGCTTAGAAGAAGGAAGGACCTAGAAGTGAAGCCTTAATTCCCGTCATTCTTAGGCCTCATTACACTTCCACTCGATTCTACTTCCATAGGAACTGAGTAAGCCTAACCGAGCTAGCATTAAAATATGTCTGAATGTATAAACTTCGGTGATATATCTGTATATGAAAAAATAATATAAACATGCGATTAGAGAATAAAAGCATCTGGAAGCTTAATACGCTCCTATGGCAACGAAAAGGCAAAAAAAAACTGAAAAGCCGACGGATCTCTCTAACGGGGAGAGGCATATGGAACATTTGCGCCTCCTTGCTAAAGTTTCTGCGGAAGCTTCAGCTGCATTTTGACGATGACTTAGTCACGCGAGATTATTAAAACCTTTTATTGGCGGACGTTTCGACAAAATCGCCTCCTTCAAGGGTCTAAACGAGACAGAACATTTATAAAGTTGAACGACCAAATCCCTCGACAAAGTCTTCCGTTGCTGCCTCACGATGCGATGACTTTCCGCTAAATTTAGAGTGGTTGTGTGGCATGGGTTGCCCCCCTCCCGACTAGGATAGGTCCAACTAGACTAGTTGCATAGTGTGGAGTGCGGGTAGGCTTTGAGTCAACGAGACCGGCGAAATGGTTTTCATTTCTGTAGATGCTTCCTCTCGTCAGCCCATTTCCTAATATTCCAATTAGCCTTGGCGTAGTCCCTTCACGCCTCAGTGGTTTCATCGTTTCAGGCAATTGTACGCTGCGCAATACCACATGCGGTACAGCGACTCTCGCTGAACGACGAAATGGAGGTTGTCGTCGCACTCCAGGCGCTCACCAATCTCTCCTTGAATATCTCCACGGAACAGGTGATTAGCAACGTTCGACCCTGTTCTATAGCCCTTCAAGCTACCTCTAAAATAGTCCCTCGTCGTCTGAAGTACCCCTGTTGGACCTAGTCAATTCCGTTTCTAACTAAATACCGAAAGCAACGACCACGCCCATTCGTAGCCATAGCTCCACCCACCGAACTACTTTCAGTTCAGAAATAGCGCGCATTTTATAGAATCCCGATACTTCTTTTCATCCATTTTGAAGGTTTTCCTCTCACTCCATTAGAACACGTTTGTTTCGCACCTTGGTGCAAATTTCCATTACAGTTCAGCTGCTCTCTCGGACACCGTTATGTTCGTAGTTCTTATGACCCTGATATAGCTCATCTAGTAGCAACTTGCACCACGTAAAATTTGTCCCAAGTGTAAAAAGTGCTTCACTTCACTTATACCGAATGTGGGGTATAGGGATGCCAACATTCCAGCAAAGTTGAAATTTAGGGCTGGATTCCCGTAAGTAGTTATGAACCCTCCTTCACTTTTTAAAGTATTTAGATTATAAAACGATTTCAAACAGTGTTTCCCCTCTTCAGAATACCAGAGCAGTACTGGTACCAAAAGCTCCTTCTCATAAGCCTGTAAAAACTGTGAAACTGTGCGCCCTCCTTATAAAGAAGCTTCCAGATTCCCCAGTTCGTGCCGGCCATTCCTCACTGCTTCTCACGACTCTGGGTTCGTGGTGAGCCGAACCTCAACGCTCTCCGACTGCTTGTCAACCTGAGCTGCTGCCCCGATATGGTGCCGTATATGTTGGGCTCGAAGGTATGGTGAAGTGCTGAAACACCTGTCGACTCTACCGCTGCTCATTCGGCCCGTTTCAGTCAGTCAGTGGCCTGTTCCGACTACTGGACACCGATCGCGAGGAGGTGCTGCTTCGTGCCATCACGTGGCTGTTGTGCACGTCATCGGCCGTCGACGCGCTGCATCTGACGTACGACAAAATCGCCTGTCATAATCAGGTAGGCAATGGGTTCGCCATGGCAGCAGAAACCGAGCGGACTATGGAATCTGGTGCCTCAGGAAGGATTAATGATCCTAGGCGTTTAACTATAACTTTCTAGGCCTCTAACAAATCTCGGGGTGTGACTAATATTCCTATGCATTAATTTGCCAAATAAGTTTGCTTTTGTCCACACGATTCTGAAGGGAACAATACGTTATCAGACGACAGCAGAATGAAATGCAGCACAAAGTGTCTGAAAGGTCATTTTCTTATTTCAGGGTAATAAGGGATGGAGTTTGAATTACGGCGTTAATCAATCTGTTTTGAGATACGCCGCACGTTATACTTTCACGGGATGTTTTGGATGCAATTTTGAATATGTATTTGGTCTACTTGATGAAATGCGATGGCCTGCTGATGGAGCAGTCAGTGTTTTGCCCTCTGCACGAGCCTGGTGCCAATTCAGCGACCCAGGAGAGATGAAACTTGCTTGGCTTGGCCTGAAAAAACGACCCTGGAATCAGGTTCACGCTGCAGCCGGAGCCACCTCCGACTGCGCTATTAAACAGCCAGTTAGTATTGTTAGTATTAACACTGATTCCAAAGACCACTTATAAGTTTTTTCAAGGGATTACGAGTAGATTGCGCAGAGAATCGGTCAATTTCACAAAAGTAACGTAGCGTACATTAAACTGTAAGGAGAGATAGCACATGCTTTGAAAAACGAGGTGCAGGTGGACAAATAAAGTAGCGTTCTACTGGGAAACCACATAAAGACTGCAGTAGCGCAAACGAGAAGAGGCGACACGGCTTCAGCATAAGTTAAGAGTGTGAATCCTTGCCAAGTCCCGTCAAGCCACCGGCCACGTAATTATAAGAAACAGCTTAAACAATAGTCGTGTCGCCCTATTTATGAATAAGAAAGAGATGTTCAACGTACTTGAGCAGATGGCTTTGCGTAATCCCAGTTGGAGGGGGGGGGGGGGCATCTTAAAGAGAAACACGATAAATAAGCAATAAGGATAAAGGGCAGCATTACTCAATTCCTTTTGGGATGCGCCACGCATTCTACTTCTACGGGATGTCAAACCTGGTATCGGGTGCACGCGACAGCCGGCACCTCCTCCGACTGCGCTTCATGCTACCAAATATCATATAAACAAGTGATGATCAGTCAGAACACCATACATCTGGTTTAAGAGGCTTGGAATCGATTTGCTTTTTCAATACGATATGAGGTGCGCAATACAGACAGGAGACTGCGCCTCAAGTCTAGATCATTCTCAAACGTTTAAACGCAGTCACATTTCTGCATCACATATTTTGCTTTTGTTTATGCAGTCGTTTTCTATGAAATAAGTATGTTCCTATGCCCGCAATGAAAACGTTCATCGGATTGGTCATTGTCGGAGCAGAGCACCTCTTCAAAAGTAAAACCGAAAGGGTTGTCTCTTTGAGTAGATCGTTACGAAGAAAGGATAGGATCTCTCGTAATTTAAACCTGTATGTCATATTCTAAGGTCGTTCATTTATTTCCACGGTTCGTTTTCCCGTTGTAAAAAGTTATCTGCCTCCCCCCCCCCCCTCCCTGCACTACGTTATATCCCATTCATCTCCTATGACATCGCCAAGATATGCTCCCTCCAAGTAGGATTGCACCGATGACCTACAAAAACTTGTACAGTCTCACCGTATCTATGATTAAGAAAAGAATTTTGAACTAACATGAGCAAATGATCCGTCGCTGTCGCGGTAGGGCCACCAACTTATCTCCGTTCGTTGTTTTCCTTGCTCTGTGTAGTATTCCAGTATGTTGTTAGCCTTCGATGCTGGTGATGCCTATGTGGTCCATTGGCCCTCAGCTGAAAGAGCCGTGAGTAGAGTAGGTCTAATCCAGTTCGACCTCAAATCGGCCTCAATGAAAAAAGCATCCTATTGGATACCCGATGCATCTGACATGAGATGAGACCAGCCCAAGGATGTTCTGCTTTGCACACATAATTTGATTCTTTCCATGTTAGTACTGGAAACACCAACTTGACGCTGAATTCTCTGTTCGCACTTCAGTAGACATCGCTCGCCAGTGCTCTGTGTGTAGTCCTTACCATCACTGACATGCTTCCGGCTGCGCCTCCTTCGCGTAGGAGTGTGCTCGTAGAACCGTTGGATAGGCCTACGCGTAAGAATGAGTCCTTGGGACTCATGTCTTGTTGAGAGAGAACCACCCATCGAGCCTATGCAATTCCTAACAAACACAAAAGACCGCTACCACCGCGAGAGAGGCCCGAAACAGTCAAAATTGGAACCCGCATGGAAGTTGAGGTCATCACGCAAACTCCAAAGAGTGATTGAGGCTCGTACAAATTCTTAAACTCAATGACATTGAAACCAGAGACGAAAAATGAACGACTTACAGCAATTTAACAGAGAAAATGCAGCCGAAATCCCTGATAGTGCGGCGAAATGTTTCACCATACCGCTTGACAAGCCGCGCTATTAAGGATTTCGGCTGCATTTTCTCTGTTAAATTGCTGTGAGTCGTTGATGGATCCGAACCCAGAATTCAGCCTTACCCCGAACGATCCACATAAATATTGACACAACTAAGGAGACTACCGCAGCTCTACGAAGGGAGAAGTTGAACAATCGTAAAAATGTTCAGTGCAGCTGCGCCATAACGTTCGGTATGATGGGAAAATTGCTGTTTTCGAAGATCTCAACTTTAAGCGTAGTTGTAAGGCCACGCAGTTGTCTTTAACGTCTTCACCTAATAAATAGTGCACTTTTGTCGTAGTTAAGATAACTTTCCTGAATCTAGAACACCGGCCGGCGGCTGATGTCGATATTTTGGAATATTTCCAGGATCCTTTCCGAAACCCAGCGCACACCTTATATCACACCATATATGGTCCAAAAGGACGGGAGGAGTTAGAGGAACGAGCACGTGAGCTGACGAAGCACCCAAATGCCGATGTCTGCAACAAAGCAATGAGACTGCTGGAAATTCTGAAGAGTGTACGTCAATGTTCTTCTTCTTCCATCTCGTCTGCAGTCCCCATTATGGCCGATTCGCTTCATTTCAGATACCCCTGTTCGCTACGCTCGGCTCGCAGCTGAATCGGTTATGACGCTGAGTGAACACCCAACCACTCCAATCGATATGTATTTATTTCGTTGCTGTTTAATAGAGCACAGTGCATGTGTACGTGTTCGTTCCATCATTTCACTTGCTCCTCCTGGCTGTCGTTCGACAACCGCGTTGTCTAGTCTTCCATGTCGCCTTCTCGGTCCGCTGTTGTGTTGTGTTTGACCGCAAATTTCTATCGCATTTTGGTTTCTTCTGTGTTCCCATTAACCCACTGATCGTCTCTTCTCTCTGATGTGTGCTGGTGCATGATCGAGCAATAAGTCCTGTGCACTCCGGCAGCTGCACCATTTCAGGCTCACTTAGAAAAGGAATCGCTGCTGTGGTAGGGAGCTCTAACGGTTATCGCTTGACACGGTTATAATGGTCAACGGCTGACGAACATTCGTACTTCTCCTGCAATGTGAACATGATCTCGTCCTTCTGTCTTTACGCTTTAAGCGCTAGCTTTGCTCTTCAGAAATAAAGTTTTATTCAGCATTGCCTCGCTTCTGCAGTAATGGAGAAACTCAATGGTGCTGTCAGCAGTAAGCGGGGCTCATGAAAAAATTTTGAACCTAACCTTAGTTGAAAGAAGAAGTTAGTAACACCTGAAACGACCGCCGGTGAAGTACCTAGTTCTGTATAGCCCAGGGTCTAAACGAACTAGATCGCTGTGGAGTAGATATCACAAAACATGAGCGCCCCCCCCCTTCCCTTTGGAGTAGATCGCTACGAAGCGTTGCAGAGGACAAACCGCCAGAAAAGGAATGCGGACGACACGGGACGATGCCCAACCCTCTTCATATTGCCAGTATACATGTTGCCCGATGCTGATTCGGACAAGTCGGATCCGTCATATTTTCAATCCCCGGGTGAATGGGCCATTCAGAGAACGGCATTTTTGAGAAGCTGAGGGGTTTTACGAGGTTCCGCAGTCAATCTCTAGGTTGATGGTGAGGTGAGATGTAGCTGATGATGTAAAAGTATAGAGAGCAATAAAGAATGGCCAGGACACTCACTCCATTCAAGCGGTTCTTGACTACATGAGTTGTTGTGCTATCAAGTGGGATCTGCCACTTGCACCAGGGAAATCCTGTTACTCACCATAAGGAACGAATAATACGGCACGAATGTCTTCTGTTCACAAGTTACAAGTCGATCAGACGCTCTTAGTAACCCCATCGACTGCACCCGTGTTGCAATCGTAAGTGGATTAGGATAACAGTATGTAGAAGAAAGTTCCCTCCGCGATCTTGCGGTCCTCGGAGTAGACTTGGAGCCATCCTGAGGTATATGTGGCTCATTTCAAGGAACAGACATCGCTATGTTCAGGCTGCTTGTTGATCACGGAACCTCTTTTGCAGCAGTATTTCACAAGAACCATCTTCGACCTCCTCTTAAATGTCTTCATCCTAGATCCGCCAGTTGCAGAGAATATAAGCGGCGACCCATACTTTCGCAGTGAAAGAACCCCATCGAGAAATCGCGGCATTCCTGGCTTGTTTCTCACTCGCGAACATTAGTACCTGCAGCGCCTTCTAAGGGTTCCGTAGAATGGATCGCGGTTCTTAAATGGCTACTCTGCTTCCCTTGCGCGATATCTGATAATCTTCTCGAGTTTGTGGCTGAGTCACACCTTCGCTTGAAGAAGGCGGTGATGTCATCCACTGCAGAACAATGATACAACTACGGAATCCAGGAAGGCTCCACCTTCGGTTGTAAGTATGTGGTCGAGTCGTACCATAGGGTGATTCCCATATCCACCGAAAATGTTCCTTCTCTCTGAGTTTCCATGAAAAACGGAACGAAGCTCAGCGAGACGATTGCCGTTTTTGTTCCGTTTTCCGCATCCAAATCTTCCGATACTGTACTCCTTTTCGGAGCCACTCCGACTTTGGCGTTAAAATCTGCGACGACGAACCTGTAGAAGGCCGACATCTCGTTGCTGATAACTTCCTCCAGCTTTTCATAGAAAGCATCGAGTTCGGTTCCGACCATAAGAATGGAGCCGAAGGATGCCCAGGTAACAGGATTTCGAAGAGTCGACGACGAGATGGACGACAGATTAGTGCACGACTGAGTCTACGCCTCCGACACAGCGGGATGTTGCCTTTTCTCCACGAATGATGAGTGTTTTGCCTCTTAATTGTCATATGTCGTTCTCCTGAGCCCTGGTCTTCTGCAGGGCAGTCACATGCAACCCGATAAAGGATAAAGGATACTCAATCCCTTCTGGGATGCGCCAGCGCATTCTACTTCTACGGGATGTCGTGGAGGCGACATGAAAGCGTATTTGGCCATACAATGACTTGCCGTGACCACCCGATGAACAAGTCAGCGCTTTATCTTTCCCAGACAAGTCTGGTACCAATTCACCGACCCCGGAGGGATGGAAGGCTTGGTTGGCCTGGGCGGGAAATCCGAAGCAGGTACCTGGTATCGGGTGCACGCGGCAGACGCGCCTTCTCCAACTGCGCTACACGCTATGCAACCCGATACGTCCTGCAAATCCCAGAAGAGCGTGTAGGTCGGCGCCTAAGGAGACTGTCCTGGCATTGGGGGTACAAAGCATGAAGCAGTCCGCATGACGTGTCGTGTTCCTGAAGCAGTGACGTCTTATGCGACCTGAGATTTCTCCACCTCAGACGCCGGATGTAAAAACAGCAGAATACATATCAGAAGTATCTGATGTCCGCACTACTGGCACCTTATCCCTGAGGGAATTAAGAAAGCAAACATATGTGTTAACGACTGCTTTCTTCCTCTTCGTGTCCTACCTAATTTCCTTGCTAGTGGTGTCTCATGCGGACGGAAACACTTTTACACATAACAAAACAAGATAATTCAGAATCACTTCAGATGTCAAGAAAGTGAAGGCAGTTAAACAATGCCCTGAGCAGTAAGTACTCTAATCCGCTTCGGTACTCTACCTTGACGGCGGTAGTGATAGTCGAACAATACATCACCGAGACAGAGTGACACAAGTTCGGGGTTCAGGAAATAAGGACATCAATTGTGAGCATCATCAACATCTAAGCAAGGAAGTCATACATGTGCAACGAACACAACTTTGATATCAACGAGTAACTAACTAGAACACAACTAAATGTTTGCATTTGCACCGGCCCTAAACACCTGTTATTTCTTTCGAATACATTTGCAGAACTCTGCATGCTTCGTAGAATCGATCAAAGATAACAAAAGAGTAGGCAACTTGACAGACGAATGAGGTACGAAGAATAGAGTGAGCGCTTCTCTCGGCGCAAACCCCGAACGTTCCATAGTGATAAGGATAGCAGACGAGGTAATTCGTACATATGAAAATGGCAAGTACTCGAGAACGACTTCTAAGCGCCCTGTGTCAGTTATGAGTAGATGTGAGAAGTGTTTGACGACGGCATCATAAGCGTGTCCCGGCAGGAGGACTCATTCATGCGGTAGAACTCGAGCAGGTCGGCGCCAGTGCGCTGCCAGAACACCATCGCCGACAGAATGAACACGTGCCACCACTGATGAGAGCAACCGACCAGGTCGAAAGCGCCTGGAAAGTGAGCGAAATAAATGCGGTCGCTAACATACTCCACCGTAATACGGAGACTTCTATCCATATAATCCATATTTATTCTTAAACCGTCTGGCGCAATTAGCAGCTGGCCCCATCCTACTGCGAACAGACTTTTCAGTGGCACCTATGCCGACCAATTGCTCGCTCTCTTCGGAGCCACCAATTCGTTGGAGCTAGACTTATAATACTACTTATTAATTACCAACATTTATATGTGCATAATTCGGCCACCATAACTCTTTGCAGAGGTTTAACGCAATTCTCAGCGATTGATATCCCGCAGAAGTATCATGCGTGGCGTATCTCACAAAGAGATCTTCTAGGATCGACCTTAATATTCATCCTTCAAATTTTAACACAGAGAGGTGGATTTGTGTACTTGTTCGCTAAAACGGTGGGGACATAGTTTACAAACTCATTATATGTATTGCGTTAGAAACTAAGGACCGCCGTTTTTTTTACTTTTATTGTTAATTTTACTCAAAGTTTTTTTTTGCAAAATGTTACAGACCATTTGAAAGAAGATAATTTGTTCTATTAGGGTTTTTTTTGCTTGTTCCTATTTTCATTTTTGTGCATTTTGATGTCATTAAAGTGAAAAGTCATAAAAAGAAATGGCCTTCGCCGGCAGCCCTTTGCTTACCCTTCATTGTTTTGCACAACCTTATAAATCATTCTAATGAAAATGTTTTGGTCTACAAGGTCTTGTGTTGGAGTTTTTAAAGCTTATTTTGGTTTTCGTTAATTTTCACAGCATAAAAATGGACCTCTTAAAAATGAACAGCTCCTACCCTTGGTTAATTTTTCAGAGGTGTTTTTGTGAGACTATATGTTTTGCTCTTTGGCATTCGAATTTCAAATTTTGCGTATTTTCAGGTCATCAAAATAGGTTGGAGTAAAAAAATAATTCAAGTAGGGCCTTCATAAAAAATAACTCCTTCTCTTAAACAATCGACTTTAATGCTTTGAAAAATAAAGAAAATTAAAGTGAACAGGAAATCCAACTCAAACTCTTGCAGTAGAACAGTGCGAAAAATCCCAAAAGTTCGCAGAGAGGAGCTGTCGACGAAGGCCATTTTTCCTTTTTTGATCTTTCACTTTACTGACTTCGAAATTGATAAGAATCTAAATAGGAAAAAAGCAGAGCATATTTTTGATGAAGCAAATCATTCTCTTTCGAATGGCGCATAATATTAGGCAAAAAAAACCTCCAGCTAAGTTTAGAATAGAACGTTTAAAAAATGGCGGAGACTTCGTTTCCAACCTTATACATCGCCGGGAACAGCGACAACTTTAAAGTGTGTAAGGCCTAGATGGCGACATACAACTCGAGCACCTTTCAAGAACGCATACTTGGTTTAGCTTTAGCGGCTTCAAAGCCAGGAATCGACTTTCCATCCACTCGGCCAAAAAGAAAGCTGGAATATCTCCAACTGTTTCTTCTTCTTCTTCTTCTTCTTCAGCGTCTGTCCCGCTTCGTAGCGGGGTCCGCTATTCTGGTGTCATGACGCCACCTTTCCCGATCCAGCGCTAGATCAGGGTGGACACCAGCCGCTTTCAAGTCCGTATGTAACGTATCAGCCCAGCGCTGCTTCGGGCGCCCTCTAGGCCGCTTTCCTGTTACCTCGAAGTGAAGGCCTATCTTGCGGACGCTGTCTTCTTCTCCACGCAGAACGTGGCCGTACCATCGTAAGCGAGCTTCGCGCATCTTGTCTGCTATCGGCGCGACACCGAACTTCTGCCGAATAGCTTCGTTTCGGATGCGGTCCATGCGCGTGACTCCAGCCGTCCAGCGCAGCATCTTCGTCTCCATGACGCTGAGGCGCGTTTCAACTTCCTTGGTCGCAGGCCAACACTCAGCGCCGTACATCGCTACTGGCCGGATGACTGCCCTGTAGATCTTTGACTTAAAGCGCTCCGGTATCTTCCTATCGCAGAGCACCCCAGTCAACGAGCGCCACTTGGACCAAGCTGCACTCACGCGTGAATTCACTTCGACCATCAGTTTGCCGTCAGACGCGACTGCTGATCCCAGGTACTTAAAGACCGCAGTGCGTGGAAGCTCGATGCCGTTAACCTTGATGGAGGTGGACTCGGTAACGTCCGTCGTTAAATACTCGGTCTTCTTCACGTTCAATCTGAGTCCAAACCGCTCCAAGCGATCACACCAAGCTTGCAACTCTCGCTCGAGTTCTCCTTTATCTTCGCTAGCGAGCATCACGTCATCGGCATAAAGCAACGTCCAAGGGACGGGCTTCTGAAGATCTCGTGTGATGGCATCCATGACGACAACAAAGAGGAGTGGGGAAAGCGCAGAACCCTGGTGCACCCCGACAGAGATGGGGAACTCCATCGAGGTTCCAGCTGCAGCTTGAACTCGACTCTTTGGACAAGAGTAGAGAATTCGCACCCACTCTATGAGCTCCGGGAACTCCATGATGTCGCAAGGCGTACCATATCACTTCACGCGGTACGCGGTCAAAGGCCTTCTCCAAGTCGAGGAAGGCGATATGCACTGCCTTCTGTTTCTCGCGATGCTTCTCTATCAGGAGGCGAGTGGCGTGTATGGCATCAACGGTGCCACAACCAGCCACGAAGCCGCACTGATTGCTGGACAGCTGGACGATGTCCCGAATTCGTCCATCGACAATTCGCTCAAAGATCTTCATGCTGTGCGGAAGCAAGCGAATCGGACGGTAATTGGAGCAGTCTGCAGGACTGCCCTTCTTCTTCCAAATCGGGATCGTCGTACTTTGGCGCCAACACTCAGGCACTTTCTTCTCTGCCACAACCTGATTAAAGAACTTCGCCAACCACTCAGCAGAGTACCAGTACTTGGACTTCCATAAATCAGCTGCCACGTCATCGGGCCCAGTCGCTTTGCCTGGCCTCATCTTCTTCAAAGCCGCTTCAGTCTCCTCCACGGTGATCTTCTGAACGGGGCCGTGGGTTGGAGCCGTTGAAGGGATGGCTGGATGAGGAAATTCTACCGTAGAGATTTCCTCAAAGTAATCGCGCCATCGCTTCAATGCCTTCTTGCGGTCCGTAAGAAGATGGCCGTTCTCATCATTGATGCCGAAGAACTTCTCGATGTCCTCGGTCTGGCGATGGCGATTCTTTGCAAGTCGGTACAGATACCGCTCACCATCACGAGACTCGAGCTTCTCGTTGACATCTCCATAATGAGTGGCTTTTGCAACAGCCACTGCCTTCTTTGCAGCTTTCTTCGCTTCTTGGTACTTCTGCCAGTTATCGGCTGTCTTTTCGCCGAGAAACACGTGATAGAGCGACTTCTTCTCTCGAACCTTCGCTTTCACGTCGTTTGTCCACAGCCATGTCTGCTTGTCGACTTTGCGTCGTCCAGGCTTCGTAATGCCGAGTTCTGACTGTGCAGCTTGACGAATCGCGTCGGTCGCCTTCTTCCAAGTTTCGTCGACAGTCGTGACTGTCGGTAACCGCACGCGAGAAATCACAGCTGCTTCCTTCTCTCTGATTCGCCACCACTTAATTCTAGCTGCACCGCATCGCTCAACCTGCTTCAGCCTCGGAGGGGCGATCTTCAAAGTGCAGATCAGCGGTCGATGCTGTGGGGCGACCGTCTCATACGGCACGATCTTCGCGTCTGTGACAAGACTCCGGTCGCGATCTCTCACAAGGACAAAGTCTATCTGAGACTTGGAGCTCCCACTATAGTATGAGATGAGGTGGGAGTCCCGTTTTCGGAAAACGGTGTTCACAATGGTGAGATTATGCGATTCCGCATACTCAAGAATGCGCTCACCATCGGCGTTACGTGATCCGTATCCGAACCCACCATGACAGCTGTACCCGTCTTTCGTAGCACCTACGTGCCCATTAAGGTCACCAGCGACTATGATGACATCTTTCGACGGTACCACTGCTGTCTTCTCATCAAGCAGGCTCCAAAACTCTTCCTTGGCTTGATCCGAGCAGCCAGTCTGCGGAGCATACGCTGAGAAGAAGTGATAGAGTCGCTCCTTAGCGGCGACAACGATCTTCATCAATCGATCGTCAAAGCGCTCGACGCTTACAATCGAGTCACGAAATCGTTCGGAGACGATTATTCCGACACCACTGGTGGTCCTGGGACTTCCACATAGAACGGCCTTAAAGCCACGTCCTATATCCCTTGACTTGCGGCAGGACCACCTCGTCTCCTGCACCGCACAGAAATCAACTCTTCTACGCTCCAGTGCTTCAACCAACTCGCACGAGCGGCCCGTCAACGTACCCACATTCAGCGTAGCCACGCGGGTCCTGCTTACGTTACGGGACTTTCGGACTAGCTCAGTTGCCCCCCTATGCCGTCCTCGCATCAGGGACCCTCGCATACTTCTCACACTCGCCGGGCTCTGCGAGTGCGCGTCGGCTCCCGCGGACGCCGTAGCACTATCTCGAAACACTTGAGCTGTCATACACCATGTGATGTGACATGGGTCTTCGTAGGCCGGCCTGTCACAAGGGCCTGTCGCCTGCAATCGAGTGTCCGTGTTCGGCTTAACTCGCAGAGCGAGTAGTTTCCAGTGGCACCACGTGGAGGAACGGACATCGCCACCAATATCTCCAACTGTTTATTTTCAATTAAAAAGCTATTTAACGATAAAAGCCATTATTATTTTTCAGAGATGCTGTGCATAATGAAGTGGCCTTTAAAATACCAGAAGGCTGAGCTTCGGCTAATTTAACAGTTAGATCATGATCAGCATTCCGATGAAGGTGGTAATAGTGGATAGCTACTAGTAGCGCTTCTAAATTTCTTCTTCGAGAAAGTATCTGAGTAGTCTCCAGGTTCTCTCGTCATAAAACCTTGGCATTGTAGAGAATAGTTGTCAATATTTTTGTTTGTGCCGCTCGAGGTTGTTACGGTGGATCTTTATTTGCCAGGCCTAACGTTTCGACGCTCCCGTCTTCTTCAGAGGCCGTGGTGCAACTATTAGATAAGCGATTTACCCCACCAAACGCTATTCCCACTCTAGCGGTTTCGCTTCCTTAGAGAAATCACCCCTGAAACCCCATTCAAAGAGGGATAAACTCACGTTTGATCCAGCTATGGAGTGCATTCGCAACTCTCTGTTAGTATGACCGGGCGAATGAGACTTACTGTGCGGTGCTAGATAGTATAAGATAAAGATAACGCCCTGCACATGCGCCCTTCCATTCTACAGCTCGCATTTCGGCACAAACGGCAGAAAACCATTCGTAATTGACGGGCGTTCCTGACGGTCGTTCATGCCAGGATTTCTTGCAAAAATCCAGAACGCTTCTAATACCTTCCTTGCCGATGTTTCTGTTTCTACCACCAACAACTTGCACTTTACCTCAAAGTCGTTACCGTTATGCTGCTCAGCTCTGTGCTTTCCGAGAGCTGTTCTGATGTTGCCACGTTGTTTACTAGCCAGGTGTTCTCTAACTCGAATGGCTAGTTTTCTTCCCGTTTCCCCTATATATGTGGAGTTACATGCTTGGCACTCAATCTGATAGACTGCTCCCTCCCAGGAACAATCTCCGACTTTGCCGTATGGACATGTTACACAACTATCTGATAAGCACTGGTTTTCGTAGAGCCTATTCCTGACCAGTTGGTGTTTAATATTGTCGTTTGGAATGTTGACTAAAACGACATCGTTTTGCAACTGGGCTCGAACTATGCTCCATTGAATGGCAGCAGAGACTTTATCAGATATGTAAGGTATACATAAGGGTACCCTGTTATCACGTGGTCCATTTTGTCCGCGGTTAGCACGAGCTCTGCGTTGATACCGTGACGATACATAGCCATTTTGCATGGCTATTTTCGAAGCTATTCGCAGTGACTCTTGTCGCTCCTGTTCACCCGTACATATCTGCGAGGCCGTTCGAAACATGTTTCTAACGACGCTGCGTTTCATGCTTGTTGGATGAGCAGAGGTGGCGTTGATCAAGATGTTTTTCGAACTTGGCTTTCGATACCACTTTACGCTAAACATGCCATTGGAAACTTTTATCTGTGTTTTAAGGTATGGAAGCCAGCCATTCTTTGGAGTTTCCCTTGTAAGCCTAATGTACGCAGACTGTTGATTCAGTAATCGAAAACGCTCGTCCATTTCAGACTGTGTTGAAGTCACAATGCAACAGTTATCTATATACCTTCAGTACATTATTGGTGCTCGCGCAAGTACTGGTTCCTCTGCTCTGCTCATAGAGCAGATGGCGAGTACGGGCGCTAACCGCTGTCCCATAGCCAGCCCTCTGACTTGTGCATAGTATGTACCCGACCATTAAAAGATGTTGCAAGATAAACATTCCTTCGTCAAAGTCATGATATGCGCTTTAATAAGTCCAAATGTGTTAATACTATCAATATGCCTATCCAGCATTTCTGATAATGCTTGCAAGGCTTGATCGTTTTGGACGTTTGTATAAAGCGATGTCACATCAAATGATTCCACTACGCAGTCACCAGTAATGTTAGAGGTGCGTAGCTTCTCTAGGAATGTTTGCGTATTGGTCAGGTGAGAAGGGACCATGGGCAAAAGCTGGCTTACAATTTTGGTAAGAAACCATGATATTCTATCGGTTGCTCCACCCACACAGCTAATGATAGGCCGAATCTTAAACATTTCCGCCGACGGTGATAGACTATATATATAAACTTCTACGAAAACCAGTGCTTATCAGAAAGTTGTGTTACATGTCCATACAGCAAGGTCGGAGATTGTTCCCGGGAGAGAGCAGTCTATCAGATTGAGTGCCAAGCATGTAACGCAACATATATACGGGAAACATGGAGAAAACTAGCCATTCGGGTTAGAGAACACCTGGCTAGTAAACAACGTGGTAACATCAGAACAGCTCTCGGAAAGCACAGAGCTGAGCAGCCTAACGGTAACGACTTTGAGATAAAGTGCAAGTTGCTTGCGATAGAAACAGAAACATCGGAAAGGAAGGTGTTAGAAGCGTTCTGGATTTTTGCAAGAAATCCTGGCATGAACGACCGTCAGGAATGCCCGTCAATTACGAATGATTTTCTGCCGTTTGTGCCAAAATGCGAGCTGTAGAATGGAAGGGCGCATGTGTAGGTCGTTATCTTTATCTTATACTATCTAGCACCGCACAGTAAGTCTCATTCGCCCGGTCATACTAACAGAGAGTTGCAAAAGCACTCCACAGGTAAATCAAACGTGAGTTTATCCCTCTTTGAATGGGTTTTCAGGTGTGATTTCTCTAAGGAAGCGAAACCACTAGAGTGGGGATAGCGTTTGGTGGGGTAAATCGCTTATCTAATAGTTGCACCCGTTCAAAGAAAGATCCACCGTAACAGCCTCGAGCGGCACAAACAAAAATACTGACAACTATCTGAGTGTGTGAAAGCCATTTTTAGAAACTTAAACGGATTCCGGAAGTGGATTTGCTCGGTTGTAGGTAAACAACCTCAACTCCGCAGTTTGTAATCTGGAAACTAGGATCCTTTGTAAACCGACTAAGACTAGAGCTCAGCTCTCCAACGTTTTCTAGGAAGTGCAATTGCTTAGGACAGCATTGTGCAGACCTGTCATATAACACATTCTACAACTGTAAGCAAAATCGACAAAATTCTATGCAATTTCATTGCTGCCATTCCTTCCCTCGCTTTCGGAAAGATCTTCAACTAAAGCGAACGACGAAATTCGTTAACTGAATGAATGCATAATAAAGCAAAGTTCTAAAAATGTGCATCAAACCTACCGGGGCATAATCGTTCAGGAACAAGTGACACGTAGAAGAAGAAGGCTAACGCGATCAGGCCATACAAAATGAATATGTTCACCAGCCACGCCTAAACTGTCAGCTTTGTAGAAAAATCTCTTTACCCCCACCACCATGCACGTCTCCACTGGTACTCACATGAGCTTTAGATTGAAAAAGATCGAATTGGGTTTATGCAAAGCGCAACGTTTGCTAGCAATTTGTACGACCCAGAACGCTTGGAAACAACACAAAATCTCACACAGCTCTCATGTCTGTTTGAACCTGCTGGCGAACCTGGATTAATATCTCATCCAAATCTAAAACCCAGGTCGCGCTTAGTCCGAAGCTGCCTGCAAACTAACCATGTCGAAGGTTTTACAGAGCTACAATACCGCTCAAATTCTTTGCAAAAAAGACGCTCTGCGACGGATTAATCCGTCACAAAGCGTCGCATTGTCATAACTCTTTTCAAAGTTACTTATTTAAAATCTAATTAACATCATTAGAAGCCCCGTCTCATTTCCTATCCATCGATCTAAACATCGTTTAAAACGATTGCACATTGACCTAGTTATGAAGCTTTTGCTTTTTCGGCTCCGTTAATTGATTTACGACCCCTCCGAGATCCCCAGTGGCACGTCCTTAAGGCTTTCCGTTGACGAGGTTCATCGAAACTCAGAAATCCTCTATTGTTTCAGTAGATATGTGTTTGTTACGCATCAGGTGTCATTGTGGTACTAAATAGTGCTAAATTTGAATAACATAGGCCCGATTTCAGATAAGCGCAAACGCGCGGAAACCTAAGATTCAGTTAAGAATTACCCAACTAGTAGCCTGCTAAACAGTATTCTACTATTAATTGTGGGAACGATGGTCTTTGAAAAACATGTGAAATGGCTTTGAGAAATGGACAGAAATGACTAGATCTTCTTTTTTCCAACAAGGGATTGGTCCAATCTCAATATGCGGCGTAATATTTCTCCTATCTTTGAACTTCGGTTGCTGCTGTGCAGGATAAGAACGAAAGCCGTGTTTTTCTGTAGTCTACAGTAGACCACAAGCACATTCGAATCTAAAAAGAACGAAAAGATTTTGGCCGTTCGAAGCAGATTTCTTTGCGGCCAAAGTTTGACGAAAACAACAGAAAAATTTGTTTCAGTCGCTTACCTGTTTATGGATGAGTTTATTCGAAAAATTAACTGCACAGCATTTCTCAGCTCGTTGCGAGCTTTCCACAGATGTAATATTGTCCGTATTCAAACTGAAAACCATTTTCACCTCTTCGGCCGCCGAAAAAGGTTTGGGGCTGCGCTTCGGCCCGAGTGCGGACACGGCGGTGGGCCGCTCGCTGCCCCTGCGACCTCTCGCGGCACTCCTCATGTCGTATATCGCCTATGTACGGTATTCACACCTCCTGCGCCGCGGTCTACCAGTGATCACCGCGGATACGAGTCCCGCGGAGGTCGCAAGGGCAGCGAGCGGCCCGCCGCCGTGTCCGCTCTCGGGCCGAAGAAATATTACATCTGTGGAAAGCTCGCAACGAGCTGAGAAATGCTGTGCAGCTGATTTTTCGAATAAACTCATCCATAAAGGGGTAAGCGACTGAAACAAATTTTTTGTTATTTTCGTCAAACATTGGCCGCATAGAAATCTACTTTGAACGGCCAAAATCTTTTCGTTCTTTTTAGATTTGAATGTGCTTGTTGTCTACTGTAGACCACAAAAAACACGGCTTTCGTACTTATCCTGTACAGCAGCAACCGAAGTTCAAAGATAGGAGAAATACTACACCGCATATTGAGATTGAACCAATCACTTGTTGGAAAAAAGAAAATGTAGTCATTTCTGTCCATTTCTCAAAGCCATTTCGCATGTTTTTCAAAGCTAACACTATTTAGCACCACAATGACACCTGATGCGTAACAAGCACATATCTACTGAAACAATAGAGGATTTCTGAGTTTCGATGAACCTCGTCAACGGAAAGCCTTAAGGACACGCCACTGGGGATCTCGGAGGGGTCGTAAATCAATTAACGGAGCCGAGGAAGCAAAAGCTGCATAAATAGGTCACTGTGCAATCGTTTTAGACTATGTTTAGATCGCTGGATAGAAAATGAGACGGGGCTTCTAATGGTGTTAATTAGATTTTAAATAAGTAACTTTGAAAAGAGTTATGACAATGCGACGCTTTGTGACGGATTAACCCGTCGCAAAGCGTCTTTTTTGCAAAGAATTTGAGCGGTATTGTACATGTATAACCACCTAAGATACTTTTCGAAACCTTTCCCAGGCGAGACGTCTAAGCTCGCTGCAAAGATCAACAACAAACTTTTCCTATGGAAATAGAGCGGGTTGCAAAGAGCGCGGCATTGTGAGTTTTCCGAGACACAGTGTTATGAGTGATTCTAAGTCAACCTTTATAAAGTATTTATTAGCCTACCGCCACATGGGGGTTCGCCAGGCCGCCGTGTAGAAAGACCCAGTGGCTTGTTGGACAGAATCCGAAAATAATTATTGTGCTGTAGATGAGATGGAGAAATCCGATTCGAGACCCGGCAATCTTCCTGTCAAAGAAGTCCTCGCGAGTTGGCACGTAAATAGTGATGAAGAATATGGAGAGTAACATGTAGACATATGTCTCAAGGTGATCCTGCAAAGCCACTGTTTAGGGAGACACACAAAAAATGCGAGAAATATCTACCTGGAAGCAGAAAAACGCTGTGTAGATTCCCGACAAGTACATGCCGAGCAAACCGGCTGAGATGCCAAAGATGTCGAGTTTCAGGAACTGCTGCCGCTTCTTCTCGTTCGTGCAACAAAACGTGTGATACGCAGCCGAAAACAGCATACAGGCCTAAAATTGGGGTAGTTGATGAAGGAAGGATTCAGCAACTCATAAGGTGAGCAACTAGTCGATGGTTCGATGGCTGAGGTGGTCTACACTTAGCTGTGGCTGACGGGTCTCGATTGAAATGCACGGTGTCACAAGTTTATATTGTTGGATACCGCTGCCGTGACGGATAAACAGAAGGAAAACCAAACCCCATGCCACGCATTCTATTTTATCTTGGGGGCGATTGGAGTGCGTCTATAACCCTCCAGTGATCGTGCTGACAAACCGATTGAAATTTCGGCATCAATTCATCGGCCCCGAAGGGATGAAAGGCATGTTTGGCGCGGGGTCGATTCGAACCAAGCACCTCAATTTGGAGCGTGCACGAGAGCCGGTGGCTACTCCGACTGCACTATCCGGCTCCTACCATATGGTGCTTTGGAACTAAGCAGAAAGCCTGCAAGCAGGAGATTATACTAAGAATTCTATGGAAGACCATTCAGCAGTCCGACTCGCTCATTTACCAGCGCTTTCCGTTCCGCACATTTCATCTCACCTAATCACGTGATAACCGAACGAGAACGAAAATTCATTAACAGCCTGCGGCGATCCAGCCGATCTCCAATTTAATTTTCTTTTAATTTCGGTCGACCTACTTGTTAAGGTGGTGGCAGTTCAACAACGTTCACCAACAGTTACGCCCTTGAAGCGTTACTGTTTCATCAATTTCGTTTCAGCCACCGAGATCTTAGGAAGAACTTAACTTTACTGAAACGAGAACAGACTATATAAAAAGCATAATACTAAAGGAAAGTACAAATTAGGAACAAGAACACAGTTACAAGGCGCTGGCTGGGCAATAGAGGCATATAAGAGCGCTGAGGAGACAACCTGTAAACAGATATCAGAACGAAGTGAGGAAAGTTATATTGAGATTTTGAGATTTATGAAGGTTGCAATCGGGGACAAAAAGAAAGACCGACGGCCGGGAAGTGTTCGTTTACGATGAATTCCTGGCAGTACCTTCTCCAGCCATCCCCTTGAGCTAGATTCTGATGCTCCCTCATTTTCGTTCAATAGTGAAAGACTTTCGTGTGAATTTCAAGTAAGTTTCCTCTTGGATTGCCAAGGTTAGGGAATACCAAACTTCCGAAAATTCGTGGAGACATTCTCAGTGCATGCTTGAAGCTCGTGGCAAGTAACGCTTTCCCAGGCGTTGCCATCTACTGAAGGAGGATTCAAAGATAGAAGAAATCAAACGGATCGATCCATGTTGGCTGAATTTAAAAATGAGTTGCATTGCCTTTTGATGCATTCACTGAAAACTGACTGCCAGCAAGCTGATCTCTAATTAATATAAAACATAAGAAAATGGGAAATTCAAAGAAGTAGAGGAAGGTGTAAAATAATATATTTTTTAAAAATTATAATTAATTTTAAAAAATGATATGTCACAAAATATTAAACATAAAAAGGTTCGTTTCGCCACTGCCTTCAAACGAACCTTTGTGTAATGCTCCTCCCGTGGCTCTTCAGTGAAGAAGAGGAGCATATTTTAAGATATCTTTGAAATCTGTTTGTGTGAGGAGAGAGAGGAAAATGGAAAGGAGGAGAGATCAGATGTAGAATAGAAGAGAAAGAGTGAATATGTTCTGTTTGTCTCCCTTCTTTGCCTGCAGTTAATTTTTATGGGTTTTTTATGTTTTGTCAAGTTTAGTTATATTGCTAACCTTTACCTGTGTGGTTATTATTCACCTGTATCACCTGTCGTCCCGATGATCATCGACTTGCTTGAGCGGGCGCCAGCAGCGTCTCCATTCGTCCCTGTCGCGTGCCAGAGTGCTCCAATGGATCCTCCTCGCTCGAGGGACACGAAGAGCGGTCGTTCAGGGCTTTCACGAAGAAGTCCGACCAACGCGTTGGTGGGCGTCCTGTGGCCCATGCGACAGCGTCTCTGATCTTCGAACGTCGGCGAAGCTCGGAACTCCGGAAGCCTTCTCTCACTTGCGTGAGTCGTGTCACTCCGAGCATCGTCCTCTCGAGTCCACGCTGCGCGACGCTGATGGCGTGTTCATCCTGCATTCGTATAGCGCAGGTCTCTGAGGCGTATGTTAGGGCAGGAAGAACAGTGGAGTCGAATAAGTGGGCACGGCTAGGTCGTTGGCCATATTGACTTCGCGACCCAGATATACGTAGCTGGAGCATTCGAAGATGTTCGTTCCGTTGAGCGAGAATGGGGCATCAGAAACTTGTCCGTTCCTCATGAACATCGTCTTCGTAAGATTCAGCTGTAGTCCAACGTTCCCACATACACGACCGAAGTCGGCCAGCATTCGCTCCGCCTGGGTGATGCTCGGTGTTATGAGCACGATGTCGTCAGCGAAACGAAGATGGTGCAGCTGCTGGCCGTCGACCTGCACTCCCATGTCTTCCCATTCTAGTTCGCGCATGACGTTTTCGAGGGTGGCGCTGAAGAGCTTCGGGGATATGGTATCCCCTTGCCGAACCCTTCTCCTTACGTCGATAACGACGTCGTTGTAGAATGGAGAGATCTTGGTCGTGAATCCACTGTACAGCTCTCGAAGGACTCTGATGTACTGAGTAGGAACGCCCTGAGTGAGCAGGGCTTCGAGGACCGCTTCAGTCTCGACGGAGTCGAATGCCTTCTTCAGGTCGATGAACGTAAGGCACAGCGGCAGCTTGTACTCTCGCGACACTTCGATGAGCTTCGTAATGGTGTGTATGTGGTCGATCGTGCTGAATCCTCTCCGAAATCCTGCTTGTTCGCGTGGCTGTCCTTCGTCCAGCGTTCTGCTGATCCTATTCAGTATGACTCGAGTGAACAGCTTGTGCACTACGGACAGCAGGCAGATCGGGCGGTAGTTGCCAATGTCGTGCACGTCTCCCTTCTTGTACAGCAAGACGGTCCTGCTGGTCTTCCACTGAGGTGGAACCTTGCACTCCGACAGGTAGCGCGAGAAGAGCCGCGCCAGGGTGTTGATGAGCGCTGGTGGGAGGTTCATCAGGTGTTCGGGTCTGATCCTATCGGGACCGGGTGCTGTACGTTTCTTCACTGACGAGATGACGTGTCGGATCTCGGAAGGGAAAACAGAGGGGACAACGTATCCATCCTGCGGAAGATGGCGTGGGGGCAGGTGGACGTGGCTATCGAAGAAATCGGAGTAGAAGTCGTGGATGACCTCCTCTACGGTCCTTCTGGAAGAGGTGACGGTTCCGTCAGGACGTCGGAGAGCGGTCATCTTGGTCTTGAAGTTGGCGAAGTTCCGGCGGGCATTGCAGATGCTCAACCCTGCCTCTGCTGCTTCAGCCAACACTTCCGCCCTTCTCTCCTTAAGATCCTCCTTTATCGCCGCTCTGCATAGCTTTGCAAGCTCGGACGTCAGTTGATAGTTGCCTGACGCTCGTGCTGCTCCACGCTGGCGTATCAGCTCGAGAGTTTCCGGAGACAGCCGTCTCTTGGTGGTCTTCAAGCTCTCGGCTCCCTTAGCACTATCGTGGAGATGGTGCACGAAGCGATCGTATTCCTCGTCTACGTTGTCCATGACGGCATCTTCCCAAAGGCCGACAAGAGAGGTGTAGAGATCCCAGTTGATGGTCGTTCTGGGATTCCTCTTCTTGAACTTCGCGGCCTTCTCTCCTTGACGCGAAAAGCGGAACCTCGCGCGAAGGAGGCGGTGGTCCGATCCCGTGTAGAACTTGGGGACAACGGAGACATCGGTCAGGCAATACTTGCGATTGAAGATGATGTGGTCGATCTCGTTGTGGAACTGGCCACCGGGGGATTCCCAGGTCCATCGTAGGGAGGGAGGCTTCTGGAACTGCGAGTTTCCATGGATGGTCTTGGTCGACATGATAAACTCAGACAGCCTTTCACCTTGCTCGTTCCACTCCAAACCGTGGGTTCCGATGTGAAGTTCTTCCGGCGACCTTCGTGGCCCGATCTTGGCGTTGAAGTTGCCGACGATCACCTTGTAGAAGGTGTGATCTTCCTTATAGAACTTCTCCAGCTCCACGTAGAAGGCCTCGACGTCTTCGTCGTCGTAGTCGGATGTTGGGGCATACGCGACGAACACAGTCAAGGCTGGCACGGAGCCACATCGCTTCAGTCGCAGACGTCCGATTCGGCTTGTCAGAGACTCGTACGAATCGATGTTCATGGCCAAGTTCGTGTTGACGAGGACACCAACGCCGCCTACTCCCCTGCTGTCGCATGTTCCGAGGAACGGTTCTTATCCGGAGTCGTAGGCGGCGTGTAGGGGGTGGTGTCTTCTCGTCTCGGTCAGTCCGATGACGTCGTACTTGATCTTCCTGGCTTGCATCATCAGGTCCTCGACGGATGCTTCCGACGCAAGCGTGCGGGCGTTGTAAGTACAGATCGTCATCCTAGTCCTTCTCAGTTTGCGCAGCCTGGTTAGGCCCTGAGATTTTAGCAGCCTCTCCGTACTCGTCCTTCCCATCGCTGCAGAAATGGGGGCTCTTTCGGGGTCAGGGGAATGAGGCCCTTTAGTGCTGCTGTGTTTGACTGGAATACAACACGGGTAGCTAGTCAGGCTCTGTCGTGCGGGCGAAGAACTCCGGGCAGCCAGCCAGACTGCCCGAAGGGACCGGGCGAGACTTAAGGCGGCCTCGAATCGCCTTACATGTACTCCCAGTCTACCGAGTGCAAGCTTTTGGCCGAGCCGACACAGTTACAATCCGCACAGTCACGGACACATCCACGCACACTGTGCACGAACATGCCGCTCCCACGCACAAGGAACGCATCGACCCGACACAGCAGGAGCAAGGAGTCCATCCCCTGCATCCCACCTGCGTCTCTGGGCAGTACACGGTCGCATTTGGTTCGCGTTTAATTCCCCGGGGACGCGCCACGTGGCCCTGCGACAAGCGGCCCGAGATCCCTCTTAACAAGAGAGCCCGGAGGCTCTCTATCGAGGGAGGTCCGTCGGTGGTTATTGTTATTATTATTTATTACACAAGCAAACCTGTGTGAAATCAGCAGTATCAGCAATAGGAAAAACAACAAAAAAAAAACAGAACACAACTCACAAAACAAACGTGTAGAACTTTAGGAAAAAATCATGAGTTTATAGTTTATATTATATAGATATCAGATACTTATTTATGAGAGCTTTGAATTATGCAATCTTCAAATCTAGAGGTATATTGTGTGCCCTTCTTAGATTCTCAAGCACGATCCCAGCTCTGTTGACAAAAAAACCTCTGCCTATTGCTTCGCTTTGATCTTCTAATATGCAATTTACAGGAACCACCCCTTGTGATTGACGTTCTCAGTTGAAGTATCATATGTGGCTTAAGACCTGATTAACCAGACAAAATTTTGAATAGCATAATAAGGTCAAACTTTTTTCTCCTGTAGGCTAAGGTCTCAATTCCTAAGTCGAAATTACGAGCATTACTGCATGGTATTCTATCATAACTAAATCCTACACACCTAACAAAGATTTTCCGGGTAAAATTGTTTTGAACCCTTTCTAAAACTTTTGTAGTGCTCAATTTGTGTGGGCTAAGAATTACCGTTCCATACTCTAATAGTTGTCTGACGTAAGTCTCGTATGCTTCCAGAAGAATGCGCGGATTTTTAGTTGTAAGGTCCTATGCATCGTAATGGTTGCTTGACGTGCTATTCTCATGCAGTGCTCATCAAAGGAGAGGTCCTCCCTAACCATAGATCCAAGATCAGTGATCTGCTGGACCTCCTCAAGCTCTACGCCTTCAATGCTATACTTAAAATTCATTCTTGTCTGACCAATGTGGAGGACTTTCGTCTTCTGCTTGGATAATGGGAGGCCCCAATTCAATGACCAGTGATATACATCATCCACGCCTTTTGCAGAATATCCTTCTTTGACCTAGACTTCACAGGAAGATGTAGTATAAGAGCATCAGCAAAGGCAGTGCACTTAACTCCGTTACTTGTCACAATTTCGGGTAATTCGTAGGCGAAAATGTTGAAAGGACGCCTCCTTGAGGAACCCCACTAATAACGTGTCTTGGCCTCGAAAACTTTGAGTTAACCCTAACAGTATATGTCCTGTTAGTCAGGAATGATCTGATCCAAGAAACGATTCTAGGATGTATGCCTACTTCATTTAACTTTATTAACAATTTTATTACAACCGCATCCTAGAATGCATAAATGATTTGAATTAAATTGAATTAGAAATTCGGTAAAAATATAGTGATAGTGATAATAAATTTTTAAGCAATCGAATTTGATCCGCACCTACGATTTATAGCTAATCTCAATACTCGCTCACCTGAGCTCCGAACAGCGATACCGACAGTATTAGGTGATCCTGGAAGTGACCTCCCATCATCGGTATTCGATGGAGGTTCATTTCGTACTGACAGTACGTGAAGTAGATGAATCCCAGCAGGTGACTCCATATGTTGATAGTCTCGTTGGTCCAGTGAAAAACACTAAAACAACAAATGGTCATTTAGTCATTCAGAAACCAAAGAGCACCTGAACCCTCAGCAGTCAAGCGTTGTGCTTCGAATAGCTTGCTTCGGAAACGTGTTATAGTAGCCAATGCAAAGCATTAGCTAGACGAAATGTGGTATGTGGTCTTTGTTCTGTTGAGTGCTACAGTGCTCTAAACGTGGTAGATGTTGGAGTAACTATTTCTACCCTCAATACATTTTAGAGCATTGAAATTTGTCTGCCCCACATATATTAGGTGGATATACACTATTAGGGGGGGGGGGGCAAAAGTAATGAGACAAAATGAAAAAAAATCTTTATCTCTTCATAACTCAATTACAACTCAACGATGCGGAGGAATGTATTTGCCATTAAGGGCAAGGACCTTGTTCCCATCGCTCAGCCAATTTCCTGATCCCATCCTTCCAGAACTGCTTGGGCCTGGTGTTGATCAACTGCTCGATATGGTTGTCAAGGACTGCTTGGGTTCTTGTGTCCCTTCCGACTAGGAAGTCCTGTAGGCTCAAGTAGTAGTGGTAGTCGCATTGAGAGATGTCCAGCGAATACGGTGGGTGAGGCATGTGAACGTAGCCCAGCTGGCTAAGCTTATCCGTGGTTACTTGTTCCCGATGGGGTGCGGCGTTGTCGAAGAGGAGAACCTTCTTGAAGCACTGCGAATGAATAAGAGCGAGTCGCCGGCCCATCTCTTCTATTTCGTTCACCATGGCCTTGGAGTTCATCGTAGTGCTCTTGGGAAACAGCATACGGTAAACCGATCCATGGGCGCAGACCCAAAAGCTTCAAAGGTGCCTCTCGCCGTGAACATCTCGCCGAACGAAGGTCGGTAACAGGTCACCCGGCCTCACCCAGACTCGCTGCTTGGCAGGGTTAAGGTAGAAGACGTACTTCTCATCTTGCGTGAATATTGAGCCCAGGCTGCTCGGGGTTGAGAATTGGGCAAGATTTGCGCGACACAGGTCGACTCGTCAGACTGGGGTTTCGGCATGAGACAGGCTGGGGTTTTTGGCATGCTTCTGGAACGGGCGGGCGGAAGTGGTAACTTCTCAGATGGGCTTCAGTAAGTAGCATACAAACATACAAATACGACAAGCACGAAACCAGACTCCAGCCACGAAATATATGGACGCGGCATGGTGTGTCTCATTACTTTTGGCCCCCCTAATATTTTCACGTCAAACACTTTCAAAACGAATTGTATTTAAGCTAGCTTTAAAACTTTTGAAATCGGAAAAACTCTTCCAAATCGAAAAGGCCTTTAGGCAGGTTAAACTACATACGCAGCAAGATGGTTAGAATAACTTTTTGTTCAAGGAAAATTTGAAAGAAAACTTTATTAGAAATTTTTTTGTTTACCTGCCCCAATAAGTGCAATATTTTTACAAATCTTTTATTTCTAAAGAAGAAGTAGTAAATTAAAATTGGTCTTTAAGTACAGAAAAGAAGCAAGCATATGGCGCAATGAGAAATCAGATCGCGTTTGCACTCAAAATGTTTCCCTCAACCTTTGCTTGATTGGTGTTAGGTTGTAACGAAATAAATGGCACTGAACCACTGTAAATTTAAACAGTTAATATCTCGGCTTGTAGGCAAGTTTATCAATCAAAATAAAAACCTTCTGATTCTACACATCTTTGCCAACGTGACACAAGCTTTTTTATCCCAGTAGCATAAAAATCAGAAGTTCTGGAATTGACGAAATCTTCGAAGGCACTTTCGGCATCCTGTTGGTATTTGAATATTTCCCTACCAAGAAGTCGCCAAGATGCTTGAAGAAATGGTAGTCTGTTGGGGAGAGGTCGGGAGAAAACGGAGGATGTGGTAGAGTTTCAATGCTCAGCTCATTCAATTTCTGCAACGTCATTCGTGCTACATGGGGGCGAGCATTGTCGTGCAGAAGGAGAACTCGCCTTCGGTTTACCAAGGCCGGCCGGATATCCTTCAACTTTTTCATCATTTCTTCAATTTCAATGCAGTACTTCTCTGCCGTGATGAATTCACCGGGAGGGAGGAAGCTGTGGTGAATAATTCCCAGCGAACACCACCATACTGTCACCATTACTTTCTTTTGGTGCATTCCGGCTTCGCAAAAACCTCGGGGCTCTCATCGCTGTCCACCCACTGTGCCGATCGTCGCCTGTTGTCGTACATTATCCATTTCTCGTCACAGGTTACGATGCGATCAAGGAATGGGTCCGTTTCGTTCCGTAGAAGCAGTGCGGACGAGATCTCATATGGTCGGTTTCTTTGCTCCTCAGACAGCTCGTGAGGCACCCATCTTTCCAGCTTTTTGGTCTTTCCAATTTCCTTCAGATGCCGGGCAGCTGTGTTGTGACTGACGCCAAGAACCTTCGCTATCTCCCTGGTGCCTTTGTGTGGATCCTCCTCTACCACATCTCTCAGCTTGTCCTCATCAACATCACTATGCCTCCCACGACCTTCATGTTCTTCCAAGCTCTCATCTCCATTCCGGAACTTCTGATACCAATGATACGCCGTCCGAATTGTGGAACATCCTTGACCGAATGCGGCGTTGATCTTCTCGTCCGCCTCCTTAGCTGTAGTGCCCAGCTTGAATTCATACAAGTAAATGCCTCGGATTACCCTTTTGTCCATCTGCAAAAAAGTCAATAAAACTCTAAAGTTTTCCCACTTTTACATAGAAAATTTGGTACTCTTCGGTAGAGCAAAGTTTGCGCTTCTAAATGATATGCCACATGTTACGGTTTGCTCTTGATCAAACGCGTAAAGACGCGCCAAAAAATGGAGCGAACCAGTGCCATTTAATTCGTTACAACCTAATAGTTCAAATGCCACTTAAGTGAACCATTAAAGTGTGAGAATGTGCGTTCTTTACTTCGGTGTTTGTTGTATCGTTAACAGGTGTTGAACTCTATGCAAGCAGAAATTCTGCTACCAATCGAGTAAAATCGCGACATCTTGGAAGAGGGCATGTCTCTCTTTCTTGACACTAAAATATGGCCGCCTTACTGATCTTGAAAACAAGCGATGTTCAACAGGACGCAGGTGATATAATTAAATTTTTTCGGCAAAAATTTCGTGCTTAATCTCAGGTCGACAAGCTCATACCAGGTTTGTTTCATGGATAGATTAGAAATTATAAATATTTTCCAGTTCGATCATAAGACGTACTAGGTAAGCTTATGAAGAGCTCTGGAAGAGTAAGCCCGTGAGAATGCTGTCATCGCTAATGCGCGAAAACAACAAAAACGTTTGAGTGAGATAATGGAACGAAGTAAAACGGCTCGAGGGCTGGTAAAGAAAACCGAATTGACTTAATTAGGTCCTACACCGTACAATGGAACTTTCTGAAAAGAGTCGAAAAATACGCCTGTCTCAATCGGCTATTTGGGATGAGAAACAACTTAAGTTCTGCTATCTCCAGGAGAAAGAAAGCTGGGATTGGCCCAGTTCTATAGAGAGTGTCGTCAAGTGAGCCAGAATCCACTAAATATGAGCCAAATTGATCCCTTTCCCAGCGCGTCCTGCCTTGCATCTTATGGTTAGTTTTCAGCTGACTGACAGCTCTCTCAGAATCACAGAAAACCAGCATATTGAAGAAGGAAGAAGTCCCTTCAAAAGCACAATGCCGCCCCTCGACTTATTCTGTACTGACACGCCTGAGATTTCCTGTCATAACTACAGTTATTGATGTTTTCTCACTTAGTGATAGTCAGTCGGAAAAGGGAAATTCATTTCTCAACCCTTGATACCTTTGCCTTTGCTTTGTACAGAACCTAGCAAAAATGCAGGGGTGCAGTGGCTGTATCGAATCGCCTCCATGACACAGCATCCAAATTGACTGATGGTGTGAATGGTATTGGCATTGACAGCGTTTTGCAGTAGATGAAGTAGTCCTAGGAAATCCCTAACGCCAATAAAACCGGTGTCTGTCAACATAGAGTTGGTCAGGCCCAATGTTGTGATTCAGAACTATTATAGAGAATCGGTTGATTGCCTCCGATCACCCACCAATTGAGGACTGTGGCTGTGTCTGATGTCCTGACTTCGACCTTCGGAATCTCCGTGGCCAAAACAAGTTGTGATAACAATAGAGATATTTGGCAAGCCCGAAGAATGGCATGCTAATAACTGAGGCTAAACGGTAATGGGATGGCTCTGTGCAGTCACAAACATGGGACTTCCATTGAAATCATCTGTACTTCCCGGTTGAGAGCGGTATAAAACCCGTCTATGTCAAAAGACATCACACCGTCACGGCATTTCCTCAAAAGATGCTCGTTCAGTTCCTCTGTGTACTTCTGCTCGTCAGCGCCTTCACCCAGGAAGCCACTGCGGTAAAAAAAAAACTTCAGCTTTCTATCAACTCAGGCGGCAAACTAGCCTAGCTCCTTCTTCATGAATCGAAATCGACTATTTTCAGACGGTGTGCAAGGACAGGTCAAGGGCATGTAGAACACATCAGGCAAAAGGACGTTGTGAGAGCACCGATCCTGACTGGCAGTATCTGATGAGAGTGAACTGCCGAGCGACGTGCGGCCTATGCGACGATTCGGAATAAGGCATCGAAATGCACCTTCACGAAGCTGCACCATCCGCACAGTATTTGGGTTCTCAATAAATTTTCACAGAAGACAGCTATTTAACACATCTGAAGCAGGGTGTTTCCTGTCGACAGTACATTGCTTAGAGCTACATGGGTCACGCGCCTACTTTACCGATACCGGAATAATTCTTCCGTCACATTATCAATGTTACGAGTTTGCTGAAAACCGGATTCTGCTAGGATACCATATCCCGAAGCTCTTCCACTAACGTCATGCGAGATATAGAAATAGTATAATCTTCTTCTTCTTCAGCGTCTGTTTCGCTTCGTTGCAGGGTCCGCTATTATAGTGTCATGACGCCACCTTTCCCGATGCAGCGATAGATCAGGGCGGACCCAGCAACCTTCAAGTCCGTATGTAACATATGAGACCAGCGCTGCTTCGTGCGCCCTCTAATTCGCTTTCCCATTACCTCGAAGTTAAGGCCTAACTTGCGGACGCTGTCTTCTTTCCCACGCAGAACGTGGCCGTACCATCGTAGGCGAGCTTCGCGTATCTTGTCAGCTATCGGTGCGACACCGAACTTCTGCCGAATGGCATTGTTTCGGATGCGGTCTAGGCGCGTGGCTCCAGCCGTCCAGCGCAGCATCTTCGTCTCCATGACGGTGAGGCGCGTTTCATCCATGACGACAACAAAGAGGAGTGGGGATCGCGCAGAACCCTGGCGTACCCCGACAGAGATGGGAAACTCCATCGAGGTTCCACCTGCAGCTTGAACTCTACTCTTTAGAGAAGAGTAGAGGATTCGCACCCACTCTATGAGCTCCTCAGGAACTCTATGTCTTCGCAGGGCGTACCATACATATCACTTCACGCTATACGCGGTCAATGGCCTTCTCCAAGTCGAGGAAGGCGATATGCACTGGCTTCTGTTTTTCACGGTGCTTCTCTATCAGTATAATGACAGTGGTATAATGACAGTGCAAATCTCGACCGGCGATAGCTCCACCACCTTCGCTTCGCTGACAACACAACATTTATTTATTTATTTATTTATTTATTTATTTATTTATTTATTTATTTATTTATTATGCACCCATGGAGGGCACGCTAAATTTAAGTGATCCATGGCTCAACAACAAGAGAAAGAACGCAAGGGACAGAACGAAGGGGAACGATTAAACTAGTTAGACAAACGAACCGACCAAACAAAATAAACAATTATAATCGTGGAATGTTAAGATAATGCTATTCATTCGCTTAAAACAAGTTGGCAGATGAAGGAGATTACTCGCCAAATGGACCGAATCGGTTCAAGTGTCCTAATGCGATCACATTTAGCTACTTTTTTCGTGGTTTCCCGGGAACGAGGTTAGAATATCCTCCATGATTTGACAAAACGTTTCTTTCGTGTAAGCTGAGTCCAGGCAAAAGATGATCGAGAAGAGAGGAAAAATGCCAGACCGGCAACAACCCGTGATGGCCGAAAATCCAAACCGTGCATAGCAACAGGTGAAGCCCTCCCCTTGGTAGAGGCTCCATTGTGCTCATAACACCAAGCATTAGCCGGGCGGAGCGAAGGCCGGCCGACTAGGATCTGATCGAGCGTTTCACTGCAGCTGAATCTTACAAAGACGATGTTCGTGAAGAACGGACTAGTTTCCGATGCCCCGTTCTCGCTCAACGGAACGAATATCTCTGAATGCTTCAGCTAGGTGTATCTGGGTAGCGAAGTCAACATGGCGGGCAACCTAGTGCCGGAGCTAAGCAGGAGGAAACGAGCATCTTGGAGTGCTTTCAAGAGCGACGAAGAAGTCGTGAAGAAAACGAAGGACGTCCATTCCGTGCCCATTATTCGACTGTACCGTTTTTCCTACAACATACGCCTCAGAGACTTAGGCTATCCGAAAGCCCAACACTCTGAGGCGGTCTCTGAGTCCTATTTTTTGGTCATCCAGGGGTCTATATTTTGATTTTGCCAGCATTTGGTATTATCGAAAGGATTTGGGCGCTTTTCCTTATAACTCGGAGTGACACGACCTCGGAGTGACACGACCCACGCAAGTGAGAGAAGGCCTCCGGAGTTCCGAGCTTCGCCGACGTTCGAAGATCAGAGACGCTGGGGCGTGGGCCAAGTTGTCGAAAATTATGTGGGCCGGCCATATACATAATGCGTTTCGCAGACACCCGTTGGACGACAGCCTGGATTCGGCAGGATGAAGGTGAAGGAATTTTATGCCTATTCATACACTGTAAAAATGCGACTATCTGTATAACGTTCCGGTTGTCTCTCCATAAATTCATTTTGGGCGCTTTTCCTTATAACTGTGACAGTAAATCGATTTCAAGAAATAAATGAAAGAGGTTAATTCTCAAGGTTTAGTAGGAGGCTTTTCGTAGATCGGCTATTAAAGTGTAGACTAAACTCTTTAAATTTAACTAGCACGCCACACAAAAGGGCTGCAGAGCTCACTGGCTTTTTTTCAGGCACCCTAGTATTTTTCAAGCCCCTTAGAATTGGCAGAACTTTAGTGATGTGATGCGTGGAGAATGAGAATTGTGGTCGTACCAGTTCAAATCAGCTCAGCTCGGCTCTGGTGTATTCATAGTTCCGTAGTTTAGGTTGAGCAATTAAAATCGTGAAATAATTCAACAAAAAAGTGCCATCATTTGCTCCAAGAAAGGAGGGCGAGAAGATTCAAGTGCTCTGTCCTCAGTCAAAACCGAGCCATTTAGTTTCTTAAACCCTATCATGCATCGAATGAGCTGCCAACATAACAGACCTTGTAAGTGATTCACACTGTGGAGCTGCTGATATCGCCAAGCAAATCGGTTTCGATTCCACAACCAGTCTATATCATCGAACCAAATCCGGAACCACGGTGCTCACCTCTTGGCGCACATCCCATTCGACATGTTAGTGGGCCGATAGTGCTTGATCACGTATTGGTTGATCCACATCGACGGATGAAGCTTGTCCTGGGTGACCAGTCGGTAGTGGCCGTGGTCGTGGCACAGTTCTCGCGAGCGGCATCGGAAGCACCGAGGAGCCATCCTGGAACTGAGGCACAGCTCGTCGGAAATACTTAAAGGCACACGACGAAAACGAATGCCGGATGACGAGCGACAGATCGGTAACCAGGTCAAGGCAACCGAAACGCTACTACAAATCGCTTGCAGTAACCACTCTTCCATCCCTACATGAACGGTGGTGTTTATTCCACAAATGTTGGAATGAAGCGCTAAACTGCGGAAAAGGCCATGTCCAATATTATGGGCAAGTCGCACCACGTGGCTCATCATCATGATCAGTTCGATATCAGAGGGCATCATGAAAATAAATACTTTCTCACGTCGAACTACTTTTCAAATCAAACTGAGCACTTTTTAATACAAATAAGACACTTTTTAAACCAAACTGGAATTGGACACTTTCCAAGTGAAATTGGACACTCTTCTAGACATCAGTTTTGCCCATATTCAAAAAGCCAACTTTTGCTGTAGTCCCTTGTGCAGAACTGATTTTGTATCACTGTTGGCTCAATAAGTTGACCTGTGTGCTAAGCAAGTTTGACGCTTTCGAAATCAGGCTGAACATCTTCCAAATCAAAAAAACTTTCTCCAGATTAGAATAAGGACTCTCCAAAACGGTTAGATTTATTTTTCAGAGAAAATGTGGCGCAACTTTTTTAAATTTTAAATTCACCTGCCCCAATAAGTGAAGGCACAATCTGAAGTGCTATAAAATTTTTACCTCTCAAGGAAAGACAATGAATTCAATTTTTTTGAAAACGCAATGAATCTACAGTGCCTTTTTTGATTCGAAAAAGAGATCGCGCCATGCTCTCGACTAGATTTCCACGAATTTCATTTGGTTGATGGTGTATGTAAGAAAATATGCAATTTGTACAACTTCTTCTTGTTGTACCTATGCGTCTGTGCTACTTCACGCAAAAAGAATTTTTACTATCAATCGTGTAACAATCGCTTCGATCTAGTCAAGTGCATGGCGCGACCTATTTTTCAATAAATTGTATTTTTCCTCCTGCGTTTTAATGCTCAGCTTGGATCATTAATTTTTCTGTAATAAAGAGAAATTTTATAAAGATTTAAACATTGTGTTCACTTATTGAAATCGTGAACTAAAAATCGAAAGAAGTCGTACTAAATTTTCCTTGAACAAGACATTGTTCTAACCATCTCGAGGAGCATCTACATTAATGTGGGAAGGCTAGTTTTGATTTAGGTGACGTTCAGTTTGATTTCGAAAGCGTAGAGGTCGCATAGAAAGTATCCAATGCGGTTTGAAAGTGTCACATCTGAGATGGAAGAAGTGCATATGTATGTGAACTCAGGGATAACAATAACCCCGAGTAATAATGCGAGAATAAAGTTACACAACACATGATTATAATTCATTCTCAAGAGCGCAGACCAGTACTTTGAATTTCAATAGAATGCAAGTCGTCTCTGGAATGACGAGTGTCTGTTAACCTGATTGCGGAGCCGAAACCTACTGAGGTCACTGGGTCGCATTCCAGCCTTGCACTACATGCAACCAATTTCTCACAAGCCACAATACATAAGGTCGTTAATTTACCCGATCGGCCATCTCTCAAACTAATCGTAAGAATTGTTACTCTTCAAAGCGCCTACGATATCGCTTGAGATGACTGCTATTAATTGACACTGCCCAGACGGTGCTGAAACAGTGTCCAAAACAACCACTGTGATATCGTGTGCACTTAACTGCTCCAGACGGAGATGATGTCAGCACGAAACTAGTTAGGCACACAACCGGTAAAACAAGACGATCATGCGATAAGCATCAAGTATTACTTCAATGCCCTTCTCCATTTATTGGTCCTTATAGTGGTTGATGCAATTATAATGCTATTATAATAAATAGAGATAAAACGGTGTTACTTAATCTTTCTGAGATGTGCCACCCATTCTACTTCTTCGAGATATCGCGAAGGCGATTTGAATGCGTATTTGGCCTATTCAATGAATTGCGGTGGGCAACCGATGAACAAGTCAACGTCTTATGCTTCCGAGACAAGTCTGGTTTGTACCAATTCATCCACTCTGAAATGGTGGAAGCGTTAGCTAGCCCGAGCGGAAGATTCGAACCAAGAACGACACGTTGAGAAAGGAGGAAAGCTCTTTCAACACAAGAATGAACGCGACAGCCAGCACCTTCCTCGACTGCGCTCCTTGCCCCAACCCCGTTATAATCCCCCTATATAGTGAATAAATAAAATGCAAATGTAACGACACCACTGAATAAACAAAATGTGAGAGAGCTCCTACAGTTTGCAATAGAAAGCCACTTCATTATAAGCTCCCAACTATTGCTGGCAGTCCATGGAATGGTCACATGGGAGGTATATTTAAAGAAGCGCCGGTCTCACGCGCAACACTCATCGTCCACTGGACCGGTTGGAGGCTGGAAAATGAAAGTCCGACGCTTTTTTTTGGTACTTTATCGACCACATCTTATTCGATTGAAGAGTGAGATCTATGAATAAAGCCCTCTTCTCGGGGAAAGAAGCGCAAAATCCACATCATCCCAAATGAAAGCAAGGAGCCACTTGAAGCTATTGGGACGAAACAAATTGCTTTCGTTTCAAGCAGTGAAACTTGCTTGTGCAGCACAAACTTGGCTATTTCGACTTCCTTGACTGATGCAGCACGGTGATATGGCATCATAGTGATATTAGTCCTCTTCAAACAGGAGACACAGAAAACGGATGATGTGTGATACACATCCAACAGAGAGTGCTACTATAGATACGAACACAATTTCAATCACAACGAAAAATCTACAAATTAGAAAAAAACAGCGAAACAACACCAACAGTACGTTGATATTGCAAAGGACAGTAAAGGACAAAAGACGGTGTTAATCAAGCCCTTTTAGGATGCACCACGCATTCTACGTCTACGGAATGTCGTGGAGACGATCTGAATGCGAATTTGGCCGTACAATGACTTGCGTCGGCCAGCCGATCAACAAGTCAGCGCTTTATCTTTCGCGGACAAGTTTGATCCGAATTCACCAGCCCCGTGTAGGTATGGAAGCCTTTTTTGGACTGGGGACATTTTGAATCAGGGACCTTGTATCGGGTGCACACGACAGCCGGCACCTTCTCCGACTGCGCTACACACGCCTATGTAAATGTTAATACTATAACGCAAAAATGTAGTCAACCTCTAAAACATTCCTTTTCCTTCATACAGAAACCATTAGAGTGGATCAGAGGAGAGCGCACTGTAGCGTGGGTGTACTCCAGAACGATTTCGTGAAGTGCGGTCGAAATATTGATTCTTAGCACATCGTCCAGATGGCATTCTCTAGAGCAAAATCTGCTTTATAACGTGGCGTGCAGGGTGATTTCTCCAGTCAAAATTAGAGCTACAATAGAGCAAGGAAGTCTGACGAAGTCAGGCGGAGAATCTGAATATCACTATTGACACAACATCTACTGCTGTACCACGTTGAAAGTTTGAATAGAAAGCGATGTTTTGTCTTCATGATCAATTGTTATAAAACTTGAGCATGTTGGTGGAATGGTTTCAAACCTTCTGTGCCACGCAGGTTTGCTAAATTCAAATTTATTTCGCCTCATGCTTCAACGGTGTCGTCGTTATCAAAAGCCTGAAAGAAGTTCGGTGTTTTGCAGAATGTACACTCATCCCGTCAATTGCTCTAATCTTCCCAATCCCGCAGCCCTAACGGAATCCCAGGAGTGCCATGAAGTATTAGGTTGTAACGAATTAAATGGCACTGGCTCGCGCCATTTTCTGGCGCGTCTTTACGCGTTTGATCAAGAACAAACCGTAACATGAGGAATATCATTTAGAAGCGCAAACTTTGCTCTACCGAAGAGTACCAAAATTTCTATGTAAAAGTGGGAAACGCGTTTTAGAGTTTTACTGACTTTTTTGCAGATGGACAAAAGGGTAATCCGAGACATTTACTTGTATGAATTCAAGCTGGGCACTACAGCTAAGGAGGCGGACGAGAAGATCAACGCCGCATTCGGTCAAGGATGTTCCACAATTCGGACGGCGTATCGTTGGTATCAGAAGTTCCGGAATGGAGATGAGAGCTTGGAAGAACATGAAGGTCGTGGGAGGCATAGTGATGTTGATGAGGACAAGCTGAGAGATGTGGTAGAGGAGGATCCACACAAAGGTACCAGGGAGATAGCGAAGGTTCTTGGCGTCAGTCACAACACAGCTGCCCGGCATCTGAAGGAAATTGGAAAGACCAAACAGCTGGAAAGATGGGTGCCTCACGAGCTGCCTGAGGAGCAAAGAAACCGACGATATGAGATCTCGTCCGCACTGCTTCTACGGAACGAAACGGACCCATTCCTTGATTGCATCGTAACCTGTGACGAGAAATGGATAATGTACGACAACAGGCGACGATCGGCACAGTGGGTGGACAGCGATGAGAGCCCCAAGGTTTTTGCGAAGCCGGAATTGCACCAAAAGAAAGTAATGGTGACAGTATGGTGGTGTTCGCTGGGAATTATTCACCACAGCTTCCTCCCTCCCGGTGAATCCATCACGGCAGAGAAGTACTGCATTGAAATTGAAGAAATGATGAAAAAGTTGAAGGATATCCGGCCGGCCTTGGCAAACCGAAGGCGAGTTCTCCTTCTGCACGGCAATGCTCGCCCCCATGTAGCACGAATGACGTTGCAGAAATTGAATGAGCTGAGCATTGAAACTGTACCACACCCTCCGTTTTCTCCCGACCTCTCCCCAACAGACTACCATTTCTTCAAGCATTTTGGCGACTTCTTGGTAGGGAAAATATTCAAATACCAACAGGATGCCGAAAGTGCCCTCGAAGATTTCGTCAATTCCAGAACTTCTGATTTTTATGCTACTGGGTTAAAAAAGCTTGTGTCACGTTGGCAAAGATGTGTAGAATCAGAAGGTTTTTATTTCGATTAATAAACTTGCCTTCAAGCCGAGATATTAACTGTTTGAATTTACAGTGGTTCAGTGCCATTTATTTCGTTACAACCTAATAATTTCTCCAATACGAACGCAGCTCACTGCAACTTTATCAGCACTGGCCGCCCATTATGCGACAACCATTTATTAAGTGAAACATACTCGTTATACAAGAATATACAGACTTCGAGGAGCATTGTGTCTCACAGCTCACACAGTGGAATAAAGGGTAAAAGTCACTCGCAGTGGAAACGCACTCGTTCCTGTTGTTCATCGTTGGATTGCGTTCATGGATACAGAATGCCTCGAGCGTCTTGCTGGCACCGATCTCATTTTCGTGCAGTAGTATCGTCCATTCGATGTTCAAATCATGTCCGCTGTGGGCCTCCTCACGGTGCCTGCCCAATGGACTTAATAGGCTTCTCCTTCGCCAGCTAAATGCTCCCTGAGGCGAACACCTAGCACTCTACCTGTTTCCCCGATGTACAGCTCACTGCAGGTCAAACACTGAGTTTGGTATATCACTCCCCTTTAGGCGCAGTCTCCGTTTCTTCCATAATGAGGAGATGGATAGCGATGTTCTGTTATTCGTTTATTATATCTCGTAGCTATTGGGTTCACATGCAGCTTTGTGACGCCTTCAACTTCTTTTAGTTAAAAACATATGGCGATGTGTGTTTCCGATTACTGTTTATTCTGTGAGCATAAGAAGAGCGTTTTGAAGTTTTTCATCTAAGGCTTCAGCAAATCTTGCTCAATATTCATTAAAATTTTGCCTCATGAAGACACTACTCGGTTGTGAGCAGCATTCCACCTACAGGTTCCCAGTGATTTTTTTAGGTAAAAAAATCACTGGGAATTCGTGCTGAATGCCAATAGGGAATGAAGCATTCATCTCTTAAATTTGCAGAAGACAAAGGAGGAAAACTTGTGTAAGTATCCACGGCGAACCCTGTGGCTAGGGTTGCAAAAGAGAGCAGAGCGTTCTGCAAATTAGCGGCGAAAAAGGGCATTCGAGGGAGGGCAGATATAATTTAACCTATTACCCCTCGAGAGCTTCTTTTTCGCGTTCACACAGCTGCCGCACGATGGTTTTACTCACTGAAGCTTGCAAAGGAAGAATAATAGGTGCCCATGGGACTTCGAGATGAGATGCATATCATGGGATGTGGCATCGAACGCTGATTACAAATATATGTTCCGCTTCTTTGTGCGCATCTGCGAACGAAGGTATGGACCATTTTTAGTCTGTTGGCAACGCACACTCATAGCAAGCTATGTATGTGGTGAACTTGCTAGCGCAGATCGACAAAGTGCTGATATTGGAGCAAACATAATCAGTAATCATCAGGGATGTGCGGAAATTTTTCTGGAAAAGCTGATGACGAAAGATGGAATGGAAACGCTCAAAAATGACCGGAAACCGGAATACGAAACGCGGAAACGGAAATGACACATGTTCGCCTTTTTTTTCAAAAATTGCATCTGAAACAGCGTCAGAAGCGGCTTCTATTGCACCTTTTCTTGCTCAGAACTTTGCGAGCAGCAGATTCTTCCATAGATTAATGCTCATCCTCATCATAACATAAAATAACGAAACATGTATATTGCTATGGTAACCTTTTATCTATGGCTGAGCAATAAATGAAAACAAATTCAGGGGCTTATTTCACTATTTCTCACTATTTCAGCACTTATTCACCATTTCAGCATGCAGCCTTTCATTACCTAGTCCCTGCGACGTTTTTCGCTGACTTTTTTTGATGATGATATTTTTGAATGGTAGACTTAACCGACTTAATCAGTTGAGGTTACTTACAGACCCGCGTTTAAAAAAAACTGACCCGGGTGAGGTCTAACACTGGAGCAGCGACCTTGATGATTTTCCGACCACGAAAGAGATTCCTCTCAACACTTTTAGAAACCTGTGCCACCATGGATGACGTGATGACTGCACAGTCATCTGCATATTCAACCTTAGCAGTTACATTGTGATCACCAAAACTAGTACTCTGAATTCATTCTGGGATCTAAGATGATAACTGGTGGCGATGTCCGTTCCTCCACGTGGTGCCACTGGAAACTGCTGGCTCTGCGAGCTAAGCTAATCACGGACATTCGAATGCAGGCGACAGGCCCTTGTGACAGGCCGGCCTACGAAGACCCATGTCACATCACATGGTGTATGATAAGTCAAGTTTCTCGAGATAGTGCTACGGCGTCCGCGGGAGCCGACGCGCACTCGCAGAGCCCGGCGAGTGTGAGAAGTATGCGAGGGTCCCTGATGCGAGGACGGCATCGGGGGGCAACTGAGCTAGTCCGAAAGTCCCGTAACGTAAGCAGGACCCGCGTGGCTACGCTGAATGTGGGTACGTTGACGGGCCGCTCGTGCGAGTTGGTTGAAGCACTGGAGCGAAGAAGAGTTGATTTCTGTGCAGATCAGGAAACGAGGTGGTCCTGCCGCAAGTCAAGGGACATAGGACGTGGTTTCAAGGCCGTTCTATGTGGAAGTCCCAGGACCACCAGCGGTGTCGGAATAATCGTCTCCGAACGATTTCGTGACTCGATTGTAAGCGTCGAGCGCTTTGACGATCGATTGATGAAGATCGTTGTCGCCGCTAAGGAGCGACTCTATCACTTCTTCTCTGCGTATGCTCCGCAGACTGGCTGCTCCGATCAAGCCAAGGATGAGTTTTGGAACCTGCTTGATGAGAAGACAGCAGAGGTACCGTCGAAAGATGTCATCATAGTCGCTGGTGACCTTAATGGGCACGTAGGTGCTGCGAAGGACGGGTACTGCTGTCATGGTGGTTTCGGATACGGGTCTCGTAACCCCGATGGTGAGCGTATTCTTGAGTATGCGGAATCGCATAGCCTCACCATTGTGAACACCGTCTTCCGAAAACGAGACTCCCTCCACATCTCATACTATGGTGGGAGCTCCAAGTCTCAGATAGACTTTGTGCTTGTGAAAGATCGTGACCGAAATCTCGTCGCAGACGCGAAGATCGTGCCGTATGAAACGGTCGCCCCACAGCATCGTCCGCTGATCTGTACTTTGAAGATCGCCTCTCCGAGGCTGAAGCAGGTCGAGCGATGCGGTGCTGCAAGAATCAAGTGGTGGCGAATGAAAGAGAAGGAAGCAGCTGTGATTTCTCGCGTGCGGTTACCGACAGTTACGACTGTCGATGAAACTTGGAAGAAAGCAACCGACGCGATACGCCAAGCTGCAAGGTTGGAACTCGGCACTACGAAGCCTGGACGATGCAGAGTCGACAAGCAGGCATGGCTGTGGGGAGACGATGTGAAAGCGAAAGTTCGAGAGAAGAAGTCGCTGTATCATGTGTTTGTCGGCGACAGAACAGCCGACAACTGGCAGGAATATCAGAAGGCGAAGAAGGCTGCAAAGAAAGCCGTGGTTGTTGCGAAAGCCACTCATTATGGTGATGTCTACCGAAAGCTCGAATCGCGCGATGGTGAGCGGTATTTGTACCGACTTGCTAAGACCCGCCATCGCCAAACCGAGGACATTGAAAAGACTGTCCACGTCCGACTTTCCATAAATCTTGGCATTGTTCGAACAGATATTCCGTAAGTTGCTCTCAGCTGTAGACCAAGATTGGTATCGACCTTTTATTAGGCTTACGTTTCGGCGATGTCGCCTTCGTCAGAGCCTGGAAAAGTCGAGTTCATTTGAAAAACTATTCGCCCAAACGCCATTTCATCCTACAGGAGTGAATTCCGAAGGAGACAAGGAGTCAGGAAGCAATGTCGTAGAGCATAGTAACGCTAACCTTAGTGGTGGGGTCGAAGTGATCCACCAGTCACACGTAGCTGGAGGTGGGCTAACTCGGATGGGTTTGCGAGCTTATATCGACTGACCATCTGCCCCAGGGACCCCCTTGAGCACGACCACGTAGGTCAAACCCGCAGAGGTCGACGTAGGGCGCCAGCTCTTGCGTCACTGCGATGCACTCCTCCTTGCGGTTGATTTTTGGATTTCTGGCCGCGATCCAAAACGCTTCGAGAGTTCTGCGTGCCGTGACGTCGCGCTCGCGTGCCAAGATCGTGACCGCCACCTCGACCATTGCGCTATCGTGGTTCCGGACCGTATGCTCCCCCAACGGAGTAGACACATTAGATCTTCTTAGCCCATCCAAGTGCTCCTTAACCCTGGTGCAAAGCGGTCTCCCCGTCTCCCCTATATACTCATCCCCGCATTGTCTGCATGTAATGAGGTACACCACTCCCGATGTCATACAGTCACCTGCACTTCCAAACGGGCAGACAACACAGGATGGTGTAATAAAAGGTCGATACCAATCTTGGTCTACAGCTGAGAGCAACTTACGGAATATCTGTTCGAACAATGCCAAGATTTATGGAAAGTCGGACGTGGACAGTACTACGTGGTGTACCAGCTGGCTGTTCCCGGCTTGTGATGGAAGTCTTGTCATTGAGACAGAAGATCGTCTCTACAAGACAGTCCATCTACTTTCTCCGCCGCTGTGAACAACATGGAATCGTCCCGACGTTCATCAGTCGGAAACGCATTCACGAACTATGCGGCCATTCCAAGGACGACAGAAGGGCGCACAAAATCGAGATGAAGATTCTCAAGTCAACGATACGAAGCAGACGAGATCATCTGTATATGCTTTTATCGAAATGTGTGTATAAGGAAATGTGCTGTGAAAGGCATGTACCGAGTCGTCTTTGAAGGAGAATCGTGGGTGAGTCGAAGAGCATTTGTGATTCTATTCGCTCTAAGGCCAAAGTAAAATTGCAGGAGAAATTCTTAAGGTTAAAGGAGAAGGAGCAATGTTTTAGATCCTTAGTACCAACCGATAATCACCGTAGGGCAGAGGAGAACGAGGGTGGAGTGCGCCAGGCACGTGCGACGGTTGTCGGCAACGTCAACTTGTCGAGCGACGCTCTCTCCGCGCTGGATTTGGGGCCCAGTTTCGCCCCGCGCAGCGTTTGTCCGCTAGCGTAGCGCGCAAGATCGTGGGCAACCTCCAGTTGTTGCATGATCGGCTGCGGCATAAGGCCAAGATCGATTCGCGGGGAATCGGGCCGGGTGTTGCCAGTAACACGGCAATACCGCCCCTCCCTTTCCTGCCACGTATGTTGGGCCACAGGAGCCTAATCCAGCGGTAGATACCAAATTCCGCATTTTTGCCAGCTCTTTGCTTACGGTGCTGCGTCGTAGTGCTGGGCAGTCTTACCTCTCTAGGGCTTCCAATCTGACAGCGGCAGAAAGGAACGGTTTGAGGGAGATAAGGGAATTGGCAAAGTCTGGTGCCATAAGGGTCACTGTTAGTGACAAAGGTGGGGAATTCGTGGTGTTGCCTCAAGAGCTAGATAGGGCCATAACAAGGCTCCATCTTCAAGATAACACCATTTATACCTCATCCTCTCGTGAGGAGTTTGGGAAACAGTACCGCCGCCTTAACAGAAAATGGACAGAAATTGCCAAGTCGGCAAACCTTCCTAAGGGGGTAATCACACGACTCAGGTGTGAGCTACCTGTGTGCCCCGTATTATACGTGCTCATTAAGACACACAAGCTACCTCCCGGAGGAGCTGCCGCTGTCGACCCTTCGTCGTTCAAGGTTCGGCCCATTATAAGCAATGTTGCTGGCCCTACAGATCGTATATCGTGGCTTCTAAACCTTGTCCTGGTACAACTGTTCAAATTTATTCCCTCCCACTTACCCAACACTAACGCTTTCCTCCAAGTGCTCAACGCAACCAGGGCGGAAGATGGGTATGTCAAGGAATCGTTTGATGTAACCTCACTATACACAAACGTTTCCAGAGAAAGCGCTGTACAGGCCGTCTCGGAAATTATTGCCGAACACCAAGCAAGGTTGAACTTGTACGGCCTCACTGTTGTGCAGATCATGACACTTAATGAGTGTCTGCGGTGCAACATATTCAGGTGGTGTGGGGAGTACTACAGCCAGGTGAGGGGACTGGCAATGGGACAAAGGTTGGCTCCCGTGCTTGCGGTAGCGTTCATGGCGAAAGTGGAAGCTCCTCTCTTATCGTTAGAGTGCAAACCTATCGTATACTGTAGGTATATAGATGACTGCTTCATAGTGTGTTCCACTCAATCCGAGATGGACACATGTTTCGCCCTCTTGAATGAGCAGTCTGAGCACATAAAGCTCACGAGAGAAGAGCCTACAGAAAATTGGCTTCCATTTCTGAACGTGCTGGCCTCTCGGGAGGAGTTTTCAGGACGAGGTGGTACCGCAAGCCGAGCAATAAAAATATCCTTGTCCACTTCTGGTCATCCCATCCAAGTAGTACTAAAAGGGGAATAGTGCGAAATATGTAAGGAACGGCGGCTAAAGTTTCGTCTGATGCCGAACAGAAAGCCTTCTCAAGGGATTTGGCAGGTCACATTGCAAGAACCAACGGGTATCCCACGGAAGCGTTCCACGGACGACGAAGGCGGCGAGCTGTGGTGACAGCAGCTCAAGCTCAAGAAGAAGGAAAGATACCCTTCTGCATCCCTTTTCTATCAGACGAAACCAGTGCGTCTATTCGCACATGCCTTCGTAAAGCAGGTTTACAGGACCTGGTGAGAGTGATTGAGATCCCTCCCACAAACTTGAAGGGACAATTGGTTCGGAACCGCCTATACGACAGGACGTGCACTACACCATCCTGTGTTGTCTGCCCGTTTGGAAGTGCAGGTGACTGTATGACATCGGGAGTGGTGTACCTCATTACATGTATAGTATATAGGGGAGACGGGGAGACCGCTTTGCACCAGGGTTAAGGAGCACTTGGATGGGCTAAGAAGATCTAATGTGTCTACTCCGTTGAGGGAGCATAGGGTCCGTAGCCACGATAGCGCAATGGTCGAGGTGGCGGTCACGATCTTGGCACGCGAGCGCGACGTCACGGCACGCAGAACTCTCGAAGCGTTTTGGATCGCGGCCAGAAATCCAAAAATCAACCGCAAGGAGGAGTGCATCGCAGTGACGCAAGAGCTGGCGCCCTATGTCGACCTCTGCGGGTTTGACCTACGTGGTCGTGCTCAAGGGGGTCCCTGGGGCAGGTGGTCAGTCGATATAAGCTCGCAAACCCATCCGAGTTAGCCCACCTCCAGCTACGTGTGACTGGTGGATCACTTCGACCCCACCACTAAGGTTAGCGTTACTATGCTCTACGACATTGCTTCCTGACTCCTTGTCTCCTTCGGAATTCACTCCTGTAGGATGAAATGGCGTTTGGGCGAATAGTTTTTCAAATGAACTCGACTTTTCCAGGCTCTGACGAAGGCGACATCGCCGAAACGTAAGCCTAATAAAAGGTCGATACCAATCTTGGTCTACAGCTGAGAGCAACTTACGGAATTGAAAAGTTTGTTGGCATCAATGGTGAGAGCGGCCATCTTCTGACAGACCGCAAAAAGGCGCTGAAGCGATGGCGTGATTACTTTGAGGAAACTTCCACTATGGAATTTCCTCATCCGGCCATCCCTTCTGTGGCTTCTGTTCACGGTCCCGTTCACAAGATCACCGTGGAGGAAACAGAAACGGCTCTAAAGAAGATGAAGCCCGGTAAGGCGACAGGGCCGGATGATCTGGCAGCCGATGTTTGGAAGTCGAAGCTCTGGTATCCTGCTGAGTGGTTAGCTGAGTTCTTCAACCAGGTAGTAAAGGAGAAGAAAGTACCAGAGTGTTGGCACAACAGTACGACGATTCCGATTTGGAAGAAGAAGGGCAGTTTTGCAGACTGCTCCAATTATCGTCCGATTCGCTTGCTTTCGCACAGCATGAAGATCTTCGGGCGAATCCTCGATAGACGAATCCGTGCAATCGTCAAGCTCTCCGACAACCAGTGCGGCTTTGTGTCTGGTTGTGGGACCATTGATGCTATACACGCCGCCCGCCTCCTGGTGGAGAAGCATCGCGAGAGACAGAAGCCGGTGCATATAGCCTTCCTCGACTTGGAGAAGGCCTTCGACCACGTACCGCGTGAGCTTATATGGTACGCCTTGCGACGACACAACGTACCTGAGGAACTTATAGAGTGGGTGCGGATGCTCTACTCTTGCCCAAAGAGTAGAGTGCAAGCTGCAGCTGGAACCTCAATGGAGTTTCCCATCTCTGTTGGGGTGCACCAGGGTTCTGCGCTTTCTCCACTCCTCTTTGTTGTCGTCATGGATGCCATTACGCGAGATCTTCAGCAGCCTGTTCCATGGACGCTGCTTTATGCTGATGACGTGATGCTCGCTTGCGAACTTAGAAAGCATATAATGCAGTATCATGGAACAAAGGATTCAGTGAAGGTTGTGACATGCGGTTGTCTGCTCCAAGATTACATCACTGTTCTTGATTAAAGGTGCAAATTTCAATTTTTAATTTTGTTGGGTGTGAGACTCATCCATATGTAGTTATGCGATTCATCCTTTAATGAATCATCACGAATGTCTACCAGGAGATGTTATTTTGATTGAATATGGCGACTTATTGAATTGTGAGACAAAAGTATTGATTCGAGAACCATCTAGGAGCTGTCCAGCTGTGTCATCTTGGGCGTAGGGTTTCTAGGCTGGCACACACTGAATATTCCTGTGGAAGTGTGGACCCACCATGACTAATCAGTCATCCAGCTATCATCTTAGATCTTCTTCTTCTTCTTCTTCAGCGTTTGTCCCGCATCGTCGCGGGGTCCGCTCTTCTGGTGTTACGACGCCACCTTTCCCGATCCTGCGCTTGATCAGGATGGACACCAGCTATTTTCATGTCCGTGTGTAACGTATCGGACCAACGCTGCTTCGGGCGTCCTCTAGGCCGCTTTCCAGATACTTCCAATTCAAGGCCAATCTTGCGGACGCTGTCTCCGTTCCCACGCAGAACGTGGCCGTACCATCGCAAGCGAGCTTCGCGCATTTTGTCCGCTATCGGCGCGACACCGAACTTCTGCCGAATAGCATCGTTTCGGATGCGGTAATCATAATCAATCATAATAATCGGTAATCACACAACAACATAATCAATAGATCACACAAAATGTGCTTTTTATAGTGATTGGATTCGGGATAAGATGCCAAGAGTCGGAGAAGTATGATTACGATTAAGATATGCTATGAAGGAATGAGTCAGGTTGAATGATTGCAATTGAAGCAAAACATCCAACATTAGAAGGTTGGCCCACTTTCCTACGCTGCCTCTTCCATTTGACCACATGAATGGGTCCATGCGAAACGTGAGAATGTTACGAATACCATGTGGAAACGAAACAATCCTTTTAAACCATAAACAATAAAAATGACGAAGAACGGCACAAAAGATCCGAGAAAAAATAACGATACGAACATCATGCCGTTATTCGGCATACTACTTCCCACTTATTTTTCATCAGTGTGCACACTAAACCGCCTACGAGAATGCATGCGGAATATTTGGTAAGTCTAGCAGGTGGGTGGATGTGGCATTACTTGCTGCATTACTGAGTTCTTCACTGTGTAACAGTAACATGGCAGTTATGCAAAGTGGCCAAAATCTGCGTTATTCAGGCACTGCTTAGGATAATTTGGATTGTTTGCTGACACAGAACGTGTTGCTCCAACATTTGATCGGCTCGTGCAAAATAACCAGGTACTCGGAAAACAAGGACGAAAAATAGGAGCAACTAGTAGGGTGACCCCTAATTGGCCCCATTTTTAATCCATCTTGTCCGGCCTGCTTATCGGTTGACAAAAAGTCCAGACCGGTTATTCGTTTCCTCATGTAATATTTGAGATGCCGTTTTAAAGGACAAAGAACTGTGCTATTCAATCCATTCCTTCCATTTTTCACACGCTGCTTTTCCACGGGATGGAAGTAACTTAAATGCGTAACGGCCTTCATAACGACTTGTGGTGGTCAGCCAATGTACAAAAGGACGGGGTTACTCAATCCTTTTTGGGATCGCGCCACGTATTCTACATCTAAATGTTGTGGAGGCAGTGTGAATGCGTATATGACCATACAATGATTTGCGGTGGCCAGTCGCGGAACAAGCCAGCGCTTTATCCTTCCCAGGCAAGTCTAGTAGCAATTTCCCGACCACGGACGGACGGGAGGTTTGGTTGTCCTAGGCGGAAAATCCGAATCAGGAACCTGGCGCCAGGTTCACACGACAGCCCTCCTCGACAGAGTGTGCAAATGTGTGCATCCCTATGTGAAGCAATCATCTTCCCAATTGAGCGTTACCATTTGTGAGCCATCGTCTTCGATCAGGTCCTATCAGGACCAGGAATTGCCAAATGCTGTCACTAACGTCTGCTCTATGTACATTCAAGGAGTACATCTTCGAATGGTGTCCTCCTTGAACGGGGCAATTCATTCATTTTGAAAACCAACCATGTTCTGGACGCTCTACCGTCCCTGTTGATGAGGCTATGCAGAATTGCCTGGAGAAGAAGCACAAAGTCACCTCGACCACCACGGTAGTCATTCATATGCTTGCGGAGTTTTAGAAATAATTACAAATCTTGAAATAGGTGGCTATTCAATAAGCAGGAAGTTTTAGAAGATATTAAAAACGCAAGTAGATATTAATGCTTCGACAGTACTTCAAATACGGATGAAAATCCAAATATTGTTTACATCAGAATGACGCGAAATTTCAAAAACAACGAGTGAACTCCGCTTTCTCAAGACTGAAGCTTTTTAAGGACAAGGGCTAACGCAAAATTAGGAGCTTCTAGTGATGCGGCTTCTTGAAGGATGGTATGGAACGCCGATCTCGCGCGAAGCACGAATGGAAACATAAAAGAAAACAGCGGCAGCGATTAAATTCCAAAGCTGAATCGTTCCGTTCGAAACACAAGAAGGTTCAGTTATTAATAATAAAAGATAAAGGACAACGTTATTCAATCCTCTTTGGGATGCGCCACGCATTCTACTTCTACGGGATGTCGTGGAGGCCAGTTGAATGCGTATTTAGCCATAAAATGAATTGCGGTGGACAGTCGATGAAAAATTCAGCGTTTTATCCTTCCCAGACAAGTCTGGTACCAATTCACCGACCCCGGAGGGATGGGAGGCTTGGTTGCCCTGGGCGGGAAATCCCAACCAGGAACCTTGTATCGGGTGCAGGCGACAGCCGGCGCCTCCTCCCACTGCGCCCTACGCGCTCAGTTATTAATATCCTGGAAAATTTCCACCTGGTCATTTGGCATTTAATCCTACGATGCTAGCCTTTCGCCTTGGATACTCAGGATTTGATATCTCACTAAAGCCCGGCCTTCTGCGCCCCAACCTTGCGGATCCACCACGCGGACCGTGTCCCGAACGTTTTACACCTTTCATTTGTAAAGATATGGACGAAGGAGTCTAAAACGTAACGTATATAACCGTATTTTTGCTTAGGATTAGAATCGCTGCTGTTGACGTTTGAAGATATGTGAGGCTGTCCAGTTGCGATCAGAACTCTCGCGCCAGGCAGTACTCGAATTCGATTACAGTCTCGAAAACGCGAAGAAATGAAGATTATAAATAAAACCAAGGAGATCTTACCACTAGGAAACAGACATGTAGGGGCGAAATGATGAGGCACACCAACTTACCGACGCCTTTATAGCTGACAACAGCTTTCCTGTTTAGGTTTTGATCAAACGCCACACTTCTTACACTGGATCTGTTCAACTCGTAGATCGAAATCATTTCGAAGGCATCAAAACACTTCTAGAAAAATCTGTGCGTGGTACTGTCTATAGATATCTCTACGTCTTCCAGAACCGTTCCACCTCCACGTCTTTAGGTGCCTTCAGAAAAAAAAAACGTTCAGAAAAGCAGATCCGCGATTATAATCAAGTTGACGTTCTGCGAAGCTGCTTCTTGAGCAGGTACAGTCATAAACAATGAAATCGGAGATGTCGCTTTACGTACCTATTTTCGAGATGCGTCACATACACTACCTCAGCGGAATATCGCAGAGACCCATTGAATGTCTGCTGGGCGTGTCCTATTGAACTACTTGCAGTAGTTGATTCATGAACAATTCGCTTATTTTATGCTTTTCGAGTGAGCCAACAAGAATTCACCTTTTCTAAAGTGAGGGAGCACTTGATTGGTGTGGATACAAACCCACGATCAGTCTAAAACGATCTATTATAGATACATGTGAGAATGGACGCCTCTTTTCGTCTGCGCCACGGAAGGTCTACGCAAACACTAGGTTGTACTTTTAGCATCAGCAGAAAACAGAAACTAAACTCAGGAGGCCAAAATCCACCAAAGGTGGCCCTACCCGATCCCCTCCTGACCGTTTGCAACAGTGCCCCGAGGCATGGATATGGCGTAATAGCACTAATGGTGCGCTGCTGATCTCCGACCAGGAAAGCAGGAATGTTGGCTTCAATCTCACCAGTACCTTCGACTGGAACGCAAAATGTTTGCGATAATTGAACCGATGGGCGCGTGCAGTCGCAGGAGAGGCGACTGTCGAGTGCACCCGATACCATGTTCCTGGTTCGGATTTCCCACCCAGGCTAACCAAGCCTTCCTTCCCTCGGGGTCGGTGAATTGGAACCAGACTTGTCTGGGAAGGATAAAGCGACTTATCGACTGGCCACCACAAGTCATTGTGTGGCCAAATACGCATTCATGTCGCCTCCACGACATCCCGTAGAAGTAGAATGCGCTGGCGTATCCCAGAAGGGTTTGAGTAACGCCGTCCTTTATCCTTATTTTCCTTTAATTGAACCACTTGCCCCGGAATGGTCACGCTTTCGCAACGGGTTTAGGTCAATGAAAGCGCCCCCTAGGCGTTACTCAATGATAGGTACCAGCCGAGAAGGGTGCATCAGATAAGCAAAATCTCAAAGTGGCTAGAAAAACTGCTCTAAAAAAATATTTTAAATGCAATGTATGCATTTAAAATATTTTTTGGAGCATTCGCCATGATTTTTTGGCCTAAAGAATCACTACAAGACACCAGAAGACAGTTCTTGGACTCTGTGGGAAACACACCGTAGAGCCCACTCCCATTGAAGTATGAACCCTTCTGCGAAAAAATAGAAAAACGTCGTACAAGGTCCGGCTGATCCCTCCTTCACCTATCATCCATAAAACAAAACTATATACAACAATGGGTTAGGGTGAAACTTTGTCAAACCAAAGGAACCGATTAACTTTCATACAAAAAGTTAGCTCCACTCGAGGCCACAAGTCTGGTTGGTTGATTTGTTGGGAGTGGGAATTTCTGCCTGAAACCAGCTCTCCTTGGTCTGTTCTGATGTGAAGGTTCTTTTATTTATTCCCTCTCCTTGACTATAGAGTATTAATACTTTCCTTCATTTTTGTTCTTTACCATTTCCCTATCACAGTTGTTTCGTATTCAGCCCTCCTTTGTCCCCTATTGCTTTATGACTATGTTGGCACGTCCACAAGTATCGTAAATAAATAAATACATAAATAAAGCTGTCAAAGTAGTGAAAAATAGATATACTTCGCACATGAGCTGTGGACATTGCAAGAACATCAGCGATGGCTTCGATGACTAACGGTTTTGCTGTCGCAAATCCAATGCGTTTGTAAAGCCAGGTTTTCGTAATTCATGGCATTTCAGAGTTTCAGGAAATCTGCGAAATGCACGAAAGCGTTGACGCATCGACATACCATACAATCCGATACTCAAAGCGCAGTCTTTTTCTCGTCGTTCGGGGTTTTTCTACTATTGCGAACAACCGGTGGCTAATGCAGGAGGGAATAGTGCAGAGGGTGGCAGAGTGGAGTTTCAAAATGCTGACGGAAATAGCCGTTTCCAGTCTGCTTATCGCTCCTAGCTTTAAAAGAACAGAGTTTGTTCCAATCATTAAGAGGTGACCATTCTCCTATGATTGTTATGCCATAGTGACATTTTAGAGTGCTGAATGCCGCGCTAAGTCTACGTCTTACTGTCAGGTGCCCAACTAGAAACAGGGAGAGCGATTAATACAGGACAAAAGAGCAAAGAGCTGCGTTACTCAATCGCTTCTGGAAGGCGCCACGCATTCTACTTCTACGGAATGTCGTAAACTCGATGTGAACGCGTATTTGGCCTATCCAGTGAAGCGCGGTGTCGATGTCAACGCTTTGTCCATCCGAGGCAAGTCTGGTATCAATTCATCTCAAAGGGATGGAAGACTTAGTTGGCCTGAGTGGAAAATCCTACTAAGAACCTAGAATCGAGTGCACGCAACAGCCGACAACTTCTCCGACTACCCTCAGGTTCCGGAAATGCGTGCTCTCAGCGATTATACCTATCCTTTCATTGTCCTGTTCATATGTAGTCACGAGTAGCCCAAGAGACATTGAATTAGATATATATCGACGTTTTTTCGGCGCGCGACCCACAAACGGATTTATACTCTATAATATGTATGTCGAGCACAGCGTGAGACACCCGGTAGAAATTAATAGGTCAATATGTGGTAGGCCGCTCACACGAATCACTCCGAGCTCAGTTTCGGAGCAGTCCACCTTATTTATTTATTTTTTTTATTTATTTATTTATTTAATTTTTTATATTTATTTATATCAAATTTAAAGTTTTAGGCAGAAGCATGGCGCAATCTTGACTATTTGCACGCCACAGTAATCTCAAATCAAATATCTTCAAATGCTTCTCTAGCAGCAACGTTACAACCTTCACATAGTACCTCTATTTTTTAGAATACCCTCCACGCTATAACGTGTAACTAAGTTCTAAACTCTAAAATGAGCACTAATATCGAAACGGCCACTTTCTGAATAAATTATAACATATATTCAAGCGAAACACAATCAGTCGAGTATAAAATGCAAAATTTCAGACGAATGCACGGAGCGTTCCATGCCAATCATACGTCAAAAATTTTTTGAGCTTTTATATGAGCCTTTAACTTCTTCAGTACCTTCACTATGAACAAAGTTATCACGTTTCAAACAGTGTCTACATTTTTTTTGAGACACCCTTATATATACACTATACATTATATGCATTTATATTAGGTTGGCAACTAATTTCGTGGACTCTCAAGAATCTTCAGCAAAAGTATTTATTAACAAATCAATAATGACAATCTTTAATCAAAATAAGATCCCTCGGAACACAGAAGTGCTGCCCATATATCAGGTAGCTGGTCTATCCCACGGCCATAGAATTGTTGTGCTTTTAAGGCCAAGAATCCCTGGAGGTGCATTTTGACCCGGTCAACATTATTAAATCGGTATCCAACCAAGAAGTACTGCACCGAACTAAAAATGTGGTAGTCACTCGGCGCAAGGTCTGTGCTGTAAAGTGGATGAGTTTGACGCTCCCAGTCAAGGTCTTCTATTTTTTTAGGCGTCCGATTAGCTACGTTCTCTCCGTTTGGTGGTGTCAAGAAGGTATTGACTTCTGGGAGCTCGTCAAGAACGGTTCCAGCATTAATGCTGTAATCTATTCTTCTCAGCCTGGCCGCTCGCAGGCTGAACTCCGCTGGAATCGGTTCAACCAGATTTTCAGGAGCGGAATTATCTATCAGCAAAACAACGCCAGATCACACGTCACGAATCGGGAGCTTCAAAAAATCGAAGACCTTAGCTGGGAGTGTCTAACTCACCCACCTTACAGCACAGGCTGTGCGCCAAATGACCACCACCTTCGTAGCTCGCTGCATCACTTCTTGGTTGGAGAACGACTTATTAATGTGGACCATGTCAAAATGCACCTCCAATGATTCTTGGCTTCAAAAGCACAAGAATTCTACAGCTGTGGGATGGGCCAGGTAGCTGATAAATGGGAAGCAGTCCCGCGTTCCAAAAGATCTTACTTCGATTGAAAACTGTTATTTGTTATTTGTTTATGAACACTTTTGTTGAAGGCGCTTGAGAGTCCACGAAATTAGTTGCCCACCTAATACATACATTTTTTGAGACGCCCTTATATATATATGTATATATAAGGATGAAACGACACCAATAATGCTAGTCAACGTCTTATTCCCACAATGATACTCAATTTTTGAAAGGGGCACCAAAATTCCCCTGAGGAATAGGAAGAAGAATGCCCATGACTACTGTTTTCGGGAGACGTTGTCTCCTCGAACTTAAGATGAACCAAAAATTCGCAGTAATTTCTTATGCCTCAGTGTTGGTCAGCTGGAGAAAATCTACTAGAAACTTTTTTGCCAGCAAGCGGAAAGAAAGCAATGAAGATGACTCCGAATTAAGCTGCATCCTGAGAGAAAAACACGTTCACCATAAGCTGAAACCAGAGCTGATGCGAGCGATCTGGTTTGTCGCTCAGACTTGCTGCAATCCAGCAAACTGCCGGAGCGGAACAAGTTCAAATCCGATCCAACTTCTTCTTCATTAGCGCATTCAGCTTGTGCATATGAACACACAGAAGGGCCACCCTTGGAACCCGTGTTTACCGACGAAGAAACAGAAGCGTCTTTTTTGAGTGTAACCCTGGGTAAATTTCATAAAGTCTCTAAGCTTCTTGAAGGCAAATGATTTTTTATAATTAGCGGACCATTGGTGAGAAAGCTGCTTCAGTAAAACGCAAGGTCACCATTATTAGTTACAGAAGAAAAAAACCAGTGCCGGTTGAATGCTAATATAATTCTGATGAGCTCCTCTCTACAAGCCGAATGAAATCAGACTGAATCGTCCTACTCTACTCCCCTCGTCATGAACCTTTTGCACACAAATGGTTTTTTAGCTCACCGCTTAGGTCATGCAATGCGCTCCTGTCAAGTGGCTCACCTGTGCGCAACTTTAAAGCTCTAAGGCTCATTCTAAAGCTCGTGATTTAGTCGTAACCTCACCTGCAGCTTAAAATCGCGATCATTTTCAGCGTTTTCTTGCTGAACGGCCCAACCAAAAACGTGATAATTCTCCACCTAAGGCAATGCTACTAGGAGACCTTCTAACACCATCGGCTTCTATGGCATTTTGATTTTGATTTTAGGTCAGGCTTAATCCATGTTTATGACACTCACCGCCCACTGTAGTACAATTTCCTCCAATTTTCTGCGTTAAGCGCTGAATTGAAGCTGTCATACAAAATCGAAGATGCTTATCAACTACATAGCTCCATGAAAACAACGTCTCTCCACTGCCGTCGCAGTCCCCCCACTTCTATCCCGTCGAAAATCAGTGGGATGAACTTAAGCGCCAAGTTCAGGACCTGAGAGCTCACAATGAGCGCGAAACGTCATCCAACAGTGGCCCGCATGGAAGAACATCCAACAGGGGAGGATCGAGAAACTGTTCGAGTCCATGCCACGCCGATGCCAAGTCGTCATTGCCGCCAAAGGTTTTGCGCAAGGTATGGCTTCATGACTGAGCATACGCTTTTTCGCCGCCCTCTAAATGGGCAGTTATAAAAAACCTGAGCTCTAACAATCTCGCGAGTTATGCTATATTGAATCTACATAAGCGAATTTTAGGAATGAGCCTTCCTCATATGAAGGAACCCTAAATCATTTCACAATGGAAACAAATGTCTACTTTTTCGATTAGGTAATCGAATTTTCTCTCGAAGTGACCACTTTCTCCCATTAGGTGAACAGAGGGGCTCTCACATAGCTGAGCAGAGGCAGCAGAAAGGGTTTATGCAGTTACATATAAGAGCACACACCCACTGTTCACAATATGTAAGCGCTTGTTGCAACAGTCGTCGCGGCCGCCGAGCGCTTTCGTGGGTTCAGCTTGTTTCCGCAAAGTACAGATGTTGCAGAATGTTCGTCCCTATCACGGGTGGGTGCTGACAGACCTCGAGGATATCGCGGTTGTTACGTGCGGTCAAACAGCGCCGGTGGTGTAAGGCGAACATCGCTGCCCGGAAAGCAGAAGATGCGGGTTCGAGTCCCGCCTGGCGCAAGAGTTTTGATCGCAACAAAACATCCTGTAACAACATATAGCCTCTCTACCAGCCGCTCCAGACTTAAGCAAATGTGTTCAAGCACTGATGTTGCAGTTATTCTATTTGTCGTTATACAAGTTGTCATTGTTGTAAAAATTGAAATTTATAGCGATTAATTGGGTGCGTGTAGCGCAGTCGGAGGAGATGCCAGCTGTGGTGTGCACCCGATACCAGATTCCTGGTCCGGATTTCCCGCCCAGGTCAACCATGCTTTCCATCCCTCCAGGGTCGGTGAATTGGTTCCACACTTGTCTGGTTAGAATAAGCGCTGACTTGATCATCGGCTGGGTTCATCGGCTGGCCATTTCAAGTCATTGCCTGGTCAAATACGCATTCAGATGTCCTCCACGACATCCCGTTGAAGTATAATGCGTGGCGCAAGAGGGATTATGTAGCGCCATTCTTCATCCTTTATCCTTACCCTTATAGACTAAAGTCTGAACAACTAAGATCGCGCTTTATTTATTTATTTATTTATTTATTTATCGCACCATTTGAGTGCACATGTGAAAGGAGGAGTGAATACAAAACAACAACACGAAAATACTCAAAACAAATAGTCAAAACAGCAAACAAAGACAAACAGAGGGAGAGAAATGCATAAGAGAGCAATAGTATGAAGTGGTTAGATGTGATAGAGTGCGACGCAAAGGCGGCGGTGTAGCTATTCTTCTTAGGAAGGTAATATCATACAGCGTTATACTAAAACAATCTGTTTCTGACTCTTTTGAAATTCTCTGTTGTGATCTTGCACTCCATGACCAGTTTTGTAGGGTTGTCGTAGTATATAGAAAACCTGGATGCTCCCATTCGCAAACAGAAGAAATTCTAAACATTCTTGGGAATCTTTCCACGTTGTTCTTACCCAGTTGTCGCCGTTGGCGACTTTAACATGCCAGATATTGATTGGAGAAATGATAAAGACTTATGTACCAATAGTATATCACAAAGGTTTTTGGACTTTTGCAGCTCGCATAGCATGACCCAGCTGGTCACTACGCCAACGAGACACAACAATGTGCTAGATCTTGTTTTAGTCAATCGGCCTCACATTGTTAGTGAAATCAAAACAATGCCGAACTTAGGCATGAGTGATCAGATCATCTATCGGTGTCATTCCGTTTAAGGCTGCTTAAGTTAGTTGAACCTATGAAACTTCGCAGGATGTTTTCGAAAGCTGATTGTGCTTCCATTAACAGTTATTTGGCCAATGTTGACTGGTATGGCTCATTCCAGGCTTGTACTCCGGTAAATGAAATGTATGAACTCTTCATTTTTGTTCTTTCTCAGGCTATCCAGGCCTTTGTACCGTTATTACCAACCACGAATTCTACTGGAGCCCTGCCTTCGTACTTAATTTCTCTCTCTAAAACTTGCTCTCGTGCTTGGGAGACGGCAATAACATCACAAAGCAGACCAGACTGGGATAGATATGTCGCCCTTAGGAGTCGCTTTGCTAAGAAGCTGCAGAAGTACAATTTATTCTTGAAGAAGAAAGTTATAACCTCGAAAAATAAGTCGGCATTCTTCAGAATGATGGCATTTAAACTGAAGTCCCAAAACGGGGTGTGCACTCTTGAAGACGGTCAAGGTCGCATGGCTTATACGGACTTCACGAAGGCTGAGTTGATGGCCGAGTTTTTCAAATCAACGTTTGTTCCAGGGGAATATAATTACGACTGCCTTGTTGAGTCGTTACCAAGTATGCCTGTAATGGAAATCTGCCCTTGGTTCTTAGAGGAGGAAATTGTGGATACTATTCTGAAGTGGCCTCGTTCAGGTTCATTAACCCCTGATTTTGTTCCTTTAGGCTTCATTAAACGAGTGCTCCCAGTCATTGTTGGACCACTGAGGTATATCATGAATCTCTCGTTAATGAGGGCTGAAATCCCGACGAGGTGGAAGCATTCTTTCGTAACACCGATTCCGAAGAAGGGGCCGCTCAACCGTGTTAGTAGCTACCGCCCAATAAGTATAACCTCATTCTTCTGCCGTGTCGCTGAGAAAATCCTACAGAAAAAGATCAATGAACATCTTGAATATAACCACTTTCATAGCCCATGCCAGCATGGTTTTGTCAAGGGCAAGTCAACGGAGACTCAACTCTTGGAAGCAATGAATGACTGGACGGACGCACTTGATAAGAAGAAAGTTGTTCACGTAATCTATTTTGACTTTATGAAGGCGTTCGATAAAGTTCCACACTATAAACTTTTGTATAAACTCGAAAGAGCGGGTATCCATCCAATGCTTCTGCGATGGGTTCGTGACTTTCTCTCCAACAGGACTTTCCAAGTTCGGATTAATGGTACTTTCTCTCAATATCATGCGGCAACTAGCGGAGTTCCTCAGGGTGGAGTTGTATCACCAATTTTTTTCAACATTTACATCCAGGATCTATGCTCTATTTTCTCAGGTCTAGATGTTAGTTACAAAATTTTTGCCAATGACGTGAAAATCTACAAGACAATTGAGTCATGTTCTGATTGTGATGTGTTGCAGTCGGCGATTAATGCGGTAGCTCGTTGGTCTGCAGAATGGGAACTCCCGTTGTCCAGTGATAAAACTAAAGTACTTTATTTAGCATGTAGTCCGTCACTGATCTGTAGACTGGGCTATGACTATAGGCTAAACGAAATTCCGCCGCAAGTTGTGGACAAAGTCTGTGATCTGGGTATTACAATCTCCAAAGAGCTCAGTTTTAAGGAACATGTTATAAAAATCGCTACTAGGGCTAATGCGAAATGTAATATGTAATCTTTTTCGAGCAATTAAATCTAAGGATACTTCAATCCTTGTTCGTGCCTACAAAATGTACGTTCGCCCTATTCTTGAATATGCAACCACAATATTCTCGCCGCAGGAGAAAGGACTGATACGTAAACTGGAGAGTGTGCAAGACAACTTTACTAGAAAGCTAACGATCAGGTTGCATGGATTCAATTATAGCAATATTCCCAGAGGCGCAGCTAGAAACAGGATTGTTGGGTTGCAGACCCTAGAGCTCAGACGTAGACGTAATGACCTGGTGATGCTTTACAAAATTATTTTTAACCTAACACAAGTTGATCGCAGGATGCTGTCCTTCCGGGACTCAGTCACCCGAGGTGGAGCTACAAAATTGGTTCCGCCAAGATTCAGAACTAAAATCCGTAGAGACTTCTTTGTCTACCGATCAATAAACAAATTCAACAGTTTTTTCAAAACAGCATCCATTCCATTGAAACTGTCTCTCTTCAAGTCGTTGGTGACAAAGCCCTTAAATGAGTCATCAGTTTAAACAAGCCGCCACTTGAAGGTTGCCCAATAGTGACGAGTTTGTAATTTACCCATTCACTGTTTTACCTTATCGTCATTTATCTTTGGTCTTGTAATGTTATCCTTTTGTTTTTATGCTTTTGTTTTCATGACTTGCCTGTGCACTTTGCTCATGTCAATAAATAAATAAATAAATAAATAAATAGTGAGGAAGATGTAAAACATGAGAAATTAGCAAGAGTAACGAGCAGACGTAGTGGCAGTTGGGGAAACAGCATCAACCAGAATGTAAAAAGTTGTTCAAGACCCTCTCAAAGGAAGAGAGTGCAGGAGCTGGAAGAAAACGCTTGGCCATTTTTACATATTTTGTACCAACACGATGTATGAAGAAGTTGGCCCGCACCAAAGCAATGGCATGAGGTAGACATAGTTTATTTTTAGCGCCTCTAGTGATGGAATTCCGCATAGGAAAGAATTTATTTGGTCCAAGGTGAACGAGTACGTGTAAGATTTTATATACCATTATTAAGTCAAGCTTCTTCCTGCGCAGCATGAGCGACTGCAAACCGAGAATAGCATTACGCGAACGGCTTTCAGGGAAACATAGTTGCATAGTTAATACTGCCAGTGCGATGCAAAAGCTTCCTAGAGGAACTGCTTTGAACTCTTTCTATTGTAGAAGTACTTTTAACACTCGTTGGGCAGAAGACAGTCGTACCGTATTCTAATATTGGACGGATATATACTTGATAGGCCTTTAGCAGCAGTTGAGGATCGCTAAACGACACAGACCTGAGTAGTCTAGACACCATTGCCATCCCTTTTCTTAAGATTTCATCATCTGAGATTAGATACTTCTTGAACTGGTTCAAGATGAACGCCGTCAATGACATAGTTAGCTTTTAAGTTGTTCTTACCAAAGTGGATGCTTCTTGCCTTTGTTTTCTCCTCCGCTAATGGAAGCTCTAATGAGAGGGACGAAGAGTAGACCAGAGGGATAGCTTCACGAATCTTTGCAACGCCACTGGAATCAGAAATGCGTTTTGCGTTTTAGTCGAAAGAAAAACTTTAAATAATCTTATAATTTACTTAGGCAATATCATCTAATATCATCTTAAAACAAAAGCTATGAACTTGCTTTCACTGATTTACGTCCCATTTTCAGTCTTGCATCAGAGCGAACAAGTGCACACTCTAACAAAAAGAATAGAACATTTCTAAGAATTCGAATACCATACAAGCTCAATGCTACTACGATTCCATTGACCATTCCCTACAGAAGCGCTATTCACTGCTCTATCTCGGTTTTGCATTCCAACCAAAGAACCCTCCACACGATCGTGGTTTTAAGGCGCAAATGATTCTAATGAAACCACACGCTCTAAACTAAATATCAAACTCAATAGCCATATGTCATACATCCTAGTCGGGAAGAGCGGTTCTGAAGCTGCAGAAGCTGCTGCTGCTTGCTTAAAGCTATGCCGTAGCAGGGATCCCTCACATCCTGCTAGTGAAGCTTCCTAATAGACTCAGGGTGTGTGGTAAGGGAAAACAACGTTTGCTCTCTCCCGATTAGCATAGGTCACAATAACCTGATAGGATAGCTAAGCTGAAGAAGCCTTTAGAATAGAATAGACCATAAGACGAGAAAAACAGGGTTGCTCGAGCGGGTAAGCAGTCATACCATAACATAGTATTCGGAATGCAATTGAGATCAGTCCTCGTCCTTAGCTACAGGGTTAATACCTGCTGCCCAGTTGCAGAGATTTGGACTTTGCAAATCTCGGTCTCTCCTAGAACGCAGAGCTAGAACACCAAATATAGGACCTTATAGGGTATCGAAAAGCTAATTGATAGATCGAGAAGAGAACTATTTATTTATTTATTTATTTATTTATTTATCAACGGGGAAGACAATCGCACGCAGACATTACGAAAAAAGTCAGCAGATCAAGGCAAGAAAACATAAGCAAAGCACGGAGTAACCAATAGAACAACGACATTGAACAACATACGGAAGTTCTAGAAGTCACATTCGATAAAATGGTTTATGGTAGAAGAGGAAATTTCGAAAAGCACTGACTGGGATACTCTAAATACGCTTGCAGTCGAGGTTCAGCAGCATACTCTCGAAAGTCTGCAATTTAGCAACGGGAACATAAAATTGCAAAGCTGGCATTGTAATTCCTAGAAAACGTAGCCGGCTGCGTTCGTGAGACTACCAGTGCAAACAGAAAGATGCATGTATTATCAACATGATATCATGGGTGAGTGTTGTTCAGGGATGTGCGGAAATGTTTCTGGAAAAGCGGAAGACGAAAAGCGGAACGGAAACGCTCGAAAATGGCCGGAAACCGGAATACGAAACGCGGAAACGGAAATGACACATATTCGCCATTTTTTTTAAACTGCATCTGAAAACTGAAAACTGAAACTTTTCCAAAAGTGCATCTGAAAGGTGGTTCTGTTACACTTTTACTTGCTCAGAACTTTACGAGCAGCAGAATTTTCCACAGATTAATGCTCATCGTTATCATAACACAACATAGCATAACAGAGCATGAACTCATATTATTGTTTTGATGACCTTTTAGCTATGGCTAGAGCAATGAACAAAAACAAAGTCAGGTTCTTATCTGACTATTTCTCACTATTTCAGCATGCAGTCTTTCCTGTGAAGGACTTTTCGCTAACTTTTTTGATGCTGCTATTTTTTGAACGGTAGACTTAACCGACTTAACCACTTGTGGTTATTTATGGAACCGCATTAAAAAAACTGACTGGGGTGAAGACTAAAACTGGAGCAGTCACCTAGATCATTTTCCGATCACGAAAGATTTTCCTCTCAACATTTTTAGAAACCTGTGGCATCGTGGACAACGTGATGACTGCACAGATATCTGCATATTTAACATTTGCAGTTACACTCTAATCACCGAAAGTATAATAGTACTCAGAATTCTTCTGGGATGTGAGATGATAACTTGATGACTGATTAGGCATGGTAAGTCCACACTTCCGTGGGAATATTCAGTTTGTGCCAGCCTAGAAGCCCATGATATGAACAGGGGGTGACACAGCTGGACAGTTCCTATATGGTTCTCGAAGTAATAGATTTATTATGGAATTCAGTAAGTCATCCTAGTCAATCAAAATAACAACTCGTGGTGGATAATCGTCATGCTTTCTTCATTAAAAATGAATTGCATAACTCCATATGGATGAAAATCACACCTAGTAAAATTAGAAATTGAAATTTACACCTTCGATCAGGGACACTGATGAAATCTTGGAGCAGACAAGCGAGTGGAAAAACCATCACCGGGTTCTTTCATTCATGATACCGCGCTATATGCTTAGAAAGCTTTTGTAGCTACTTGTAACTAAAGGATCAAGAATTTTATGATCATTCAAATTTTGAGTGCATTTTCTTGGCATACAATGCAATGCATACATTGCCTTTGTGGCACATTAATTTTGCCCTGCACCCAGACATTGCCATTTTTGAGTGCTTTCTTTTGGTAGACTAACCAATTTCAAGAATGTTAATAATATAGTTGTCAAACTGTATACCTATTAAAATTTATGAAGGGAAACTTTTTTACTTGATAAGCTGGTTGTCTTCAACAGAAACTAGTGCTGAGCAGTGCTCATTTCCGTTTCCGCCTTCCAGTCCAAAAACGGGCGAAACACGGAACGGAACTGAAGAGCTCAAAATGGCCGAAAACCGGAATTTGGAACACGGAAACGGAAAATTCCGCACATCCCTGGTGGTGTTGGGTCCCAACTGCAAGAATATCGTGGATGTATGCGTGCAATCAAACATGGCCGTTAATGTAAAGGCGTAGCATCCGGTCCAGATAGCAGAGTGTGTCCCGACTAACACGAGATTTCTGATCGCAATCCAATATCCTTGCCAGAGCTCGCAGTCGTTTGCAACCAAAGGACTCACTGCGTGCTTAGGTTATCTACGTTGAAAAATTGACACCCCCCATGGGTTCACCTACTGAGCTTTTACAATCGAAATCAAGATTACGAAGATTACCAATAACCTCTTTATAAACAAGGCTTGAACATTGATTTTGTTATTTCAAAGATTAATTTAGGAAAAGTAGAAAATAAAAACAGAAGCAAAAATCTGCGAAGAAACAATACATTCTATTGGTCTTCCATTCATATGAAAAATCATTAAACAATCAGAGTGAGGCAAACCAAAATTTCGTGGACATGTTGACTGAATTTTCATGATCGGCATCTTTAGCTTATTAACCCGGTTACGATCTATTATTCCTCGATGGACAGGCTAGTATGTAGGGCAGGCTCGCCGACCAAACTTGCAAGTTTTGAAGAACACCGAACTCTTAGGGCCTACACGAGGGAGTGCGGTGGCAAACGTAGAACATTCATCAGATACATTTTATCAACCCGCATTCCTAAGATCATGAGGTACTGTGGAATAAAAGCCGATGTCCTCAGAGTGTATGGGAAGAAGTGGACTGAATCAAGTTCCTGCGATCTGCGCTGCTAAGAAGTCGCTCTCGTCACTGCTGAGCTGATCAACTTAAGAAGCAAATTCGATGCATCTCGAATCTCTGGACGATGGCTTTTCATGGAAACGCTCAGACTCCCTTAAGTTGTCTATCGGGATCTCAGCCGGCCTGGGTTGGGCGTGTTTTTCACCTTTGCACTAAGTTCGGTTCTGATTATTGTCAAGAACATTGGTTTTCGAAGGGGAATCGAGCACGATACTTCATTGTATTAGTGTATTATGTTAGGCGTAGAAGGTAAATGAAATGACTTCACTGGATGCCACACAAACGAATCTGTGTAAACAGTTATACAAAGCATTCGGTAAAAATTTGATTTCAGTTGTCAATAAAAATTAATTTACTCTTAATTAATTAATAGCAGAAAATGGATTCTTCTAAAAACTGTGAGCCGCTACTTTAGGAAGATCTAGTTCTTCAAAAACTTGCGTTGTCGATGTGTGATGTTAGCCCTCTAGTAGGTATGAGTTCACGTCGAGACACGAGAAATACAGTTGATTGCAAACCGACTTTTGAACAGCCTACGAACGCGACTCCAAGCTTCTAAAATGCACATAACGCAGCTGAACTGTACGTGTACCGTTTTCGACGTGAAGTTACCAACGCAACGCAAAGCTCCGAATTGAACTAGATGAACTCACACAGCTTTCCACCACTGACCAGGAGAGCAGTAGTGCCACTCTCCTCACTAAGGCTTAGCCAAACCAGTATAGAATGGGACTCACTAGAACATCCTTTCCCTTATCATTTAGCTCACAGAGTGGTACAAACGGGAATAGATCAAAATGGGCAGGTACTCATTTCTTTTGTTCACGCTGAATTTCTAACTGAAATCCAAACTATTTCGAGCGCATTATGAAGATTTCGCAAACAGTGGTTGTAATTTTTTCAGTTTTTTTTTCGGAAAGCAGTTTCTCTACGAATTGCTGCATGGTTATGGTCGAGCAGTCTGTAGTTATAGGAGCAACAAAGGCAGTCACTGAAGGAAGCAATGCCTCGTATAAGTTCGAAAGGCTACTTACTTCCTACGCTTAGGTGTGACGTGCCACGAATGTTGCTCGAGAGTGGTGCGAAATTAATTAGTTTCATGCAAACCACACTATAGCTGGTTTTTGCAAAACCGCTCCATTTTTTGCAACACTTTCATGAAATGCTCTCATTTGCCCTCTAGAGACTCGTTCGGACACAGTCAATTTGTACAGGGTGTGGCAAAATTAGCCGTGCACTGAAAATTCAATGGCATTTTGAAATCAAACCTCGCAGATCAATTCTAACTATCAAAATTATCTACTACAAACCTAACAATTTAAAGCGTGCTAATAGTTTTCGAAATGATCGCCTTCAGCCTCTACCCAGTCCTTCAGACATTCGATAAAAGCTTAGCATGTGGCACGGAGGTACGGTTCATCAATTTCGTCCCAGGATTTCAAAAGCGCTTCTTTATGAGAGTCCAAATTTGGGTACCTGGTAGAGCAGGTTTTTTCTCTAAGACGGCCCACACAGAATAATCCAGCGGATTAAGGTTCGGAGAGCTGGAGAGCCATTCGTCTTGTGTGATGAAGTCAGGCAGATGCTCGGCGCACCATTCCTGGACCACCTTCGCTTTGTGTGCCGGAGCGGAATCTTATTGAAAGCACCAGTAGGCTTCTCCGAAGTGGAAATCGGCCCACAGATTGAGATCTTTTTCCAGGATATCCTTGTAAACCGCTGCGCTGATTTTCACGCCAGCTCCGACGAAAACAAGTGGAGTTTTTCCTCCTCATCCCCAAACCTCAATTTAGTGAGGCTTTTCCGAACTTTCCTAAAGTCGTCTTTTGGCGGTAGTATCAGCAAGCGAGTCCCCAATAATCCTCTCATTTTGGGAGTTGAAGGCTGGATTCAACGTGAAAATCTTTTCATCGCTAAAGACGATGTTTCGAGGGCGTTCCACCGTTAATCATTGCAGCAACCTTTTGCATCCCTCCAATCTCCCCTTCTTCATAGTGTCCGTCAGGAGTTGGCATTTCTGCAAACGATAACGGAACTTCTTAAGCCTTCTCCTGACTATCCTTCTTATTGACCTTTCGCTTATTCCTAGTCTTTTGTCATCTGGCGCATCGATCTCCTGGCGTGTCTCCAGATTTTTTCTCTCACGACTTCTACACTTTTCCCGTTGGTAGCTGTCGTGGGACGTCCTTTTCCTTTTCTATCCTCTTCGTTCTCCAATTCCTTGTAGCGTTTGACTGTATCCTGAACCGTTCTTCGGGGAACGGAAAGGATCTTCACAATATCTCTCACTTGCTTACCGGCCTTATGAAATTCGATAATAGCACCTCGTTGTTTGGAACGACTAATCATCTTGTACTCATTCCAGACGTTCAGTCAACATATATTAGGTAAATAAAGCGGGAAAATTTCTAAGAAATTTTTAGAAAATGTAAAATGTTCAGGTGCACGGGCAATTTTACGGCACCCTGTGGTTAGGATGAGTATGAACTAGAAAGATAATACTTTAACTTTCTCAGAAATTTTATATCAAAGTGACGTTTATGGAATCAATGTTTAGAGGGATGAAGACAGTGAGCAATATTGAACAAATGAATTTAGTTGATGGTATACATAAATCTAAATCATGGGCTCTTCATAGCTACCAGATTCATTTCGGAAATAAAATGCCTTCCTTCCTTGCTATATGGCCAATCGTAGAGTTGTCATGTTTTTCGCTTGTTGATTTTGTCGTTTTGTTATTGGCTTGAATAAAATAGTAATAGTAATAGTTTCAGAACACCGAAGGCATGAAGGCACTGAGAACTCTAGAGAGCAGAAAATTGTGAAATAAACGCGATGACAGAAACGCTGAAAAGGCAAGCGTGGGAATGCTGGTGCTTTACCGACATAGGGTGTCCGTGTAGACGAATTAATTGCACTGCCTTCTACTGCGAGATCAGCACTCAACGAAACCTGTCCGTGCCGTTTTTCATCGAGGAAACTACCTCAACAAATATTTCTTATTTTCTATCCAAATCAGATCCTTCTAGCTAACGGAGAACGCAGAAGTGGTCAAAATGGGGAACAGAACAGAAACAGGGATTAACACTCTGATCTTATCTTGCTGTAACTGAGAATGAGAGGAAAAAAGAATTTAGTATTCTTGGATTCAAGAGATGAGGTAAAAATACCGCCTGCAGTGATAGTCATTAGCACTCGCAAAGAATGGAAAGAGACAGTCCAGCTACAATCTTTTCATAAGCTGTTATGTGCCTTAAAGTGATAAAAGTAAATGATAAAAACAAGGAAATTTGCGTAATCTTTTACCGACGAAAACCTCCCTAAGCCTCTGTGGTTTCAGCCGACGAAGTAAGACATGAGTAGTTTGATGAGCATAGCAAAGAATAAAAACTGATTTGTGCAACCCTCCAGGGATACTTTTTGTGATATCCCAGAGATGCTTCAAACGAATCGAACAACGAACGGTAGCCCCTACGGTACTTTTTAAGCCATCAGCCGGACAAAAGACGAAAAAGAAACATCTAATCTACATATTAGTTCTCCTACAATAAAAATTTCAAAATTTTCAGGTATAAGTAAGCGCCAAACGGGATGTTGCTTCATGGCTTTTGCTGCCTATTCTTTGTCACAGGTTACAAATAATTGGAGCCCTGAGCGCTGAAAATCTACCATCAGCACTTATCGACTTCCATCAATGGGTGGACGAATGCGACACCCACCCTCTTTCATCAACTGCCAACCCAGATGAGTGCTTAATAACAAACTTATTTAGAACTGCCTGTGGCCCCACATGCAATCTGAAGCTATTGTGGTGAGCCCATTTTGCCTACTTCCTTTAGCTGATTAAGGATAGCAATGGTTAGCATGCTGGCTCACCTCCTGTCTCTGGAGTTGTTTCGTCTGTCAAAACTGCTTCTAAATCTAATTAATAAAAATTCCGAAGCGTTGGCGTCTACGTCGCCCTTCGGAGCGTTTGTATTTTTGCCTTACATCGTTGTTTTCGGGCTAACTACAAATTATAGCCCTTTGGTTACAGTATGAACTATGACAGGGCAAATTACCCGAAATCTCAATGTTGGAATCTCAATGTCGGAAAGCGATGTGACATTTCGTTCTCCTTCAAAATTGCTGCTTCATCGAGGAAATCTTGATATGTCAAGATTTCTTCGATGAAGTAGCAATTTTAAAAGAGCAAAGTTAAACTTGGAGTGCGTTCATAGTGCAGTTGGAGGCTTTATAAAAACATTCCTGGAAATCTAACACTATAAGTCATGGGGTGTTCAGGTAGCACACTCAGATGGACACTGAAACGTACTTTATTAGCAATGGCAAGAGGAACTTTTTGAACAGATGGCAGATTAGTGCGAACCATTGAATACGAGGACTATGTATTGCTTTACCAATTCTGCCTAAAGATTTTATAATAAACGAGGGCAGCATGATGCTTGAGCCATTTCCTGACATATCCCCGTCCCTTAAGCAAATGGTAGGAAGAATCAGAGTTACGTAACAAGTGGGATGAAGGCAAGAAATGAGGTCATAAACGAGATGAAGTCAGCGAATGACGTCGAATCGCGGCCGACGTAGCCGACGTTTGAGAGACCATTCGAACGGGCCGAAGAATAAACGCAGAATCACGCGATCTCACGCCACAGTCATCGAGCAGCTAAAGTCCAGGCTAAAGTGGGAGCGATGCGGGTTCATTGTCGCTCGGACCTGTTCCGCGCTCGGAACTAGCCGAATGGCTCGCTACAAGCAAGCCGGCGCCTAAGCCTTCTCCAGACGGTCGATTTGAGGAGCTGTCCATTTATTGATTGTTGGTACACTTTCTTTTTCAACCTGCAATGCAAAATGGCATGCTTTGAATGCGACGTTCGTCACCGGATGATTGCCGAAAGCCTAGTGATGTCACTGGTCATGACATTCACCACCTGCTCAGCTCCGTCGGGGTGAAGGCCATCGAAAAGAGAGGAGTCTGGTTCATGACCAGTCTTAACAAAGACTTGAACCCAGAACTTGAGGGTCACAAAGTTGTTTCCAGACCGCCATGACCACCTGAGGAATGTGCTGAGCACAAAAACACCAGAGGCATTTAGAGCTTCAAACCCGTGAGACGTGTAGCACAGTTCGGTTACAACGGATTCTACAGTGCCAAATCCAAGAAGAGAAAGCGGCGAGACTGGTAGTGTCGATCAGCCCCGGCCTTCTCCAGGACATCCTTCCGTTCGCGCGTCGGTAGGGGCAACCGGTTTCGCGAAGGCGTGGACTGGGAGACGGCGAGATGTGGAAGCCTACGCAATGCGTCGCTGGAGATGAGGTGAATCCACTGCCCTCAATCGCTTCCGAAGAGCCGTGAGAGTTCAATGTGTTTGTGTGGATCTAGGCCAAACGACGCACCGCTATTCACATTTCTTCCATTTCTTTGAACGACGCGTTCGACGAGAAAAGTGAAAACGACCAGGTTTGAAAGTATAAGTGGTCTCGGAATAGTCTGAGCTATTTTAGGCAAGGAAATTTATTGCTGCATCAGGTGTAATCGGAAGGAGGAGTCATTCAAAGGATCTGAGACACAGCTAACTGAGCCTTCCATCTGATGTGATACTTACCACCAGACTTATCTGGAAAGGGCGAAACACCGACTATACCAACGGCTGCTCTCACAAGCTATTGTATAGCACAATCGCTTTCAAAGCCAATCTTCGTCTCAATTTACTGCCAGAATAGGAACTTCTATCAGCCTTACTTGTGGATCAATCACATCTGGAATCGACTTAACAAAACATTCAAATTCTAAGCATCAATTAAGCTAATAATAAGGGGAATCTATCAACTGAAATCTATACAGCCTATGAAGACGGTGAACAAGAAGTTGTAACTCAAAGAATAAATGAAGATGTAGCCAGAATGTGTAAATGATCCCAAATGAAAATGAAATAAAAAATGAAATAAATGGCAAATACCCATAAACCTAAATAAAACTCGCATTTTTCGGTATGTTTGTTAAGCTCACTTAAGATCAAATTTCCTGATGGTGCTCCTGCTTCTAAAGGATTTAGGTATCGTTCTCGCTAAGAATTTTGGCGGAGTGTGGCGGACGCATGTTCGGGAGGTCTCAAAAAAGGCCTGAGGGTTGTCTTCAGGAACATTTGTTCTTTGGAAGTACATTTGGCTCAAATTATACAAATTATATCTTTTGCCAGTGGTCAAATACCGTGCGCCCGTGTGGAGCCCACACTGTGCAAAAGATATCCGAGATTTTGAAAAAGTGCAAAGAGTTTTCACCAAAATTCTGTGTCTTAGAGTGTTTCGAATACTTCATAACCAAGGGACTCAATGTCCATTCCGGTATACAACGAAAGGCTTCAGCACTTATGACTGAAAACTCTTTACAATCGAAGGATTTCTGCTGACTTACTCTTCGCTTTTAAACCTCTAAAGGAGAAATCTAAAAGGAGAAGCCTCAAAAAACATATTTTCCTCAGTTTTATATTAGCTTTCCCCCTAGTTTTGATCTTTTTTGAGTTTGAAGTGTCTAGCCTTGAGTTTGTTTGAGTTAAGAGTTTGCCTACTGTTCTTTGTTGTTGTGCTGTATTGTTGTACTAGCGCGCTCCTTAGCGCCTAAATAAATAAATAAAACAGTTGATTTACACCATTTTCTCGTCGGATTAGAGACTTTTCAAATCAAACGAATAACTTCCAAATCAAAGTCAACACTCTCCTAAGCTAGCCTAATACTTTTGATATCAAACGAATTCTTCCTAATTGAACTGAGCTTTTTTACACTAAAATGGAGACTCTCTAGAAAATTATAATAATTTTTTGTTCAAGGAATGTTTTAATATAATTTTTTGGTTTTAATACATCTATCCAATAACACACACACATTGCCTAAATTTTTATAAAATTTTTATTTTTGTGAAAAAATGATGATTTAATTTTTTTAATGACGCCGATATGTCACTCTCTCGAGCTAGCTGTCGAGTTTAGCTCGAGAGAGTGACATATCGGCGCGCAAGACCCTTGAGACGCTCTGGATCACGGCTAGGAATCCCCAGGTCAACCGGAAGGAGGAGTGTCTGGGGGTAACCCAAGAACTGGCACCCTTCGTCGAACTCTGTGCGTTCTGATCTATCTGGTCTAATCCCCAGGGTATTTAAGTCGGGTTGTCCCGCGGGGTAGACTCATTCATCCACGTTCTAGTCCAGCTTCGGGTGACTGGGGGTCCTTCTCGGCATCCACCTATAAGGTCAGTCGTTCCTCCATAACTGACATGTTGGATCTTTCCGCTATCTCTCCTTAAGATTAGTCCGTCAGGACGTCGGAGAGCGGTCACTTTGGACTTGAAGTTGGCGAAGATCCTACGGGCATTGCGGATGCCCAACGTTGCCTCTGCTGCTTCAACCAACACTTCCTCCTTTCTCTCTTAAGTTTCTCCTTTATCGCCGCTCTGCATAGCTTCGCAAGCTCGGACGTCAGTTGGTAATTGCCTGCCGCTCGTGCTGCTCCACGCTGGCGCTCGAGACGCTTCTTGGTGGTCTTTAAGCTCTCGGCTCCCTTAGCACAATCACGGAGATGGTACACGAAGCGGTCGGATTCTTGGTCAATGTTGCCCATGACGACATCTTCCCAAAGGCCGGCAAGAGAGGTGTAGAGGTCCCAGTTGATGGTCGTCCTAAGACTCCTCTTCTTGAACTTCGCGGCCTTCTCTCCGTGACGCGAAAAGCAGAATCTCGCGCGAAGGAGGCGGTGCTACGATCCGTGTAGAACTTGGGTACAACGGAGACGTCGGTCAGGCAATACTTGCGGTTGAATTTGATGTGCTCGATCTCGTTGTGGATCTGACCACCGATTCCTAGGTCCATCGAGGGAGGGAGACAACTATAACTGCGGGGTTTCCGTGGATTGCCCTGGGCCAGATTCATTGCTGACTTACAGCCATTTAACGGAGAAAATACAGCCGAAATTCCAGGTAGCGCGGCTTATCAAGTAGTATGGTGAAACATTTCACCATATCGCTTGTTGATAAGCCGCGCTATCAGGAATTCCGGCCTTCATTTCTCCGTTAAATTGCTGTAAGTCGTTGGTGAATCTGGTAGCTGGTCGACATGCTAAACTCAAACAGTCCCCCACTTTGCTCACTCCACGCCTGATGGTTCCCGATGTGGAATCTTCATGCGGCCTTCGCAACTGCCTGAATATTGAAAGGAGCTGTAGATGGAGCATCTCCATCACTCCGGTTGTTGTACGCTTTACTGCGGTGCACAATTTATTCCAGTTTTACTATATTGTTATTTATTATTTATAAAGGCACTGAGCAAACAATTTTATGAAAACTGGATCAGATTGAGGCCTATCCTAGTAGGAGGGTACAGGGCTAAAAAATCGAATGAAACATGTAATGTTGACTTCTTCTGATTAGTGAGGCACAAAACATTACCCCTCATAATGTACTGTGTACTGTCGTTATGTAAAGGTCTGCTTTCTACCGTTCACCAACACAGAGCTCTCCGTTAAACAAGGAAGGATCGTGAGAACGCTTGCTTTCTGTCCTGCACAGCACCCTCTTGTGAAACATCCGATCACAGGTCGTAGCTTATTCGTAAGTTTCGTAAGTTCGTAAGTAAGTGTTTCTACAGAACAATTTCTGCAAGGATCAAAGCGGCGTGAGCTTCCATCGATAATTCTGCCAGCAAGTCTAAGTAAATAAGATGGAGAACTGCGAACAGTATTGCGATATTTATTTCCTACACGGTGAATCTCGAGTACAAGCGCCAGAGCAGGTGTTGATGACAGGTGTTGCTCTAGCTCGACATATAGTTAGAAAGCCTTCATAATACAAATATACGATCGGTCACAAGTGAGATTAGGCCTGCATATCGGTTGTTCGTTCAGCTTGGCTTCACAGGTGCTGCCGGTCTCTGCGCGATGTTGGGATTGATGCGGCATGTCTTCGCATTCAGCAGGTTCTCGTCCTGAAACGGATTGATCAACCGCACGAACGGCGTTTCTTTTCCTGCTGGGTGACGGCAAACTTCACCAGACCAGAGGGAGATTAAAGGAGAGGAAGGGTTTTCTACGTGATAGTCGAATATGTATTAGGCAAGCAGTCAAGAAGCACATGTAAAAAAATAAAAAGCAACTATCGAAATGAACGAAGAAAACGAAAATCGCCCCGAACTGGAGAATGGCAAAGGCGTGATGTTCCATCATGATAACGTCTGACCACACAGCTCTTCGATAACCCGCCAAAAATCAACAGAGCTCAACTGGAAACTGGTGCCACTGCACCCTGTAGACCTGACTTAGCACCATCAAACTACCATTTGTTTCGCTCCCTACAAAATCATGTGAATGGTAAAACTTTTGACGCCGATGAAGCTGTTAAAAATTAGTATTGCCCTAGTTCTTCGCTACTAAAAACCAAGATTTCTTCGAACGTGGAATTTTTTAACTTACCGAAAAACGGCAGATGCTGATCTTACAAAATGGCCAATATATCATCCAATAATGCTTGCTGTTAATATAGATAAACTAATCTTGAAAATACGAAAAAACGACATTAATTATCGAACAACCCAATATGTGCTATGACAACCACGCGACTGTGTACCGCAAACAAGTGAAGGAACATTGTGTATTCTCTCCTACTGGGTTCCTTTTTTCAGGTGCAACTTGCAGCTTCATCGGATGCAGGAACTGTGGCACTATCCAGAAAAACCTCTTCATGAAATACCTACACCTTAGACGGAAACATGTGGATTGTGGTTCTTCTCTAAGCATTACAGATCTTAATCATGTGCCCGTTATGCACTACAGCGAGAGGCGATAAAGACACGATGCTTTGCATGTTTATTGGGACCTAGAGCGGCTGTGGTAAAAATTATAAGCTGCTATTTCGCTGCGTTTATTTTTGAACAAAATTCTGTGCCAGGCGGGACTCGAAGCCGCACCCTCTGCTTTTCGGACAGATGCCATACCTTGCACTACGCATTCACCCCTATATCATGGGTGAGTGCTGGCAGGCCACGAGGGTATCGAGGATGTTAGGAGCGATTAAACAGCGCCAGTGGCATAAGGCGCAGCATCCTGTTCAGAAAGCAGACAGTGCGGTTCGAGTCCCGGCAAACGCAAAAATTTTCTCGCACACACATTTAGCATTCTATTTCTATAGATAGATAATAGAACATCCTAGAGACACACTTCGTTTCCTTCCTACTCAAAGAAAATAGAGCACTTGCGCCAAAGCCTTCTGACCTATCAGAAAGACCGCAGGAAAATCAGCTTTTCAATCTGCTTGGTCCTTGTGGAGCTGCATGTTAGAGGGAACTCTGACAACTTTCCTGAGTATGTGGTCCTATAGGATTCTTCATTCTGTTCGAACTTTAGAAGCCGTGAGATTGAGGGGTTGTAGGATGTGGATGTTGAAAAGTATTCGATTTAGATTAATGAATTACAGAAGGCTACTGCAGTCTGCAACATCCTCTGTAGCTCGTGGCGTGCGATAGATGCATCATTCGGCCGATCATATTCGTGGAGAAGTGTCGCCTTCTATAATACAGGGTAGCCGATAAGTACTGTCGTCGCGAAAAGCGTCATATTTTCAAGAATACGCGAAATTTTTTTCAATTTATTATTCTTCAACATAACCTACGATATGTTGATTGGATTTCATAAGAATGCTTCGAAGTGATCTTCCTTGGCTTCTATGCAGGTTTCAGGTCTTGGCTTCACTGATTTCATGATGCGTCGCAGGTAGCTGGCATCGATTTCTGCCCAGGCTTGATTAAGTTCGCGGCGAACCTGGTCCAACTTGGTGATAGACCCCTTCCTCAGCTTCTGATCTAGGTATTCCTACATGGCAAAGTCAAGGGATTTATACATGTATCCGAGCAGTTAGATGGCCATTGATCCTACGTCAGGCATCCACGGAATTTGGCGTCGTCATACGCAATCGTCGTCCTCGCTCCATCTGCAAGAGCCCAGTCCTATTGAAAAACCATGTCGGGAAAGCATTTTTTCATACAATGAAAAAACTACTTTTTTAAATACCACCGCTTGATAAGTTTCAGCGTTGATTTTCACGTTTCTTTCCACGAAAACCAGCGGCGTCTTCTGGGGCCGGATTCATCAAAGTTACTGCAGTAACTTTAACGAAGAATTGTAAGCGAAAAGCTCAAATATTATCACTCACCATATCGCTTGATAAGCCGTGTCATCTGAGCTTTTGCTTACAATTCTCCGTTAAAGTTACTGCAGTAACTTTGATGAATCCGGCCCCTGGTTTGCTGTGATACTAGTGCACTCCATCAGTCCTTTGGGAAACAGCGATTTTGTGACTATCTTCATTTTCCGAGTATGTCTTTGATCGGATCTGACGAGCTGGCGATCATTCTGAGCATTGTGTGCGACTTCGATGTGAAAATTTTCTCATCTGTCCACAGCACATCTTCGACACGACGCGCTGAGAAAAGCCGTACCAGCTCTCCTTGCACTTCTTCTACCCGATTCTCCTTGGCAGCCTCTGTCAACTGCTGTTCCTTATGCAGACGATAGCTGCGGAGTCCTACTTCATTCTTAACAATTGACTGGACAGTAGAACGAGCAAATCCGAGGCTCTTTGCGGTCTTGTAAAGAGATATGCTGCCGTTTCTGTCGATTCTCTTCTTAGTAATCGCTCGGTTCTTCCTTGTATTCACAGAATGACTTCACCTTTATGCTGACGTTTCCTTTTCCCTTCCAATGCTTGATGATCCGTTAAACTGCTCTTAATGGAATACTGAGCTTTCTCGCAATGGCGGTGGCGGACTCTCCGGTCTGAGCGAGACGGGCTATTGCTTCTCGATAACGGAACGGTCTCATGGAGGCTGATAACAAAAAAACTTCATGTATCACAAGAAATTGGATTTAATGTTGTGAACGATGAATGCAGAGAGAACGATTCCAAAATATCCCATCATATTATATATATATATATATATATATATATATAAGGGAAACAGGTGCGAGCAAATATCGCGACAATACTTGTCGACCACCCTCTATACCTCAACATTCTCAGCACTCATACTTGTGTATACACCATCTGTGAGAGTAGCCTTTTCTCCGTCTTCCAGCTAAACATCTGTTGCGGTTCTGTTAGTTCAGCCATCCCTGCCTACACAAGCAAAGGGCTGGACGACGAGGTCTCCAATTGAGAGTGCCTCCTCCTTTTACAGAGATGCTGTTGGTAGCATGTCGTGTGCTTTGGCACTTCAAGAGGACGACAGCTCGATGTAGGTGCTCGGTGACTATCGCAAAAAGAGTTAGAGAATCGCGAGCAGGCAAGACTATGTGGACTTCGCCTGAAAGCCTCAGGAATGCGTTACGGTATTTCGCATTCTGTGTGGCCAGTTGATTCTTTGGACCTGCTATTCTCGTGAAATTGCCTCACTGCCTTCGTGGCAGTCGCCTTCTCCGTTTGCGGACTACAAATATATTTTCAAGAGCTCAAATTAATCTTCACAAAACCAGGTTAAATTGTAAACTTTCTCAGCCTCGATGAGGGTCAGGGTTATGAGTGTAATGATTACTCCGTGGTGGCTGTGATTTGGAAGATGATTCCTTCCTTCCGCAATGCTATTTTCCATGGATTAACGTTCCGATGAAGAAAAATACGTGGGTTTAGTAAGTTGGCGTCACCATCAAAACAAAAGCAGCGCAGATGCCCTGATACTCAATGGACGAGAGCCGTCATGGACTGCTTTCTACGGAATGTCAGAGGAACACCAGATGCTGGTTGGTCTTCTTTGTGGAAGCCTGGACGGAGAATATGACGCTCTCCATCTAAGTCGAGTGAGGAGCATCTATTGGAGCACTCTGGCACACGAAAGGGATAGACGTTATTGGTACATGCCCGAGCAAGTTGATGGCCAACGGGACAGGTCAGGTAATACAGGTAATTCTTTTAAGGGCGTTCCAGAACGAGTTCACGGTGCTTCCATGAAGTATTACGTATTACGGGTGGGTGCTGACGGACCTCGAGGATATCGCGGATGTTACGTGCGGTCAAACAGCGCCGGTGGTGTAAGGCGAACATCGCTGCCCGGAAAGCAGAAGATGCGGGTTCGAGTCCCGCCTGGCGCAAGAGTTTTGATCGTAACAAAACATCCTGTAACAACTTCCATGAAGTGTTGACTACATCATTCGTCTATGGCAGTCGATCCCAAAGCACCTTTCCTCGCTTTGCTCCAATCTTTCTTCAAGTGAGTTTGTGATTAACCGAGGAACGTGGTTCTCGGGCGTGCTATGACCTCTTCCATGAAAGAACCCCTTTTCACTTTCACTTTTCACAATTCGTTCGCTCAGGACGCTGAACAAATTCTTTAACATGTTGCAAAAAAAGACAGCAACAATGGCATGACCAGATAGGGCGCTAAAGTGTATTGACTCGCTACCTAATTACTTTAGGTCTAACTGCTAAAATAAGTGGTGGTAGCAAGGATGACCAATAGCCTAGACTAGAGCCGTGTGGCAGTAGGAAGCAAAAAAGAATGATTTTTCTATCAGAAGTTTTTTGGGAGACACTATTTGGAAAGCGGCCAGCTTCTCTACTCCTACCAGCCAATAGGCCGCCGCTGAGTAGCTTTTCCTAACTGCCCACTTACCATGGCTGTTAACTGCTTCTGCTGACCAGCCGTCGGCTTCGCGGGAGGATGCGCCGGAGCCTGAGCGGGACCGCCAGCCTTAGGTGGGCCGCCGAGAACTGCCAGACGACAGGTCTGCGGAAGTTGGCTGGGGTCGGTCGACGCCGGAGGAGCTCCCTGCTTAGGAGGCAGCGGCGGCTGAGTAGGGCGGGTCGACGGCGGAGGACCACCCGACTTGAGCGGCTGCTGAGATTGTGGCGGTTTTGGCGGCAGAGGCACAGCCGTCTTCGTCGCTGAAAGTGAAGCTGCTCCACTTGCTGCATAGGGCAATCATACCACATAGCTGGCCACGAACGTTGTGCCACGACCGTCGCATCCGCATCGTCGTCGGTGTCGCCGCTCAGCGAATCGTCCTTCTGATCACGGTACATCACCATCACCAGCTGTTTCTGAAAATGTAGGGCTTGGGGTAGGGCAGGGTCAGTTCAGCGTAGTAACAGGATAGACCGCGGCAGCTTCAACGATGCATGCTCATCACTGCTCGCATCGGAGCTATAAGCTCTCTATATCGGAACAAGGGAGGTAGTTCACTTGAACCAAAATGAATGGCAACTTAGAGTGGACAGGAGTGATGGGACTCAAAGTGAACAGCGACAAGCTTACCGGCGGTGCTTGAACTACCTCCTTCTTGATTATAACATTCTCGATAATCTTCTCCTTCTGCACTTGACCCTGAAGAGAAAAAGTGCAGTTTTAGTGTTCAACCATCCCTTGGCTCTCCTGTAAAAGCCCTTCAACCCTGCTTTCTTGGAGGGCCTTAGGATGCCGTCCTAGTTGGTGGTATTACACTTGTAGAGCACTGTTGTTGATTCCACTCTTGTTCTAGGTTTTTGCTGCGTATTTTAGGGCGGTTGTTATTTATTTATGTAATTGTTAAGCATTGCTGTTACAATCTATGTGACTCTCTTCCTACTTTGTTTGTATAAACAATAACGTTCCTCCCTCCCGTCTAGAAACTCGGCAACTTATTTATTCATGTACCTATACTAAGCGTAGACATGACTCTTCTTCTGCAGACTAACAAAAAGGATCTGAACAAAAACACCTAGACCACGTAAGCAATTTAGTTAGACACAGTTAGCAATTAGCTAGACATCAATTCTTGTGCTAGATTTTCAACACATGTCGTGTAGCACAACACTGAAATATTGAAATACTGTAGTAGCTTTCCTATCTCTATATGTTGTTGCCTGTTTGCTGCGTTTCGTTATGTCTGGGAATCATTTAGGAGCGGCCACCGCCAACTAGGATTGCACCGACTTTAGAACTTACAACTTGTTAGCATGAGCAAGTGCACCGAGAAACAAGCAAGGGCGGGATGACACGACATAAGGAAGTCTTTGAAGCCTTTGGAAATAAAATCGCCTCTCAGACGGCCAGTGGTGATGTATGGACCGAATCCATCTGCTGCCCTACAGATCAGGGACGCATTCAGCAACGCCCACCTGTACAGTTGTTGCCACAGCTCGAACAGTCGACATATTTCAAGTGGCAGGCGCTAGCGCAACTCTGACCAAGCAAGCCAGCACATTTTTCGCAACTCTACTGCGAGGCTATTACTCCACTGCAGGATAAGCTCTCCAGGGAAGGCTCTTAGGCATATCCCAAAACGAACACCATTGCAAAAATCACCATCGCTTAACTGGTACAAAAGTATGCTGCCCTTGGCAATGTTCCTGAGTCTACCGAACTGAGGGCCGCGATTGTTTACGATGTTTTTGCATTCTTTTGTATATTCGATGTTTTGAAACTACTGCCTTGTGCGACGGTGCTATTCTCTAGCAAACTTTCGAGATCCTATCTGCGGATAGTTCGAGGATCGCAAAAACTTTCTACTGCTGGAACGGTGGAGACTCTCGTTGTTGTATCCACGTTTGCTGTTCAGATATACGCCTGAGACCCTTCGCTTGTTAGACTACAAGAATTTAAGCGCATTCGCATGGCTGTTTCACCACCTTGCTGATCAAGTAGCTGCAGTAACTGATGTTGGAGCAAGCATAGGTCGACGAACTCAAAAAAGTGTCAATCAGGAAGAATCGGTCAGGTGAGTAACGAAGAATTTTGCCGCGTGAGTTCTAAAGTATCATAGGGAGCATTTTTCCGAAGGAATACAGCCCCTTCTGCCCACCACTGCTGCCTAGTTCATCGCGACCTTTTATGGGCACCTTCTAAATCACGTCAATAGGATTCCGAGCAGCACGGTTCTGCTGTGGAGCTATGGAGGGATCGCAAGAAGCTGTCGCAGATCGGACCGTTGCACCACCAACAAGCAGTTAATGGCCATGACCTCATATTGCAAACGTTCAATCGGCTAACAGCATCCCTCGACGACCTCGTCTATTATCGAGGTTAAGAAGGACCCATAGTTCATGGCTACATATCACACAGCTTAGTGTGCAGTGGGTTGGCGACCCGGGGTGAACACATTTGCAATGCTGCAAAGTGTTCGAGTTGGAGCTTGTAGACCTCAGAGGATAAAAAGGTACATAAGAGAGCAAAAACCAGATAAGTGCATGTACTTAAGGGAAACAATACCGTGGCCTTGTCATTAGCCTTATCTTCTGGGTCTCCCTCACTGATCTTCTTTTTCTTCTCCTCGGCCTCCTTCTTCTCCTTCTCCTCTTCCTCTTCCTCTTCCTGATCATTAATACCGAAGAAAAGTATTCTGAATTTCTTCTTTGCCACATCGGACTCACTGAGCTTCTGAAATATAAAAGTCAGTGAAAACGAAGCTCATGGTCTTTTTCTAATATGGAAATCCTTTCGTTCACCTCTATGTATTTGTGTGATTTCCATATCTTCTCCACATCGACACATGCTGACGGTGCTAGCGCGCAAACAACAGTGAATCTGAATGCGTTATAGAAGCTCCACATTTTGACAAAAACGGAATTATAGAAATTTTATGAAGTAGAATCACCTACACTGCATTGGCCCACCGAAAATTAGTCAGTACCACTTTTTCTTAGAAGGAAACTGATCTATCCTATTACAGAGAAGGGAGTGAGCGGTTCACTCTGTGTGCTCAAGAACAGCGTGAAATGTTAAAATAAACTGTCAAACGAAGAGAGTGCAGTAGAGAGGTCTGACAGTTATCAGAGTTTGCATAGTTATAGAACCAGTTGAAAGGAATTTTTCGTGCATGCAAGTAACGGTAGTATTGCAATAAAGCCTGATAATCAATACCTGTAGCAGACCTCTCAGAAACTTCTTCTGAAACGCTACTGGATGGATCCTGATGGCGTTGCAATCACGTTCGTATTTCTTCAAGTGGACCTGCCTAGACCCATTGCGGAGGTGGTTACCCTCAAAAGCGGGCAACGCCTTTAGAGGCTAATGATTACATGCTCATTCCACGGCTTTGCCCAAGATGTAGGCGTCGGGATCCGCTGCAATGTTGTAACGGCACCATCAGACAGGCAAAAGCAGCTTCTTCTGCTGCTCAACACAGCTCCGCAGCGGATGCTTGCTCGAGTCAGTTGTTTTTCCTACCGTATCCATCATCTCACATCTCACCTCACAAGAATAGAACTCTACAGAAAGCGTCCTTCATGATGGTTGTAGGAACCGCTTGTACATAGAAAGCCTTTCCTTCCAGCCTAAGTTCTCATAAAAGCATGTGACGGGATTGTAGCCGAAATGCTTTATGGAAGAGTAAGAAAAATTGAAAAGGCCAGATTTTTCACGGAAAGGAGTATGAACTCAAAGAAATTGATCAAAAGCGCACTTTCAAAGCAGGGAAGAGGTACACTATGTATTCAGATGTAGGCGCATATCCTATAAGGAAACAGATGAACGGTCACCTACGTCAAAAATCGTGCAGTGGTCCTGAGCACAGCACACCATTTTGTCGTAAAATCTCTGATTTCGCATAGCTCAGCATGTCAAAACTTGCCTGCGCCGAAATAGAATCTTCATTTTCTTTTTTTCCCCGTTCTTCTTGCTCTTCTTCTTACTCTTCTTCTGCTTCTCTGGGGTGGAGGGGGAGAGGGGAGAGAGCGGAGGAGGGGTGGGAGCAGTTGCCTTCAAGTCACATTGGATCCAATGTCGGTTAAGATAATCCGGATCCGTCAAAGCTTCAAAGCTCGTATAAATGGATCATTTTTGAAAAGCCCGGAGATTGTATTTAGGGTGATTCAGATAAGGGTGATTTTCACAAGGACGCACCTTCTGACAATTAAGATAACTGTTTTCGATCGGAGACCTGGGGCCGGATTCATCAACGATTTACAGCAATTTAAAGAGAAAATTACTGCCGAAATCGCTGATAGCTTGGCTTATCAAGCGATATGGTAGGCGATAAGCCGCGTCATCTGAGTTTTCCGCTGTGAATTCTCTGTTAAAGTTATGTAAGTCATTGATGAATCCGACCTCTGGTATCCGATTCGGTGAAGATGTTGGAGTTCTCATCAGAAATCAATCATGGGCCAGATTCATCAAGAGCTTACCGGTCGGTAAAGGTCGAAAGTTTCGCCGAACCCTCTGATATGACATTCATCAGCATTAGGTCTGAGGGTACTTTTAACCGTTCTCGATCGGTAATCGGTTGATGAATCTGGCCTTCAGACCCCTGTTGCGTGACGGGTAGGACCCTCTTCTGAGCCTATACTCTTGTTGCACGACGTAAGGGACACTTTCACTGAATCCAGAAGCTCAAAACACGCATTTGCCGCTGTGTCAAGCAGGAAGAAGCTGCGCAGATGGTATATTTCTTGTTCTCTATATTAATTTCCCTTACTGCTTCCTTCTTGCTGGATCCCCGTCCTGGGACCAGATTTATTAACGAATTAAGGCTCGAGCACACTTCGCTGCCTTTGCTGCGGCAGCAATGATAAAGGATATCAGAGGCAGCAGCTGGTTGATATCCTTTACCATTGCTGCTGCAGCAAAGGCAGTGAAGTGTGCTCGAGCCTTTACAGCAATCTGACAGAGAAAATTACAGCGGAACCTTCTGATAACGTGCCTTATCAAACGGTATGGTGAGCGATAAGCCGCGTTATCTGAGTTTTCCGCTGTAAATTCTGTTATGTAAGTCTGTTAAAGTTATGTAAGTTGTTGATGAATCCGACCCCTGAGTCCACCTTCAGGTCGGTCCTTCCTGGTCGCTCTCCGCGTTCTCCCCTCCACCGTCCTGGTCCCGCTTACTTCTCTACCTGATAAAGTTGCCCTTCCACGCTCATGGCACGACGACGGTGAGCGCGACATCTTTCACATCTCCTAAACCCGCGCGCTTAGTCTCCCTTACTGACACTCGGGTCCCCTAGCGTCCTTACTGCTTCCACTTATTTGTAACTCCCTAATGGTCCCTCATTATTGCCTCCACCCTTCTTGGTGCCACCTGGTCTGCTTCATTGTTGTATGTGTCCCTCCTATTGACTATTGTGTCCCATCGTGATCCCTCCTTCAGGTCACTCACTGCTGCCTCGAAGTTCCCTTACTACTCTTACCCCTTTAGTGGTTCTCCCATGTTCATGGCACGAAGTTGGCGACACGGGTTTTGAATCAGGACGCTCGAAAACGCGCACAGTAGTAGTGAACATTTATTTTGAATCCAGAAGCTAACAAACGCGAGCAGTTTCTGCTGAGGACTCTTCCTCTCGCGCAGAAGAGTCCTATGTTGAAAGCGGCTGCTCGTCGAACGATGCCGGTGATACATCTTCTTAATACAGATGCTTCTTAAAAAACGAAGAGTAGCCGTCTTCTAAATCCAGACGCTCAGAAGACGTGCAGTTGCCGCTGTGTGAAGCAGGAGGAGGCTGTACTTCCTCTGCAGCACCAGCATCCTATGTTGAGTTCTGAATTCTACGCTCGCCGCTCGATACCGGAGACACATTTTCATTACCCAGATGCTTCTAGCGCGACGCCTGCCTTCTGAAATCAGAAGCTCAGAACCGTGCGCTGTTGCCACTGTGTTGAGCTTGAAGAGGCTGGACAGATGGCAGATTCCTTGTTCCTCGTATGCATTACCTCACGGCTCCCATCTTGCTGGTTTCCTGTCCTGGTCCCGCTTCCAGGTCCCTTCTTCATGTCGATCCCTCCTCCCCCCCCCCCCCCTCGTGGTCCTCCTTACTACTCTACCCTAATTAAGTAGCCCTCGCACGCTCATGGCACGACGACGGCGAGCGAACGCCAATTCTGCGACAGCGTCACGTGTCACATCTTCTAAATCCGGTCTCCTTTACTGGTACCCTCGTAATGAATCGAACACGAAGCGTCTTCTAACTCTAAACGCTCAAAACTCGTGTTGTTGTGTTAAGCTGTAAAATGCTGCGCTTCCTCTGCTGTAGCAACATCCCACATTCAATAACAAAATCTGCCCGTGCTGTAGATGATGCGGCGTATCTCACTTAGGTTAGATCACTCGGCCGCTCTCGCTGTGGATGATGCGGCGTATCTCACTTAGGTTAGATCACTCGACGGACAAACTCTTTTATGTATAGGTGGTGATCCCTTATCTTTTATCATCGACTTTAACCACTCTATCTGCCGCTGGCAGAGGAAGTGCACTGTGGCCTTCCAGAGAGAATTGCGGCTCCATTTGAAGGGCGGAACAGCAGGTGCCAACTGTTCATCTGATCCTATTGCACTGGGGCCATAGGCCTCACCCTGCCAACCTCAAACGCTACTGCTCATTCCAGATCCTCTGGAGGCCGCTGTGTGTGCCAACTCAGTCCCGTCAAACCTAATAGAGCTATGCTCGCTTGCATCAACCGCTAAGTACTAGCCCTCTCGAAGTTCACTTTCAGCCTAAAATTCTCCAGAATATCCCACCTAGCTTGCACCTCCACTATACCTCAACCTTATCCTCGCGGGAGAGCGTTGTGTTATCAGCATTAGGAAACATCCGAGAGACTGGAACTTTGTGTGAGCTGTCATCCATAACGTACTCCAGGAATATGTATAGGATGCCCCACTAGGAGTTTGCCCTGAAGTTGAGCAATGCAGCCGCGCTTGTTAATATATGGGACATATTTTTCAAGCGTTTCACTCGATTTACGCTTCATTTCCCCAACTTTTTTTTTGTTTAACCGTAGTGTTCTCACATATTTTAGGGGTTTTTTGCTGATGCATGGTCTACAGTACGGTAGTTTTGTGCACATATGTATAGTTCTGCCAACCTTTCTCTTCTTGGAGCTTCTTGTCCTGGTTTGAGGCCTTTGAAAATAAGGCGAACTACTACCTAAACGACATAACGTCAGATATAAGCAGGTAAGAACTGCAATTCGTAGCCTTTACGTATCTGTCTTCTAACAAGGTTGATGAAGTATCCCAATGTCCATGATGGTATGAGCATTACAGACACCACTTCACATGAAACTAGGGTAAAAATGCCCACTTTTCTAGTTGGGGAATGGCACTGCGTAGAAGAAATTGATTCTACGGGGCGCCTACAAAGTATAATCCGCTGGCTTTTTCGTCATAATTAAGGAACGGTAACAGGTGCGATCCTAGTTTGTGGTGGCTACACTACTCTTAAACGATTTCATATGAACTGAATGTTACTAGCTGTTCAGTATTGAAATAGATTGACCTTACTAATTCCTCAGAAAACAACCGCACTAACGAAATCAAAATAAGTAACACAGTAAACATGAGAATATATGGCATTTGATAGATAGGTCAGGACGTTTGCAAACGATTAGAACGTGAAGCATGTTGCCTTGCATGTGCTCAAAACGTTGATTGATGGTGTCTTGGCCTATTTTTATTTTATTTTATTGATGTTATCGGTTTTAGCTGCTTAAAAATGATCTGTTCTCGGTGAAAATCTAGCAAATGGGTGCATCCCATCCTTATTGAATTTATACCGAGACTTGTCCTTTTTAGGCCCCCTCCCGCGACTAGGGACTCGGAAACCGCGTCTGTCCGGGCAAGCACGTTGGCGTAGCTTACTTTTTTCTACATCTTGTGGCCCCTCTGTTGTGTTTCGTTATATCAGGAAATCGTTTAAGAGCGGCCTCACCAACTAGGATTGTACCCGGTAACAGATATTTTAATAATATTTTTACTATTTAAATAATGCCCAAATTATGATACATCACTCAGCCAAAATAATCTTCATAATGATCTCCGTTTGCAAGGATGCAGACTTCGAGTCGCTGAGCCTAGGACCGTGCGGCATATAATTAGCGCAACGGTGCCTCAGTTTTTCCGAATATAACCAAGAAAGGCTGGAAGGCCCGCCCTTTATGATTTCGAAAGAGCTACAGATGCCGCGGGAGCCATCCTAATGGAAAGGGAGGAGAGAATAGAGGTAGTCAGGCCTATGGTTTACAAGTGCTCGTCACGCCTATCTGCCTCGCATCTGTGCGCTTCGCGCGATGTTGCAGGATTACTAACTTAAGTATGTTATGTTATGTTTTAACCTTGCTCTACTTTTCTTAAGATAAGGTGAGCAGTTTAGCGGTATGAAGCCATCCAGACCCCCCCCCCCACCACCACCACCACTATGCTCAACATTGGCGTCATCTCTAGACGGTTCCATGATGTCGTTGCTTGTGCAGTGCCTTCGTCGCCTAAGTCCTTCGACAACCCTCCCAATGCTCATTAGCATGGTCCCCCACTTCATTCTAGCGCAAAGTTGGCTGCAGACACGTTCACTCCTCATCTTCAAACAGCCAACCGCGGGCAAAAATCGACAGTTTCGATAGATATTGAGCGTCTGATCGAATTTGGTCGAAAAGGCTTCTTGTCGGAACAGAGGATTCCCACCGCATTTAATGCTACATTGAACAGATTTTTCTCCACGCGGGACCGCTACAGCAGTGTCCCCCATTACTTGGAAAATACTGGTTCCCTATTGCTCCCCTCTGCTGATCCCCTCTTCACTGGTCCCCTTCCTACTGATTCCCCTTACTCGGAACCCCTAGGCAAGTTGGACGTCTGAATCCCTACGCACGTTGAACGACGTGTTCGGCACGTCTTCCGAATTTCCATGCACGTCGGAAAGCGTGTTTGGTACGTCTTCTGAATCTCCAGGCACGTTGAGCGTCGTCTTCAGAACGTCTTCTGACACGTAGAACAACGTGCTCGATAATCATTCAAATCTCCATGCACGTTGGAAGGCGTCTGGGTAATTTCCGCTATTCTCGCGCCCATTAATTTGCGTCCCGTCATTTCCTCCTTATTTTTCCCCTATTTTCATGGGTCAATACCTCTTAGCGGGTTATAATAGTGTATGACCTGAACTACGACCCGCGCTGAAGTTTCGGACCGCCTGAACGACATCCACAAAAAAATCGACAATTTGATCAATATCGGTTGATGGCGATCGAGACCTCAAAAACGAATTTCAGATACGTGTTCAGTGACCTCGGTTACACACAGTGCTAAAGTTCCCAGCCACGTAGAAGACATCCGGGTAATTTTCGCTATTTTTGCGCCCAGTAATTCCCCCTATTTTTCTCCCCGATTCTCCCTCCTATTTTATGACTCATCGCCAGCATTGAGGCTGCAAGCTTAATGGAGATTTTGTGCCCGTACTGTCATACCTTACCCGACCTCACCTGAATTTATCCAAGGACCCTCATAGGGGAATTGCTAAAGAAGCCAGGGTGAACTCGGGGAGACGCTGGCATTAGAGCGCAAAATTGAAGACGGAGCACTCATCTCTAGTTGACGTTGACGCGTTGTCTCACGTTTATTTCGATTCTGTTGGTGGCGTTGGTCTGCGCTATCACGCCCAAGCTGCGCTCGTGGGGACGGGTATGCAATCACGAGGTGACCCTCCGGGGGACGGTCAGAAAGTAGACCCGCCCCTGCTGGGGGGTGTGCAATCTTCCTCTCATCCCCCTTGCTCACCCGCACCCAACCCTCACCGAGAGTCTAACGGCTGCCTTACGAAACCTTTGACACACAAAACAAAAGCCCCCCCCCCCCCGGAGCCATTTAGCGCCAGAAATTTCTTCAAAGGAGCTATATGGACCACATCCCGAAGTTCCTTGTCTGGTCTTACTTACGAGGAAGGTCAAAGAGGTCACCGTGGAGTTTTTCAGAGCGACCTATATAGGGTTGTAGAGCGTTGTCTGGGAAGCACCATAGTGGTTTCCAAATTTCCTGCGGACCTTTGGGTAGGCCAAAAATGGCAAAAAACTGTACCGCTTCAGTGCGGGCCGATAACGCAAAACTGACGCCCGGGATACCCTTGTCGTGCCCACAAAAAGTCCTGCAAAAGGTTTGGAGCTTCAATCATTGCTAGAACCTAGGAATTGATTAATTCCTAATTGAAGCGAGACGGTGCATTCACGGGAGGCGCGCGCCACTAGGGCGCCAGCGATTGGATGGCCGGGTGGTTAGCGTGGCGGACTTGCGGGAGGGTGGTCGAGCATTCGATTCCGGCGGTGTGGTTTCTGCATTGCTGGGTGCACATCTTGCGTTTTTGCCACCGTTAAGTGCTTTTCTGTCACGACTAGGTGTCATATTCGATTTCCAACCCTGATTTCAACCTTCTGTGACACGATTTTACTTCAAAACACAAGTCACGCTTATTAATATGCAATAAACTGTTTAACAGCTGTGGTAACGTTCCATAAAACACGCGAAGCAAAGCAGTTTCTGACACCAGCAGCAGCGGATAAATGCCAAGGAAGAGCAGCCGGAAGCTTCCTGGCAGGACGTGTCGACAGGCACTTCATCGAAGGCGTAGTCTGCCGGTGTTGAGAAGTGCCCCGGATGCGCGTCCACATATCCAGCTGCCACCCACGCGTACGCAAAGCACCTTCGAAATACCGGAGCGCAGAATTGCCTGCACGTCTGACCGACCACCTGCAAGGACGGGTGCCTTGAAAATTGCCTTAAAAATTTAAACATCAAGTGAGCTGGTCCGAAGCGATTCATGATTACCTTCAAAGTATTGTCTCTTGAGAAGCAGTTGAAATCCGAGCGGAAGTGGAGCACATGTTCATGAATTCGCCGGATGAACCGTTTGAAAAGCCGGAAGAAGTATACATCGAGAGGCTGGTAAAGGCTCGTTGCTCCTGGCGGTATTGTCATCAGCTTAAGCTCTTTTCCAGCAGGCACCCACAACCACGCATTCTCGAAAGAAACGCGGGACTTGTTGCTTCGTCATGATGTGGCTCGTTCCTACCACTATAAGAAGGTTTGGTGCCGACCAGTGACCGCATTGAGAAAACCATCCACTAGCCTCCTGCAAAACCAAAAAGAGATTGTCTCCAAGTCGGCTGTCGGCGTATAGCACTTGAACAGCAGTGCACGAATGGGTCAGTGACGATAGGGATTGCACAACCCGAGACACTTGCTTCATTCCAATAGGTGCCAGCTTGAGTAGGCGAGCAGCGTATGCTTACATGTAGCGCGCGTGGCTGGCAGCTGGATGATATGTGGACGCGCATCCGGGGCACTTCTCAACACCGGCAGACTACGCCTTCGATGAAGTGCCTGTCGACACGTCCTGCCAGGAAGCTTCCGACTGCTCTTCCTTGACATTTATCCGCTGCTGCTGGGGCCGTATGCTATTCTCGCCCGACTCGGGGATGGTACCCGGCGCCAAAAATCCGGGTATCATCCCCGAGTTTCGACAATCCCCACCCCACCTTATGCACATCTCCGGGGCGTCCCCCGGGGATGGTAGAGATGGCAGAGTAGGGCAGAGAAGCAGAGGATTCCGACTGGAGTACCACTATCACGGCTGGGAGCTCCTCATAGCTAGTGAATGAATTGAGTATTCTGCACCACAGTATTTACCATGCAGTGTTTAGAGAGATGCGTTTTCACAGAGGGGGTCCACACTGTGTAGGACACATGCAATTTATTGAACCCAAAGTGGTACAAAATCAGTTGAACACAGAAGATTACAGCAAAAGTGTGCTCTTCGAAGATCTGCTAAATCGTGTTTTTCCATGAATTGCATGAAGTGGCAAGTGCTCTTTTTTCAAAGCGAGTTAGTATTTCATCCACTGAGAAGGCATTATATATTTCATCCAAATATCCCGTACCCTTTTTCATCAAATTTTCTCAAATGTAGTTAATTTCCCAAATGTCCTGTCTGTTTAGTAAAGTTTTCTGATTTGTATTTGAATGCCTTTCCCAAAGAATTGAGAAATGGTACAAAAAAGTTCATTCTAAGCTTTAAGAGCACGAGCTGAAAAAGATTCTTGAACCTTTTTGAGTGCGAATTTGGCATTTGACAGAGGCCACAATTTTTTACAACTGCAGAGAATCATTCAGGTGAAACGAACACAATATCAACTTGTTTAAAACTTCAGCACAGTTTTGCATGAACAAAAAGGCTATTTGTGGGAAAAACGCCATTTTCCTGCCAGCTTCTCTTTTTCTAATCTCTAAGAGACTGAAACTGTTCGGGTGAAATGGGAGTATTACTTATATTTATTTTAGTGGCTCCTCTTCATTGAAAAAAATAATAGTTGACCCGATGCAGTGCCCTAAAAAGTTCGGCCTCCTATCGCGTTTCCTTTGATTTCCGGAAGTTGTATACCAATCGCGAACTAATTATGAAGACCTGAATTGTGTCCAACAAGGTATTCCACACTGTTACGGGTGCATTGAAGTGCTCTCTTCATCGATTAGTGTTCAACTCAATGTGGGAAAGCGATTGTCGTAGTAAATATTCGCAACCGATGAGACGCGCCGCAGCAGCTGATCGCAAATATCACGCCCCGATGCTAGTTTCCCGCTCCAGCGTCGCATTTCCACTGCATCTCTGCCTCTCCCCGAGCAATTTTCTAGGGGGATGCCGTCCCCGGGTTTTCATGACGTGGCTCGTCCCCTAGATCAGCCCGGGAGAGATGTGCATACCGGGGAGGTCGGCGGAGACGACGTGGCACCCGCTCGGGGACGGTTGGGGAGAGAATAGCATACGGCCCCTGGTGTCAGAAGCTGCTTTGCTTCGCGTGTTTTATAGAACGTTACCACAGTTGTTAAACAGTTTATTGCATATTAATAAGCGTGACTTGCGTTTTGAAGTAAAATCGCTCGAAGAGCGCACAACCCATCTCCGATGTCCCCCTCAGCGACAAAAGCATTCTTGGCACGAGCCGCCTGGATGGCCCACACCCCGGAGTCCCTTCCCTAGCCGAGTTGTGCGCTCGAAGAGCGCACAACCCATCTCCGATCTCCCCCTCAGCGACGAAAGCAGTCTCGGCACGGATTGATGTGCAAGTTTGCGTGGTACTCCAGCAGGAGCTGGCATATTGCCAGCGGAGCAAGTGGTTAGTTCTAATGGCTATCTCCTTGTCTTGCCTGATCCGCGCTCCAAAAGCGCAGAACCCAACTAGGCACTTCCTGGTTAGGCGATATGAGCAATTTTAGTGCGATCGAAGTCATCAAATGGAGACATCTGCAGACTCACTGTTAAGCGCCCAGGCAGGGGAAATCGTGCTCTAGTCCGAATTTCGCGCTCCAAAATCCCCTTTCCCTTTAATTGACATAGTCCGACTTCCCTCATACGCGCAATACGTTTTGAGAGAGGGCTGGTGGTGCATTCTTGCGAAAATCAATTTTTTCTGCCTTTCTTCATGTTAGAGTTCATTGTCCTGGCAGAGCCCTAGAACGGGGAGGGGCCTGCGCTGGAAAACCCAGATATTCTATTCAGCGCAGGCTGTATATAGAAGATATCCAAGTCTAACAGGGACTGCAGCGACCTACCAAATCCATACTGCGCTACGGCAGCGCGACAGGAGGTACACCCGCCTCTGCTGGGGAGGGGGGGGGGGGGGGGGGGGGGGGGCGTGGCGTCAGGAGGTACAAGTCCAACGTTTGTCACCGCTAGGATCAGGGTAGCTCGCTGGGAATTTGATGATTCCTCTGAAACAATTAATAGTCGGAACCTTTTCATTTGGAGCCACTACTCCGTACACGGGCCGCATCTTAAACATTCCTGGTCTCGTACTTTTCATCTTGAACATGATACTCGTGTCTGAGGTGTTAGTAATCGTCATTTCGGCCATCTGTTTCGACGAATTCGGCATGAACGTCACCTGAACATGCGGGTAGTTTGACCAAGATTCGATTTTCTTCGCGTCAGGCGACTAACACGATTCTAACGAACACACCCCCGAATGGGTACCGTACCAGTCAGTTGGAATGCAAAAATACCGCATCACAGGAGAACCGAACCCCCGAACCCACTGTATGAGGCAACGCTACTATCCACTGCGTCCCGAGCCGCTTGCTGGCAGTGTCGTCCGAGCTCCATCGCTAATCGGTATACGGTAGCCATTCGGGGGCATGTTCGCCAGAATCGTATCACACGTCAGGCGAAGTCATTTAGGAAAAAATGAAGAGTAACAACCTACACTTTTGGACGGTACGAATGTGAGCTTATCGGCGGCAGACATCCGAGAAGCGCGGGTCAGTAACTGAACCTCACCGCAATCGTTTTAGTGCACACGATGCAGTTTTGGAACTATCAGTCTCCTACCAAGCGTTATCACAATCACTGCTGCATATCGTAGAATGCTCACGTTGAAACAACGTATACGTTGTTTCACGAGAGCATTATAATTGTAATTATATTATTAAACACATTATTATTAAATATAATTGCCGAATAGATGATGTTAGTCTCAAAGTGATTGAGAAACTATTCGGTTGGCAGTCCGAAAATGATCGCCACCATGCCGTAGAGCACGTGAATTCCCTGTATCCTGACGACTCTGTGAACCCATCTCGGAAAGTACCAGATTAGCTGAAAAGGGTTGCCAATTTTAGTCGAAATTTGCGTTTACTTCTTCCAATAAGCCAGACTTTCGATGTTGTGTGAATAGTGCCTAGTAGCGTCATCTTCACAACGGGTATCCTTGCGTGGTGCATCCATTATTTATTTATTTATTTATTCAATACGCTACATACAATGCAGACAACAGAGAGAACACAATCACTCAAAACAACTCACTAGTAGCATAGAACCTAGTTTTGCGTTGAAAAGGCGAAAAACGAAACGAAAAGGGACAGGTTAAATCTATTGCACTTTTCTTTGAGGCGAATTGTGCAAGACCAACTTCTAGTTCTACTATGAGGGAAACCCGACGATAAAGTTGAGAAAGAACTGGACCTCTGAAGCGCAAAAAGCAGCAATACTATGCTGTTGCTCCGCAATATCAAACGGCAGCGGCAAATCGTTTTATAATTTCTTTTCTAGATCAGCGACGTGGCTCCAGATGTTACCTACTCGAGCAAGGGTAGCTCTGATCGCCTGATAGCTCTGCCTTTACAGCAAAGTTGAAGCGAACTGATCTGCCTTCGACTCTAAGATCGAGGATTTTACATAACAATTCATGTGCTTCACGCTATATTCTCACAAATGTAAATTTTGTCTTAATCTTCATTTATTTTTAATCTGTCTATTTCTAATCTATTTTTAAATTACAAATCACTTTTTGACGCTACCAGCCAGCAGTGACGCCTTGCATGCAGTTTTGATTTTTTCTTTAATTTAATCCCAAACACGCGGGAGAAAGGTACTCGTAGATATTTCTTGATGTTGTGAAGCTTGCAATACATCCTCCATTCATCTCCTTCTATATAAATCCTGACGATTGCTGTTTCTCTTTCAATGATCCTATCTCCCTCTTACGTTTAGAGCCCTAATGATAGATCTTGTCTTGCATTGTTACGGCTAGGGGATACCTAACTTCCGAAAATACAGGACCCGATTCTCCATACATCCTTAGCGCTCGCAAAAAGTGACGTTAACCCTAGTGTTTACCATTGCTGAGAGAGGGATTAAAAGAAGTCAATCTAGGATGAATGAATTGAAAATGAGCTTTCACTCCCTTGATTTTGGGAATTGATTAACAGCACACTGCCCTACTTAAGATTACCTGTTTGCCTCCATTTTTACCTTCTGGTTAAATTTTAATTGGCTTTATCGTTCCTAATTATACAGTACCGGACGCGTCTTTTGAATAGACGCCGAAAAAACCGCACTTTTGCGGTTTTTGCGTCTTTTTGCTATAACTCGCCCAAATGTCATCTATTTGAAAAACCAAAAGTACATTTGAGCTCAGGAGATCGAGCTCTATCGTTTGGTATATAAATTTCATATGAAAGATCAAAAATGGCCAAAATTGAAAACTCCTAATTATACATAGTGCGGAGTTATTTCTGTAATTACAAGCGCATTCTTGGTTGAACGAAAGTGACACGAACTGAAATCTGCTGGAGCTATAGAGTCATCATCTGAATGCGCATTAGGAGTGTTATGGGAACCCCAATCCAAAGTCCACGGTTCGACTCTCACCCAGGCTAACCAAGAAATCCACCTTCCTTGGATCGGTTGATTAGGAGCAGATTCGACTTAGAAGGATAAAACAATGGCTTGTCCATTGTCCATTGAGTGGCCACCTCAAGTCATGGTACAGGCGAACTATGTAAGTACGCATCCAAGTTGCCTCGACGATTTCCCGTAGAAGCACAATGCATGGCACATCCCGCAAACTGGTTTATTGGCGCCTAACCTTTCTCTTTTTTGGTTAAGCGCAAGTTAGGAACAAATTCACGGAATATAGGGCCTGAACGAGGGTCAAGCTTGAGACTGAAAATTGGAACAGGCGTCGTACTGCGGCATTGTTTCTAGGGAATGTGAGTGGGGAGTACAGTGTTTAGGTTTGAGGAGAGGGTTGCGTCATAATTTTTCAGCATTTTAGGCTGTTTTTGTATCCTACCATATATCGCTTAATAAATTGCCTTTCCATGTTTGGCTTCGGTAATGAGGAGAGTCGCGCGCAGCTTTGCTTGCTTGGTAAGAGGCCTAAATTCTCGCCAATACACCACCGGCGCCTGCTTGACTAGCAGGTGGTGCGGGTTCGAGCACCACCTGGCACTAGGGTTTTGATCGCATCAAAGCATCGTCATAACAGCTTATAACCTCAGTACCAGCAACTTCCAGCTTGAAGGAAGTGAATTGAACCATTACATAACAGTTTGCTGAGCTTTTGTTATCGTTGAAGAAGGAATATATTCGTCTCGCTTTCCTAATGATGATCCTCTAGCACCGCAGCAGTGCTGTTTGTATTATGTAGGTTGTCAGGAAGGTTCTTAGCGTTTTGATTACTTCACTGTGAACGCCATAACTTTCTCTAATCTTATCGAATTTAGTCGAAATAAGCACCGTTTGAATTAGCACACTTTTGCCAACGGGTCACCCGTCGACTTATCCCATCAGCGAAAAAATTAGGTGGTCGAGATTCGACAAAATCCACGAAAGCTGTTTCGGCTTGGTCCTGACTGATAAAGGTTTTACCAGTGAGAGAGTTCTGAAAGTGTTCGAAAAAGTGGCAGTCGGTCGGTGACAGGTCTGGAGAATATGACGGGTGATGCAGAAATTCAACGCTTAATTCGTTCAACTTTCGAATAGTGATTTGTGAAACGTACGGACGGGCATTATCGTGCAAAGGAATAGGGCCTCTTCTATTGACCAATGCGGCTGAAGTTGACGCAATTTCCGGTGCATTTCGTAGATTTTCTTGCAGTGGGACTCTGCTGTGATCGTTTGGCCTGGAGCCAAAAGGTTGTAATGGATCATGACAGCCGCTGACCACTACACACTGACCACTACCTTTTTTTTTTGACGGTTCGCCTTTGGAAAATGCCTAGGGGGTTCGTTGGCGTCCAGCCACTACTATCCGGAACGTTTCCTGTTATCGTACAAAATCCACTTTTCATCGCAAGTGATGATTCGATCCCAAAACGGGTGAGTTTTGTTGCGTAAAAGTAGAGAAGAACAATTCTCGAAACGTGACAGTTTTTGCCGCTCACTCAACTCATGGTGCACCCACTTTCGAGCTTTCCTACCTTCCCAAGGCGTTTCAAAGCATCCGCAACAGCAGTTCTACTAACGTCTTTTCCGCGATCCCTCGAGCTGTTTGGGATGATTCAGCTTCCATCAAATCCTTCAACTCGTCGTCCAGGATTGCTTTAGGTCGACCCCTACGGGGTCATCTTCGACGCTGAAATCTCCGGTCCGAAATTTACTGAACCACTGGCGCACAGTGCTTTCTCCTACACTATTAGTCCCCCACACTTGATCTGTCGAGCAGTCTCGGCTGCGGATTGTCCCAATTTGAAGTTAAAATGAAATATCGTGCGGAATTGCTTCTTTGGCATATTTAACGGCCCTTTAACAATAGAAAAATAGAACAACGTTGAAACAAATTATTCAGTCAGATAGAGCGAAAAATTCTGTACAGAATGTAGCATTAATTCGCAATGCAAAGGAAAAATAGTAACACAGAACTCTGAGAACTTTCCCTACGACCTAATATAGTATTCGAAGAGGATCAATAATACTGTAGCAAAATTTTCCAACCTTATTAAGTGTCACTGGCGAACTGTATTGAGAAAAAAAAACATTATATAGCACATTTGTTGTAATATGCACCTTGCAATCATCATGGTTCCAGCTACTCGTATTAAAGAGAAGTGGGCTTTCATTTGAGATGACCGACTGTCTTTTGCTGGTTTTCGTTGAAGCACGCTCATTCCGAAGGAGCTAAATTTATGAAGATTGGTGTGATCACCACATATTGTGGTGGTGTGTGGGGCATCTTTGGGCCTTTTCCAAGGTAAATGTTAGGTGAATGAATCTAGGCTACAACAGAAGAACGTAAGCTTGCTGATCATACACAAGGCACCAGCGATTTGGAACAAATTCAATATTCAACTGTGTGCGCAACCTAATATTTATTTATTTGTTTTCACGCAAAGGAACATGTTACAACAAACAATAGTAAACAAGGTGTAGATGAAGAAAAAAACTAGAAGCATAGTTCTGCAATACCGTGAGTGGGGCGAAACTCAACTATGTATGAGGAGAAGATAGCAGAAAGAAGAAATGTGTTAAGTAGCGGGAGCACGTCGTACCAGATTGGTACCCAGCCAGCGCTTCCCTTGATGAAGAGCTGCTCATAGCTGACCCATTCTAGAAGCGTTAAAATCAGGGATGGGCGGAAATTTTGAAAATTTTCCCAGAAAACAGAAAATCGCTTTCATCAGAAAACAGAAATCAGAAAACAGAAAATCCAAAAACGCCAGAAAATCAGAAAACAGAAAATTTCGAAATTATCACATCACCTAATTATTCTATTCAAAGATCCATTTTTCCAATAGCAAATGCTTTTGTATGACTAGAAATGTATTCGTAGACCAGCGTTTTAATTTGCAAGCGCTTATAAAAATTTATAGTACACTCCAGTGTACTGCAATCAGCAAGTTGTAAACCTTGAATGATAGATCCTAGGAATCTTGACACTTGAAGCATACAACATTACTCATAAGCTCAGTTTCACCGCTAACGCCTCAATTAGATAATGGTCTCACTAGTAAGAAGCTGGCCTTTTAGAGTACCGAACACGACGAAGGCTCAGTGATCACTGTTTGTATGTTTCAACACAATTGCTTGAGTTTGTAGACACACTCTCGCAACATACTCTAAAGCTGTGCAGAGATTCGTTGAGTATTACTGGCTCCGCCAGAATCTGTATTCCTAGTTCGTTTCGTTCTTCGGGAATACCTTTCCTTGTAAGTGGCCTAGTTTCCGCGTAGCTGAAAGTTTTCAGGCCAACTTACCAATGCAGTTTACAGTACCTAGTTACTACTTAGCCGACTAAACATGTTGTGCAGTGGCTTGATATTTCACAGAACAACACGAGTTTGTGACTGAAGGGGCTGTCAGCACAACAGATCTTGGGTGAAAGTGCTTTCTTGAATGCGTAGACACCATATAATGAAGACCTAGCATATACCCTTTTTCTCACATTATTATTATTTCTCCTCATATCTACATATCAGATTACATCTAAGTGGAAGACCAGCAGAACCGCCTTGCTGTACAGAGGAGTGCACGAGATTAGCAACAATCGCCCGATCTGCCTGATGTACGCAGTCTATAAGGTGTTCACTCGAGTCATCCTCAATAGGATCGGCAGAACGCTGAACGAAGGAGAGCCATGCGAGCGAGCAGTGTTTCGGAGATTCAGCACCATCGACCACCTACACACCATTACGAAGCTCACCGAAGTGTCTCTAGAATACAAGCTGTCGCTGGGCCTTACGTTCATAGAGCTGAAGAAGACATTCGAATCCGTCGAAACTGAAGCTCAGGGCGTTCCTACTCAGTACATCAGAGTCCTTCGAGAGCTGTGCAGTGGATTCACGACAAAGGTCTCGTCACTGTACAACGACGTCGTTGCCAACGTGAACAGAGAGGTCGATGAGAGGGCACCATATCCCTGTTTCTCTTCAGCGCCACACTCGAAAACGTCATTCGTCGTCATTCAACGCCAATGGGAAGACATGGAAGTGAAAGACGACGGACGGCAGCTACACCATCTAACACCGAGCGCTAGCCAGGACGAGCAGATGCTTGCTGGCTTCTACCGTATATGTGGGAACGTTGGACTGCAGCTGAATCTTACGAAGACGATTTCGAGGACGGACGAGTTTCTGATGCCTCATCCTCGCTCAACGGAACGAACATCTTCGAATGGTTCAGATACGTGCATCTGGGTTGATAAGTCAACATGACCAAATAACAAGCGCCGGAGCTGGGCAGGAGGAAGCGACCGGCTTGAGGAGCTAGCAAGAGTGCCGAAAGAGTTGTGGAGAAGACGAAGAACGTCCGGCTCCGTGCCCACCTATTCGACTCCACTGTTCTTCCTTCCCTAACATATGCATCAGAGACTTGGGTTCTACGAAAGCAGGATGAAGATGCGATCAGCGTGGAATCGAGAGGACAATGCTCGGAGTGACACGACTCACGCAAGTGAGAGAAGGCCTCGAGACTTCCAAGCCTCGCCGACGTTCGAAATTCAGAGACGCTGTTGCATGCACCAAGTCGTCGAAAATTAGGTGGGCCACGTAACACGCTTCGCAGACACCCGCTGGACGAGAGCCGTTACCAATGGATTCCACGGGATGTCAAGAGAACACCAGGACGCCCACCAACGCGTTGGTCGGAGTTCTTCTTGAAAGCCCTGAACGACCGATATGACGCTCTTCGTCTCTCTCGAGCGAAAAGGATCCATTGGAGCACCCTGGCACGCTGCATGTATGGAGACGCTGCTGGTGCCCACTTGAACAACTCGATGATCAATGGGACGACAGATGATATACGTGATAAATGGGAAATTTCGCGTATCAGTACTGTATCACTACAGCAGCGAAATCGAAGGCAACTAAAACTTTTCCTGTCTCCTACTAATTTGTGACATCAAAAGCTAAGCAATCTTCAAAGTTAGAAAAGCAGCTTCGACAAAGGCTCTACAGAAAGCGATATTGGGGATGACCGGCCAACAATGTTCAATTTTTAAACCGGAGGTGGAGAATAATCCTATCCACAGTAACTCTAGGTCAAGTGGTTAGTTAATACATAATTTAACGCCTCTCAGAATACTAGTTTTATATTTTTAATATAAAATTTTTAGTGATCATAGATGGTCCAATCTACTGTTAATATCGAAAAGAATACGAAGCCAAATTATGAAAGTCGACAAATGTCCTATGAATGAACTCCTTGCCAGCACCACTTAAACAATCAATCAAGCAAACACAGCGGCATAGTTTATGAGTATATGGAGCAATTACTACATGGGCACATCAAAAAACGCCACATGCTAGCCATTTAAGACTCTAGAAACACTATTTTGGAATGAAGCTCACTGTTCTGTGATACTTCTTGGATTCTTCTCATTGGATTTCTGTGATAAATTTTGTTCGCAACTCTGTTTTCTGGCCATTTTTTGGTCATTTTCCCAAAAAACAGAAGACAGAAAAAAATTTGCCCAAAATGGCCAGAAAATCAGAAAACAGAAATTCCGCTCATCCCTGGTTAAAATCACAACGTGCTTACGAATGCTTATGGAGAACTCGATGACATACAAACGTTGAATTGCTCTCCTCTTGATATTTATTTACTTACGTCTTAGTTAGACCAAAGCTCCCGCACTACTCAGCACAGAGGAGTGCAGTCTTTGAAATAAATTAGGACCGAAATTCAGACATCAGACACCGAGGCGAGGCGCCCACGTCGAGTGGCTGTGTTTGGCTCTCCTCCTACGTTGTGGCTAAGTTTCCTTTGTTCTCATTGTAGATATCCTTTTTTTTGCTGCCATTCTGATTGCACCTAGTGAATTCTTGTTAGTGACTAAAATTTAGCTATAGAGTTCTAGTTATTTTTGATTTTGAATCGATATTTGTTCAGGGGTGCGTAGTTCCTCTCGATTACATCGATTTAGGTTGATTGATTGTTGTGACCACTTCGGAATCATGTCTCAGATGCGAGCAAACAAAAAGCGAGATACTGTTACGAAGACTAAGGTTGACGCTACTGGCGTGGAGGCCAGAGATCTTCCTAACAGTAGCACATCATCGGCTAATCTTGATTATTCGATGATGTCTGTGGGTGAAATCATAAACTCGATTCTGGCACGTACCAAGGACCCTGAAATCGAAAAAATGGTGAATGCTTTAAAATCAAAAATACCTCAGGACCTGACTGATGCGATGGAGGCACATGAGAGAGAAAGAAGTGTCGTTGTCTATAACTTACCTGAAGCTGCGTCTGAGTTGTCCCCCTCACGCAGACAAATTGATCTGGAGGACAAGGTAAGTTCTATGCTTGACATATTGGGAGTAGAGTGTCGGCCAGCAGCAACGTATAGGATGGGAGAGTTTAGAGAGGGTAAGCCACGTTTAGTGAAAATCGTTCTACCTTCAAAGACCCATTGGAAAAGAGTACTGTCAAACGCATACAAACTTCGATCATCCAATTTTCAGAGAGTGTTCATACGCCGTAGTATGACACAAGAAGAGCGCATACATGAAAGGGAGTTAAGGGTAGAATGTAAAAATCGGAACGATCAGCTGAAAAAGCGTGTATGGGTTGTGTACAAGGGAGAGTTGAGACGTGCCCAGGATCTCCCAAACGACCGGCGGTTGGGGGATACTGTGAACGCCTAACTCGAAACAATTCCACTCTGCACTGTTTCCTTCTCAACTCTAGGAGCGTGTCAAACAAAATTGAACATCTTCGTCTTTTTCTAGATGCCTACTACCCCGACATGATTTTTATCACAGAAACATGGTTATCTTCAAAGATATCAAGTTCCGAAATCATTGGCGATTTACCATACAAGCTTTTTCGTGCTGATCGAAGTGGGCGTAGAGGAGGAGGTATATGTTGTATTGTCAAGGATTGCATCAATCTGACCGAATATGCTCTTCCTTCTAGATCTAATCTTAAGTCCGATATTCTTGCTCTGGATGCATTCGACTCATCAAGCGAGATTTCCCTAAGATTAGTACTCGTATACCGTCCGCCCAACTCTACCCTTACTGATGATGAGTCTCTCAGGGAATTGTTGTTTGAATTATGCTTTTATGAATCCGGTGTTGTGGTTCTGGGTGACTTTAATCTCGACGTTGATTGGGCACAAGGAAAAGCTAATAATTTCAGCTCAAAAAAGTTTGTTGAAACCTTCGATTGTTGTAAGCTCTTTCAATACGTTACATCTCCTACTCGAGGTGATTCCGTATTGGATCTTATTCTGGCATCAATCCCTTGTGTGCATAATGTCTCAATTTTACCACCGTTAGGGAACTCGGATCACAACATAGTTTCATTTCAACTTAAGGCTCCCATTGCAGTGAAAAATCATCTCCCTCTTCCTAATTTTAACAAAGCTGACTATTCTGGGTTATCGTTCTATCTGTCTTCTGTCAACTGGTGGGAGACCTTTCAAAATTACACTTCGGTTGAAGACGTCTACAAAAGATTTTGTAGGGTTCTTTACTCGGGATTTGCTATCCATGTGCCATTTAGTGATAAGGACGAAATTAAGTCATACTATCCTAGGCATATTTCAAATCTTTTAGCTCAGAAAACTCGATTGTTTTATTCCCTGAGAGACCCCTTATCTCATCGAAAATACAAGCGTGTCAGTAGTGAATTGGAGTTTCATTTGAAAAGATTTTCTGCAAACAAAATTAAGCGAGCCAATAAATTGCAAAATGGTAGCAAAGTGTTCTCCATTCTTAAGTCTAGGCTTAAGAAGACGAACAAGTCCTATGTGCTTACTGATGATGGTGGAAACAGATTGGTAAGTGATGCTGAAAAAGCGGAAGCTTTAGCAGGATTTTTCGTCTCCGTTTTTAATTCAGGACCCGAGAGGACATCATGCGATTTTCTAAATGAAACTATGAACTCTGATTCTATGCACGACCTACTGATAAGACCACGTGATGTATTGCGAGTTCTAAAAACTTTGAAGAAGTCTACTTCAGCGACGTTTGATGGCATCCCCCAAATAGTTTATAAAAAATGTGCAAATTCCCTTTGCAAGCCATTGTCCATTATTTTCAATATTTCCTTAATGTTCAATGAGGTTCCATCAATTTGGAAGGAAGCCATCATAACTGCAATACCGAAAGATAACAGCGCTAGATGCTTGTCATCCTTCCGTCCTATTAGTATTACTCCACCTTCCATAAAAGTCTTGGAGAAACTTCTTCGTGATAAAATTAGCTCCCACTTTGCCGAAAACCATTCTATCCCAGCTGAGCAACACGGATTCACTGCTGGAGCGTCAACTATTACTCAATTGGCCGATTGTTATTTTGATTGGTATTTAGCTATGAATCGTGGCCTTTCTGTTGATGTCATTTATTTCGATTTGTCCAAAGCTTTTGATAAGGTTAATCATGAGAAATTGTTGTACAAGCTTTATCATCTTGGCATAAAAGGAACCTTACTTCTCTGGATAAGTTCATATTTGAGTGATCGGCACATGTGTGTTAAAGTTGGGAACAGTTTTTCTACTCGGTACTTATGTACCACTGGACTCCCACAAGGGGGAGTTTTGTCCCCTTTACTTTTTCTGGCCTACACTTACGATTTACCGGAGAAACTATTTACCAGTCCCTCAGTGAAGGTGCAGATTTTTGCTGATGACGTTAAAGTGTATGGAATTTATAATGCTGAAACCCAAACAGAGGTACACCAGGCTTTATCTCAGTCAATCTCAAACATGATGGAGTGGGCGACTGCCTGGGATATCCCTGTTAACCTTTCGAAAACTTCAGTTATGCATCTTGGTTGCACCCCGTGTATGGAGTACCGGGCTGGAGATATTTTGCTGAAAACCAGGTACGAAGTAAGGGACCTTGGAATAATTTTAACGCCTAAGCTTGACTTCAAATCTCATATTAATGACGTCATACGAAGAGCCTTTTCAACACTGGAATGTTCAGTGCAACGACGCTTCCATATTAATTAAACTTTACAAGACTTATATTATACCAATTCTGGAATATGGTTCGCAAATCTGGAATCCCTATACGTTAAAGCAGATACGCCAAATAAGAAAGTTCAAATGGTCTTCACTAAGATCTTGATGTATAGATGCTTGCCAGATCCCGGCTTCCCTCAAATGTTGCCAAGCTACTCCGAGCGGCTACGCATCTTTCATCTAAGGAGTTTGCATTATCGCCGAATATTTTGTGACTTGGTTTTTTGCTTCAAAATTATCAAGGGAGAAACAAAGTTAAGACCAAACAAATACTGGGTATTCATACCTTCTTTTGGACGTATAAACAGTTTTTCTTTGCGGACGCTAAGACTACATAGAACGTATCAGACCAAAATTTTTAGCACTTTCTTTTTCCGAGCCGCTAGATGGCTACAAATGTTGCCCCCTAGCCTTCTTGAAGCTCCTACCAGCGCAGCCTTCCGACGGAAACTGAGGGAGGTGGATTTGGTTTCAATTCTCAATTTACCAAGTATATACTGAGTACCTCGCTTCAGGTTCAGGCTGCCTCAATTGCTCAGAGCTGTTCAGTGATGGCTGATATCCTTCAAAGTTGAGCTGCAGAAGTCACAAATAGATCTAGATGTTCCTATCTTTAGCAAGCTATTCATGTCTGTGTCCATTTTGCCTCTCTCTTGTTGCATTATGAGAAATTCATTTAGCTTAAGTGATATTTAGATCATATATGCAGTAATGGACCTCAAATTACGATGGCTGCTCCTGATCAGACGAAATAGCTTCCCTCTCCGCGTGCCTTGTGTTGTTTTCTTGTTTTGTTCACGGTATTTTATCCAGTCCTGGAGGCAGAGAGCATGAGGGCGATGCTGTTGGTGGCGTGAGCGCGGGGTGGGGGTGCTGAGGTTTGATTGGCTTACCACCCACGAGCTTTATGTTCTACCTACTTTCTTCCAAAAATCAGACATCTTGCCGTGGTTCTACATTGAAGTCTAAAGCACTAGAATTTCCTTGACCTTCACTCGTTGCTACATCTATCTAGTGCCTCAGGCTGGCTATCAAAAACACTACTAGTTCTGACAGCTTGCCGTATACTTCTATGGGGCACATATTTTGTCGTACTAACAAATAACTGGCATGTGATAGTCATCTTCGTTAGCACTAAGTAGCAGTGTTGCATAGTCCTTCAGGTATCTTGGTGCAATTTGACTTCATACAAACCATGGCCAGGTGAATATGAAACATTTTACATTTTATAGGGAACATGTTGTTTGTGGGTTGTTGTCCTCCATTTCCTCTGGCTCTCTCCCCTTGCCGCGCAGCCTCACTGATAGTGAGCCTTCTTTTCTCAATGCCCCCGCATTGTTAAATCTGACCATTGAGTTGTTTTTTTTCTCTTGTGTTTCTTAGTATTGTTCGTGCTCTACTAGAATAATTGAATTGGCACATCCGTATGGGTGTATTTATAATAAATAAATAAATAAATAAATAAATAAATAAATTTCACAAAAGCATCTGCGACGCGGCCGGCGCAAAACTAAATGCATGATCTAAACGCTCCTATGAGTAATGCTACTCCTTCGTGACCCAGTTCATTGCAGATGGTGCCTTCAATTGTATCAAATTTGGTCCATTTTTATAGGGCTATGCTTCTGTTTGAATGTATATCCCACTCTGTAGTTTTGTGTTGCATTTTATGACTAATTGAATCCTTAGGAGGATCTTGCCAGCAGTCTGGGAAAGCTAAAACACAGATTTCTAAATCGGCTGGCCACCACAAGGCAACATATTTGCCAAATACGCATTCAAACTGCCTGCGCGACATCCCCTAGAGATGGAATGAAAGGAGCATCCCAAAAGGGATTGAATAACCCCCCCCCCTTTTATCCTTATTTTTTGTCAACAACTTCGGTGGCTTTTTTACAATCATAAAAAAGAGACTATTCGTCAAGCAGAACAGCCACTAAACTTGATTTCTTGAAACAATCGCCTTAACTCCCTAGATTTTCCGATATAATAGTTTTAAATGTTTGACAAGTCCTTGTACTCCGTCTCGCTGAAATTCCTCGTCATGAGCATGAGCATGACATTCAACCTCAGGTTTCTGTTTTTGTATTCAAATGAATGAAACAGCAGAAGTGTGTACTGAACCACCACCTAGAATGATCTGCTTTCCACGATTCACCCCCATCCGAATGTCGGATCCGTTGGGATCAAAGGGTTTTGCCTGTGATTTGCCAGGTTTTATTCCTCTGGGAACTGTCAAGTGCTTTCTAATGTGTGCTTTCTGAATGGACAGATTAGTAATGGTGTGGCCTCTCCCTGTAAAAGGTTTAGAGGGTCATGATCCGAATAAAGCGTTTGAACCAAGCCTCCCATCCGCCACGTTGCCGCGCTCTTGTAATCACTGCCCCATTACCCCATCACTAGAGATAGGCTGTGTTACCGGGTTGAACGAGGCTAATCAAACCCACTTGTCCTTCAAGGTCGTCGCCTGTGGTACGTGCCAGTTCAAGGGGGCTATAGGGAAAAGGAGCCGGCCGCGGACTGGGTCGCCTGTTATACCTCTAAGAGGCTGCGCTTAGGGCAGTAAGAAAGTCCTGTGACACAGACCCCTTGGACACCCCTTGCTGGGCTGTGGTCTGACAGGTATGCCCTGCTTACTCCGTTAGCCCACTGTCTTTCTCCGTTAGGGACGACGATGTTCATTTCTTTCCTAGAGTTTTTAAAATAATTTTGGGTGTTCAGTGCTCCTCTTCGAGTTCATTAGAGTTCATTATTTTTTATTTATTTATTTACTTAATTACTTATTGCACTCATAGGTGCACTCTAATCGAAACAAAACTTATTATAACAGTAACAGAAATGCAATATAATGCTTCTCGATCTATTCATCTAATCAGTAAAAAATTGCTTAGTTGAGCGGAAAGATTATGTTGTTGATGTTTTGAGCTAGAAAAGCAGCTTCGTCCCCGAATTTTTAGCTTTCTTCCTCGCTACACTTTTGTTAGTTAGGTCGGGGCGTTTTTGCTATTATTTTTGTACTGTGTTTCACCAGTAGTCCGCCGGGTTAGTGTAAGAGCCGACTGTTGTCTTCAGAAACATATGTCAATGAATCAATATTTCGCGGTTGATCGATTTTCTTCAGTAGTTATGAAGCTCATGCAGCAGCATGGTTACGGGGCCCTCACACTTGGCTCCCATATTAGAAGTGCTAATGTTTGGGCATAACTCTTGACATCTTGGCCTATAAGCATTCCCCAACATTGTTCATGAAACCGGTTCTCTACAAGGATCTTTGTTGACCATACAATCTGTATGACGTCAATGTGGGTCGCAAACTGTGTTTAACCCAGGGGCCAAATTCATAAACCACGAACAGCTTACCGCCCGCTAACGGTGAAGATACTGCCAATTTCCCTAATATGACATTCATCGGCATCGGTATTTGGCCGTATTTTCACCGTTAGAGGGCGGTAACCGGTTGACGAATCTGGCCCAGGTGTACTCTACCGTTATTTATTTTCAACTATCTGGCATTTTTTCCTACCGTATACGAAAGAGTTAGGCTGTCTGTGTCACAAACCTTTGCACGCCTGTAAAACGTGTCGAACCTGTGAAGGTAACGTGAAACCTGTCAAAGAGGCTCTCACGCCGAAAATTGAAGAAACGTGGCGGAAAGCAGCCAGATTTGACAAGTGGGTGGGTGGGAGCGTTCGGTCGGAGGGCGACGGACATTGATCGATTTTTGACTCGAATTCCCCCACGAGTCTTCATATTCCCAAGACTCCATACATTCTCCTCGCTCTCTGACTTCGTTTCAGCTTATGTGATGGCGTAATGTTGATGGCAACGCCACAGAAGTATATACGTCAAAGCTTTATTTCTAACCTCTCCCTTTTCTTGTTCGTATTGTTGCCGCAATATTTATTCCACCTCTCTCGAACCACCAACTATGAGTTTCCTACGATCCCCAATCTTACAGAAAAAATTTCTCAGAGTGTAGAATTGAAAACGCTCAGACGGCAGCATATGTTTTTGGTCTGGCCTACCGCTCACTCTTAAAGGCGCACAACTTGTGCAATAAGTAAATACATAAATATTTGACGGGATGGTGGTTGGGAAACATGGGTAGGGATTAGATCGTGCGACCAATATCGATCGATAGTATCGATTGTTCTGCTTTAATTATCGATATTCGCCCATGTTTATCCTATCTCGGTGGGAGTCTCGCGAATATATTGGGTGATGAATAGACTTCATAGATGGGGAGCGCGCCTGTATGTCTATTGGTCCGTTTGTCTTCCGGAATATAAAGATGGGAGTGTTGAGTGAGGGAGAAAATACTGTCCCAGAAATCACTCTAGTATGACAGCCAGGTTAAAGCATAGAACACCACTGTTCTATTTTACCTCAAAATCTTACTTGCTCGGAGCTCTCCATCAAACTAAATTTCTTAGGTAATGATGGACAGCTTCTAACAAAACTATTTCGATGTTTTTCATTTTGTTTTCTTTTCCTCCATATGCTGACCAGAGATGTTAACGTGGTTTACTAGAGATCTGAAGAAGATAACGACGCCGAGCAAAGCTACGATTTGTTCTTGATAAGCTGCTCTCCAAGTTTTTCAACGGGACTCTATTCCGGTTAAAGTTTCGGCAGCTTTTCCTTCTTCGGAGCCTGGGAAGGTTGGAAGTATTCACAACGCTATTCGCCCAAGAACTTTTCGAATTACCTAGTAATTTTCTTAAGGAAAACACAGACAGGGTCAGAGATGGGTGAATGGTGGTCCTCTACGGCAAGCACCCGTCAGGCCGCTCGTCCTTTGCAGTTCCCATCACTGGTCCTGTCTCTGTTTTCTTCAAGAATGATGTTTGGGCAAGTCTTCATGAATGTTTCGACGTTTCCAGGCTACGAAGAAGGCAAAGTTGCGGATATGTCAGCTGGAATAAGGCTGTTAAAATTCTTGGTGAACGCTTACCGAGAATACATTGTAGTTGAACGATGTCATGTCAGGATTTATGGAGATTCAAATCTGTGCAAGTTCTATATAACGTACGAAGTAAAGCGTCGTAGCAGTCATGTCCAGCAGCTCTAACAAGCCGCCGAAGCCTCCAGAAGAAGGTTTTCCTACAATTGCTCAAGCTAAAGCTGCGAATAGAGCGCTCCAATTGCAACGACCGCAGCGCTGACGCGCACGCATTCGAAAAGCAGCGTCGATACGCTGCGGCACCGGCGCGACTGTGCGCCTCGAATCGATTTCGGCTCCGTCCTGTCGCGTTGTGACCTTCCTTCCCTCCGCTTCCTCCTTCGTGCGGCGGTTACAGGCCAGTGGCGTCTGCTTTCCACTGCAGATATGGTGTCCGTCCGAGTTCCGACTCTACGTCCGGTGCATTTCTGTGCTTTCGCTATAACCCCGTAAGAGATAATCTATCCCATACTCATGTATAACGGTTTTGCTCCTCGCTCGTGTTCGTGTCAGACATCGTCGCGAATTGCTTCTACATGGATCCTTTGCAGAATGTCTGAGGAAAAAGTCGCATCCGATTGTGAGGTGGTGGAGGAGAAAGCTTGTGAGGAGGAGAAGCAGCCCGAGGTGAGTTGATGTCCCATTTTGAAAACAACACTCGCAGCAGCACCACAATGGTTGAGGGATGCAGCGCTTCTACAAGGGTGTGGCACTTCCACAATGTAATTGGTTACGAAGACAAGTTGGAAACACAGGTGTTTCACCACAGGCGGGCGGAAATAGGGTCGGGGGAAGGAAGGAGGGGGAGGGGGTGCATTCTCTACTCAGTGGCTGTACGCCTTGGTAAGAAGGGATGTGTATGTCCAGTTACATTAGAGGTGGCCTACTTCAGTCCACTGTAAGTGTAAAACACACCAGCACTGCAAAAAAAAAAAATCCGGTTACAGAAACCAACACAGTTTTGTACGGCTGTCCTACATGATGACCCCCTGCCCCCCCCCCCCCCCCCCGCCCCACCTCCGGCCTACCCTACTTGCGCCCACAGGCTTACCGATCATCGGCATGAGAACATATTTGAGTGAGATACGACAAAATCGAAGATCATTCCAAAAATGGAGTTCGGCAGGAAATAATTTTGGTGCTTCTCCAATTAGAGAGAGAGTGTGTGAGACGGAATCGCTCAAAATTTAATATTTGATAGATGGGGACGAAGTTAAGGCAAACTGAAGTGGATGATAACATGTCCTTCTATTTCACGGCTAAACACTATCTGCCGTCGAACATAGCCGCTCCACGTAACGCAACCCTATACAGCATTGTGTTGGAGGAAACTGAAAATATTATAAGGCAAAACTGAGCTTCGCTACATCTGGTGCAGTTGGGCATTTAAGATGTTGAGTACGAAGACAGACAATCATAGGTGCAAGGTAACCTACCGCGAGCAATGCTGTTCTGAATTGTTTGACAGCGGGTTCGCCTCGTTTTGTGCTCGCGGTTGAAAACGTCAGACTGTCAGTTTATGAAGAAATGAAGGAGGCGCTCGAATTTGGAAAATTCTGAGGCGATGACGCGCATGACATCTTTTACTATTAGGGTGTCCGGAAAGTATCTGCAGAAATACGACAATTTTTTCAAAATAACACAATTTTGGCACTATTGTACTTTCACAACTCCACGGGTCGAGGGGAGGTCGAAAAAACGTTGATGGATATCTCCTTCAGAAGCAAAGCCGATCCGCTTAAAAGGGATATGCAGGGGCGGTTTCTGAGGCCAGCCTGTTGGGTCTTGTATTGTTTTCCACTAATAAACCTTCACCGGTCTAAAGGGGATGGAGTTTTAGCTGGCTTGGGCACCAAGCGATCCTTCTTCTTTATGGTTTAATGAAGACTACTTGTCTTCCTTTAGGAGGACCGACTGGTATACGCCTGTTGAAGGCATCCCTTGGCTTTGGCCCCCCCCCCCCCCCTTCCCCGTGACTAGCCCACGGATTAACTGATAGTGAGATAAGATAGGATAGTTTCAGCGAAGGATATTGTGCAGACTGCTAGATGGTTCAAATCCGGATCCGTTACAGTTAGGCCTACCATTAATATCAGCTCATAGCAGTTATTACTGGTATAGGTTAAGCATTGAGTTCTTATGCAATTGTTGCCACCCGAAATTATTAACTAGGTGGCATTCTTACAAGTGTGTTTAGAGCATAGTTGCGATCGTCAAATTTTAGGCATGTCGTTAAACACGTGCTCGTGAGAGGTTTTGTTCCGGCACTTCGAGTTTCAAGGTACTTCCCAGCTCATCGGTTGCAAACCTTTTTACTCTACAGGACGAGATCATGGAGGAAGAAGAAGGCATCCAAAGTGCTGAAAAAGCTGAAGATGCTGAAGGTGAAAACGGTCACGATGTGGAGGATGTGTTCGCCGGCCATGGAGGAGATCCCCGCCTGCTTGATCTGAATAGGTAAATCTTTGGATAGGGGAACGAAGTACATAACTTGGAGGCAAAAGACCTTGCAAAGTGAGAAGGTCGGACTGAAATAGGACGAGATTACGAGTTGGTTTTCAGATGTCTCCTTCTTTCGAATGTACCGTCAGTGCTTCTGAGCGATCCCTTTGATGTGTTCAGCAACTGCATGTTGGACTGGATGGCGCAGGACTTCAAAGTTGCCCGCGAGGCGATGGAAAAGGTTTGGAGACAACTACAGTTTCTAAGATGAATTGGGATTCTGTATCTTCGATGCTACTTTTGCCGCTTCTCGATTAGTAATCCCACTATTTAGGTTGTTCGTATCCCGAAGTTGCAGGCGGAGGCGGAGAATCCGGTACGTTTTTAGACAGCGTCAGCGATTCCTCACACAACCGCTGTTGGGAGTCTAATTACGTTCAATACTGTGTACTCAGGCTGATTGCCTCTGATTACAGTCTCCAGTAGTAGATTGGTTATCGTAGAGTGATATATCTTGTGATTCAAACGATAGGGGTGATGGACAGTCGAGGCTGAGAATTTTGTGTCTACAGTCCTTCATGGCTCAAAATTTGACGTGTTGAATCCGGCATAGATACATTTCACCATCAAGTTGAACACCTTTCAATGCAATTTGGCTCTCCAATAGTGTGTAATTTAACGTGAAAATGTTGTACGCATTTGACGGAGCTGTGTGAGGGAGTGGGCTGAATCGTCACCATTTCTTCTTCATATTCAGTGATGAACGGGGAACGTAAAGGGATAGAGAAGTGTTTATCAATCTCTTCTGGGAAGAGCCACGCATTCTACGTCTGCGGGACAACGTGAAGCCGATTCGAACATCATGTTGGCCTGCACAGTGACATGGTTCGGCCAGCCGATGGATAGGCAGGGTTTCCGTCGTTCCCATACATATCTGGAACCAATTCACCAACCCAGAGGGATGGAAGTTCTGTTGGCCCGGGCGAGACACACGGACCGAGATCGCAAGATCAAATATGTACGACGGCCGGGGCATTCTGCTACGCTACCACGGGCTCATCAGAGAGCATACAGCAACATATTTAGCTCCCGCTGGAGTGTTGAAGAAGAATGCAGCAAGCAGCATTAGGCTTCTATTAGGGCGCATGCTAAACGTTCGTTACCTTTCGAGGGATTTGTGTTCCCAGGGCATTATTGCCTTCAGGTGCACATTCACAATTTCGAGCTGAACTTGTCTAAGTCTTTCGAACATCAAGAGCGGAGTTTGACTCCAAAAACAGAGAAGAACAAGAAGTTTGGGTTAGCATCTTTGGGCCATTCCAGTAATTTGTTAGGGTGTATCCTCCGTATGGACGCGTGGAGCGCAGTCGGAGATGGAGCCGGCTGTCGCCTGCACCCGATACCAGGCTCCTGGTTCGGATTTCTCGCCCAGGCCAACCAAGCCTTCCATCCCTTCGGGGTCGGTGAATTGGTACCAGACCTGTCTGGGAAGGATAAAGCGCTGACTTATTCATGGGCTGGTCACTGCAAGTTATTGTGTGGCCAAATATTCATTAATGTCGCCTCCACGACATCCCGTAGAAGTAGAGTGCGTGGCGCATCCCAAAGGGGATTGAATAACGCCGTCCTTTATCCTTTATGCTCCGTATAGAAAGAAGCGTTGCACATGAAAGCTATTTGGTCATAGCTAGACTTAGTGTGCAAAATTAAGCAGCATAAGACAGTTGTGTCAGAGGAAATGGGACGTGAAGTATGGGGTTTTTAATGGTAGTTCTCAATAAAAGGAAAACTAGCTTTTTTGGAAGCACGAAGAATTTGGAAGTATCTGTTTTCACGGTGAGCTATGACGGTATTACTCCGGCCATTCTAATGACTGGGGAAGAAGCGGATATTGCTGAAGAGCTGAAACGTTCTTCCCGGCTCTTCTTTAAAAAAGTGTAGGAACCTTCTGATAAGGTTGGAGAGGTCATAGAGGTTAATAAGTTTGCTATAGCAGACAACTATGTAGGGTTTGGCCTGGTTGGTATAAGGGGTAGCGAAAAGTAGTCGAAGATGACGTACTGCTGCCTGTCGATGAAATGACTGAGACTGTGACTGAAATGGGTGAGCAGGAAGCCATGAAGGATTTTAGGCATGAAGGTCTCAATATAGAGCGAGTGGACTAATAACTACGTAACCGCAGTATGTGCAACGAGAAATGCAGATTTATGCGCACATTTCCGAATATGTTCCAATTTTTAAGAACATTGAGAAACCGGTGTTTGTCGGTTGATTACAAAACACTCCAAGGCGATTAGTGTACTCGCGGGTTATTTGGAATTATTCACTCAAGAGTTGACGGCATGCGGCTATTTCGCGTTTTTGCGAATCGTTTCTGTGTGAAAAAAGCACTGCTTTGCAAGCCGATCTCTGCACAGATCATGCCGTGCCGTCAGACGTGCCGTATCCGTCGCAAACGAGTTGTGTTTTGCATACCTATGAAAGGTGCTGAGAACAAGAGTTGAACAGACTTCGAGCTCGACGTGTTGTGGGGTGGTCGATGATGGATGCTGTGGAACAATTCCTTCGTGGATTGTTGCAGTATATCGATGGTTTAATTGATGATTTATAGGATCTGGCTCTCCGTGCCATAATTTCCTTCAAATCGCGTGTGCATAAGCACCGCGTATTTGCTCAGAAGAATTTGGCTGCTGAATCGTCCATAAAGTTGGATGTGATAGACAGTATTCCGCGAGACTTTCTCGACTTGGAAGATGACTTGGAAATGGCTGATGAAGTCGATGGGGATGAAGAAGGTGCTGAGGAGCATGAGGATGAGCGCGAGCAAGATGAATCCGAGCCTAAGGTCAAAGCGACCGAAGGCGGAGAGTCTTCAACCGAGCCTGGCGAGCCAGCCGCTGAAGGTGGCAAGGACGCTGAGAATGGAGGTATTCACAAGCAGTTTTGTTCTTTTTGTAAAGAAACGAGGGGAGGGATGGCGTTTTGATTGTTAGTATGTGTTGCTCCTCAACACGCACCTCCGAACCATAGTCACGTACAGGAATGAATTTTCCAGTCGTGTTCTTAAGAGCTGTTGACAGTGAACTGTCAACAAGCTATAAGGGATCACCTGCCACTGACATCCCACCATAGATTATTCGATGGTTGGACCAATATTTGTCGTTATTCTTCTTCAAAGCGCAACCTGGTTTAGCTGAAAATGGTGAGGCCGAGAAGAAGGGATCGAAGAGAAAGGAGTATGCCGACGAAGACCTTGAAGCGCCTTTCGAAATCAGCTGGGAAGGAGCTCCAGAGTTCCAGTGGAAACGTGAGTTATTGAAGCTTAAGTCATGCTGTCTTATCATATGGTATTGAATTCACCTTCGATTTATTGCTATCAAGCAATAATGAAGCCGCAAACAGTAGGCACTAGGAGACAGGCGAAGCTATTCGCGTAAACCCTGAAATGCTACATGACTCTAGGATAAAGGTAGTCCCTTCATGGGATGTGCCTTATATCCTAGTTGCTCTGGTGTTGCCGAGAAATTTAGATGCAATGCGCATTGAGGGGGAAGGGGGCAACCTATGGGCTTCGACCTCCTTGAGCGTAGTAGTCGGATGTGGTGACATGGGGTTTTCCATTCCACACAAGCTGACGCGTACACGTGTGTACCGTTTGACCTAGAGCCCTCTCGTTGCAATGTAAGCCAAGTGCAAGCGTTGTATGGAACATGATCCAGAAATCGGGTGTGGCCAGGGACTATTATTATGATTTTCAACACAGCCTCGTTTGAGAAAAGGCAACAAATTGTATACAGACATTGCAAGTCTATAAAGAAAATGTCGAGAAATCGAAACGGGTTAAGCCTGCTGCCTGTCCCGCTTCTCGAAAAGAGATTTCTGTTGTGAAGTAGGAATATTCTTCTCATGATAACGTTGTTTTCTTCCGAGAAAACAATGCATTAAAAACCTTCGAACGGCCAGTTTCCAACAAACTTCAGTTTGACGTAACTTGAGATCATCCTTCTATGAGGAGTTGCATTACGCTGCAGATAAATTTGCTCCTCGATCGCTTCATGCGCTAGGGTAGGTCTGGAGAAGATGGGGTGTTCAGAGGGTTCCCCCTGCAGTTAAGATAATTACTTACTCCACTCCACAGTGCTGGAGACTTGTTTGAGAGAGCAGTTGGGCAGAGCTGCATTTCACTACGCGAATCAAAAAAGAGCGGGCCATGAGCAGTTTATTGTCGAGTCTAATATCTATCAAACCTGATTGTTTCGAGGGCAGTAACGTGACTAGTACTTTATTTAAACAGGGAAAGCAATTCAAGCTATGTTTAACACAAGATTTGTTGTTGTGAGAGCCTTATGTGAGGATTTTTCAACAAATTCTTCAACTTCTTTAGTTTGCCCCACGCCGGCTGATACCAGGAAGTTGATTATGGAGAACGTCTTCTGGTCCGATCTGCAGAACGTGTTCATTTACCGTGTGATGTTGAAGGCAGAAACTGTCGATATCAGCTTCCCTATGAGGTTCAACATTGAGGGCTCGAAGCAGATGTATGGGTGAGTGGTACTATGAGCTTGTCCGTGTGTCTTGACATCATTGAGTTATGAAACTTCGTGTAAATTGGATAATCAAATACTGTTCAGAAAAGTGACGATGACCTTCCAGTGGAGCATGCAGATTATGCACGAAGCAATGCGTCATCTCATCTATGTTCGCTGCCCCCAGGGTCGCCGAATTAAGATCTTCCTTCCCCAGAGTGAGCTTGCACCGTCTCTCTGTAATATAACATAGTCGAATCAATCGAAACGTTCACCTATTCAGCAACAACCGCTGTGAAACTGAAGGAGGAATTCGAGGGTAAACTTGGACGTGTTATTAAGCCAACGCGGCGAATGCATCAGCTGATCATCAAAGTCCTTCCTGACGAGTATGAGGTCGGTTAGGGCAAACGATTTCTTGAACTTTGCCAGCTCGCTGCCATTCACTGTTGATAAGGTCTCGTTTCAGCTTACGCTGGAGGCCGCAAAAGAGATGTTAGCTCCTTGTGAGGTGGCTGAGGTGGAGAATGTGAAGGACGACTTGGAGTGAGTTTTTTGTTTATGCGGCTGAAATAATCAGGATTGCATCTCATTTATGTGGGACGCTATCAGATAGACTGGTAATATGTGCCAAAAAGATGGCATGTGATCTAGACCCGTAGAATATTTTACGGAGTACTATGGCCACTGGATGCAACTGCGGAGTGATTTCTATTTTTACGAATTTTAGGCAGCCTTGTGCAGTTGTGACTATGGCGACCGTTGAGGATGCGATCAAGGCCCACTCATCCATCTATTTTGTGACGATACCCAGAGAGGGAGAGAAGGATTGGAAGTGCCATGTCTTCCTTCGTGGAGGTGGGCGAATCTTGGTAATTTCCTCAACTAACATATCTAATACCTCCTTTTTTAGTCGAAGCACACTTTGGATCGCTGATAACGAGATGGGACAAGAAGAAGATCGCCTCGAAGAAGACCTGTAAGTTTACGAAAGGTAGCGGTGATTTCGGTTGTTCTATCTGTACTTTGTAGCAAAGAGACCAGCTGGTGAAAGCACTCCTACTAGCGCAGCAAAGAAGCCTCGCCCTGCTTCCACCCGCGGAACTGCTCGTGGCGCTGCGCGTGGCTCAGCTCGTGCACGGTCGTCGTACCCCATAAGAGGCTCCTACAGAGGTTTGATGAGCTTTTCTTAACTGCTGTAACAGCTGCAATACTAGTATTTAGGAAGAGGACGTGCGGATCCCTTCGCAATGCCATACGGTGTGTCGCCATACTCGTCGCGGTACGAGATGGAAGCAAGGATTCGTGCACAACAAGAACTGGAGATGGAACAGCGAATGCTGAGACAGCAGGAAATGTTAGAGTTGGTATTGCTTGTCTTCTCAACTGAATTGCCCTTCCTAGCTAGAGGATCGCAGTAGTTTAGTGTGAGAAGAGGTTTACTGAGAGCTTATTCTAAAGTGCTGTATCCTCCAGGAGCATGGCTGCAAAATTGCGTGAACAAGAGCGTTTGAGTGCTTACGGATACCACAGCAGCAGATCATCTGGTACAAGTTCAGCAGTGCGTCCTGCTTCTTACTTTTGGTAAAATTCATTTGTTACAGGCGTTGCAAGCTATGCCCCATCCTATGGAAGGAGCAGCTACAGCACATACGAGTGAGTTTGTTATCATTTCAGAGTTAATGTTATTCTACATCAGGAGCACCGACCGGTTTGCTTCGAAGAAACCAAATTCTGAGATTTCGAAGTTTGTCCGCGGAAGAAGTCCACTTTTTGGCCGTGACTTTGAAGAAAATTGTTCGGAAGCGTATTAAGTCTGCTGCTAGGTTCTTCAGCCTTTTGGATAACTGGGATGATCGGCGCAAGAAAATTCCGTTTCGACCTTACTATGTGCGCAGTGTGGGATGGCCAGCTATGTAAATGGATGCTTTTATCTCGTTACTTCAGCTTCTCAGGTGTGCCTACGGTAGGATGGAGTATTTCGCTTTTCTAGCGGTGAACATATTAGGATTGTGCTAGAACGGACGGAAGTGGGGAAAAAATCTGAGGAAGACTCATCGTCGCATGAGCGCCACCCGCTCCTCTCAAACCCTAATTGCGCTCTTTACTGCGCGTTCGATTCGTAAGACGAGCATGGAGTTCATCTCTCCATGTCCTTCAGTTGAGAACCTCCTCTTATGCCACAATACCCCTTTCGTTGAATTTTCCTAAAAACCCTATTGCAATAGTGCAGCATCTGCAGCTCTCGGACAACTTCAGGAGACGGCACGGCGAAGCGGAGCAGAACCTCTTCTGACTGGGATGGATCCGAAACGTTAATTTTACTATTACCCTTCTGTAGCATCTCCTTGTTTAGAAAACATCTGTCTTTTCACCTGTTGGTATGCTGTCGCAATTACAATTCCCCTTCACCCTCCCCGCCTTTCACATCCCCCTTCTAAGTTCACTAATTGGGTAGTTGCAGAGTGTGGTGACGTCAGTTCGGTTTGGGAGTTCCCATTCTGCTCCCTTGAGCGGGTGGGTTTTTTTTTGTCACCATGAGTGTTGTGGTCGAAAATTGCACGTGGACAGGTTTCCACAGCATCCCCTTTAATGATGTTTTTGACCTATCAAAAGGACATAAGTGTGCTGACGTAGGGAATGGGATGAACATCCTGCATGTTACCATGGTTTCAGCTGCCGACTACAGAGTTCCATCGCTCAAGAACCACGCCGGTTAAAGGCTTTTGACGAAGAAAGGCCTGTGTTAGGCGGGGCGCATCGCATCTGGAGAAGTTTCGCCTCTGAAAAGCGAACCATCGTAGTTCAAATGGTAGTATCACAAATGTACTCCTGGGCAGGTGTTATGGGTTCAAAGCAGGGATAACGATCTGGTCGCTCTTGAGGATGCGCTACGCATTCTGTTTTTATGAAATAGTATATTTGAATCTGAATATGATCCATACAATAACTTGCGATACCCAGCCGGAGGACATGTCAGTGTTTCACCCCAAAAATAAATCCTGGCAGGATTCCACCTTGCGCGGAGGGATGGGGGGCTTGAGAGAAACTGAATGGCCAAAACAAGGCAAGGATGCTAAGCGTGGGTTGACGCTCCTTGGAATTAACTCTGTTGAGAAGCTGTGGAAATGCAAGGTTTAATTTCGCATTTCAAGCGGCTAGCCGTTCTAAGTTAGTGAGGAGGTCCAATTCAGGCTACACTTTCCGTTGCTCCCCCGGCCACATATATCCCTGAGGCTAAGTAGCGTTAGCTTGCAACTTCTTAGGTGCTTGTCCTTCCTTTTATGGGTTGTATTTATTATTTATTATTCTCAGCGTTGTTTGATAAACTAACGGGTGTTCCTCACGCAGTATGAAAGGGGACATGTAGAGAAAAGTTGAGGCATCCCTTGTTCTCGAAATCTGCGTTCCAGAGTTGTGAGCAATACGAAGTCATGAGTATGCGTCACGCGTTACTACCCTGTGTGAGGGAATGTTGGAATTGAATGGATCAAACGATGATCAATCCCTTGTGAACTGGCCACGGACATGAATCACCCGGCGAGTGTGTGCCAAGATTCCTACGCAGTGATGAGTTGCGAGGGGAGCTATTCTGGTTTCGAGCCAACTGTGCGCAGTGTTGACTAACTGCGATGAGTCACTTGAGGCAGGATTACTAGCAGTTTGGGTCTACCAGCTTGAACTTTTACATTATTGCCTCCATTTCTGAAAGGAGTAAACAAGGAATTGCACACCTTAGCTTAGCCGGTATATTAATAAAACGATAGGACCGAATATAAATCTTCTACCCTGCAAGATTCCATCTTGTCCTCGGTACTGGGGCATAGTCCGTGATTCTCTAGTGTTTGGCGTCTGTTTTAGCCATGGAACTCCTTTACTGAATTCGAAATAAAGCAGAAACCCAATTGCTAGCATCAGTTCGAAACACTGGCATGTGTACAGTGCTATAGGTACTCTTAGACACTCAAAGGTTCGAATAAATAAGCGCAAAAGTTTCGTAATTTTTCTATTTAATTTGGCAGAACCTTCTTTTTAGGAATGTAAAAGAAGTGCACACTTCAAAAACTCCATTTAAGTGAATTTTATGTTGTCAGTAAAGTAAATATCACGCTGTGGTGGAAGAGCTCAGTGAGAAATCTCATCGTGAGACAGCCATAAGGTTTCTGCTTCCCTGCTTTTCCGAATAAGCTGTAGAACCTCACATTTCGTCGAGAGGACTTTTTGGATCATTCAAGCAGTGTGTGGATTCCTTGAGTTGACGACGACCTTAATGCGTAGCTGTTCGTTCACCGCATTGAAGCACCATACGTTTCTCGTAGTCCGCTGCTTGATGGACAGGATTGTTGTTTCCTGGAGTACCTATGCGTATGCCACATTAGGGATTTGCCGGGGCTAATCGGATTCCTCGAAATCCGAGTGCTTTCTGGGGAGGACTCGGAAGAGAAGAGACTGTTTTGTTTGCTGTTCAGTGGATATTATCCCTAATTGTATTGTCTGATTTGATTTGGCTAGCATGGCCATGCCCAAAAGCGTCACTCGTTTAATGCTCATGTTTTAGTCGCCGCCGTTCGGGCTATTGAACGAGCAGTGTCCATCTCAGGCGCAGGGAGCTACGCGAGGTCATGACCTGATGCCGCCGCTGACCGAGCCGTGAGGCCACCGTCGTAAATGCCTAGCGTTTATTCAATCCGTTCCTAACGATATTTATTGTTTCATATTTACCTAATATTTCTGAGAGATGTCGCTCGTCGTTTCTTCAAAAACTTCCGTCCTGAAATTCCTGTCTTAGATGTTCCAGTTCTGTCACCTCTTGTTTTCGTTCTCCTGTTACAAGTGACTATAAACTGTTGTTCAGTGCGTGTGTATGTGTACGTGTGTGTGATGTGCTGTGCGTTTGTTTTCCTCATTCTATCCCCCTCTCGTTTTTGTTCATAATCCCCCATATAATAGTGTAGGCTCCGCGTGCTCTTCACCAACAATATGTCCGCGTGGTCGTGTTGTCTATGCTGTAATCGGGGCGGTTCTGTTGACGCGCACATTATTTGCTGTTATTTATCGGAGCGATTGAGACGGCTCATGCGTTTCCGTTCATCATCGCACTGAAGTTCAATACTCCTGTGTCCAGTCAACGTTAATTGTAGTAATAAATCGCTGTGAAGTTGAAGTTCGATGTTTGTGCGGAGCTTTCCTGGCTGAGCTGTTGTGGGAAATGGTGAACAGTGTTCTATTCCAAGCAGATGCAGCTCATATGTTAAGAGCTCGGTCCGTGCACGAATTGGAAGTCTTGTTGCGCTCTAGGTTTGGGAATATTACCGAAAACCACTCACCGGGTGCTAGATTACCGTTTTTCAGACAACTCTGAATAGCCGTCATCAAGCTTATCGGTTTTTTGTTAGATTTCGGAAGCAATTTTTCTTACAAAACCTATACGTCCTCGGCAGAAACCTGGAGGAGTCGGAGCGGAAGTTGCTTAGTAGGTGTTTTCAACAACAAAAAAACATTTCGAGTGGTCATGAAATGTTCGCATTTCAAAACCAAAAGAGCGAGCGGTGCAACTCTATTTGGAGAAACCGCGTCCTAACGACGTCGAAGGATAAAGATAAAGGAGGCGTTATTAATTCCTTTTGGGATGCGCCACGCATTCTACTTCTACGGGATATCGTGGAGGCGATTTGAATGCGTATTTGGCCATACAATGACTTGCGGTGCCCAGCCGATGAACAAGTCAGCGCTTCATCCTTCCCAGACAAGTCTGGTACCAATTCACAGACCCGGGAGGGATGGAAGGCTTGGTTGGACTGGGAGGGAAATCCGAACCAGGAACCTGGTATCGTGTGCACGCTATACCCGGCGCCTCCTCCGACTGCGCTACACGCGCCCAACGATGTCATAACGAGCAGAAACAGTAAGCTATAACACATCGAAATAGTTGAGCTACAGCAGTCCGGCTGCCCAGATGATAGCAGATTACGAATTCCTATTTGGGGAGGACAAAGAACGGGGTTAATCAATCCCCTTCGGGATGAGCCATGCTTTCTACTTATAAGGGATATCGTAGAGTCAATTTGAATGCGGAATTGGCCTACACAATGGCCACCAGGTTGGTACGCCATGTAGAACTTCCAAGACCGACTTTCGATAAATCCCAGCATATCCTATTATATAAAGCGGAGAGGCATGAATCACTGACGGTCAACGGGTGCTAACGCTGTCAACGGGTGCAAACGCTGTCAACGGGTGCTAACGCTGTCAACGGGTGCAAACGCTGTCAACGGGTGCAAACGCTGTGAACGGGTGCAAACGCTGTGAACGGGTGCAAAGAGGTAAACAGTGGCAGGCAGCCACTGCTGCCGGTGGTGTTTACTACCACGAGGTGTTTACGACCATGACGCTTCCACTGCCGGGTGGTCACCAAAGGACGCCCACTTGATGAGATTTCGCAAGAGGTCACCACGACTATGACGAGCCGCCGCTGCCGGGTTCAGAGAACACGTGAAGCGTTGCGGAAGAGGTCTGCGCCGCGGCATGGCTCACACCTCATGACCTGCGATGGAAGCCGTCGATGCGCTGCACCGCTTGCTTCTGCTTTGCGCGTTCTTGCCAGTGTGTTCTTCTTCATCCACCTCCCTACACATTAGCAACAGCATATGATGGCCTAAGGCGTTTCGATCGTGCACTTTCCGGGGTGGGTGTTGCATGATTTTCACGTCGAAATGAACACCTTTTAAATCAAATTGGACAGTTTTCAAACCTAATTGGATACTCTTCCAAGCTGCCTGATGAACTCTGAAATCAAATTTAACGTCTTCCAAATCGAGACGAGCTTCTTACAGGTTAAACTGCAGGGTCTTCAAGATGGTTAGAATATTTATTTAATTTTTGAGAAAAAAATTGCATCGAAGGACTGGATTGCGCCATGCGCTCGAAAAGTTCAACGTAACGTTAGTTTGATGGACTCGCACGCAATCGGTCCGGGTGGGTGTTGTGTGATTACGATGGCCGACGCAAGGCCTATCAGGTAAATATTGGCTTCCCTTCAGACCTTATATCGATCGATATTATTGATCGTTTCACCTGTGTTATTGGTTCTCTCTCAGACTTAATTGATCGGGTGGGTATTGCGTGATTAGCTCAGATCGCGATCAGACAACCTATCCCGTCTCGATTTGGAAGACATTCAATTTGATTCCAAAGTTCACAGGTCACAGCAAGACTGGATCGCGCCATGCACACAAAAAGTTCAACGCAACGTTTATTTGATCGACAAAAAAGTTAGAATATGTGTGTTTATTACAATTATTTGTGTTACACCATTTGCAGGTGTGAAACTGCATGAAAACAGAAATTTTGCTATCAATCGAATGAAAATGGCTAATTTTCGGACGGGACATGGCGCACTTTCTGTTTTAGCAATATAAAGTGGCCGCTTTTCTGCTCTTCAAAACAAGCTTTAATTCACTGTTTTTCCTCAACAAATAAAACTTTTAAAATTTTCATACTACGTGTTCTCTCATTGGGAACTAAATTAAAACTTCAATTAAAGTTATACTAAAGTTTTCTTCGAACAAAAATTATCCTAACACTTTTGGAGAGTCCTCTCTAGTCTAATGTGAATGATGCATATTTCAAATTGGAAGAGTTCTTTTTGATTTGAATAGTCTTAGACTAGCTTAAAAGAGTGTCCAATATGACGTGAAAACTGTCCAATTTGATTTCAGAACTGTCCAACTCGACGTGAAAATAATATATATCAACCGATATATTGACGTTTCTCTCTGACTTAACCGTTCGTTGTGGATGTTGCGTCATTAGCTCAGACCTCGAGCTCAGACAATCTATATCAACGGATATATTCATATTTCTCTCTGACTTAATCTACCGGGGTGGGTGTTGCTTGATTATGGTCCAGATCTATGAAGTCTGAGAGAGAAACGATAGCACTACTTGAACGATCGATAATATTGGTTGATAATGATCGTCTGAACGTTCTATCAACCCCTGCCACTCAGACTTCATCGATCGGAGTGGTTGTTGCGTGATTAGCTCAGAACTCAATCAAACAATCTAGCTCGTCTCGATTTGGAAGACTTTCGATTTCGTTTCAAAGCTGACAGGCCACATCAAAAGACTGAATCGCGCCATGCACTCAAAAAGTTCAACGCAGTGGGTGTCCCGCGATTATCATAGCCGACGGAAGGCCAACCAGGAAAAGATGTTTCGATGGGCAGTCGATCCTACTATAGTCGCTATCCATTCTTGAGCGTTGGTATCGGTTCTCTGCAGACTTGAGCGATCTGGGTGGGTGTTCCGTGATTATGATGGCCGACGGATGGTCGATGGCCTATGTTATACTTCGGCAGCGAGTCGCCGACGTCGCGGGCGGCGTCGCCGGGAGGTCCTCTGATGGAGTCTTTTGATTATTGGTTGGTTCTTCATTCCCAGCACTGCCATCATCTCCACCGTACCTTGAGTTACGAAATGGAGAAGTGCAAAAACACCCGTCCGGCGGACACCACTAGTGTCATTTTTAATCTCAACGGTCTTTTATGGTTAGTCTCACAACCATTACCTAATGCTGTACGAAAATCCGTTCAGCTTGCTGGAACGCTGAGTGTTTGAAGAGGGAGTGGAGCCTAATCCTTACGTTCCCTTTCCCTTTGTCACCTTTCTTGCTTCTCTGTCGTTCTCACCCGTTTTATTTGCGTTTTCTAGGCATTTTGGCGTTCTTGCCGAGCGAATAACGCAAAACAAAACTGTGAAGAAAACTGAAAACGTGAAGAGAACAGTGAAAAATTGCGAATAACTGATACTGAGCAGCCAAAATATGAAAGACGGCCTTGAAACAGAAAATACAAAACGGCTGTAGAGAAACTGATTCAAATAAGTAGTGTTTCCTCGCTTTCTCAATAGATACAGCAAACATCGCTTTTTCGGAATGCAACTTACACTAATTAAGAGTTAAATTTTCATGCGAATTCAGAAAAGTCCGCGTAAATTTAATTTCAATGCGATTGAACGGAAAAGACCTTTGCTAAACTTCAATAAAGAAATTTAAGGAAAATGCCGGTAAATTCGTTAGATCGCTAAATCATAGTCGTTAAATGCTCAATACTGGCCCGTACTTCTATTAGTACACTGCGCTCCAATGCTCCCCCGACGACGTCGCCGACGCCACCACAGAATCTGTCGACGACGTCGCCGACGGTACCGACGACGTCTGTGGCAACATTGGCGTCGGCGACGCGTCGCCGAAGTATAACACAGGCCTATCAGGAAATCAGCCACCATGGTAAAGCTTCCACCAGACAATCAATATTAACCGATATTATTGATTGGTCAATCATTGTCTGGAAGACGCTTTTGATTTGGAAATTGTTCATTTTGTTCTCAAGAACACACCTACTTCGCGCGCTGGATTACTAAGCTACTTCTACCTGCCCAGATCCTCCGATTTTCAGCGAGGGCCAGAGCAGGTCCGCGAAGAATGTTGGGAGGACCTACACTTGATTCGACTACGCCTTCAATCAAGTCTTGCTCCTGGGTCCTCCATTTTCGGCAATGCTTTGACCAATTTCCATACCACAGTATGCAGGGGAGGATAGTATTTTTTGTCCTAAGTTATACTTTCCGAAATTCATCACGCCTCGTGGGATAAAGCACGACGACTGGACAGAAACGTCAGACATTCGATTAGGCTTGACGAGCTGCAATGTGCTTTGAACAGAACCTTAGACGGAGCAGGAGTGCTGCTGACATTTTCGTGAGTGCTGCACTGGGATTGACTGATACTCAACAAGGCGTCAATCGATCTGTAGGAGGCGTTCGTTTCAACGTGTTCGACTTCGACGCTAGGGATGCTTCCTTACCCAGCGTACGGCGCCGGCTAAGCCGGCGACGGACGCTGGATGAGGAAGCATCCCTAGCTAGGTTTGCGTTCCTAGTGTGGCCCGCCATACCCGAAGCCGGCGAAGCCGGCAAGCCTGGCGCGGCCCGCACGTCCAGCGTACGGCGCCGGCTAAGCCGGCGACGGACGCTGGATGAGGAAGCATCCCTAGCTAGGTTTGCGTTCCTAGTGTGGCCCGCCATACCCGAAGCCGGCGAAGCCGGCAAGCCTGGCGTGGCCCGCACGTCCAGCGTACGGCGCCGGCTAAGCCGGCGACGGACGCTGGATGAGGAAGCATCCCTAGCTAGGTTTGGGCTGCGTTCCTAGTGTGGCCCGCCATACCCGAAGCCGGCGAAGCCGGCAAGCCTGGCGTGGCCCGCACGTCCAGCGTACGGCGCCGGCTAAGCCGGCGACGGACGCTGGATGAGGAAGCATCCCTAGCTAGGTTTGCGTTCCTAGTGTGGCCCGCCATATCCGAAGCCGGCGAAGCCGGCAAGCCTGGCGTGGCCCGCACGTCCAGCGTACGGCGCCGGCTAAGCCGGCGACGGACGCTGGATGAGGAAGCATCCCTAGCTAGGTTTGCGTTCCTAGTGTGGCCCGCCATACCCGAAGCCGGCGAAGCCGGCAAGCCTGGCGTGGCCCGCACGTCCAGCGTACGGCGCCGGCTAAGCCGGCGACGGACGCTGGATGAGGAAGCATCCCTAGCTAGGTTTGCGTTCCTAGTGTGGCCCGCCATACCCGAAGCCGGCGAAGCCGGCAAGCCTGGCGCGGCCCGCACGTCCAGCGTACGGCGCCGGCTAAGCCGGCGACGGACGCTGGATGAGGAAGCATCCCTAGCTAGGTTTGCGTTCCTAGTGTGGCCCGCCATACCCGAAGCCGGCGAAGCCGGCAAGCCTGGCGTGGCCCGCACGTCCAGCGTACGGCGCCGGCTAAGCCGGCGACGGACGCTGGATGAGGAAGCATCCCTAGCTAGGTTTGCGTTCCTAGTGTGGCCCGCCATACCCGAAGCCGGCGAAGCCGGCAAGCCTGGCGTGGCCCGCACGTCCAGCGTACGGCGCCGGCTAAGCCGGCGACGGACGCTGGATGAGGAAGCATCCCTAGCTAGGTTTGCGTTCCTAGTGTGGCCCGCCATACCCGAAGCCGGCGAAGCCGGCAAGCCTGGCGTGGCCCGCACGTCCAGCGTACGGCGCCGGCTAAGCCGGCGACGGACGCTGGATGAGGAAGCATCCCTAGCTAGGTTTGGGCTGCGTTCCTAGTGTGGCCCGCCATACCCGAAGCCGGCGAAGCCGGCAAGCCTGGCGTGGCCCGCACGTCCAGCGTACGGCGCCGGCTAAGCCGGCGACGGACGCTGGATGAGGAAGCATCCCTAGCTAGGTTTGGGCTGCGTTCCTAGTGTGGCCCGCCATACCCGAAGCCGGCGAAGCCGGCAAGCCTGGCGTGGCCCGCACGTCCAGCGTACGGCGCCGGCGAAGCCGGCGACGGACGCTGGATGAGGAAGCATCCCTAGCTAGGTTTGGGCTGCGTTCCTAGTGTGGCCCGCCATACCCGAAGCCGGCGAAGCCGGCAAGCCTGGCGTGGCCCGCACGTCCAGCGTACGGCGCCGGCGAAGCCGGCGACGGACGCTGGTTGATATATTATTCGATCTCGTTTCTCTAAACTGCTCGCCAGGAGTGTTAAATAGGCATCACATCGGCTGACGCTTCGGCGTCTTCGTCTCCTTTGAAGCCGCGAAAAGGTAAGAATACTGGTGAAACTACTCGCTCAAACGCCATTTCATCCTACAAACCATCAAGCCTTCATCGACCAAGTATGGAGAGATGGCAATCGGGATTTGCTCACTTCCCTTATTGTTTTTACATTTTTATGCGGTCGTCAAATTTAATAAACTATAATAATACAGTCAGTCGTCTGGATCAGGACACTAGTATGTAGTTCTGGTAACTCTTTTCGTCGATGAGGGGACTCGTGGAATTGCATAATTGCCGTAGTGCGCGGATGGACAGGAGTCAGCCATTCTCACCGAGCAAACTTCGATGACTAATCTAATCCAGTGATATAGGACAGATACCTTTCAAAGCTATTTGTCGAAGTGTCACTCGAAGGTGCATTTGGTTTCAGCCCATCGTTTGCTCTCCGATAGTAGTAGAAAATTGCTATACATGTAGATTGTTCTCTCCTTTGTCGTAGATCCTCGAAATGTGAGGTATCTGTAACTCCCTCAGTCCTAGAACAGTCCTGACAGAACTCTTCCAGCGATAAAAGTGATGCAATGTGCATAATGACATTTGTTCTTATCCCCTGAGATGGTGGCTATGGTTAGCCCTAGTTGGATCGCACCAAAGTGGTTCAAATTCTTGAGGATAAGTACTAGCTTTTGCCAAGTTTATACGAAAAAAGTAGTAGGATAAAGGATGGAGAGCGACGTCACTCAATCCCTCTTTTGGATGCTCCTCGCATATTACCCCTATCTCTAAGTTTGAATGAGCATTTCACCTATACGATGACTTGCAGTGTCAGCCTATTAAGAATTCAAAATTTTTCCCTGACAAATCGGACATAATTCACTGAACTTCAACAAATCGGGACGGAAGGCTTCATTGGCCTGAACGAGAGCTGAACCAACTTTTTAGGAAGAATAATTTTTACTGGGCGCGTGGTGAAGCAGTCGGAGGAGGAGCAAGGTATCTGTACACCGAGTCGAAGTTACAGGTGTACAGATACCTTGCTCCTCCTCTGACTGCTTCACCACTCGCCCAGTAAAAATTATTCTTCCTAAAAGTGTGTTCTATGCCAAATGTATGGTCCTTACCTAGTAGAAGTGTGCCTGACACGTTTTTAGTCACCCCCTCCGGTCAGAATATCTGAGCGCTGGGGAATTGTTTTTAGCAATCTTAATCCGCAATGTGGTCGAGTGAAGAACATAAGTCATTGCTAGCATAACGGTCAGCTTAATGGAATTATGGTAAAAAGATAAACGTAGGATAAACGTTAGTCAATGGAATATGCTTTAAAAATAAAGGTGCCAATTCATTCTTTGGACTGGATCAGATGGTTAAGCACGTCTTTTTTCGCACGAAAACTAGAGTAGAATGATTCACCGATCCAATCGGGATAAAAAATCTGGCTGAATTGAGCGCGAACCAAGCCTAATGATTCATGACTCATCTCCAAACGTTATACACCTTCTGGATCACCTCACTCCTTGATGTGCTCTACTGGTGTGGCATAATGTGTTTTGTTGTTTACCTATTTATTACGGTTCTTTAAGTGGACTTAAAAGGAGTGAAATCTCACCTCTAATCCACACATAAAAAGGCTGAATGTTCGTATGTCAGTTGTTGAAATTCTAACTCTTCAAGCTCCTTTATAAATTCGAATGTATGAAGACTCATAAGATTAAAAAGAAGAACATATGTTCTACGTGTACTTTTCGAGTTTGAAAGTATCTCAGAAAGGATCTCACTTTTTGCGACATTGCATGATTTATTTATTTTTATTTATTTATTCAAGGTGCGGGCGCGTGTAGCGGTGTCGGAGGAGGCGCGACTGTCGCGTGCACCCGATACCAGGTTCCTGGTTCGGATTTCCCGCCCAGGCCAACCAAGCCTTCCATCCCTCCGGGGTCGGTGAATTGGTACCAGACTTGTCTGGGAAGGATAGAGCGCTGACTTGTTCATCGGCTGGCCACCGCAAGTCATTGTATGGCCAAATACGCATTCATGTCGCCTCCACGACATCCCGTAGAAGTAGAATGCGCTGGCGCATCCCAGAAGGGATTGAGTAACGCCGTCCTTTATCCTTTATCCTTTATTCAAGGTGCAGACATGAGTCTTCTCGTTACTAACAAAAAAGGAACTGAACCAAAACAATACGTAAACCACTCAGTTAGATACCAATTCTTGTGCTGCATTTTCAACACATCTCGTGAAGCACAACATTACAATACTAATCAAACAAGATGCATTCTACAGGTGCGCGCAGACAGATTCTCCCAACCTCCCAAGCGGCAAATTAAATTCGTTCAGGTTCCTATACGTTAAGAAGTCCGACCTAACTGGTTTTTCTCACCATCGAGATACGAAGATTGAGCTTCCCCCTTACGGATCTCTCAGCGTCTGCGATGATGCGTTGTTGCAGAGCTGTTGTTGTGGCTCTGATACGGAGAAAATATCTCGCTTCCGGCCTTTTCGTTTTCTGTCAAACGTTTTGCATTTTGCGATCCCCAAGATTCTGAAAACGAAATCATGGACTACACTGGCTAGGTATCTAACAAGGTGCTGAAGTGCGTGTTCATCGCTTATTTCAAGTTTCCATTATTTCACTAGAACCGCTCACTGTCTTGTTCCATTTCACAGGAAATATGTTGACTGCTGAATTCTTCTGTGTGTAGATGGATCCCATAGTTCGGCAAGGAGTTGAAGGCATACCCATTCCAACTGCCCAGTCCGCTGCTCAGGAACGGCATTAATTAATTAGTGGTGGTGACCGGGACGTGCCTGCACAATAGGAAAGGTCAAGATAAGTGAAGGGCCGTCGTCATGATACACTAGGGGTGTTCTACACCAAGTGGGCCAATTTGCATAATGGGCGCGGGGATGCTGCCCGGAGTGCGATTCGAATGCCGTCCCTATTAGGGAGGGTATCGGTAGCTCTTTGACCCGACCCGCCAGGCTCGTATTGCCAATCACCCTAACTAGTGGGCACTCGTAGACCCGTCAGCGCAGTTAATTGCTCTGCAGGCGATTTAGGGGTTCCCACTCATGGATGCACCCTTTGCCAACGGCGCCCTTCCGCCTCGGATTGTCATTCAATGCGTTAGATAATGCACGAAGGATGGTTCCGTTTGTGAGCAATTAGAGAAATGCGGAGGCCCTCCTGTTGTCGGGAAGGAAATCGGCGTCAGGAACGGCCAACCACGGAACAAGCGCCGAGGAACGCGAAGCATTTGGCGGATTAAACGCTTATCAACGACTTTTCCTTCTAAACACAGCGACACTGTCTGAAAGCGTTCACGGCCGTCGCGTTCATCAAATTGTTTTTGTAATACGTTTTTACCGTATTTCACGTCAATACCCAAGTTACAGGATAGACTAGAAGAAATGTCGAATTCAATTCGTAGTCAACCCTTATTTGGGTCATGTCCTCTAGTTCTACTTGATATCGTATCGCAGCTGAATTGTATTTGGCGACCACAAGAGGTGGCGCTGGTCTTAATGAATAAAACGAATCACTGTGAAATTTGTCAGTTTGTGCATCATACTCAAGCGCGTGAGTAGGTTAGGTTTCAAACTTAAATTCTCTCTAGAATTCAAGGCTTAATTTCTCTACTAACGGTATCATCCTGCGATTTTCCATTAAAGATTTCCCATTTCATTCGAATAGGGGTTTATGTTACAGTCAGCTCTTTTGCGCTCTTTGTTAAAATGCCATTCTTACGTCGATTTGGACACTCTTCGAACCAAATTCAACACTGTTCTATGCCAGCTTTAATACTTTTGAAATCAAAGCAAGCTCTTCCAAATTGAAGTGGCTTTCAGGAAGATTGACTCATTAAGATGGTTGGAATAATTTTTTGTTTAAAAATTGGTGTAATTTTCATTGAAATTTCTTAGTTTACCTGCCCCAATAATTGTGATCATTGTATAAAATTTTTCTTTTCAGATCAGTAATAGATTCAAATTTGTCCCGAAGCACAGCAAAGATGCAAACATATAGCGCATTAAAGGAGCAGATCGCGCCATGTACTCAAAGAGTACGCTGCAGATGGTTCTGGCTATCATTCGAATAAAAATCGCGACGTCTTGGAAGACAGCGTGGCGCAATTGCTTTTCACAACAAAAATAACCGCCTTCTTGCTCTTTAAAACAAAGTTTAGACCATTATTTTCTTTAAAAAATAATTTTTTATAATATTTTAGACATTGTGTTCACTGATTCTGTAGGTGAATTAAAGCATCAAAAAAGTTGTATTAAAATTTTCCTTGAACAAAAAATTATAGTAACTTTGTTGGAAACTAGTCTAATGTAGAGGGAGCTCATTTCGATTTGGAAGAGTTCATTTTGATTTTAAATGTCTTACCTTAGGCTGGCTTAAAAGAGTGCACAGTTTGTTTATTTAATTATTATAAATACACCCATAGGGATGTGCTAATTAATGATTGTAGCTATATAGCTTACCTTACCTATATAAGCTTACCTACATAAGGAAAAAGAAGTTTTCGAAACAATAAGAAATTGGAAGATGTCCTATTCCATCACGCCAGATGGGATTCCACTTTATTTTTTAAAAAGAGTAGCACATTTAATTGCTCAACCGTTAGCTTACCTATACAATCAGTCGCTTATGTTTTCCGAAGTACCTAAACAATGGAAGCATTCCTTTGTAACAGCACTGTTAAAGAAAGAACCGGCTGAAAATCCTGGAAATTTTAGACCAGTAAGCGTTACATCACTATTTTGCAGAGTTTTTCAAAAATTGATAAGTAAACCTATCATGGAACATCTTGAAAAAAAAAAACATCTAATTCCAGAATGTCAACATGGATTCGTAAGAGGGAAGTCAGTTAGTACAAATCTCCTTGAATGTTTGAATGACTGGACTAACTTGATCGATGCGAAAAAGTGCTGCGATGTGGTGTTTTTGTTTTCGCAAAAGCTTTTGATAGAGTAAGCCACAAAAAATTACTGCATAAAATTTCCAGAATGGGTTTCCATCATCTCCTGGTAAGATGGCTTGAAGAATATTTAGATAGTAGGACATTTCAAGTAAAAATAAAAAATACACTGTCATCAGTAAAAAGAGTTACCAGTGGAGTCCCTCAAGGAGGCGTTTTATCACCCCTGCTTTTTAATGTTTACTGCGCAGATCTACCAACCTTACTTCAAGACTCGCGAGTGGTGATTAAACAGTTTGCAGATGATCTAAAAATATACTGTGAATTTGTGGAAGATGATCAGCTATGTCTTCAACATGCTATCGAACGCATTATGGATTGGTCTAGGGTTTGGCAGTTACCATTGTCTCCGGAAGAAACAAAGGTGATGCGGATAGGACTCTCAACTTCGCTGCCAAATTACACTTTAACTAGTGACACCCCAATCACTTCGGTAGATAGAGTAACGGATTTAGGATTTCATTATGACAACAAGCTAGACTTTTCGGATCACTATAAATCCATATGCATAAATGCACAACACAGAACTTATCAAATCTTTAAAGGACTATCCACTAAAAATAAAATTGTCCTGATACAAGCATGTAAGACTTATGTCCGACCCTTAGTTGAAACTGGGACAGCAGTATTTTCGCCACATAAGAAAAAAGACATTCTCCTGATAGAAAATGTTCAAAATAATTTCACAAGGAAGCTTGTTATAAGGTATAACGGGTTCTTCTATTCTGGGATTCCAAAAGCAGCAATTCGGAACAAATTTTTTGGAGTGCACTCGCTGTCCTCCCGAAGGAAATGGATTGATGCTTGCTCTGTTTTCAAAATACTCTCTGGACAAATTCGTATAAACTCATCGGCATTTTACAAATTGATTCCCTCAAAGAAAGAGGAACACCCTATAAGATATGGTATCCAAAACTAAGGCTTGAGACCAGAGACCGGATTCATCAACGATTTACCCGTGGGTATGAGGGGTAGAGATACCCATGATGAAGCCAGCGTCTCTGTCTGTTGCATTATCTCACCTGACTCTTATCTTATCTCTACCCCCTATACCCCGCATATCTACGTGTTTAATTGTTGATGAATCCGGCCCCAGGAAGCATTCATTCACAGTAAGGGCCGGATCAACGTATCTCGCACTGAAGAGCAACATCAGCCCTACTCCTGAGTCTTTAGGATCTTTCAAACGAGTAGCAAAACAGTATTAGTGAGATTGCCGTTTCAAATTACTGAGTTACAGTGACACGTTTTATCCTTTCTCGTTATGTTTCACAATGATGTTTCAGTTTGTTTGATGCTATGTTGGATTTCTCACGACTGTCTTTTATGGTCGTAATAAATTGAATTGAATTCTAGTAGAACACAAACAATACTAAGAAACATACGAGAAAAAGCACACAAGAGTCGAATTGAAGATTTAACAGAGCGGGGGCATTGAGAAAAAGAAGGCTCACTATCAGTGAGGCTGAGCAGCAAGGGGGGAGGGCCCGAGGAAATGTAGGACAACCAACCCACGAGCAACATGTTCCCATAAAGTGTTCATACTGAACTGGCTATGGTTTGTTTTGTTTGGTTCCGGAATCGTAGTGATTTTTCTCGCTTCACAACATTGTTGATGATAGACCGCTGTTATTTGTTGTGAAGATGAAGCCATCGATCGCCCTATATATATATATATATATATATATATATATATATATATATATATATATATATATATATATATATATATATATATATATATATATATATATATATATATATGTGGCCATGTAGATGGAGCTGAAAAAATCAATAAGGAAAAAGATCTGGCCTTTTACCTTCTAAAAACTTCCAAACTGGGCTGCAGCTAAGGGAAATTTTATATAACGAATTTACCGAATTTACCGACTTCAACGCCACAATTTGTCATTAAAAAATGGTCGTTAAAAATTTACCGAAAAAATTAACACACACCCCTGATCCAAAGGGACAAGCTCCAGCTGCCTCCTTCACAACCTTTCCGTGAAACTAGCTTGAAGCCTAATGAGTGCCATGTCCACATAGATTCGCGTGATACGTATCTTACCAACGACTCTTGGTCGCCTTTTCCGGTAGATGACAGGGTTCAGGAGAGAGCGCGCTCATCCCCATCCACGTTACGTCTGTGCCCCGATGAGGGCTGGACAACTCCGGCTAATCTGAACGGACATGACGAGCCAGAGTCGTCGGTAAACGTTGGCCAAACGCTCATGGAGCAGCACCTTCGGATTTGTGGTCTCGAAGTGGCGAAAAAGACGGCATGTTCGAAGCTTTAGGGAGAATATGAGCATAGATGGAAAGTGCTTTGCATTTATTTGATGTGTCGACTGGTTAAGAGCGTCTGAGTGTGGAGGATAATGAAGCTGCTCCAATAACTGAAAGACTTAATATACCACTTTCACGTCAAATTGGCCACTTTCAAGAAAGATTGAGGATTTTGAAATTAAGGTGAACATCTTCCAAATCAAAACGAGCTTCTTGCACACTAAAGTGGGGACTCTCCTAACAACTAGAGTATTTTTTGCTTAAGGAAGATTTATTATAGCTTCTTCGAAACTTTTTAATTCACCTACCTTAATGCGTGAGCACTATAGTTGTGTTCGAATGACCTATTCGAATTCGGATGATTTTCATTCGAATTTGAACACTCGAATTCGAAGATTCAAAACATCGCATTTTTTGAGTGTATTCGAATCCGAGTTTTCAAAGAATCGCGGCTCTCGAATGTATTTCATTCTAGTATTCAGAAAAACTGCAGCTTTCGAATATAGTCGAATTCAAATATTTCAGATTTATCAGCTTCCGAAACCATTCGAATATTTAAAAAAAAATCGAGAACAGAACTATATTGAGCAAACTGCTTGAAATTTAAAAAAATACTTTTTCAGGAAAAATAGCATTTAAAAGTTTGCTTTAAAGTGCAGGAAGGTAGAAATTTTTCAGTGCTAAGAAAGTGACTGTGTCGTACAATCACCCAGGACATTGCGATTTTTATTTTATTTCTATAACGTATATAGAAATAAAATGAAAATCGCAATGTCCTCTATTCTATTTTATTTTTTCTATTTTATTGCTATAAAGTTGTAGAAAAACACTTTTCTTCACTTCACTGTTTCAAGCTAGCAGCATTCGCACGACCGATCAAAGCAAAATTAGCCAAACGGGTACATGAAAACTCCGATTTAATGCTGAAACCGCTATCTTTTTGCAGTTTGAAATTAACCCTAAATTTCACTTTTCCTCAAAAAGTAAAAATTTTCTACAATTTCAAGCTGTGCGCTCATCCAGCTGGATTGATTTTTTGAGGTCATACTAAATTTCTCCTTAACAAAAAATATCTAGCCATCTTGGAGACCCTATACTTAAAAACGAAAGAAGCACTTTTTAATTTGAAACATGCCCAGTTCGATTTCAAGACGTCTTAAAGTTTTCCAATCTGCTTTAAAATCAAATCAAGTGGAATCTTCTCAAATGAAACCACCCACTAGTTTTACGTTCTATTTTCTTCCAATCAATAGACATCTTTTCCTGGTTCTATAGTTGAAGTCTGGAACAATAGATTTTCCTTGACCTTGACTTACTCGCTGCTTCTTCATCTTTTCCAGTTCCTCAGGCTGGCTATCAAAAGCACTACCAGTTCTGACAGCTTGCCGTATGCTTCTATCGGGCAAATATTCTGTCCCACAGACAAAGAACTGGCATGTGATAGCCATTTTCGTTGGCGCTACCAAGTAGCGTTACGTTACTTGAAGGACAGTTACGCAGTCCTTCAAGTATTTTGGTGCAATTCGACTTCACAAAAAAGATTAGCTTCAGGTTCGAATGTGTTTAGGGTTTCTCAATTTCTTCCTACTTTTGTAGAGCACATTTGGGATTGACGAACGATGTTGTAGTAAGTTCACAAATTGGACGAAGAAATAAATAGACATAAGGGAAGTGTCTTGCTAGAACCAGACCTGCACATTCAAAAATGTACCTTCTTCGTAATCTCATGCAAGGTTGGAACCTGCTTGGAAAGAACAGCTTTGGTCTAAACTGCTTCACGTGTATATTGACTGCGCTTCTCTCACAACTGCTAAGAGAGCCCTAGAAGAAGAAACGAAATGATTAAGTAAGACTGTTGAAATAAACGGCATGAAATTCAGAAAAAGCGAAGCAACGAGAGTATCAGTAGTCACGCTCAATCAGTTAGGTGGAGATCAACTTTGCCATCATGTAGACCTGTAATCATGACCTGATGCTGCACAAGGAACCGATCCAACATTTCGCAAAACTTGCGGGAAGAGGGAAGTATCCTTTTTCGTCCCTTTTTTCATTTCTTAGTCTCTCTTCTTATTTTCTCGCACTATTTTTTTTCGCGTTTTCTATTCTTCGGCGTACCTGGTAGCAGACCATTTTCTAATCAAACTGGACATTCCTCTGAGCCAGTTCGACGCTTTTAAAATCAAGCTGAACATCTTCCAAATATAAAAGAGCTTCTTCTACACTAAGTACAGAATTTCCTAGATGGTAGAATCAGATTTTTTTGTTCAAGGAAAATTAAATATTACCTTCTTTAAAAAATTTAAAATTCACCTGCGCTGCTAACTGAGCACACTGTTTGAAATTTCGCGCAATTTTTATCCTCCATAGATGAAGAAAATAAGCAAATGTTCTGTTTTGAAGCGCAGGAAAGTAGCAAAGTAGAGCGGATATTAGCTGAAGGCTAAGAGAAGATCGAAGCAATACTTTAACAAACTTCTAGTCGAGGGATACCTTCCTCAAGATAAGCTAGCGGTGGATAACGAACGAAAGAGCAACGAACGACTGGTCGACTCGAAGCAAAGGGAGGTGGTCAGCATCTTCCAGAAGCAGTTCGGCTTCATGCCGGAAAGGTCTACTACAGATATAGTCTTCATCGCTCGTCAGATGACGGAGAAAAAAGAGGGTACGAGTTCGAGTCTTTCAAGCTGCAAGTTATTTATCGCACCAAAACATTCAACAGCAGCATTTAGCCTCTACTGCAATCGCTCGATGCTTAAAACAAATGTGTAAAGAAACCAAGCTTATGACATCTAAACATGGCAGCGTACCATCATTAACTGTTTAGGTGAGGTAATCGAGAAGGCGGAAGAAATTCGTCGTCTCCTCGGAGGTCGCCTATTCAAAGGAAGGAGGTCTCGCGCTCAGAAGGTTCATAACGGCACGTATGGAAGAAGTTTACTGGAGCCTCAGCCGATCGTAGTCGCTCGAAGACACTTAAAGAACAGGACAACAATGCCTTCAGTAAGACGCAGAAGCGGCTGCGGCACGCTGCTAGAGAAGACGAAAATGTCCAGCTCGGAGGACTGCTATTCTTCTTGAAATGCAAGCTATGCAGATCGATCTTCAGTTGGTGTTACCTGTAGGTTGGGTCAGTTACTGATACAGATTTGCACCAAGTCTATTACTGAGCTGGCGCTAGATCTGGACAGAACTTATCCACCCTTCGCCGTTTTTAGTTGTGATGGTCTTTCGTCCATATTGGCTACTTCCTTCTGAAAAGAACGAATCGCAATTTCGAGGATTGTTTTGCAGAAGTTGTGCTCGTTCATAAGCAATCAGGTACAAAGTCATCAAGGAGGGTGGACTTCTCAACGGTGCTCGGCTTCCTAGTCATCATCCCGAGGCCTTCGCTCCTCGCCAATCGTACTGCACAATCACGGCGCTTCCCCGTGCCATATCCCGCTCCGTATCCGGGCGTTTTTTTTACAGCGCACCAGCAGCAGAATTTGCAATGCTAAGAGCGGATCTAACAACAATCCCAGATTACGCAGAAACGAACTCCGGTGGAGTGCACCCTACACGGAAACATGCGGTACTGGATTATACGGAAATTAATACAAATAGCGCAGTAGGACGAGGCACCTGCTGCCAAACGCACTACGATTCGAGGTTCTTTGTTCAAATTCTGTACCAAACCGAACAAGCCTTCCAGAGCTCTAATGTCGGTGAATTGGTACCAGATTGGTTTGAAAACGGCAAATTGCTTGCTTTTTCATCATCTGGCCTTCTCATGTCATTGTATGAGTTTCATTGTTTGCGTATGCATTTATTCTTGTTTTATAATATTTCGTTTGTTCATTCTATATTTCATTGTAGTTAGCCGTTGTATATTTATTCGTCTCCATATCTACTGGAAATAGAACGCGTGGCGCAAACCCAAAGAGAGCAATCATCTATTTTAACAGTGAAGATTAAACATGTAGCAACCCTGTGATGACACAAAATTCCACGAATTCATATGCTACAGGTGTTTGGAGCTTCGTCAATTTGTCAACCTTTAGTCTTCTGGTGTATGTTATCAGCACTCAACTTTTATTTCAGCACATTAAGTCTTGTGCCTAAGGATGAGTTATTCTAACTTATATCAGTTTCATATCATATTGGACTTCTCAAATCAAGTTGGACACTGTTCTAAGCAGGCTTGACCATTCCGAAATCAAACTGAGCAGATTCCAGATAAAGACGAGTGTCTTTCACATTAAACTATAGACCCCTCTAGATAGGATAATTTGTTGTTCAAGGTAAATTTGGTATAACTTTTTTTGGAAATTTTTGCTGCCTCATTAAGTGAATACACTGCATGAACTTATATGTGTCCTCCCGGAGTACGGCACGATGATTTTTAATCTCTCGAAGAAGAAAACCATGCAGAAGCTTGAAGCTATGCAGAACTGTTTCACGAAAAAGCTGGTCATCCGCGAGCAAGGTTTCATATCCGGTCATATGCCTCCACCGTTAGAGCGCATTTTCGCCCTTCATTCACTTGCTTGCAGAAGGCCCAAGTTCGATTTGGTATGGTTTTACAAAATTCTGCACGGACATTGCGACTTGCACATAAATGAGTTTTGCGCATCGAGAAGGTCGATTACCAGAGGAGGCCCACTCAAGTTCGTTCCTCTGAAAGCAAGGTCAAAATACCGAGTACAACGTTTCTCTGTGAGAACTCCTTCGGATTGCTTGAAGTTGTGCAAAAGAGTCATCATTCCTGACAACCTTTCACCCTTTAGAGTCGTGTTGGGCTGCTGACTTAGCCTGACTCAATTCTTATCCTCATAACTTCGTTTGCATATTTCACCTGTTTATTTTTAGTTTCTGTGTTACCTAATGCATTTTCTATCAACCCATGCGCTTATTTTACATAATTAGTTCATGCAGTAAATATATATATATATATATATTTGTTTTTTATTTTTTGAGGAAGGGCAGTGGTTTAGGACTTGTTTTAGACTACAAAAAAGCATCACTATTTTAGCGTACTAAAGTGATCGTCCCATTCATTTCTCTAGCTCGTTGCGATTTTCGTTCGAGCAATAGCGTAAATGCGGCTCACTTCAACGAATATATGTGTGTTTTCCACTAATGCTTTTGTTGTACATACTCTTGAAAACTATGTAACTCCACGCAAACAGAATTTTTGCTATCAGCCAAAAAATCGTGGCGTTATGGACGAGTATAGGGCCGAATTTGCTGCCTGCCTGCACTTTAAAACAAACTTTGAGCGACTTTTTTCAATGAAAAACAATTTTTTTAAACAAAAATGCGTGTTCACCTACTGTGCCATGTGAAGTAAAAAATTTCAAGCAAAGTCATACTAAAATCATCCTCGAATAAAAATTGTTCTTTCTAACTGGAAACGTTCTTGGAAAGCGTCTAGTTCAAAACGAAGACGTTTGTCTTGACCTGGAAGAGGTTCAAGTTGGTTTCGAAAGCGTCAAGCTTGCTCAGAAGAGTGTCCAGTTTGATTCGAAACGTATACGATCGGATTTGAAGTGTTCACTTTGATGTGAAATTCGTATAGATGCGTCGGCTTAAACTCGACATTTCTTTGAAACAACCTACTAGCACATCTGCTTATTTTCGTTACTAGAGGTGTAACTCGCTCGCGTTGTTTTCAGTGTTATTCCAGTTTTAGTGCAGCTTTAAGGCAGATAGTGCAGCTTCGCATGATCGCCACCAACATAAAAAAACTGTAACTAGCAGTTTATTTGACAACGCATATGCAAACACGCACTCACAAACTCATTTCAAATGTCCTCCTTTGGCCATCCTGAAAGTTTTCCAACGTTTGACGGAATTGTCGAAGACGTCCGTCAGGGTATCCACGGTAATTTCGTTCCAAGCTTTTGCCAGACTCTGCTTCAGTTCCGCAGTCGACGAATGCTGGGATCGGCAAGCTTTCCTCTCCAGGATCGACTGTACAGCAAAATCCATCGGAGTGAGTTCTTTGAGGGCCAAAGCCCTTGGCCCAATGTCCCAGAAACAGCTCATGAGCACGTGCGCAGTCTTGTTGCAGTGCCATTAGTCATCACCAAGGTGTTCGCGAGCGCACTGTAGAAGGAATTCCCGAAGAGTTCGTTTCTGGTAGTACTTCGCGTCGACATTCGGCCTTTTGTCTACGAAAACGATAGTTCTTCCTGAGGCACAAATTCCTGCCCAAACATCACGGATACAGGGAAATTGCTTCGATTGACTATTGGCGAATTCGCTGAGCTAGGTCGTCATGCTTGCCGTTATACCGGTTGTGAGGTCTTTCCACCGTGAAAGTCTCATACGTGAAGAGCACTTGCTCGTGGTGGCGATTCGCGACCAAGCGACGTATCGTCCACCCCTTTTTTCATCATATTTGCCTGTGAACAAGTGGCCTTTGTGTATCCAATAAGAATAAATTGCAGCCGATGCTTGGCGATTGTGTGGGAAATTCCTAAATTTCTTTCCATTTCTCTTAAGGACCGTTGCGGATTGCGGTGGATTCTGCTTCCTATAACTTCACGAACCCTCAAAATTCCAATTCCTTCCAATTCTTCGACGATCTGCATCTATGTCAAGATCCTCAACTCTCTGGACGTTCGCTCAAACACTTCTACCAGACGTTTGAAGCTGCTGAGAGGGGGCCTTGTTTAGTACATCGCTACTGTGTAACTCGCTGCAGCGATCCTCTTGCTTCTGCCCAGCATAGCTCCGGAAGCAGCGAGCCAGTCCAAGGGAAGGCTGGCATCTAAATAGAGATTGATCAACAACATGAGTAGACGCCATAGGTAGATCAAGTATTGATCGCGATCAGGTGTGGAAGCTGCGGACTGGACCAGGAACTCAGTTTCTACCCTCTATTTGTCGTCCTTACTGTTATCGCTTTCCTATGTGCTTACATTGGATCCGAATGAATCATTTTCGGATTCCGATTCGGATATCACGATCCGAATCGGAATCGAAAAATGATTGATTCGGATATCATTCAGTATCATTCAAAAATCCAAGGCAAGCGAAATTGCTCGTATCCGAGTTATTCAAAAATCCGGGTCCCCGAAACTACTGTTGTCCGAATGATCCAATTATCCGAAGATTTTTGATCGGTCCAGTGTATCGAATGAATCATTTTCCGATATCCGATTCGGAGATCCCGATCCGAATCATCCAAAAATCCGAGGCCCCGAAATCGCCCTTATCTGAATCATCCAATTATCATAGGATTTTCGACCGGATCCAATGTATAGTGTCTGCTGGAGCATGATTCAGCAACAATTAAACCCGTGGGTATGCGGGGTATAAGAGGCAGAGATAAGGGATAGGGATGGATGCCTCGTGTGGGTATCTCTACCCCTTATACCCGTGGGTTAGCTGTTGATGAATCCGGCCCGTGGGGTGATGCACGCTCTTCAAAGAACGCACCCGCAGTTGGGGAGCCATCAAGGGCGGCCGCTTGGTGGCCGGAAGCGCTGCTCCGTCTGAGCTTCGCACTTTCGCGGAGCAGACGACGTCCGCCTCGGACTCGCCTGGCGCCGGTCCAGCGCGCTCGTGCTCAGTTCCCCTGTACCCGGCTGCTCGGCCGGGTGCAAGCCGCTCCATGTGGGCCGCCGCCAGGGCGGAGGGGGGGGGGGGCGAAGTGCGGCGCCGTGTCCTCAGAACGCTGACCCGGCGGCCGGTGCGGGTGCGGGTGCGCCGCGGCCGCCGTGCGCCGCATTCCAGCGCTCTATTTGCGTCACGTGGCAGGGCGCGGCTTGGCGGCCGGCCAACGCGGCGGTTGGTGGTCGTGCCGCGCCCCGCCCCCGCCGCGCGGCGCCATTGGCGGGCGGCGTCGCGAGATCCGGGCAGCGTGCCAGGACTTAGCAGGCAGCCCCGTTCGTCCCTTCGCGTATCATCGATCGCGACGCAGCGAGATCGCTCACGCTGTCGGTGTCGTCGCCGCGACGTCTCCGCTTCTTCTGGAGGCCGGCGGTGCTTCTGAATCGGCCACGTGCCCGCCCTGACCTCGGCTCTTCGAGCGCGCCGCCGTTTCGGCCGCCGTTGTTATTCAAACAGGCATCCATTTCTCGCAACTGCCGATTATTTGTGGTGGTTCTCTCTCCGTCGTGTTTGATGACGGGTGTTCCTTGCACTTCACTCGCGTTTCTTCGTTCTCCATGAACGCCTCAGCTTTTGTCGGGGCGCAGTACGGGCTAGTGGTGTGGAGTTCCAGTGGAAAAAGCAGATAGGTGGTGTCATGAAGACGTAAGTGGGAATCTATCCGAGTGGGGGACACTTGAAACAGTCTGTTGCAGAACAACGGCAAAACTGAAGTTAGGCGCAACTAGGCTCGGGAGCGGGGATCGCCTTGTACACCTTGTACTCAGTGGTTATCCGCCTTGGTGAGAAGGCACTTGTATGTGCAGTTACATCAAAAATGACCTACCTCAGTTCACTGTAGGGGTGAGACACAAGCGATACATAGAATTTCTAGTTTTTACAGCACAAAGCGTTGTATAGGGCTTTTCTACATGGACCTGAGCGTATTTGCGCCTACGAAATATCTCCTCATTGCCACTTCATTGTAGAATGAGTCCACTCTGTTGAAAATTGTTCCGCTTTTTTAGCGGTCTCCCCTCCAAGTAGGATAGATCCTATAAGTAGTTCAAAATCACTAATCTATCCACCGATGAAGTGTAAATAAAATAAAAAATAAAATAAAAATAAAGTCTTAATAAAGTTGAAATTCAACTGTGTAGCCTTTAAGGAAGCATGAAAATTCATGAAACGTAAACTGTCATCTTCTGGTTTCTATCAACCTGTCTTCTACCACCGAAAGTTTCTAAAGCAGAAAACGATGGAAAACGACATTTTGTGCCACGGCAGGATCCCTAGGTCCCATAAACTAGCTGTCTACTACCCTCTCATTATGAAGTGGCTGTCATCAGTTGTTCTTTGCCTCACTGTTATGTTTATTTTTTAATTCTGCTTTGACCTAGCAGGAGTGGAACTGAGGGTTGCAGTCTGTTCTTAGTTGATTTGTTATTCATGATCAATTGTATTAAAACAGAAGAGTGAAAGGGGAAAGGTGAATGGTTTTAGATCCGCCCAGGTTCGACTTCAGCCGAATAAAGCTGTTAACAATCTTGGTCGATAGCTTATCAAGAACATATCAGAATTGGTTTTAGATCCTTTATATGTCGATATGTCTAAATGTGCTACTTCCGGTGGAAACCAACACCCCACCCAACCAATTTTGTGCCTTTATCGGTCACATTAGTCTTTCGTATTCGCGGGTCAGCGCAGGTATTCGCAACCAGTATTTTCCACTTCATGCTCTTGACAGAATGATCGTTGTTCTATCATGCGGTGTACACATCTGTGCTTTATTTTCATGTCTTTGAAGAGATTAGGGCGCAAATAGGGTCCAGGGGTCACCACTGCATGGCGTGGCGGGGCTGCGTGGCGAGTAGCTACATACAGTGAATGTAAATGCAGTCTTATCTCTTCGTTTCGACTACAGATCCGCGTCTTATCCTATTATATAAAGCGGAGAGGCATGAATCACTGACGGTCAACGGGTGCTAACGCTGTCAACGGGTGCAAACGCTGTCAACGGGTGCTAACGCTGTCAACGGGTGCAAACGCTGTCAACGGGTGCAAACGCTGTGAACGGGTGCAAACGCTGTGAACGGGTGCAAAGAGGTAAACAGTGGCAGGCAGCCACTGCTGCCGGTGGTGTTTACTACCACGAGGTGTTTACGACCATGACGCTTCCACTGCCGGGTGGTCACCAAAGGACGCCCACTTGATGAGATTTCGCAAGAGGTCACCACGACTATGACGAGCCGCCGCTGCCGGGTTCAGAGAACACGTGAAGCGTTGCGGAAGAGGTCTGCGCCGCGGCATGGCTCACACCTCATGACCTGCGATGGAAGCCGTCGATGCGCTGCACCGCTTGCTTCTGCTTTGCGCGTTCTTGCCAGTGTGTTCTTCTTCATCCACCTCCCTACACATTAGCAACAGCATATGATGGCCTAAGGCGTTTCGATCGTGCACTTTCCGGGGTGGGTGTTGCATGATTTTCACGTCGAAATGAACACCTTTTAAATCAAATTGGACAGTTTTCAAACCTAATTGGATACTCTTCCAAGCTGCCTGATGAACTCTGAAATCAAATTTAACGTCTTCCAAATCGAGACGAGCTTCTTACAGGTTAAACTGCAGGGTCTTCAAGATGGTTAGAATATTTATTTAATTTTTGAGAAAAAAATTGCATCGAAGGACTGGATTGCGCCATGCGCTCGAAAAGTTCAACGTAACGTTAGTTTGATGGACTCGCACGCAATCGGTCCGGGTGGGTGTTGTGTGATTACGATGGCCGACGCAAGGCCTATCAGGTAAATATTGGCTTCCCTTCAGACCTTATATCGATCGATATTATTGATCGTTTCACCTGTGTTATTGGTTCTCTCTCAGACTTAATTGATCGGGTGGGTATTGCGTGATTAGCTCAGATCGCGATCAGACAACCTATCCCGTCTCGATTTGGAAGACATTCAATTTGATTCCAAAGTTCACAGGTCACAGCAAGACTGGATCGCGCCATGCACACAAAAAGTTCAACGCAACGTTTATTTGATCGACAAAAAAGTTAGAATATGTGTGTTTATTACAATTATTTGTGTTACACCATTTGCAGGTGTGAAACTGCATGAAAACAGAAATTTTGCTATCAATCGAATGAAAATGGCTAATTTTCGGACGGGACATGGCGCACTTTCTGTTTTAGCAATATAAAGTGGCCGCTTTTCTGCTCTTCAAAACAAGCTTTAATTCACTGTTTTTCCTCAACAAATAAAACTTTTAAAATTTTCATACTACGTGTTCTCTCATTGGGAACTAAATTAAAACTTCAATTAAAGTTATACTAAAGTTTTCTTCGAACAAAAATTATCCTAACACTTTTGGAGAGTCCTCTCTAGTCTAATGTGAATGATGCATATTTCAAATTGGAAGAGTTCTTTTTGATTTGAATAGTCTTAGACTAGCTTAAAAGAGTGTCCAATATGACGTGAAAACTGTCCAATTTGATTTCAGAACTGTCCAACTCGACGTGAAAATAATATATATCAACCGATATATTGACGTTTCTCTCTGACTTAACCGTTCGTTGTGGATGTTGCGTCATTAGCTCAGACCTCGAGCTCAGACAATCTATATCAACGGATATATTCATATTTCTCTCTGACTTAATCTACCGGGGTGGGTGTTGCTTGATTATGGTCCAGATCTATGAAGTCTGAGAGAGAAACGATTGCACTACTTGAACGATCGATAATATTGGTTGATAATGATCGTCTGAACGTTCTATCAACCCCTGCCACTCAGACTTCATCGATCGGAGTGGTTGTTGCGTGATTAGCTCAGAACTCAATCAAACAATCTAGCTCGTCTCGATTTGGAAGACTTTCGATTTCGTTTCAAAGCTGACAGGCCACATCAAAAGACTGAATCGCGCCATGCACTCAAAAAGTTCAACGCAGTGGGTGTCCCGCGATTATCATAGCCGACGGAAGGCCAACCAGGAAAAGATGTTTCGATGGGCAGTCGATCCTACTATAGTCGCTATCCATTCTTGAGCGTTGGTATCGGTTCTCTGCAGACTTGAGCGATCTGGGTGGGTGTTCCGTGATTATGATGGCCGACGGATGGTCGATGGCCTATGTTATACTTCGGCAGCGAGTCGCCGACGTCGCGGGCGGCGTCGCCGGGAGGTCCTCTGATGGAGTCTTTTGATTATTGGTTGGTTCTTCATTCCCAGCACTGCCATCATCTCCACCGTACCTTGAGTTACGAAATGGAGAAGTGCAAAAACACCCGTCCGGCGGACACCACTAGTGTCATTTTTAATCTCAACGGTCTTTTATGGTTAGTCTCACAACCATTACCTAATGCTGTACGAAAATCCGTTCAGCTTGCTGGAACGCTGAGTGTTTGAAGAGGGAGTGGAGCCTAATCCTTACGTTCCCTTTCCCTTTGTCACCTTTCTTGCTTCTCTGTCGTTCTCACCCGTTTTATTTGCGTTTTCTAGGCATTTTGGCGTTCTTGCCGAGCGAATAACGCAAAACAAAACTGTGAAGAAAACTGAAAACGTGAAGAGAACAGTGAAAAATTGCGAATAACTGATACTGAGCAGCCAAAATATGAAAGACGGCCTTGAAACAGAAAATACAAAACGGCTGTAGAGAAACTGATTCAAATAAGTAGTGTTTCCTCGCTTTCTCAATAGATACAGCAAACATCGCTTTTTCGGAATGCAACTTACACTAATTAAGAGTTAAATTTTCATGCGAATTCAGAAAAGTCCGCGTAAATTTAATTTCAATGCGATTGAACGGAAAAGACCTTTGCTAAACTTCAATAAAGAAATTTAAGGAAAATGCCGGTAAATTCGTTAGATCGCTAAATCATAGTCGTTAAATGCTCAATACTGGCCCGTACTTCTATTAGTACACTGCGCTCCAATGCTCCCCCGACGACGTCGCCGACGCCACCACAGAATCTGTCGACGACGTCGCCGACGGTACCGACGACGTCTGTGGCAACATTGGCGTCGGCGACGCGTCGCCGAAGTATAACACAGGCCTATCAGGAAATCAGCCACCATGGTAAAGCTTCCACCAGACAATCAATATTAACCGATATTATTGATTGGTCAATCATTGTCTGGAAGACGCTTTTGATTTGGAAATTGTTCATTTTGTTCTCAAGAACACACCTACTTCGCGCGCTGGATTACTAAGCTACTTCTACCTGCCCAGATCCTCCGATTTTCAGCGAGGGCCAGAGCAGGTCCGCGAAGAATGTTGGGAGGACCTACACTTGATTCGACTACGCCTTCAATCAAGTCTTGCTCCTGGGTCCTCCATTTTCGGCAATGCTTTGACCAATTTCCATACCACAGTATGCAGGGGAGGATAGTATTTTTTGTCCTAAGTTATACTTTCCGAAATTCATCACGCCTCGTGGGATAAAGCACGACGACTGGACAGAAACGTCAGACATTCGATTAGGCTTGACGAGCTGCAATGTGCTTTGAACAGAACCTTAGACGGAGCAGGAGTGCTGCTGACATTTTCGTGAGTGCTGCACTGGGATTGACTGATACTCAACAAGGCGTCAATCGATCTGTAGGAGGCGTTCGTTTCAACGTGTTCGACTTCGACGCTAGGGATGCTTCCTTACCCAGCGTACGGCGCCGGCTAAGCCGGCGACGGACGCTGGATGAGGAAGCATCCCTAGCTAGGTTTGCGTTCCTAGTGTGGCCCGCCATACCCGAAGCCGGCGAAGCCGGCAAGCCTGGCGCGGCCCGCACGTCCAGCGTACGGCGCCGGCTAAGCCGGCGACGGACGCTGGATGAGGAAGCATCCCTAGCTAGGTTTGCGTTCCTAGTGTGGCCCGCCATACCCGAAGCCGGCGAAGCCGGCAAGCCTGGCGTGGCCCGCACGTCCAGCGTACGGCGCCGGCTAAGCCGGCGACGGACGCTGGATGAGGAAGCATCCCTAGCTAGGTTTGGGCTGCGTTCCTAGTGTGGCCCGCCATACCCGAAGCCGGCGAAGCCGGCAAGCCTGGCGTGGCCCGCACGTCCAGCGTACGGCGCCGGCTAAGCCGGCGACGGACGCTGGATGAGGAAGCATCCCTAGCTAGGTTTGCGTTCCTAGTGTGGCCCGCCATATCCGAAGCCGGCGAAGCCGGCAAGCCTGGCGTGGCCCGCACGTCCAGCGTACGGCGCCGGCTAAGCCGGCGACGGACGCTGGATGAGGAAGCATCCCTAGCTAGGTTTGCGTTCCTAGTGTGGCCCGCCATACCCGAAGCCGGCGAAGCCGGCAAGCCTGGCGTGGCCCGCACGTCCAGCGTACGGCGCCGGCTAAGCCGGCGACGGACGCTGGATGAGGAAGCATCCCTAGCTAGGTTTGCGTTCCTAGTGTGGCCCGCCATACCCGAAGCCGGCGAAGCCGGCAAGCCTGGCGCGGCCCGCACGTCCAGCGTACGGCGCCGGCTAAGCCGGCGACGGACGCTGGATGAGGAAGCATCCCTAGCTAGGTTTGCGTTCCTAGTGTGGCCCGCCATACCCGAAGCCGGCGAAGCCGGCAAGCCTGGCGTGGCCCGCACGTCCAGCGTACGGCGCCGGCTAAGCCGGCGACGGACGCTGGATGAGGAAGCATCCCTAGCTAGGTTTGCGTTCCTAGTGTGGCCCGCCATACCCGAAGCCGGCGAAGCCGGCAAGCCTGGCGTGGCCCGCACGTCCAGCGTACGGCGCCGGCTAAGCCGGCGACGGACGCTGGATGAGGAAGCATCCCTAGCTAGGTTTGCGTTCCTAGTGTGGCCCGCCATACCCGAAGCCGGCGAAGCCGGCAAGCCTGGCGTGGCCCGCACGTCCAGCGTACGGCGCCGGCTAAGCCGGCGACGGACGCTGGATGAGGAAGCATCCCTAGCTAGGTTTGGGCTGCGTTCCTAGTGTGGCCCGCCATACCCGAAGCCGGCGAAGCCGGCAAGCCTGGCGTGGCCCGCACGTCCAGCGTACGGCGCCGGCTAAGCCGGCGACGGACGCTGGATGAGGAAGCATCCCTAGCTAGGTTTGGGCTGCGTTCCTAGTGTGGCCCGCCATACCCGAAGCCGGCGAAGCCGGCAAGCCTGGCGTGGCCCGCACGTCCAGCGTACGGCGCCGGCGAAGCCGGCGACGGACGCTGGTGTGCTTCATAATTGGACAAGGGAGGGAACTCCAGGATGTAGGCAATTCTAGCACGGGTGCGCCGCTCGAGCCACACCCTGGAGTCCCTTCCCATGCCTAAATCTGTGCCGCTGTAGCTGTGTTCTTTACTATCACTGTGCCTAGTCTCATTTTCTTGGTGTTGGTGACACTTTTTACAAGGTGACCCCCCCCCCCCCCCCGACACTATTTGCGCCGAAATTAGGCAAGTGCTTAACCTGCTGCGTCTCTTTAGTCTTGCAAAGTCGCTTCTTTTTCTCGCGACTTTGCTACGCTGCCACGTTCGTTTCAGCTTTTTATTAACGTTTATTTTTTATTGTGTACTCATCCTAATTGCTTAATTGCGTCTGCAATGATCACCAGGCGGTCTTTTGCCTAGTTTGATCCTTTGTGATTCGTTGGGGTGCAATCTAGGACAGGAATTCACCTTGAACTGCCATTCTTAAAATGACGTTATGTGGCCAGGTACACATTTCTCTTGTCCTAATTCGGAACGTTTTTATCATTGGAAGGCGTTAGTATCTTATTCTTCCTTCATTACAACAACATTGGATTAATTTTGATCAGTCGTTCACATCAGTCTGATAATGTGAAAAATAAACCTAAAAATTAGAACAAAAATGATGATGGAATTTGGTAAAACATGGGATCTATCATAATAGGTAGGGCATATAGTGACTTGGTTGCAAAGTGGGATGGTGCCCGGTGCACACCAGACAGGTATCGTAAAACGGATAACTTAGGTCAGCCAGACCCCTGAGTTCCTTCCCTTGCCTAGTGCTGTGCCCTCCTCCGCGTCAGCTTAGTGTTCCACGAGCGGGAGCGGGCACCAGCCCACTAAGTACCGTGATTTGCGTATTCATTCTCTTGAGTTCCTGTGAGAGCTAAGTTGTCTTATGATGGGAGGGCTTTCACTTAGATTTGGGAAATATGGCTCTGCGGCATGGGATCTCGTACGCAAATGGCACTTTACGGCTGCTCCCTCTCGATTAGGATAGATAAAAAAACATGGTGTCTATTAACCTTTTAATATAAGAAGGGAGCTACCTATTCTATAATAATATAATAATTGAAGAGGGCATCGTTAGAAAAACGAAACGAATATTAACTGTCCGGCCCTGCTCGGCTAGGAAATTGCAAGAGATGTCTCCTCGTAGGTCAGTTCATGGTGTATTCTCTGTGAACTAGTCTGCCACTAATTTTGCCGCCTTTGTTAAAGGGCCAGAGTGGAGTGCATCTCTTCGTACTAAGATAAAGGGTAAAGGACGGCGTTACTCAATCCCTTCTGGGATGCGCCAGCGCATTCTACTTCTACGGGATGTCGTGGAGGCGACATTAATGCGTATTTGGCCATACAATGACTTGCGGTGGCCAGTCTATGAAAAAGTCAGCGCTTTATCCTTCCCAGACAAGTATGGTACCAATTCATCCACCCAGGAGGGATGGAAGGCTTTGTTGGCCTGGGTGCGAAATCCAAACCAGAAACCTGGTATCGGGTGCAGGCGACAGTCGGCGCCTCCTCGGACTGCGCTACAAGCGCCTCGTACTAAGACAGATCCAGAAAAATTTGTATAAAAACGTCTTGCAGTGAGAAAACATGCGGACCGAGGGTGAGGAGAAAATGTTTGCCTGGCCAAATAACCTCCCTCGCACCTTGAGAATAACCGCAGCTAACAAGAATGGGTGCAAGTCTAGAGCTGAGCTCCACTTCTGGCGCAAGTCTGCATAGAAAGGGTTCATCGTGTCCGTAACTGATAGGTTAACCCCGGGCGTCCTCGTAGTGTTATAATGCATGCGCAACCGTGTTTAACCTCTCCATCTTGCAATCCATCTTGTTAGCTTTTGGACAAATTCTGCACATTACGAAGGGTGAAAAGGGTGGATCTCTCCCTCAGACGCGCACCCCACTCTTTTTTTCCTTCATAACATTCGTAGAATTTGAGCAAAAAAAAACGAAAGCTTCAGCCGCGATTGCGGATACATCCTAACTATGGTAAGACGCCTGGACTTGCTGCAGGAGCAAAGCTGCCTGTAATGGGGAATGTGCAGGGTGGACCCCTTTCTAGATTCTCATCCTTGGATGTTTTTCGGTCATGACGCGTCTGAATCAGTGCGTAACGTTTTCATTTTAACATGTTTTAGGCAGTGTGTCGCGCGATACGAAAGCAAGAGTTGGAGCACTTTTTTACCTTATTTCATTCAGAACACTTTACTCCTCTTGCATTCCAATTTCCTTTGAAGCTTTGAGACTATTGCGGCATGGTGCGGGCACACTGTATCTTTTCATAGTAAAAGGTGTTTAGCAGTGTGAGATTCAACGGGTGCTATCTGAAATCTTCCGCTGGAGCTATTGTCGTGCAATAATCTCTCGTTGCTTGTCCTGTTATATTCACTCAGCCTAGTTTTGCTCTCCGTTTTCGTTCTTTCGTTGTGGATGCACCTGCAGGATCACATCTCCATGCGGCGGTGCAGAAGCTTTTCCTGTACGTTACATTCTTTTTTATTTTTACAAGTCGCATGCTATCGCTTGAGCAAACCCTAGTAGGTTTCTGAACGCCGAACGCCTTCTGGGAGGTCATTCTTCCGGCTGGGAATTCCCTTACTGCAGCCTGCAGTCGGAACAGTCGATGGCCAGTGTGTTGTGTAAAATGAGTTTGTTATTGACGCGTGGGTCAGTCAGTTCCTAACTGCGCTGTTCGTGCTCGGAGTGCTGCTGGTCCAGAATACGACGCTTCTTTAATGCTGAATAGGTGCGCGAAATGTGAAGAATACGCTTCGCTGATTGACAGCGCAGCGGCTTTTCGGATGAATCTATCGCAGTGTCACATTCCGTTCTTAGTAATACTACGCTGTTGTTGGTATGTTCTAGACTGCGAAAAAACTAGTTCTTGCGTGGTTTCTGCACCGAAGAGACGGAAGCGGGTCGTTTGAGTTACTTTTAGTTCATAGAGATTTGGAAATTGCGTATAGGATAATGATAAGGGTCGGCCTTAATCTATCCCTGTTTGGGGCGCATTCTGCTTCTAGGGGACGTCGTGTGGTTAGCTTGATCGCTAGTGGTGCTAACTGATAGATAGTTAGATGTCGTATTTTTCCCGGGCAAATATGGTCTCAACACACCAATATAGAAGCGTTGAAGCCTTCCTTGTTTGGCCTTGGTCCCAGTTATACCTGTGATCGATCCCTATTATCATCAAAGATTGGCCTCCTGCCGACAGCGTTGCATACACAGTGCTGGGGTGATACCATGTTCAGTTCAAGACAGCCGGATGGGCATCGTGTGAGGAGTGCTGATTTCAGCGACCCTAGTTTTGCTTGCATTTGGACGCGTGGTAGTGCAGTTGGAGAAAGCGCTGCCTGTCGCGTGCCTTTAACTGCGGTTCATGGTTGGAGTTCCATCCAGAACAACCAAGCCTTTCGTCCTTCCGGGAAGGTAAATTGGTGCCAGCGTTCCCTGGGAAGGATGTAGCACTGAGTTGTTCATCGTCTCATCACCACACATTATTATATAGGCTAAATACGTGTTTAAATAGCTTCTACTTTATCCCGCAGAAGTAACAGCTATTTAAACGCATGGTGCGTCCTAACAGGGATTGGTTAATGCTGCCCGCTATCCTTCATCCGTGCGCTTGCCTCAGTCAGTGGTTAGGAAGTAGCTGTTGTCCCGATGTTATAAGGTGTTCAGAAAATGCCACGAAGAAGACCATTTGTAACACAGTCCAGACCTCTTAGTTATTGAAACTGAGTCATCTGTGATAAATTCATTTCTTCTACTGGATAGTCGTGTTTTGTTACGCACGGATTATCAGTGTAATAGTTTCATGTTTTTATCGTCTATTTTCTAACCTTATCGCCTTCGACGCTTCTCTATAAGGACACTTTGATTTCTTATAACTTCCTCTAGGTCGGCTTTGTATCAATGCTCAGTACACGTAGTATTCGCAAGTGGTACATTCGGCAGTGTGTTGGCGCAATGTTGTAGGGCTGTATCAGCTCGTGGCTAGGCGCACAGGTCATCGTCGTCTGTGTGCAATTTGTTATCAGACCTTCGCGGAGATTAAAATGGCATGGTGAGCGTTGGCGGCGCCTATGCGCACTGTATGAGTCCGCTACTCTTCATAATTCTAATAGGATTCCGCGGCGGAGCCGTGTCTGGCGTGCCGGGGTGATTGATTGACTATGGTCTACGATTCATTGAACTTTTGCTATCAAATGTGGCTGTGTATTAGGTGTGGATCGAGTGCTCTTCTCTGCGGAAACATTCCATGCTCTGCTTGACGAGACACATTTTCGAGCAATGACAACGGTGCTATGGCCCATCAGGCATTCAGTTTGACTGTAAACTAAACATGGCGGTATGAAAACGGTACCATTCTTGGATAGCCTGTCATCACATGAAAAAGAACTAATGATATCTATAATTTCGGCGCATAGAATGCCATTTCTACGGCTTGCACTTGTTCTCGAGGGTGATCAGGGGAGGGGCCGTTCACGCAGTTTTCCCCTTTGCAGGGCGACCAGGTTGAGAAAGGGTAGGATGTATGCTCATTGCTCAGAGCGCACATCGCCATTCTGTTGTTACGTACGGAGCAATGTCACCGAGCGTAATTCGAGGTGGGAGTATGCAGCGCAGTGATTTGAAAGCATTGATCACGCATGTGTCAGTGGTGAATTTCATGTTCCATTCCCATCCGGCTCGACCACACTATACCCATGTTCTTTAAAATGAAGTTTGGCGATTTTCTTTGAGTACACGTTTGTCCAAAAATTTGTTTATCTTCTGTGAACGGCGATAATTTTTTACTGTTCAACTGCTGTAAACTCTCCTGCCTATTTTAAAGTGCATGAAGGTGAACATCTGTGTGGCATGCTCGAGTTTGAGATCAAGTCACATCTTTGTCTAGGGTCTTGCTAGATTGTTCATGAAATTCTGCAACCGAAGGATGTACGAATTTCAATGCCCTGCTTTGCTCAGACCGTATTTCGAAAACACTTAGGCTTTTTCGGCACCAGGACTTTCTGGAAGCTTCAGATTCCGAACTTGTGCTTGGAGACAAATCCAGTCACACTATCCAACAATAAGCAGCCAAGTTGCCCTTCAAGCAAAGAAGATGTTTCTCGGCTGTAGCAGTTTTCACATTCTTGTGACATAAGAGTTCACGGATTACCCGCCACGATCGGTAAACCACTCAAGTGTTCACCATAAATGAGATTGCTATAGCAAAGTTTTAAAGATCCATTTAATAAGAGTATGTGAATGCTCTGCCGATCATATTGTAATCCACATCTTTCTACTGGTTCAAAGTGACTTCTTCGGACAAAACACCTCTTTGTGCAAACACAGCGATTCACATCCTGCACTGTTTCTGCCTGAATGTAATATCTCACAATAAAGATTCCAAAGCCCGACCCAAATTTTTCCAACATTCATCGATTTCAAAAAGCTGATGTAAAGGATACTTCAGGAGCAAGAAAGCGAAAATCGAAAAAAATCAGAATTCTGCTTTAGCTGACGAGGTGGAAGTTTTATCGCATTCGCTACAGACATCTTTAGTGGCGCCCTGTTCACAGTGCGTGGATGATGGCCTGCGTGCGTTAAATGGAACATTACTTTTATTCCGTCCTGGTCGACTCCCTTCCAGTCGTTTTGCCCTGACAGAATGTGGTATCTTGTTGGCTCGAGTGCGAATTGAACCCAAGACAACTTGAGATTGGCGCCTCCTGCGGATTGCGCTACATCCGCCCCCCCCCCCCCATCTGAGCCAATTTTTTATCGATGAAGGCGCGCTGGAATTCTTCAATACATGTAAACATGTAATGTTAGGTATAAGTAGCTTCTGATAGAGTTGCTGTAACGCCCGCCACTTGTAATCATGATGCGCGAGTGTTATCCCTGCACTGCTGCTGCTGTTGGTGCACAGACCAGCCAGTTTCTCGGGGATTAGGCAACTGTTTGTCTTGTTCGTCGACAGCTTCTGACGTTGCGTTTGTGACGGCGCTGCGATTCTCATGATCAGCCAGTCTCGCAACGTCGATAATTCAGACCGTGTTCGTCCGTTCGACTGGGCGGCGGCATCATCTGACAAACTCGACGGTCTCGCCCAATTCCGATCAGCTGACTCACTTGCTTTGTGAGTGGTGGCTGTGGTGGTGGTGGGTAAATTCCGAGAACACGTGCTCACCGCTGACTTGTCTCTTGCCCAGCCTGCCTCCAGCCAGTCAGTTCACCAGCACGTGATTGCATGATCGATTGCTTGCTTCAGCCATCATCACTTTTGATGTACCGGTTGAACAGCCAGCGTGTGTCATGTCCCCCTGTGTCTTGTCTCGTTCTTGCTCCGTTTCCGTCAAGTTGTCGTGAGACATTTGTGTTTCTCTCACTGTACTTTGTTATCATGGTTACACACAGCGCCTCGAATGGAGCAGGTTTCTTGGCTATCCTCAATGCTGGCTCTATTCCTGTCAGTGAAACTCCATTTCGAACGTTGTGAGCTTGTGTTTCATGGACTACTTAGTCCACTATCCTAGCTGCTGGCTGCAAAAATTCCCATTTTAAATAGGGGACTCGGTACTTCTAGGGAAGCGGCCTGTGCGCGAAGAATGAAAGCTTTTGGTTTCATTCTCTGTTCTCTTCTGCTGACATGGAGGGGAGCACAGAATGAGCAAGAGAAGGGACTCCAGGATGTGGTTGTTTCCGCCACACGTATGGTAGGTAAACCACATCCTAGAATCCTTTGTATGCCCATGGGTCCCTATAAGAACGGCGGACTCTACAACCTTGTGAGTGAATTTAAGGTGTTTTTTTCCAAAGAGGTTCCGTCAGAATATTCGCTATTCTTCTATTCCCTACACATTGTTAACATCTTTCAACAGATTTAGAAGGTTATAACCTTTATTTTATTGAGTGCGCCCTGACAGAGAGCAGAGTGGGTGTGATAGTCATAAAAATTGTTGGCTTGTGTGTACTCAGAACTGTTTGACAGTAAGGATAAAAGTGAGCATGAATTGGAGTGGAGTTCAGGTAGTTTGGGCAAACCCGTATGAGCGTGTATTTTTGTAGACGACTTCTTCGCTTTATTCACGCCTGTCGAAGTGCCGCGATCCTATGCGGTTACCTCACTCCACGTCTGTTTATTGAGGTTTACCCACTGACTTGAATCGCGCGAGGGGCAACGAGGTGCTTTTATTGCTGATTGATCTATGCAGTGGGTGTAACAGCCTCTAAATGTACAAATATTCTATTTTTCTGGAAAGGTCTAGTACCAATTCTGCAAACTCAGAGGGATGTCCTTGTAGTTTCGGCGGGATTCCAACCTGGAATGAATTCAACTTGCGGGGCAGACGTTTTCTGAAGCTGCACTAGCTATCCCTGTCGTTTGCAGAGGTTTCGCTCAAAGACGACATATCAGTTTTGCTGTGCAATGATCTTTTTCGAAAACGCGGTTCAAATTGCGTGCGAATAATAACTTGTATAATCTGACGTTGCATAAGATAACGACGCGGCAGTCAAACTCGTTGCGCAAAACATTCTATGTATTTCTCTTCTAGAACAATATAAATTATAGCTAAGTGTTTCATAGTGATCTGAGGTTCATGCTTTATCTTGGTTATTTGGGCAAGTTCTTCTGCGATCTACAATTTAAGTTCTGCCGTCATACGATTTCGTGCTTCTGAAGAGCAACCTAAAGGGATAAAGAATGATGATCGGCGTTTGTGAATTCTTTTACGGGATGTGCCGTGCATTCTACTTTGTGCCATATCATGAAAGTAATTTAAATATACATTTGGTCCACACAACGACTTGCGGTAGTCGACTGGTTTATAGTTAGTGTTTTATCATTTATAGCAAATCGGGTAATCGACTTGGGAAGGCGGAACCAAGAAGCCCATTTATGGGAGTACGCTACAGCCGTTACCTTCTCCGACTACGCTAGCACGCGCCCTGAAAGTAATGTAGTGAGATGTGGTACCGAGTCACGCCATTCGAATACGATATTCTGTTGACGCATGCTGTTGTGATTCGTGCTAGATTTTTGCATTCTGTTTTGTCTGGTTCCGGCTCTTCCTTCGTTGTTCATCATCGTTTTGTCTGGCGTTGTCGCTAGCATTACTAAGGAACTGTTTAAGCGCTCTGCGCCGTTGACAGCATACGCTGAAATCTGTTGCCGTTCGAAATTGGCCGATTGGTCATGTTGAAGGCGCAGTTTGATGTTGCTAAGACAGCGGCATCTTGCAGCATACGGGAGAAATGTTCTACGGACAGACACAGGCACACTTGGACTTTGATCGGCGCATTTCTGAGATGCCGCTCTGTCGGGGCTCTCTGAAGGAGGCATTTATTTTACGATCTTCTGTTGTGCCGCTCATTTCCCATAGCCGATGTGTTCGGAAACTTCCATCGCTTCATCATCACATAATGGAAAGGTAGTGCGGCTGTCGTCCTCTGTTTGTCTTGCGTGGGTTCGCTTAACCTTTATACGTGATTCGCGATGTTTCAGCTATGTAAACTTAATAATACACGAATTTTGTGTGGATGATGTTTTCTCGTGCACTTGGTGCTGGATGAATCTGCGTAAAATTCTTTACGTCACGACTGGGAAGCGAAAACTTCATTGTTAGTCAATGTCCTGATTGTGGTATGTGTTCGGAATTGGGCATTGAATGTCACTCGATGCTATGGAAGGTCGGTACTTTATCCTTCTGTAGTAAATGTGGTGCTAAATCACTAAGCGAAGATCCCATTTCAACAAATCCCTCCATAATAATGCGTCTGACATCACCGCGGAGTGGTGAGGAAGTTTTGCCGACTGCGCTACATAAGCTGAGCTCAGCTGTTATGTGTTCATGTAAGAAAACCTTAGCAGTTCTCTCACTTCCAAGCAGGAACATAGGGAACAGGAAGAGTCCATAGAAGACCAGCTGTAGGGGTGAATTCCTTGGCCATAGCTGTGGCCTAGATCCCATCCTGCTATGTAAACAAGGGCTAGGTGGTGCAGGGACAAGCGAAAGCGATATGTACTGAGCCTGAAGTAATTTGGAGGCGTATTTGACTCATGCGGTCACTTGCGCTTCCCGGGTAACTCTGTATTTCATCTCCTAACCAAGACTTCTACCAGCTCTCCGACCCGCGTGAGATGGATACTTTGGTTGGCCTAGACTACATCCTAGCCAAGAACCTCCATTCGAGGTGTACGCGACAACCGGTTTCTACTACGCCACCGCGCACCATGTATGCGATATGTGCTTCAAAATGCCCTGCGGTGCTCTACAGTTGTCGACTGAATGGCACATCCTGAAACTGTCTTTCAGCACGGATGTTCTTCCCCAGAAGAAGTATTGTGCAGCGCGGAATACTGTTATGGTGAACGTTTTTTGTCGTAATTAACGCCAGGTGGAGACCGATCGTGGAGTTGAAGGATCTCGTGGTCATGGAGGGAGCAAGTAATGTGGTGCATATAGAGTATGAAGATGGGAAAACGTCCTTAAGTGATGCCGTAATTCGACCTGCTGTAGCATGAGCGAGGTTCTAAAAGGACCTGATGGCGATCGGTCGTCCCATTCAGTTTCCTGCGCTTTTGGCCAACAGAGCGCGCAGTTTTTTTTTTTTTGCTGGTTTTTGTAGAGTGCCCAGGAATCCGTCCGAAACGGAAGTAAGTGTTTTAACCTGGACGCCGACAGCAGGTACCGTACGAGCGTTCTTCAACTTTTTGGGCTTCCCATATAATGCATCGACCACATGATCGGAGCTATCTATGGACGAGAAACTGAGGCCTTTAAATACGACGCGTTCAGGAGAAGGTGCGGCGAAAGCTTCTACCGTAACTGTCTGCTCGTGTGACACGTATATGTGTAGCGACCATCGGACGAAGCAGCGATTGAGCGAATGCTCACGTGTGTTTCGCATGATGTTCTTGGCCCGGCAGCGTCCCGGCTGTGCTCTTTGTATCGGAATTTTCCACGTCTGCGTGTCGAGAGGCGCCGTATAGTTTTGTTTTCGTCGCCGTTGACCACCCATATCGACGGTACGCGTCTTGTTCGAACAATATTATCAACAGTGTTGATTCCATACCTCATCGTGGTCACTCAGCTCTGCTGTCCAAGTATCTGCGTTCTACAGTTCTTTTTTGCGCTACCAAGAGCTAGTTTCTGGTCGTCTAGATCTCGTTTTCTTAGATGCAGTTGACCTGTTTTGGGTAACTATTATGTGATATGCCGTCCAGGCGCATTTTGGGTTGGACTCTTATCCTATTATAGCGAACTCTCCCAGAATCGATGAGGTAATACGATGATCAGCATACCTCTTGGGTTCAGTGTTCAACAAAGGTCTTCACAGTGTGGCGTCCCAGTGGAATGGATGACGTACTCTTAGGGTTGATTCACCCTTTCCTATACATTTGATTGTTGTCACAGAAGTCGTCAGCTCCGCTCCTCAAACCACTGGGTGCTGGATTAGTTGTACATCCTCCTAGCGGAGAGGGATAATTTTGAGTCGCCTATTTACCGTGTTTTCCACCACTAGGCTCTCTAGAGAACACCAGGACGCTATCACAAGATATATAAATGAGACTAGTTACATAAGTATATAAAGACAAATGATGGAGATGGATACAGAAGCCTAGTTAACGAGACGATAGAGTTTGAAAGTAAAGCTAAACATCAAGCTAATATTTGGGGAATCGACTAAGACTATGGGATGATGTGGAATGGCCACAGAAGTAGCGCACAACCTGAGCGGTGCCATCCAACTTGGCGATACAAAAACGTAACGTATTGAATAGATGGTCCCTTTTGGTACCCCTAATGATCTGCGTAAGTTCTCAGCAAATCTCGCCTATTAGCGAGGTCCTTTTTTATAGAATACAAGATGTTTTTCGTGGCTAGATGAATAGAGTTGTCAGAGGTGTTCACAGCCCACTACTAGAGTGTGATTTTGAAGAGAGCTTGATTGTTCAACGGTTCCTTCAAGTGCGTCAGCGCTTGAACCCATCCGTATGTCTCACAGACTGGCGAATCTATTCGCTTAGAACGTGAGAGGTGGCTTGTATGAGTACAAGCCGAGGCGGTGCGTGAACCACTAGCTTACGGAGGGATTTATTCTTAACGCCGAGCTCTAACGTTCCCTAGAGTCTTTCTACTGCAAAATTCTTCAATGGGAACGCTTTAATGCCGAGCTTCGTTCCGACGGGGTACGCCAGAAGCAATCCACTCGTGGTGTCTGGGCGTATACCCTGTTCATATTGCCTGCCTTCTGCGTTGATTTTTATTCTGTGTTGCCATTGAACTGGAACGAGAAAGATAGTGATTCTCATTTGATTCTGACATACAACAAGTTTGGTTTGAGTAGTTGCGTTCTACGAGCTTCCTCGCCCTGATACGACTTTGGGAGGAAGGCATCACACTGTGTGCATGAATTCATCTTGAGATTAAGGACGAATGGTTTAGGTCGATCGCTTTGTGGAATTCGCCATGTATTCCACTTTCTCGGGGTATCTTGGGTCCAACTTCAGTGCCTATTTGGTCTAGACAACAACTTGCGATGGACAAAGCAGTGTTTTGTCGTTCCCTGACACGATATGGTACCATTGTCGACCACGGAGCGATAAAAGGCTCGGTTAGGCTGGGCGAATCTCGAACCAAGATCCTCGATGCGGAGTACACGAGATAGACGCCGCCACCTTGAGCCCTTTCCAAAAATCACTCCTGTGAAATCAGAGTAATAATTGGAAGACAAATTGATTGAGCACAACGATCATGCAACACTGGAGGTTTCGCATTTCTTCTTAGAATAATATGAGATTTTATTTCAAAGTACCTACGTTTGGTGCTTCGGTAAACATAGAGGGGGGATGTGGTCATGATTTTTTAGCTGCGGTTCCGTCTATGAGGGACTTCGATGTGCATGGATTGCCTGGTGTCAGTATCACCCCAGTAGCTGCTCGTAGAAGTCCTATTGCTCGTTCTTGCATTTCGCGCGCTGTTAACGTCCACTACATTACGGAACGTCATCCTTTGAATAGCTTGTAGTGTCATGATTTGTTTATATAGTTCAGCAAGCGATCATTAGATCTGCGTAGGTGAGCACGAGTTTTAGTGTCTACACTTTAAACTGGCCGTATTCTCACAGCTGGCACGCCGGGTCAGCGAACATTTTAGAAAACAACTCCATGCGTCAATAGGTCATTTGTTCGTAATAAGTTGTCCGTCTCGTTGTGACGAATTCTGTTTGTGTTTGCCCTGTGACTTTTCGCATTCTCGAAATCGCTGTACACGACTAAAACGAGATATAGCTTGCAAACGGATATGTTTCCAGGCTCTGAATTTGCTGGACAAATGTGCCGCCGAGGCTGTTGCCGTTGAAAGTGGCTCGTGTCTGTTTGTATCGGTGAGTGCTGCTGCAGTTTGTGTATATATCGTTTCATCTTTCCATTTCACACAGTACGCCCGTACGTTATCACTGTCGTGTGCCGCGAGGCAAGTGCGCTTCTCGTCAGATAGCACTACCTACTGGCCTTCTTTACTAGCTACATGGTGATCTTTGTATTTTGTCCATGAAGTATTCCCGTAGTAACGCAGTGTTCCTGGCCGTAAGCACTTTATACATCCTGGTTTGCCTTTGAGAGGTCACTCAACAGAATCACTTTTTTTCGAAGTGTCAACTTTATTTCAAAGATCGTTTTAAGGCATGTCGTTCATCAAAACGATCTTCCCCGCTACGAAGCGGCGCAAGACTGACTCGAATACGTTTGTGCAGCCACAACCACCTGGAGAGCGGAATGGACATCAACCGCGGACGGCGGTTGCTTTGGCATCGACGCCTCGCGAGGCGTCCGCTTCCGCGGTTGCTACGAAGAGCCCGACGTTTGTCTCCTTTTGGTCAGTGAAAATTTAGTTCTACTTTTCCTTCGGGATAGAGATCACCAAGGTTGGAACAATGTGAGCTGCTTCAGCACTACTTGTGAGAGGGAGCTTCGACCCGATATGCTCCGAATGGTGTTGATCGAAGCAGAGCAACGAGTACTGTTCGATACCACATCTATAGTGCCAATTGGTGCCAGGATTCTACCACCAAATGCTCAAGTCTCCGCTTGCAAAAAGTTTCAGGTTGGACTTTTTACTTATCCTAACCAATTCTCGGTTCATTCTTATTGTTTAGTCTTTACCCACCATATATCTGCTTTTGTGGCTAACAGTTCTCACCTATGGTTCTCTCAAGTGATTTTCTCTCCTATCTTTATAATCTCATGGATTAAGTAGTTTTGAAGTATATTTGTATTCGATAGCAACGGAAAAAACGGAATACTCACGAGGCCACTGCTATGTATGATTTCATCGCAGGTCAAGTCCGCGTAAATTTGACAAGCTTCGTGACGTCGATTTCCTTCTTTTTTTTTTTGCTTTCTTCCATAACGACGCCCTATGCCTGTGAACGCATTGGTGTTCCTTTTTTCAAAGTGTACCGCTTTCTTGAAACTCTTGTATAGTCTTCGGTCTAGCTCAAGTTTAGATAATGACAATAATACTGTTGCTTGTGTTGGATAGGCTAAATTTCTTTCACTGCTCAGTTCTATCTCTTATATCAATGGGAATATGTTTAAAAAGTATCAATTGGTATGATTCTGTGCAAGAGACCGCGGACCTCTCACGTGATGTCCGCGGCCACGCTATGCAGCCACTTGTGGGGTGATCTACGCGTGTTCGCCACTGCATAGCAGGAATGGCTAGGTGTTCCTTTAGAGCACAGAGTACTTAATGCAAAACGAAAGCTGGTGAATTGTTTTTCATACCCCAAAGTTAACCGATGTACTTTTTGAGAATAAGATCCTTGCATTTCGAAAAGAACATTTTCATTTGTGTTTCGTTTTTGGTTATTTCTTCTTCAAATAGGCATAAAAAGGTAGGGGCAACTTGCACTGCTTTCATGATTTTAGAGGATTACCGAAAAATAATAGTTAAGGATAAAGGTAGGGTCAACGAGATCTCTTTGTAATGATTGAGCGGTGCAGCTGGAAGTGATGTGGAGATAAGTTCACCGGATTCCGAGAAGATTTCGGCCTCTATGGCCTTGCTGAGTATATCAAACAACGACCTACAGGGTGTATAGCCTTTTTTTCTCTTCTTCTCTTTTTATCTTCTCTTCTGTTCCCGCCTTGTCATTCTTGTGCATCCTTCCTTATACTAAGACGATCACTTTTGGAAAGGAGTAATGTTTAACAAAGATAATGACGGGTGCTCGTGGTGCAGCCGGCAATGTCACAGAGTTCTCGGTTCAGTTTTGTGCCCAGGGTTGGTTAATTAACACCAGTTGTCACGGGGATGTCATAGTTGTGGCTTTTTTGCCTTCGCCTGTTCTGCCCCAAAAATCGTTATGTCGACGGAACTCGGCTAAAATGTCTCCACTCCATAATTCGGAAAAAAGCACATGCTGTGCCGATTAGTTCAACTGTTTGAGAACCCTGGCTGTTCAGCCAGCGTCGACTTTGACGTCACAGCGGCAAATGTGGTTGCTAGCCATGACCCGTGCGTTCTTTTTGCGATGGAAATGCAAATTCCATAGTACAGTAATTTGTCCACAATGTTGCGTTCGGCACTTTTTCAGCCTTTGCATTTTCTGGCTCTTCAGATTTTCTTGTGTAAATAGTAGTCCATCTTTCGGCCTTGTGTACTTTTCTTTAAGAAGAAAAGTGCACCGTTCCGATCAAGATTCACCAGGGAAACGCGTACACCGTTTGCTGGGAGATTGTCGGCGAGGTTCTGTGGAAACGAACGTAATCTTAAAGTAGCTCTGCTTTCACTCGCTGATTATTAGGTTGGAAAAAAGTCTTTTCATTTTTTTCAAAGATTTATTACTTCACAACTACAAAGTCAAATCAACTGAGATAAACTCTATTTTGTCCCACTACACTTCTCCAAAGACTGGGTAATTTTCCAATTCCTCTCGCTTAAAAGACTGCAGTTCTGGAGTCGAACCATTGATGAATCCAATTTTTGAAGTCTTCATCAGTTCCAAAATATTTCTCTTCAATTTCTTGCTTGAAAGCACGGAAGAGATGGTAGTCGGCACGAACGAGGTTAGGGCTATACGGTGGATGTGACATTACCTCCCAGCCCATCTCCTTTATTGTTTCTCTTGTGAGTCTTGCAACATGTAGTTTTGCATCGTCATGCAGGATCATCACCTTCGACTTCTCCGGCCTGTTTTCTTAGAGAGTTGCGACGACTTTGTGGAGTTGGCCGCAGTATGTGACAGCAGTAAGTGTCTCTCCACTTCTGAGAGTTTGCCGATAAATCACTTCTCTGATATCCCACCAAACACTCAAGAAAATCTTCCTTTCGTGAACATTGGGCTTGAGATCAGACTTAGGGCTCTCTCCCTTTTGTACCCATTGCCTTTTCCTCGGAAGTTGGCACACAGAACCCAGGACTCTTCGCCTGTCACAATCCGCGGAAGAAACGATTTTCTTCCTTATCTGGACAGAAGAGAAGCAGCGATGGAGAGCTGTCGACCTTTCTGAGTGTCTGACAGGGCATGTGGAATCCAAGCTCCAAATTTCCATGAAAGCCAAGATTCTTCAGATGGATTCCTACTATCCTATGAGACACTTCGAGCTTCTCTGCCAGCTGACGTGTCGTCTGCCAACTATCGGTACGAAGAAGATGGTGTAGTTCACTGTCGTCCAATCCAGTTGGCCTTCCTGACCATGCTTTGCCCTCAGTGAATAATCTCCCTTTAAAGACTTTCCGAACCACTCATAACAGGCGCGATGAGTAGTAGATCCCAAGCCATATATATGGTTAATTTGGTCTGCTGCCTGACGTGCTGTGGATTCCTTAATGAATTCATGAAGAATGCCGTGCTGAAAATGGCCATGAGGTAGATCTGGCATTGAGTTCGGAAGATTGGGTGGATAACGAATTACAAGAAGAGTCTTAACCTGTGTCCGCGTGCGAACGGTAGACAAGTGTGATAGGATTACGAAATCAGCAATCAACATTGGCTAGTGCGTTTACAAGGGGAAGGGTAAAAAAAATTTCGAAGTGTGAAGAGACTTTTTCCAACCTAATAATTTACAGAGATTACTCGAGCAATTGCTATACTCTAGTCATCGTGCGTCTGAAAGCAACAATACGATCGAAGTGGCAAGCCTAGCATAAAGATCTACCAGTAACTGCACTAACAGAGCAACACGATTAATACATCCAACTGTGGTAGAATGAGTGTTAATTGAAGACATTTTTGAGAATTCTAGTAATCGGTCTACGTCCACTAGATGACAACTGCAAGATTTCTAGTGCGTCAATACGGTCATTTTCTAGAAATTGGAAGCAGCACAGCATTTTGAGTTAAAAACGTTTCTTACTATTAAAAGGCCACATAGGAGTGAGGATAAACTGAAAGCGGGCCATAATCCTGCAACCCTTGTGTGTGCGTTTTTGAATCCTGCTCTTTACTCTCACTTCTACGTGGTCTTCTTTGCAGAGCTGTTTTATGTATCACAAAGTAACAGGCTTCTTTCATTTTCTCAGATTTTGGTTGATGTGAACATTAAAGTGTCGGATTACCCATTAGTCGTAATGTGATCTCTAGAAACAAGAAGTCAAGAATTTAAAAAGAAGAAGTCCTAGAAGTCTTTCTGCTCAATATTCGCACTTTTCCTTTTTTACGGCACTTGTATTAATTCCCTTGTGAAGAATGAGATACATTGGAAGGTTGCATTTGTAAGGAGGTCGAAAGTGATCGGTTGGATGACAAAAGTGATGTGTTCATGTCTCCTACTGGCGGCAAAGTACGTTGATATCGAGCACTTGTACGTTGGGATTGAACTAATAAATTTCAGTATTTAAATAAATAAATAAATTTCGCATTAGCGCTCGGGCATGAAGATTCCGGGTGCATTCTCGTTTTCTGTTTTCAACTAACTGCTAGACTAGGTTCTATACGAATGGTAGTTTCAGCTTCTCAAACGTCGCCGTGACATTTCAACAATATCGCAAATGCTTTTTGGTGCGATGCCCACAGCAATGGGGAGCGACTCGTTCAAAATTCACACTATAGCGTGAGTATCTTGTCTGGTCTGTTCACCGGTTTGGATGTTGAGCTGTTTCTTTTGTTTTCAGAGAAGATCAGCGATTGCTTATTAGTCGAGTGTTCACCATACCGAGGATGAGTTCAAGGTTAGTTCTTCTGTTGTACCGTGGCATACAACGATTTTCATTGTTTGACATGGGGCGTTACTGTCAGAGCGAGATAAGAAGTGGGCCAAAAGCCCTAATACTTCATTTTCATTTAGCATCCTAGGTATTGACAAGTTGTACCGAAACTGTAGGTAGAGCCGGCAGAAGTGCAGTATGTGTACAGATGCGCCTCTTGCCTCCCAAATGGCAAAATGTATCATGTATTGGCGAAAGCCCGACGCAGAGCGGAACTGAAGTGGCTTAAGATTGGTACGTCACAGAGTTTCTGACCAAAGCTAGTTGCCGACCGGAAGGGTTTCTGTCGATGGAGTGGCAACATTCTTGCGATTAGATTATCGAAGTTTTTGGTAGGGTTTTTGGTATTTTCCCATACAGCTCTGCTTTGCATAGTTGTGAAAAGCGCATTCGAAGGAGCGCCTACTGCGGTGTGCTTCCAGGCGAGGTTCTTGGCTTCGCCTAATCCAGCCAACCTTCCCATTCCTCCGGGTTCGGCTAATTGGTCCTAGGCTTGTCTAAGAAGAATGAAAGACTGACTTTGCCTTCGGCTCGCCACCCAAGTCATTATAAGGGCCAGCTACCCATTCAATTTGCCTCCAGGATATCTCATAGATGTAGAATGCATGGCCTGCCTCATAGAAGGACTGACTTATTTCATCCTTCGTCCCCTATGCTTGTGACTACGATTTTTTTACGTTCTGTGCCTGACAGGTTATTGAGTTTCATTACCGCTTTTTCAAATAGTTTAGAGTAGAATTACTTTTAAACCATTTCTTTTATAGTTCTTCTCCAAACTCTTCACACTATTCGGTTATAGTTTCACTTTCGGTAGGAATCGATCAGACTACAGTGAGACATTCCGTATAACTCTTCTATTTCCCTGCTGATAGAGTCGCGCTTGACCCGCAAGTGTGTGGGTGACCATAGTTGAGTAACGTAAGGAGTTTGGAACAGTCCTGCAACTGATTGAAAGGCCGAATGATGGAAGACTTGGGTAGCCTTGGCGTGATCCAGCCAAGAACTTTGGTTCAAGATGATAGCGACAGCCTAATCCTCCTTCATCTACGCCATTGCTGAGGGAAATACACCTGATGAATAGAGATCTTGATATATTTAGTGTTTAACATTTCAAGGAGCACATCATCTCGTGAACTGATTGCCATTTGCTAAAAATTGCTAATTTGCTAAAGAAAGGCGAGTCGCGTAGCTGCGAAAGCTTGAAGCATACCGACTATAATCAGCTACATCAGCAGGCTTTTTCCGTCTTGAAGACAAAGGGCGATCTCTCGCTTACAACACCTGAGCCTTGCGAACCTTCTGTTTAAGGATTGGCCCGGTTATGTGGGTGATCGTTTGAACGGCCTCAATTCTATTAATATTTCAGGGATATGCGCGTGGCCGCTGAGTCGGTAGAGTCGTCAGACTCGGAATCACAGTACATTACTGTTCGTTCCATGGACAGCATGAATGGATTAAATCACAGTAGACCCGGATGTGTCTCCTCGACGGTGCCTCCGGAAGCATTCAAGCGCGTGAGTTGATCCGCGACGTTGTCGTTGCATTGTGACCGCTCTGAAGTCACTCCGAAGATGTGTCTAGGTGCGGAACGCGAGTTTGCAGCTGGAGGACGATTCCGAAGAGAACAGGCCGTTTTCTCCGCCAACTGCGTCGAGGCTGTCGCGTGACCGTCGCCTGCAGATGTCCCATAAAACGAGTCTGTGCGAACAGTGTGAGTCTTCGGTTTTTTAATAGAGCCTTCGAATTCACCAGCGAGTGTATTCTAAGCCGATAATTTGGTTTCCCTTTTGAGCAGTGGCATCATGGGATGGATTTATTCGGTGACCTGTGGGGTATACCCCTTGTATTGAAATGCACTTTTAAATGGATCAGTGAGAGCATTGCGTTTTTGTATCGATTCGATCGCAACAGAATACCGTACCCTCGCTGTAGGCTGCCTTTGTGCTGGTTTATTTGAACTTAACTACTGTTTATGCCAACTGATCTTTTTGAGTCGTTTTGTCATCATAGACCTTTTCGGGAAGATATACCATTTTCACGTCAAACTGTGCACTTCTCACATGAACGTGGACGTGAGTTTCACGACGGTTGAATTGAATTTTCAATTCAAAGATTTTATTTTGACCGAAACGTACTATGCGGCAGCATAGTGTGCTGGAAAACGCTTATCCTCCTAAAGTCAATACTCCTAAAGTTTATGAATTCGGGGCTAGTTGCAGTGATGTTTTTAGGTTTATTTTAAGGTGCGAAGGATAAAAAACCGGTGATCCCGACGGATAGAGTGTGCTATCCACTGTCAAGTGCGGCTTTTACTTGACTGTCAGCGAAAAATATGTTGGCCCCGTGTTGCATCTAAAATCACCCGTACAACAGGAGCTGTGGCAAAACAAAACTGCAATTCTCCACTGCTCAGCTCGACGGAAACAACATTTGTACTAGCAATCAGGTAGACATAGTGACGTGCTAGACAGTGCACATGGCGCTCCCCCTTTGTGGGACACATCATAAAATTGCTGCTTTTCTGCATTTTATAGCGACCCTCTTCTCCTCCGAATGCGGTACTCGAGAATGATATTTATCCTCTGTGGAATTCTTTTCTGATGCAGTGCTTGCTTCTTCTTGTGACTCGACTTTCTACATGGCGAATACGAGCTCAAATCATCAGTTTGCTCTCTACCTACACAGCTTTCTTCAACATTATTGCATTCTCTTGTTAAGTGTACTTAGCAGTTTGCCTTTCCTCACAATTTTCATCTCAAGTTTCAAGCCTGGATGTTCTACGACGATGGCGTTGTGCTACTTTTCCTACCCATCGCTTCACATTTCACATCCTAACAAGACCCTGCATCGGTTCGTAACTCGCGACATACGCTGCGAGTTTGACTTGCACGACGACTCATTACATCACTCGCGAGGTACAAAAGTATAAAAGTATTAGCGCTGCTATATTTAGCCGTGGCTCTTGCTTCATTTCTGTGCTGCTTTGAACCTTCATTACTGATAGCTCTGCACTCCGTATGGTTAACGAATAGCTTATGACGCGCTCTATAGATCATGGCGCAGGCTGTGTGTAAGTAATGTTTCGTTGTCGCCGCGGTACTCGTATCAGATGCCTGGTTTAGGTGGAGCAGGAGCACCTTGAGCAGTCATAGTTCACTGTACCGGCCAGTGTAGCGCTGATAAGCGCTGTCGGCCGGGAACATCATGGCGCCTTTCCGGGAGAGGCTTTCGGTAAATAGCTGATAATGACCGGGCGATAACTGTCCATCAGGGTTTTTACTAGCGGCCTGATGACAACGAAAGGGTAGATTTTTGGACTCGGCAACTTGTAGGGAAGGCGTCCTTGGAAGCCGTGCCCTTAGGTAGTTAGTATTTGTGAGAGATCCTTAGTTGTATGAAACCAATGCGCGTGATCAACTCTGCACCAATGCTCAGAAGACTAATGTATTAGCAGAAATGTTCTTCTGCAGCTCGTTTTGTTGACGTGGTGTGGTGATGCCGTTTCCGCGAAGTTTTGTAGTCGTTGAATGTAAGGTGATTTGCTTTACCTTTGCTGAACGCTCAAGTTGAGCAGCAGTTATGATGATCCACGGCACTCCGAAGCTTTCACAGTGGAAGCAGTTGTCTATTATCTACGTTTCCGGTTAAATGACATGATTTTATATGCAAGGATAGTTTTTAATGGTTGAATGAATGTCAAAGGTCCGGAATAACTGAACAAAAACACCAAGAGCTTCATAGAGCAGTGGACACCGTGAACGTGGCAGCACATACGGCTTCTATATGTGCGTCTTGCTTGTCACAGGTGCCGCGCGTTTTCGCCAAGTGAGGCCGCATCTAATGTGTGTGTGCAGCCTTGATTGGCTAGCGCGTGTTCAGTTGGTGCTGTGATTGGTCGTGATTGGCTGGCACCTTTCCCACCACCGTGCAGGCCACATTCGCGACTTGTAAGCACCCTATCTCGGCTGAAAACTCCATAAGCTGGGAATAACGTTGCTACTCAATTTCTAGAAATCGCATCAGACAGTTTCGTTTCCGAATTTCTAGGGAAATTAGGCTATCAAAATTGTTGGCTTACCTCAAAGGTTCATCAATGCTAAGAGCAGAAAATTGTGCATTCTTCGGCTCCATTTCCACACGAATAACATTCATTGGCATTCAAGTGAGCATATGATTCACTAAATACACTTCTTATTCTTATTGAACCAATTTCGGAACTAGAATATCAGAGGTCTTTCGCTTTCGTGCTCTTCAAAATGAGGTAGAAATTCACTGTTGCTTTTGAAGCAATAAATGGTGGTCACTAAAAGAACGGAAATACTTGGAACACCTTGTATCTCTCTATATGTTTATATAAACGACGGTGATTATACGTATATACTTTGTCTGTTACTGCCCAACTTCGTATTTCCATAAATCTTAGAATAGTTTCTTCTTGGGAACGAAGTTTCTTCAAGCTGTTCACCAAGAGTTGGGTGGTAACCTAGCTTAGGCGTATCTGCCGTTATCGCCTTCCTCAGAGCGTTTTCAGTGGAAGTCGTGAACGTCCACTGAAAACGTTCACGACTTCCACTGAAAACGCTCTGAAGAAAGTGGAGAAGCCGAAAAATGAGCCGGAATGGATCCGCTACATCATTTTTACTGTGAAGAACTTGAAGGGAAGTCTTGCCATTGAAGGATAAAGGCGGCGTTACTCAATCCCTTTTGGTATGCGCCACGCATTCCACTTCTACGGGATGTCGTGGTAGCGATTTTAATGCGTATTTGGCCTTACAATGACTTGCGGTGCGGTGCGGCCGATGAACAAGTCAGCGCTTTATCCTTCCCAGACACGTCGGGTACCAATTCACCAACCCCGGAGGGATGGAAAGCTTGATTGGTTTAGGCGGTAAATCCGAACCAGGAACCTGGTACCGGGTGCACACGATAGCCGACTGCGCTACATGCGCCCAAGTCTTGTCATTATACGCATAAATGTCGACCGTAGAGTGATCGTTGGTTACATGTTGTAATTAAAGTCTGAATGTGTGGAGTGTGCCCGTGTGTCTCAGCAAAAAAGTTAATTGTTCAAAAATTGACGTCTATACCCGGGTTTGAACTTCACGTTGAAGCGAAGAAGTTTTTCTTTTTACTGGCCACTTTATAATTTTGTTTAATAAACTTTTTGCTCAAAATGGGTGCGCAGAGATTTTCGCTTTACGCTCACTTGTTTCTACTCAAGATAAGCTAATAGACATTGCTGAAGCTAAGATGGTAGAAATGTAATTGCTATCCGTTTTTAGGTGATCCTGTACAAATAGAGGCTCATCGCTCTTCGTTGCTATGTGCACTGTAGTACAGTGGCCCATACTGGCTGAGCAATACAGGGCAGGAGGGTCAAGTTAATTCCCTCCCGTTAGCCTTACAAAAGCAAGGAGCTGCATGAGCCGTTAGAAGGAAGGGTTACGCGTACCTCGGCGATTCGCCTATTTATGCTCCTGTGCAAGTGCGACACTGACGTTGTCCGAGGATCCCATGTTGCAAGGTGCCAGCTAGGCATGAAAAACGTCGTTCTTCAGTAGGAGCCAGTGATAAGGTGCAGAATGGCTTATTCTTTCTCTCGACATTCCCTCCTGAGAACTGTTGAAGCGTAACTGATAAGTGAGGACATTGCTGATAACGCGACCGTTCCTTCCAAGGAAACACTGGTCTATAAATGGCTTCGTTTTTCGTTGAAAGCCGCTTGGCTTGCAAACCCTTCCCTGTGTGCCGTGGTGGCAAAAACTCTAACTGCTTAGTGCTCCAAAAGGAAAGCTGCGATTTCACGTGAATGACGTGGGCGCTCGACGAAGGGTCCGTGTGGGCGGCAAGCCCACCTGGCCCTAATGTTTGCTAACGATGGTCATAACGGGAGAGTGTTTTATAATTGTGCCAGCTTTGCGCGTATTGGAACACCCACTCCGCTGGGCGTTGAGGGTTCGTTACGCTAGTGTAGATGTTGGTGATGATGCTTGACGCATTCTGTTTCTACGTGAGATCCGCCATCGGCGCTATTTGATCCATGGACGATTTTCAGGGGCTGGGTAAAACGATTTGATTCATTTTTAGAAGTAGAGCTGCCTCGGGAATTTAACCCGTTATCTGGGTTTGGTTGATTATTGTACGAGTACGGACTTGTTTTTCAAGATGACTCGTCTATAGCTCGTGGTCAGCGAAACTGATCGCCGAGCAGTCGTCTAGAATCGTTTAGAGTTAGGGTATCTGCTCAAGTAACAATTCGCGCCGGCCGCGTCTATGAGAACACGTTTGCTATCGACCAGGTATCGCGGCTTATCGATACATGGTGCTTTTGGACTTTGTGAGATTAAGAATGAACCCTGTTCACTGGGTGACCATTCAGTTTGCAACAACTGGGCGGCTATTAGCACCGACTGCTACTGAACTAGGTGTGGAAAGATCTTTTGGTCGAACAGCCACATTTTGATTTCGGAATTGATGTTCAACGTTATAGCCTACCTAGCTTTTGTCAGGGCCGCCTCCTAGCTAAGCGAATGGCCAAATTATAAAAAAGTGTCTTTTGCTGCTGCTATAGTTTGCGTCAGTCATTATGCACAAATTTCAGCGCCCTCGACGAGGTGGAAGTCTCGATCTCGGCTGAGTTCGTGTGGTTCCCAAACGGATGACGAGCATGGTCGACAAGTAGGACTGGGCATCATGTTGAATGCAGCTGAGAAGAACTTTCTGTTCCAGGTGAGGTTTGGCGGGGCGGGCGATGCTGGACCTGATTTTGTGGTTTTGACTCTGTGATATGTCGAGGATGAGTCTGTCTTAAGAGCTAATGTTTCTCGCTTCAGCATATCCCTCTCGTAGAGGCCGAGATGTCTCGGCTGGAGATGCGAATCACCAGTGCTGCGGCGAACTCGACCACGTTCTTCATCAACGTTAATAAGGTGAGTCTTTTGGCAGCGAGCCTTGACCGTGTTTGAGATATCTTGTTGGTCCAACAGCTTCTTTGTGTCTCTTCAAACTTTTTATCACACTCGAGCTTCGCCAGCTTACTGAACGGTCTTATTTCGCTGACAGAAAAAGTAGCGGAGAGTATTGCTAGAGTTGGCGTTGAATAAGAGCAGCGCCCAGTGCTGAATAACGACAAAAGCATGCCCCTTATGCATGACTCGACATTCGTGCCTTATGACATCACATCGTCCCTATTATGCAGACATGGACCTGATGTGATTCTGAAGGCTAATGCGGCTTTCTTGGTGTTTCCGGCGATGACGTTCTCGTTCCTGCATACCATGGGTGTATGGGGGTCCGGCGAATTCTTTGCTCTTGTTCAACGCAGCTGTGGCTTCGAGTGCAGAGGACAATCTCAAATGTGACCGCAGGTGGTCACACACAGGGATGTGGCATTGCTGGAGTCCGCATCGGTCTGATAGCACGCAGGCCGGACCATTGACGTATGAAGAGGTGACGTATCCTGAGAATGGCTGCCTTCTTGGCATTCTTCGTCACAGCGTTAACTATGCCAAGTGCGAGCCCGAAACGACTAATGAAGAGGCGGAGGGAGAGAATTACGTAAAAGCCGGTGCGTGGGTCATTAAGGACACGTCACTGGCTTTAACAGCCAAATGCCGACTGGAATGAGAATGGGAAGTGCTGGATTCGTCATTCGCATATTTGCGAAGCAGAGACAGTCATGCGCCCGGATAATCCGCTGTCCGCGAAACGTGATGGTCTACGGAAACGGCAGTTCGCCTTTTTTCTGATGAAGCGTTTCATTTGGGTCAGTGCTTCATTATGGGGTACTTTGGTAGCGAAAAACGTTCAAGCTTGACGTAGTCAATGTCATAGCCTTTTCAGGTGTTTTGTATTTATATATTTTTTAGGTACTGGTCGTTAATCTGACCTTCATGAGAGGCCGCATTAAACGGGTGTGCCATCCAAAAAGGAGCGTTTACGGTCGGCGTGCGGTGCTGACGCATGCTCGGTTCGTACTGTGGTCGGCTGCGATTGGCTGGCGCATTCCTGCCAGCCCATATAGGTCATATTAACGACCAGTATCCTGCTATGTCTGGCACCAATTATTGAAACTGAGAGTGATCAAACGTCTAGACGATTGCCTGATCTGGGTGGGCCACAACTGGATCAATTCAGACTACGCGCGGCAACCAGTGTGTCAGCCAGGTGCGCTCCAAGTCCCCTTTTCGTAACATATTTGCCATTTGGAAATGCTTGCGAGGGTCTGTTAGTGTACAAGTGAAGATTCCATTCCTCCCACGAAGCCTATGGGGTGTCGCTTGGAGGCATCACAAGTCATGTTTCGCCTGTACGCAGACTCGAGTACGGCATGTGCGTGCACCTTCTGCCAGCTGTGTCGCGCAGGAGTGGGGCGATTACCCTATTTAAAGGTCTGCTTATACTCTGCGAGGTAGCGAGTCGAACGACGAGCACAATGGCGGCGACTGCATATTGCAGTGTACATGACATCACAATGCGGGCTCTTCCCAACTCGTGCGACCAGAGCGACGGTAGCAGTGACAACGGCGAGGCGATTGACTATGAACAGTTTTCACAGCGATATTCGGCATCATTTGATTTGGATGAGCTAGTTCGCGTTCCAGAAGCAGCAGTAACCTTACAAGGAAGGCGTCACAAGGATTACGACTAGTGACGCTTCCGTTCCTCATCCATTCATCTCGGAATCACGAAGGCAGTGTTGCGTGCACACCGTTCGCAGCGTCGAACGTTTTTAACGACGTGATTCTGCCGCGTAGACGTCGCAGCTACATTTTAAATGGTCGCGCGCGCAGCTGGAATCCTCGCCGAGGACTGTGTGTCGCTCTGTGCGTGTGTGTGTCGATAATCCAATCAGACGAGGCTGACACCGTCGTCGCCGTCATCGTCGCTGGTGCGGGCTGGTCTGGTCTGCTCGCCGTCGGTGCAGCGCCCCATGTGACACGGTTCAGCTGGACGCGCGCCAGGTCGTATGCCAGCGGCCGGGAGTCACGGCATGACACTAAGGTTGTCGCGAGTGTCGTCGGAATGCACGAGCAATTTGTTTGCTGTGGTAAAAAGGCTGCTGGGGGAAGCGAGATAGCGCCGGTGCTGTACGTTTATTACAGTGATCGAGAACATTTGGACGCGGAAGCGGCGGAGGGACTCCTCGTGAACCGCTACAGACAGAGTACTTCGGTCGAACTCGAACTGATGTTATTCTCTCTTGGATGACCGTGTCGCAGAGGACCCTAAGAAGGAATGATGAACACAATTCCTTCACAATATCTACTTCTTATGCTTGACTAATGGTAGGCATGAAAGAATGCCAAAACACAATAGAGAAGGAATGATTTATTTCCAACGGTTTGTAAACCGTGACCGAGGGTTACACATTGTGACATTTTTGAATCAAAAGCGTAAAAACGTCCAGAAAAAGTCAACAAGGTTTTGTGTCATTCCCGCTGTTCATCTGGCGCCCATGTTCAGGTTGTTGGTGTTCAGCGATTTATTTCCCGTCCTGCAGCCAGGATCTTGCTCTTAGCTTATCGTTAGATGAAGCTCTCAGGTAGATGTTGTCGAGGATCCAAGCGCGTTGTTTTTTCCACATGCATTGTTTCCTTTTAAAGGTTCGGCGACCTTGTGTGCTTCCGTGTGCGCCATAGCTATTTCCTCGGGAACCAGTTCGGTTTCTTCTTAACGGATGCGGCGCGTGATTATTGTTTGGCAATGATGCAAAGTGGGGCGAAAATAATTCGGATTTGTTTGCCCGCATCGGCATGCCAAAGCCGAATTTCCATTTCTAATCGCAGCAGAAGGGGGGCTTCGCGGGAGGTTCCACGACTTCGCGGACACCGGAGTTGTTAACGGCGTTATGGCAGAGGAATCCATGAAATGTCTAGGGATGGCTGTGAATCGCTATGCGATGGCTGGTTGAGTGGGATGAGAGAACATTTGGTGAAGAAAACGAAGAGCAACGCGCGCAGCTGTTGGAGAGATCGCTTTTCCCGCGCATTGGTGATTATCAGCAATATTGTAACGAGTCGGGAGGTCGGGATCGAAAAACGGGAGTTCGTCTTGGTTGGAGATCAGCCGAGAGCACGGAGAGAGGGACGTTTTCGTGGATGAAAGGGACCAGCCTGAATGCGACAATGTTGTGTGCGTAAGGATGGAGGTACCAAGCGATGGATCTGCAGTCTTACGCGCATGAGACTACACAGCATAAAAGACAATGGTTGAAAATGGAAAATGTTGGAATAAAAATAAGGAGAAAGTCAGCTAATTCAACAATAGGATAGCGTCGTCGAGTGTAAATAAAATGAGTTAGACTACAAGTGATTTACGCATTTGATGTGCAATCCTAGTAGGAGAAGTTCAATCCTGTCTACCTTCTCGATGAGCTAAAAATAATGACCTGAAGACAACTTCTTGACCTAGCCTGGGAGCAACTGGTTGTTTCACGCTGCCGATAAGTGCAATGTTAGTTGCTTATGGCAGCTCTAGAAGCGAAAAACACGGAACAGAAGAGGTTAAGAAGGGCTTAAACCCCTGCGCTGCTTCCTTTCTAACTTGGCCATCATCACTCCTCTTCACGCATTACTTCACTACTATGTCCTACTCCTCGGCGAACGCAAGGTGGGGCATGTGGCGTAGTCGGAGAGTATGACCTTGCGTGCATCCTGAAGTTTAGGGTTACGCCATAACTGGACAATCCTTCATCCTTCTAAGGTCGATGAATTAGCACTAGACTCGGAAAGGAAACGCATTGAAGCGTTCAGCGACAGGCATCTGTAAGTGCGTGAGCCGAAGTAGCGTTCAGATTATAAGAGCCACTTATTCCACTTAAGATGTAATGGAGGCGATTTGAATGCGCACCTGTCTAAACTACGACTGCTAGTGGACTGCTGGTGAAAAGTCACTTTTGTACTTCCCATGCAACGTGGGTACCGATTGGCGGATCACGGAGAGATGAATAGCTTGGCTGGCCTGAGTTGACCCGATGGTGGTGCCACGTTTCGAGGCGGCCGCGGTAGCCGGTGTCCTCAGCTGCGCTGTAGCGCGTCTCATCCAATTTAGCTCCACTATGTCCCGTAGAAGTAGAAGTCATGGCGTGAGCATCAGATGAGTGAACGTCGACCTTTTTGTCATCTGTCAGTTATGTGTTCGGTGCTTGCGACAGCCGTTAGCTAGAAGTGCAAGAGTATTTGTTATGAAATAAACAGCCTTCATAGTGCAGTGGTTAATACACAAACAGGATGGGTTGAACTCTCGCATCGAATCAATGTTTTGATCATAAGCTCTCTCCCTTTGTGATGAAAGACCTTTGGAACTCAGCAGAAGCTTTGAAATGGAAAGGACGTTCTCGAGTTTACCTTTTCTTTGGTTTTAGGCATGGCAGGACTTTTGCTCATCAGTCTGTCAGCTTCACAACGCTCCTCGACTTCGTCATCCTGTCTGGCTGAGCCTACTTGAACGAGATCACAACGAGAACGTAGTGGTGGCCGATTTCTGTCGGCAACTGACGCGACTTGTGGAGAAGCTCGACACGAAACACACGAAATTGTACGTGTCCTGACGGCTGTCATTGCTTCCTGATGCCTAAAATCGATGTCTGCTTCGTTTCAGCTTCCTTTCGAATGTCATTTCCACTGTTTTGATGCACCACATGTCCTGGGTGGCCAGCGTTGCTCCACCGTTGCACGCACCGACGCATCTTCACGAGAAGAATCCGCTTGTCGGCTCGGTACGTTCAGAGGAGCAGTTTTGATGCCTCCCTCCTGCTTCGTCCACTCTTCTGGAGGCAGAAGACGAGTGACGGCGCAATCCACGGCGACTAATAGCTTCTCTCGCTTCTAACCATAGACAGATTCGAAGGAGACAAATGATGCTTGTATCGTTTTGATTCAGATCTTCAACGACGAAGCGCCGTACATGCCGTACAATGCACAAATTGCTCAGTACCTGGAAATAAGTGGAAGCGTGGGCAGTGTGCATCGAATGGCAAAGGTCAGTTCATTCTACTTATTTATTGTAGCCCTTCAATAGTTTTTGAGTAGGGCGCTCTCTAGAGGCTCAGCTCTAAGGGGTAGGAACGTCCTAGATTCATAAGGATTTAGGACTTAAGTTCATGTCCATTAAATAGCTTTGCGTTGCAGACGGTAGTAAGCGGTTTGGACAGCGATCTGATAACGTCAATACTCCAAGTGCTGTCCTACTTCATTCGGTGCTCGGCCATACATCAAAAAGGTGAGGGTTTTTGCTTTTTGGATCCTTTGAGATACGAGGAGACTTACAGAGTTTCTATTATTAAGAGAAAACTACCATTTTGTCGCATTTATTTATTTATTTATTTATTTATTTATTTATTTATTTGTTTATTACACTTCTGTAGACCCACACTGTACGATAGCGTAGGAATTGTTGATATTGATGACACATAGGCCTATGTTATACTTCGACGACGCTGTGTTGCGCGGGCTGCTACGCAATGCGTCGCCGAAGTATAACATAGGTCTTACCAGTAGACAGCTGCACCAGCAGAATGAGACCTGCCCAATGGACTCTCTAAGGGGGCTGACTGCGCTGCAACTCGGAGTGAGTCTGTACAAGGATGTATCACTGCAGTCGAGACTTTGCAACACCCTTAGTGGGATGTTCTTCGTTCTCAAGGATTCTCACACCTTGCTGGGTCGCTTTTTGTGACTCAACGAACTGTCCGCGATATCGTGCTCATCTCTCGGTGCTCACTCATGATATCGGTACGGTCTGCGTGCTATTGCTAGCATGGAATGCGTCACACTAAACGAAGGAGACTACAAAGGAAAATAGAAATTGGTGATGAATGAAAAACAAATAAAAAAAAAATAGAAAATTATGCAGTATGCTAAAAGAACATCATACTCGTAATAAAGGCCTTCACATGATCTGAGTGCATTGCTTGGGTATCAGCGGCCGGCTGATTCCAAGACCAGGGGTAAGTGGTGACAGCTCTCATGGGATATAATGCGTGTTACATTCGATTAAATAGCACGAAAGATGTGGACGTTTAATGCCGAACAATCTGCACGAAGACGCTGGCTCGGGTCCTAACTGGTGCGGTAGTTTAGATTTCAACAAAACATCCCTGTCACGTAACAATGTATGCAGTAGTTTACGTCGATTTCTTTTGAGGTGCTGGAGCAGTGGTGAATTTACAATATGTCTGTCGCTAGAAATTACCGCGTAATCTATACATCAGCCCGGAAAGTAGCAAGCTGAACTAGGTAAGCTACAGCTGTAAATGAAGCTACTAAACAGCAGTGAATTAGCCGGCGCCGCCTTTTGATGAGACAGTCGCCACTAGTTGTTAAAGTGGCCTACACGGGGTGGCGGAAACGTGCCAACTAATCACAGCAGGCCAGATTTCCGATCGAATCCGCGTGAGCCGATCACGGCACGGATGGTACTCGGTACGCCCGTTTGATTGGCCCGGTGGGTTCCTTCCCCTCCTCACATCGGCCTATAACTATTAGTATCAGATATTTTTTTAGGTACTGTATCATGTTGGAGAGCTAAATGATAGGATTGTTTAAAAGGCCCATTTTTGGGCGTGATTTATACATGTTTCGTGCTGCACGACGAGCGAGCAATATGGGGACAGCTGATATCGATATCGATTATGCTGCGCACAGCGACGCGCAGGTTCTCGAGTAGAACGGTCCTTTCTGAGGTTGACTACGTTCCCAACGTTATCCCACACTTGTTTCTATGGACCTTGCTCCTTATAACGGTATAGTGTGTGTTCTTTGTGAGCTGAATTAGCACCTTATGTTGTTGAAGATAGGTAGCAGTTAGCAGGATCTGCCTCTTATCTCTACCCGTTATGGTCCCGTTTCCTAACCCTTCGATATCCCGACGATAGTCATTGTGTTACTGCTGCGGTCGTGCTGACGTTGTCACAACGTGGTTTCACGAGTAACAATGTGTGATTTATTCGCGTGGGCGGAATGATCAGTTTTATTGAACGCATAATTTGATTCTCACTGTTCTGATCTTAAATGCTTGAACGAGAAGGATTTTATTGCGCCGTCAATGCATTAGGAACAGGAGCACAGTTCGGAAGAGGCGCCGGCTATTGTGTTTGCTCGGGATTCCCGCCTAGGCCAACAAGGTCCTTCATCCATACGGGGTAGGTGAGTTGGAACCAGACTTGTTTGGGAACGATAGAACAATGACTTGTCCATCGGCTAGCCACCGCAAGCCATTATTATGTAGACCGAATACGAATTCATATGGTCTCCACGGCATAGAATGCGTGGCGCTTCCCAAAAGGGATAGAGTAACGCCGTCCTTTATCCTTCACCCAAGCACCTCCAGCCGCTTCTGTGAAAGCATTGGCGGAATGGTCTTCTTCAGAAAGGGTGATGAATCCGTGCAGTCAAAACTCCATCGACTGTTCGCTCCACCTACTTGCGCTTCCGACGCAATAGTTTCGCAACATTCCGGCAGGCCATTGTGGTTCTCTGGGGTGAGTGTTGCGTGCCCATACGAGGAGATGATGTGTGCAAAAAATGCAATTAACTGGAGAAGGCCGCTTTTGAATTAGCAGAGTGCATGCGGTATGGGACTCCTCCAGCGAGCGAATGTTGTAATTTCGCCTGTGCAGCGGTTGGGTTGATGTGCCCGAGGGACGCTTTACCGCTGCAAAACGGTTTGCTGGGAGGGTGCCCTTTTACAGGCGTTCGCCACATCACGGGATGGTGAAGCTGCTAATTTGATCTGCTCGTCCATAGCAGTGTGGAGTGTTCAAGGTGATTTATTCGAGTTTCATTGCTGCCTTTTCCACGTAAACGAGGGTTCAGGTTTCCGAGCGATGCTTCGGCCCTCCTGGTTTCCTAGAGCGAAAATGAAGGCGATAGTTGCAAGTAGAGATGAATTGCTGCACTCGTGACCTATGGGATCTTTAGACCTCTGGCGCTTCAAAGAGCGTCGAAAATTTCAAAACAAGACGAGCTTTCTGGGCGGGTGGTACAGGGTGCCACAAAAAGTGTCAGAAAAGTCAAACTAAAGCACTTATTTCCGTATAAGCCGAAGTGGTGCCTCTATCCGTTCCTTCTCTCCTGAAACTAGAAAAAATACGTTTAATCTGCATAGATGAGCGCGTAGCGCAGTCGGATGAGGTGCCGGCTGTCGCGTGCGGCTGATGCCAGCTTCCTGGTTAGGATTTACCGCCCAGGCCAACAAAAGCCTTCCATCCCTCCGGGGTCGGTGAATTAGTACGAGATCTGTCTGGGAAGGTTAAGGCGCTGACTCGTTCATCACCTGGCCACCGCAAGCCATTATATGGACTGAATGCGCATTGAGATTGCCTCCACGACATCCCGTAGAAGTAGAAAGCGTGGCGCGTCCCAAGAGGGGTTGGGTAACACCGTCCTTTTTCCTCTATCCTTTAATTTACATGCGAAAAAATGCGGGGTTTGGCAGGTTCTCTGTGTTAGAAAGCGCATTCATAACTGCTATCGACGGGGGTGGGCCTGAGGTTGTTCGTCTCTGGTATGGATACGGTATCGCGCCACATGTTGCAGAGATCGTGTGATCCGCAGTGCTGGCGTCTGGCGAGTTCCCTTGTTTGACGGCGTTTCGGTAGGCGGAATTGCGCGAGCAGCAGAGCGCCGCGTCGCAGTTTCGTTGAAATGCGCCACGCCAACTATTTATCGTCGGTGTCGTCGCGAAGCGCATGACGCGGGCGCAGATAGGTGCTGACTGGAACGCCGAGATGCAGCCGGGGATGCTTTAGCATGAAGTGACTTCGAAGCGGAAATGGAGATCCGTTCACTGTGAGGAACCATTAGAAGGGAGAAACGGAACATTCTGATGGGCTCGTTTTCCTTAATGGAATGAATCTTGGTTTGGAGCCCCTCTGGTGACGTAAAGGCTTGTATTGAATGAAAATCAAGCATATATTGCTGAGGGTGTGAAAGCCCTTGACACGCTGCGTACTTTCAGTGGTGTGGTAGGCAGGAAGAAGGGCTTCGATAAAGAATAAATGTAAAAATTCGCAATAGCCAACCTTTTTGGGACGAATTTACGTTCTAATTTATTCTCTTTCACTTTTTATTTAAGGGTAAAAATAATGGACAGCGTTGTTCAATTCCTATTGGAATGTGCAACGCATACTACTTCTACGGGATGTCGTGGAGGCGATTTGAAGGTGTATTTGGCCATACAATGACTCGCGGTGGCCAGCCGATGAACACGTCAGCGCTTTATCCTTCCCATACAAGTCTGGTACCAATTGACCGACCCCGAAGGGGGATGGAATGCTTGGTTGGCCTGGGCGGAAAATCCGAACCAGTAACCAGGTGTCCGGTGTACGTGACAGCCTGCACCACCTCCGACTGCGCTACACGCGCCCCACTTTTTATTCAAATAATTTATGCTGTATGGAGCATTTACGTTCTAAGTTTACGGGCTCTCGAAGAGTAGGTTTTAGTGCATATTTGGCGTATACAATGTTTTGCCGTAGCCAACCAATGAACCGTTCAGTAGTCTATTCAGGTAGTGAGGACACTTCTGGTCCGAAGATGTTAGGTGTTAGTTGTTATGGTTTCAATTCGGACCAGAAATGGATTCAGTTTGCCACCCAAGACTACGCCTCCTGCTGTCTTCGCATTTTTTGGAGAATAGGAAGCTTGAGAATGATCCCTTCAACGCGTTCATCTCGTGAACAGATCGGAACTGATGTCAGCAGCACTTCTAGAGGAGTATCTCGAATTTGTCCGACCTTTGTCATTAATTCTTTTATGATAGTAGAAGGGCGTGAATGGCGCAATCAGCCGGTTACCAGTGTTTGATCGTAAGCTTGTTTTACTCCTAGGCCAATCAAGCTTTACTACCGTCCAAGGTAAGGAAATTCGGTTCCGCTGCCTTTGGAAAGATAAGAACATTGAGCTTTTTGTCCGTTGGATACCGTAAAGCATTACTAGAGTCAAGTAGCTACTCATCCTGCTTTCACGATGTTCCTCAGAAGAATGTGCGGTATGCCTCCAGCAGGAACTCATTGACACCGACCCCATCCCTTCATTATCCGCTAGATCTGGCGACCAGGGGCCGGATTCACCAACGACTTACAGAGATTTGACAGAGAAATTACAGCGGGAACTTCTGAAAAAAAAACGCGAATTAACGCGGCTTATCAACAAGCGGTATGGTGAAATGTTGGCGCTATCAGATTTTCCGCTGTAATTTCTCTGTGAAATCTCCGTAAGTCGTTGATGAATCCGGCCCCAGGATGAGGGGGAGTAAGGCGGTGGCCTTCACCACTGCTTGGCTTATGATCGCGTTGATTGTTCTGCTTTTCATCAGCTCAGGCGTTGCAGTCGTAGTGGTGCTAATTTGATGTAAAGTAGCCGACTGGCGGCGAACGTACGGAACACTCTGCACAGACGTTCTGTGTATAATCAAATTTTTAGCCAGTTGTTGGCATGTTTACCGCGGAACTGCGTGACAAGATTGACGAGATGGATGTGCACGAGAGGAGAGAGTGGCAATAGCGGAAGTGGTCGGCAGGGGACTGGTGGTTCCGCGTAGTTCAGTGGTGCTGATAACTGAGACCTTGAGACCTGAGCGGATGATTTGGTCTCGAGGATGGAGACTTTCCCTTACTTCAGGGCGAAACGCTAGCCATTTACCAGCGCTGTTTCATCCAACATGACAGTAGTGCTGCCTTGTTTCTTGAAGAATAAGGACGACATTGGTGCATTGCGTGCGTTTATCATTTCTCCTACGAATGACGTGTCTGAAATGGTATGTGCCACTGGTTTCGTGGATGAATAATAGACGCAACCCCTCGATGACTGATCGTGGCGAAGAAAAAGTAGTAGTGGACGAAAATATCGCTGCAAACACAATAATTGATGTGGAACGAACGGGAGAGAAGTTCGACGAAACAAAGGGAAGTCAGATGATGAGTCCTTGAAGGGCTGCATTAGATTACCGATACCGGTCATGTATATATGGGGATGACTCGGTGATGTCTCTTGAACATAAATGGTATTGCATGCTCTTGTGTGATGCTGAAGGGCAGCAGTATCCCATCCAAATTGCACCCAGTACAGTATAACGGGCGGCGAAATAAGTAGTGTGTTCCTAAGATGTTTATTATCACAAATTTCTATACCGCCACAGCTCGGTGATTTCTGAAATCTTGAAGTCTCACTGAAATGTGATGCATATGGATAAGAATTGGTCGGAATCAATGTTGATTGCAATCAATGTTGTTCGATGCTGTTCTAATCAGCCACGTTTTTTTATCCACTGTTGTTGCCATATAAATCATGAAGTGTTCTTGGACCTCATGATCAGTTATGTGGGTTTTGAGGGAGCATTATACCCTTCACCGATAAGCCTTCCACAAGTTTCGGTGACCTTCGTGACCTTGATGCATGATTGTACAAAGTTGATTCGTTGGTAGGAGTACCCCTTTGGAGGCAACGTGGCCGGTCCATATCGTTGCACGTGGGTCTAATAGAGAGAGGAGAAGCCCTAGTTGGTTCTAGTCCTTAATGTGACCTACACGAGGAAAGGCATCGAACTGTCCATACCGTATCGATTGGGATTGCCACCCAGAGGTAGCGTGTGCGATCGGCGCCCTGATTGGTTGTGTTTGGCTGGCGAATTCCCGCCTCATCATGCAGGTCGAACTAGTGTGAACTAGTACCGAACGATCCATAGGCCAAACGCATGTAACGTTATTAATGTGGCAAAAGTGAAATTCTTGAGGAATGAATTATGAGAGGACACGGATGGAACACTTGGTAAGGGCGCCGATCTTGTACCAGGAATCGGCTGTCGATTGAATGAGCATTTTGTTCACATACAGTAATGATGAAGTTGATTAATAAACGCCTCGGTCTTTAACCTTCGAAGGTGGCGAGCGGTCCTACCTAGCAATGATTGGGATGTCCTCCCTATACCGATGTGATTGAGGGTCCCGATTGCTGGATTTTGTTCATCTGTGAGGTGCTAGTCTATGTTTTACATTTCCGTGTGTATGTGATTTTTTCTAAAAGAGCACAAGTGAAGTATGCACTGGATTCGATTGAAAATTTTGAGATAATTGAGTGATTCGGATGACACTAATTTCGCAGTCCCCGGATTTTTTGATGATTGAGATAATGTCGATTTTGCACACACCGTATTTTTGAACGGTTGGGACAAGGGCGGATTTTGCGGGCCTCGGATTTTTGGATAATTCGTATCGGAAAGTGATTCATTCGGATCCAGTGTATAAAGAGTAGATCTCACTTCTTCAGTGCAAACAGCAAATTCATAGCGTTTGTTGTTTCAGAGGACGAACGCTGTTCCCAACTGCCAATCGCGCAGTCGTTCTCTCCGTGTGCAGCGACAACACCAGAGTCGATGGCCAGTCCGCCTTCCGAATGCCCTCTGGACGGGACGTTCAGTCCAGGCAAAGGTAGGAGCTCATTGGATCCGATGGGATATACGACGACGTGACGATCGTGGGGTGCAAAGCAGGGTCATGTCGAGTGCGCTGACGTTTTTTGCCGAGTTCTTCACTGTTGCTGCTGCTGCTGCAGCATCGCCGTCCTTCGCGCGCTTATCTCGAAACTTTACGGCGATGATCGCGTGCTGCTGCTGATGCTGCTGGGGCGCAAAGGTCGATGCGGTCAGTTCGCCGATCGCCAACGACTTCCGGGGATGTGGGAGTCGCGCGGCGGTCGGTTTCGCTGAAGAGAAATGTTGGTCGTGAAATGATCGACATTCGCCTTGCCATGACCAATAAATTCCGTCTCCCTCTGCGAGCGACCCGGCCGCTATAAATTTTCAGAAGCAAAGAAGGTCTGGACGTCGTCTGCGACATTAAGTCGGCCGGTCTCGGTCGTGTGCGACATTTGTTGCGTTTGGTCACACGAAAACGGAACAGCCAGGCAGCCAGCCCTATCGAGAGCGCTCGGGGAATTCAATTTTTTGGACCGCAATCGCTGTTGGCCTGTTCGAAGTGTAGCCGTCCTACGGAAAGGGCAAAAGCTCCAGCGTTCGGTCCCTTGCAAGTAGACCAGCAGAGAGTTGCTCAGGGGCATAACCTCTACCACATACAAATAAGCCTTCCACCTCTTCGGACATGGGATTCGAGATTTGTTGGAAATGGGAAAACACCGACCTCCTCATCGACTTTCATCTAAAGGTCTTTGGGGCGATGAGGTAAAATTTGTCGCACATCCCCCAAAGGAATTGGTTAGCGCCGACCTTTGTCGCGTGTGCATTATCGATTGGGTGCTTCCACCTACACGGCCAGTTACGCATTAAACTCAGTGGCATCGATCGTTATTGATTGATCAGCCTATTTTGTGGAATTGCTACGAAGTATATCCACCTGCCATAGTACTGTGTCGTCCTGCGAAAAATTTATAACGTTGGACGGTTAGGTGATCTTATTCATACGTTGCAAGGCATACCTAGTGGCTAATATTTTTGCATAGACGCGGGGATAGATCGACAGACGAATTAACACTGGCTTATGGTAGTGTGTGCTTCAGTTCTCTATAAAGACCTCTAACCTGCTCGGAGCTGTGGAATTTGGCACGTATTTTGGAGAATTCTTCGCAGTTGAGGGCAGTCGCTTAAAGAAGGTTTGTCTGTGGATCAGCTCCCACTGAAGCGTTTTTCCTGCAGTTAATTCAACGTGTGATATATCCAATAAGGCATTTGCATGGACTTCAGAAAGTGAGCTTCCTTTTCGTGACACGATAGGCTGTATCTCACTATTTACAGCTTAATTCATATTTCATAGGTATTTCAATCACCCCATAAGGCTGGCCCTAGATTTCGAGGCACCCGGAAAGCGTCCGAGAGGGGCCCCAAGGAAAAGGTGGAAGGACGTCATCAAGAGAGATCTCGCCGAAGTCGGCGCCACGGCAGATGACGCCCGTGATAGGATGAGGTGGCGACAGATCACAAGAACAGCGGACCCTGCGACTGCGCGGGACTAAACGCTGAGGAGAAGAAGGAGAAGAAGAAGAAATAAAATCAACGTGTCTTTTTGTGGGTCCTTCCACGCAACATTAATGCCCGCTGGTGTGTCTCCATAAACGGTCCTTGGATTTGACTGTTTCATATAAGTGTGACGCAGCTCTAAAGGTTGCTAAAATTGCTTCGTAACAAACCAGACGATGTCGACCGTCGATTATCCGTTTCTGGAGCGACGTCCCAACCTGTATTTGGTTTGACTGCAAGATGCTAATCAGTACCTTAACTTTTTGAAAGGAAGCCTGTAAAGCTCGGAAATATTGACGACAGCGGTGTTATTTGTCCAGCGAGAGCTGTGTATTGCAGATACCTGTAGATGTGCTTGCTATTGTCCGAAGCAGGAGGCTTTCTTCCGCTCGTTACGAGGAGGGTTAATTTAACATTCAATCAAGCCAAGCCCTTAAATGCTTTCGAAGTCGACGGCTAGCACCTGAATTGCTTCAGAAGCGAAACGCTAGTTTGTCTCGGTTGCATTGTTCGGTTGCCCGTCACAAGTAGTTCTGTCCCCTGAACACGTTCAAGGTGTGATCGTGAGATTGCTTAAGGAGTAAGGCATTTGCTAGCAACCCTCTGTCTGCGAACAGGGTTGTTTTTGAGGAACTCTTTCGAGAGAGACCGAAAGTGAAGGAAACGAGCGCTTCGCTTAATTCGCGGACGTCCCTTAACGCTGTTCTACCCATTAACACTCGAACATCTGAGCGGCTAAAAATTCTGTGTGGGATTTGGCTGTAGTCAGAGACGTGCATGGGCTTGAAGGAAGGACATTCCAGCCCAAAATAATATCATCTACGGCTGCCTTTCGCATCCGTGCAGTGGTGGAATGGGTGCGGGCGCCACTAAGCGTTTCTGGCGACGGCGCCGGTGCAGACGTGTTTGGGTATTCCCGCGCCAAATCTGATACGTCGGCGCCGCACCAGGAACATGCTGAAACTGTCTCGGGACGGTTTTATGGCCATTCAGTTTCTAGGGGACAGGAAATCTGGAGTGGGAACGAGGCAGTTCCTGGTCGGCAGCGTACGCTCTCGAAAGTCAGGGCAGCGCAGTGAATAGTGGGCGAGGGAGGCCATCAGGTGAAGGAGCGGCGGTTGTCTCAAGCGCACCGGAAGCTGCTCAAGCGGCGAGAAGTGCGACAAAAAGTGAAGGGAGAATGGAACAGATGCGCGTGATAGGTGTGCGGAAGTCAGGCGGTTGCTGTTTTTCCGTTCCGTTTGCGACGAAGAACTTGTACAGCTATCATCGGAGAATCCCGGGGAAACGCTCGCCTGCCGGGAGTCACCTGGTTCGAGGGGGATCCCACCATCGCAAACAAATTGAGTGAAATGGGACGAAGGGTGACTTTTGTGTGAATTTCCCCCGTCTTCGTAACCCTTGTGGTAGCTAGATGATAACGGCAAAGTTAATGGGTACTAGTCGAGAAAGTGGTCTGCATGGTGGGGAGGTCGCAGCAGACTATCATGTCGTCGAATGGGCGTGGCACACACAAATAGGCGTGTATGGTCGATGACATGAATGGCTGGTGTCTCCTTGTTCGAAGCTTTGATTGGGTACGATCGGCTGGAGTGTTGCTGTCGTCCCATGTAGACTACTTGATGACGGCTGATACTGATTAATGTCAAGCAATGTATTCGGGACACGCCATTCGTTGCACTTCTGCATGACACTGCGGAGGAACTTGATACACGTTTGAGTTTCGCGACGAATTTTGTGTGCTAATCAGTAGACTTTTCTGAGTTCTATGCTTTTGACTCTGGTGCAATGAGGGATACATCAGGCCTGGACCAAAGCTTGAATCTAGCGCCACTTCACACTCCTACAAGTGTCTTTTTGTCTTTTACGTGTCTGGCTATGTACTATGAGAAGAATTACGTGTTAGGACCATGGTCGCAGCGCCGCTACGACAGAGGTTAGGTGCTGACCGAATAGTTGCACAAGCTCGTCTTCAGTGATAGTCACGCACTTCTTGCTAACGACATCGCCATTTGGAACGTTGGCTTAGATCTCGAGGTTCTTGGAAAACAACCCGAACAACGTCCAGTCCAACAACCCGAACAGCTTCAGCTGGATAGGTTGCATATGAAGTTGAAAGTAGACGGCTTCAATTCCGATCGAGGAGCGTATATGGCCTCGAAGAGCTCTGCCACTGCACAAACTAGAACAGCGAACAGTGCCAGGATGTGGGGCAAACAATAGTAAAAGGGCGATGAATATTGTAACGAAGAATGGTAGAAAAATAAGCGAGGCAGGTAGCCATCCTATCGTACAATTGACCCTGATTTAAGGCAACCTTTAATCATAACTTGAAGTCCAAATTCCCTGAATGCGTGGTGCTGTTCATGTGGCACTGCAGCTGTGTAGCGTTTGAAGGGTTCAAGCAACACCCTGCAAGTTCCCGTGGATGATTTTTGGTTCTGACACGACTTTCGTCATCTACACCGTTCACTGCTCAGGTGACGTTCAAGTGACGATAGACATGATGACGTGCGGGTGCGTGATTGAAGGAGGCATCAGCTGCCACGTCCTGATGGTCCAGCCTAGGCAAACCAACCCTCCGATTCCTCCTGGATCTCCAAGTTGCTAGCGTGTATGGGAAAAGGAAAAGACTGACTTATTCGGCTGACTCGGAAGTCGTTGTTTAGGCCGAATTGTATTGAGATCGTCCAGGATCTGCCACAGATGAGTGCGTGGCGCATCAAACAGGTATCATTGAGCATTGTTTTTATCCTTATTCCGGTGTACAGACCAGTAATTTCAAAAGAGATGAACCAGAGCGCAGTAGCAGTCCAAACAGAGGACGGTTACCCACTTCGTTCTTCCATGATGTGATCAGATGCGGCCTCAGTAGAGACGTGTTTAACTGAGCCTTTGTTACGTTCACGTCCAGAATTCCTGAATGATATCAATGAGTAGAGGCTCTGTGAAATAATAGCCGAATCGAAAACCGCTCATGAGATTTTCGCCGTTCCAGCGTTGCTGTTTGCCAAACCCAAGTTGAACCGCAAGTGGAATGCTGTGTGTCTAGGGTTGTGTAGTGTAAATGGGTGTCATGCGAAAGCTAAAGGCATAGTTATTGCGCTGAAGTTGCATTTCTGCACATGGGGTTTGTGTTTGAGATTCCTAGGGAAGCAATGTCTCCAAGGATCTTCTCTATTACCTGCATAATCAGTCGTTCCATTGACGACCGAATTGCTCTATCGGATGAGAGCAAGATTTCGATTGTCTTCTGTTGCGTGCCGGTGTGGTTTTATAGATCCTCTTCGCTCGAGGCGCTCCGACTGTGTAGCAACAAAACCGATTACATGGTCGGCCCATATAATTTTCGAGGACTGGGTCATCTGACAACATCCTTAGGCGCGAAGCTCAGAACTCCGAGAGCTGTTAAGCAGCCAGATGGCGATTTTATTCGGGGACAGTTCTCGGTGATCACACCTTAACCATGTTGTGAACCTCAATGGTGCTGAGGTTGGCGTCAATCTTGAAGCTTCGACTTCTGGGCAAACCAGCGCTTACATTTGGTGGAATAAGCGTCCGCAGGAATCAGAATACAGTGTGCTACTTGCTGGAATGTGTCGTGCACGCTTTTCATGCCTCAGTCGACGGCTTCCGTGTTCGTTGACGAATTCTGTAGCACTTCGAATTCGTGATCATGGTTGACTGTAAGGCCACTGCTTGGTGATTGGTGCTCTGCAGACTCGGCGGGAAAGATTTGTCTTTGTGGACACCGTATAATAGTCGTCGGCGACGTAGTACCGTGTGTGTCGGCGGTGTGTGTGTCGTGCTGCGCGAAGCGACGGCCCACATATTGTGGAGGTGATTGATGAGTATACGGCTGACCATGCCTATGCATATGTGAGCGAAGTGGAGTCGCTGGCGCACAAATGCGTTCCGGGAATTAGGGACGAATAATAGGAATTATACGTGGGGAGACGCCTGCGGATTGGAGGGCAGCATGAGAGAAGCTGAGGCGGAGTTGAGGTGTTCCCGTCCCGTCAGGAGTGTGGAGTTTGATCTGCACCGACGGTTTCAGAAGGAGTGACTTTCATATTGTCGTGAAAGTAATGCGGGTGGTTTTTCATGTTTTGGGACGGAACGATTTCGTCTTGCAAAATCTGCAAAAATGATAGGTCTCAGTTGGATCGCAATGGAATAGGTTTCTCGTTGGAAGGGGAGAAGTTTCGCCTTCTCGAGTTCTGAATGGGAGAAGCTTTCGTTCTGTAACATCCTACCTTTAGTAGATTGTCTTGCGACGTGAGTCATTGTGCAGTCGCCTTGGCTTCACTGAGCTTTTTTGGGTGTCCTTTTATTTTGAAACCTGGGCATTAGCTCTTCTGCGAGCGCACTTGTGCGCCACCGAGATTGTTAGGTGAAATATTCATCGTAGATCCAACACATTGTCTGTTTTGTTGATATCGGGGAACCGGATGACGAAGGAACTGTTGAAGTGAGGCCTACAGTAAACATTTGAATTGCTTCGCTGGTACGGCAGTATAAAGGAGAAAGGATAACGGACGGTGTTATTCCGTCCCTTTTTGGGATGCGCCACGCGTTCTACTCCTAAGAATTTCGAGGGGAATGTATATTTTGCCGTAGAATGACTTGCGGTGGGCAGTCGATGAACAAGTCAGCGATCTATCCTTCCCAGAGTACCAATTCACCGACCCCAAAGAGTGGAAGGCTTGGTTGGCCTGAGTGGGAGATCTGAACCAGGAACTTGGTATCGGATACATGCGACAGCCGGCACCTCCTCCGACTGTGCTATACGCGCCTATTGAAGTATAATTGCACAAGATTGGACGCTTACGGGTTAAGGATGAGAGGGTAGAAAGTGGTGCGGTAAGGTACGGGGATAGGATTTGGACAATGTATAATTCGTGTATAGAGTCTTGCCATGCTTTAAATTCGGGGTTTGCCCTTAGTAGTTCGACCAATGCGTTGGTGAACGCCCTGGTTTCTTTTGGCGTTGCATGGAGTCCGGTTGGTTAGTGCTCTTTTCCAACGAAACGTATTACGGGATCAACGCACCTACTTCCCGTCGAAGTGGTTGATACGACAGCAGCTATTGTGTCGAAAGCCGACGAAGCTCAGAATGTGGAGGTCCTCTCTCCTGTGGGCGGATCGTGTCATTCCGAGCGCCGTCCTCTTGATTCGTTGCTGCGCGACGCTGGTTGGGCAACGCTGGACAGTTCATCGTGCGAAGGTATAGATACACTTCAACAAACCACCTGCTTCCTGTCACCAGGTCACACTGTCCGTGTCAGGTGGACGCATAAACTGTGTTGGTTCAGCGGTCCAATGGTCCTAGAATTTCTGGGAAGCGAGAATGTTTGGCCTCGGCAGGATCGTAGGTGCAAGGCTTCTTGTTGGAAAAGATTCTTAGCTGTCAGGTAGGTATACTCACAGAAAATGTAGATGTATAGGGTTCCAAAGGTCGATGATCGACTCCAGGATAGGATTTGTATAATGTACAATGTTCTAGTAGCGGTCCGATGGGTCTTGGCAACCAATACTCTCTTCCGACAAGAAACTTCGTTCTTACGATCCAGCTGAGGCTAATGTTTCTTACAATCTTGCATTGCGGCGCGTCAGAAGTAGTTGCGTCTTCGGAGGTGAATCGCTGTTTGCATTGCGCTGTCGAAAAGCACGAGAGTCTTTCTAAACAGCACATCTACCAGGCAGTTGTTCTGAGATGACGATTCCGTACAGTTGGACAATTCAGAAGACACAGCAACATCCACCGCTGTTCAACTTCAACGTTCCAACGAACCACTTCGCCGACAATAGGGTGCCTGCAGGTAAACACTGTCTGAGTGACACTGACGCATGGAGTCAGTTGGCTCATCGGGCTAAATGCTGAATGAGCCAATTTCTCACCTCCCGATGGCTTTCCTTCACTCTCCCGGATGCGAGAGAGCGTGCCAACAGATGCCGTCGAGTAGAGCACAGTCCGTGGAAGTGGAAGTCGTTTGTCAAGGAAAGTGCAGTGCCAGCGGTGGCTCCATTTTTCATCGGGAATTAATTGTTGTTGGCTGCGTTCGCCGGCCGAAATATTTTCCACCACCAGGCGTCCTCCCGTCGTGCACACAGTTTGTTCGTCCGGCGTCTAGATGTCAGCTTCGCGTTGCTAGCTGGGGTGGGAGCTTGTGACCTTGTGTGATTCATTGGAGGAGACTCCAAGATTTATTCGCTTCACAGGTGCGAATCCCTTTGTTAGTGCTAGACAGGACAGGCTGTTCAGCATATGCTGAGACGGATGCTGGAGGTGCCGACGTGAACTTAGATTTATCTACGCAAACGGCGCAAAACACGAAACACGGAGTTGTTTCGAAAATTTCGCACAGAACTTTGTAACACCTGTTCTAATGATGTCGCTTGTACTTGACTCTCAGTCTTTGAAGAAAGCGATCTCACTGAACCTGAAATTTAAAGGATAAAGATAGAGGTCAGCGTTAGTCGTTGCCTATGCCCTTTAGAGGACGCGCCACGTCTGCTGCTTCTACGGGATGTCGTGGAAGAGATTTGAATGCGTATTTGGCCAAACAATGACTTGTTGTGGCCAGCCGATGGACATGTCAGCGTTCTGCTCTTCCAAGGTACCAACTTACTGAGCCCGCAGGGAAGGAGGATTTGGTTGGCCTGTGTGGGAAATCCGAACTAGGAACCTTGAATCAGAGTGCACTCGACAGCCGGCGCCTCCTCTTACTGCGCTACCACGCGCTCTGGAAAACATTAGCAGCAATAACTTGACACCACTTAATCCATGCCAATAAGCTGCGCATCTACCACCTCATCCACGTCCGACATGTTGAAGGCGCTCCGGAAACGGTTAGGTTATTCTGATCCGCCCGTCTGCGGTCAGTCTGAAAGCGCGCTTAGTCGTTTGAGGCAATGCTGCTCGATCCGTGGAGACGCAGAGAGGCTTTGTCTTTGGGTAACTGCTGTTGTGGTACCCACAAAAATAAGTTCACCGATTGTCATATCCTCTCATCTCGGACCTCAATATTGGTGTTCAGAGTGTTTATAATACTTCTCTGCCACGAGGTTGTTGGATGGAACTGGTGAATTCGCCATCCGAATATAACAAGACTGTCGAAACATCAGTCAAGTGAATGGTTGAACTTAATATCCTCGTAACACAGAAGTATTATTTAAAAAAATGAATTCACCATTGCTTGCGAGGGCATGAAGAACTGGTCAAACGAATCCCCATTTCTTCAATTTGAATCTCCATCTTTTTTTTACATTAGTTTGTGTAAATGCGATGGAATTAGAAAGGTGAGAGGAGTGCTCTGGCCATCTAGCCTTCCTCTGATGCATGATCTGAAAATTGGCGCCAGGAGTTTCTCTGGATGGCGAAATATGTGCCTTCTTAAACGAGGTTTAAATCTATCCTAGTCGGGGAGGGGGGCAACCCTTAGGCGACAGTTGTGTGTGCGCTACTTCACGCCTCACTGTCACATCACTTGAATTTGTCCAAGAATCGTCAATATATGCGCAGCAGGTGAAGCTCTTGGACAACTTCAAGGAAAGAAATTCTGAGCAATGGTTCCGTGTGCCCTCCCCTCCACCCTCCGACTAGGATAGATTTCAAGGTCTATTAGTTAGGTCGTCGGGCGCCGATAGCTCCGCGCTGCTCTACGGCTGAAGCATAAATGCCGCCTTTGTGAATGCTCTCATGGTATGGAAGGGACAGACATTCCTATCATTTCAAAGGGGTGGAGTGGTGCGTGGCGTATCTTCCACCATTTAGCATTACTCGCCGTATTGTGACCATTCCCGACGTCTTATAGCGTCTCTCTGTTTCAGAGATCCCTAGTATTTTATTCTTCATAAAGCAATCTCCGCGTAAGCGTCAGTGAGTAATGGCTAATGGTCCTAGACCGTCAGTGGACAATGAACGAACTCGGCATGGCTGTCTAGCAGTTCAAATGAGTCCATCAACAGCCGGCATACCATACTCTTCCCTCTTCCAGGTGTTGATGACGACGCACTATCCTCATGTTCGCTGGAGTCGCTGCCATCGGTGGTGGGCAACCGAGGTCTTCGTGAACGCCGCGCCTCCACGTCCGCCAACGACACCTTCGCAGCGTTGACGCCAGCGGACGGGCTCGGACGTTCGTTACTTGCAGGACCGTCGCCGGACTACTCGTCTCATTTTGTGCTCTCCGGCCTGGTCGGAGATCCCGCCCATATCAATGAAGCGTTTTCTAAGTAAGCCGAGCTGGCCTCCGCTAAGGGGTATCTACTTTGAGACATAATGCCGTCATCAACACGGGTTCCGTTTCAGGATGATAGACGACGTCCGTTGCGAGGACACCGCTTGTCATCGTGCAGCGGCTACGTCGCTCTCATCGTCCATGTCATCGTCGTCCGTGTGCGACTCGGTCCCACTTCCCGATAACGTGATCATTCTGGCCGACACCCACACGTGGAGTGTGCAGGTGGGTTTTCCTTCTCAGCGCTGCATGTCCAGATATGAACTAGACGCCTGCAGGTGGCATCGAATGAGGGATGGGGTGAGGTGTTCTCGCCGTCAGAGGCAGTCGTGTCGATGCTGGAGCAGTTCTGTGACCTGTATCGCGTCGGATACGCTCCGAGGCTCTTGATCAGCTACTTGGAGGACTCGCTTTCAGACGTGCTGAGCAAAAGCCTAAGTCTTGTGGAAATAGTGAGTTTTGATGTGGTCAACGGTTAATTGTCTTTTGTCCCCGATCCAAAATTTATGCACACGAATACTGTTCCACTGCGCTGCCTACTCATTGCGCAAGACCGTTGTTTGCCTAGGTTCTAAAATAAGTTTTTCGAGGATTAAGCGTTTCATAATCCCCTTACTGGAGGAATCGTCTTGCGAAGCGTCGGCGAAAAGTGTGGCCGAAACTCGACTTTCCACGAACACAACATTTCTCGTGGTTTTGTGGCGGGTCTCGGGGAGGGTCGTCTAAATCGTCGCGTATAGAGAAGGCACGCGAACCATTCTCGTTCGGCTCTGGTATCGAAGCCTCACGAGGTCCTGCGTTTTATTTCGTTTGGAAGTGCTCCACTTCGGGTTATTTTCCGAAAAAAAAAGTTGAAAAAAATTCAGGAAAACAGTTCTAATGCGAGACATATTTGAACGAAATAGGATGATCTGCCACCTTACAGTTAGTGCACAGCCTGTGTAACTTTTTTTGAACTGCTTGAATGGTCGTCCTTACAACCCTTACACCTTAAGGTTAGTTAACGAATAAATGGGTAACGGTGGGCATATCTGTTGCGCGATGCACCACGCATTATGCCTCAACGGAACATCGTAGAGGTGTTTTGGGTACTGTTTGGGCTGTACCTTGACCTGTGGTGGCGAGCCGAACAAGTTAGTGTTTTGTCCTTCCCAGACAGGTCTGAATCAGTTACCGACCCCGGAGGGATGGAAGGTTTGGTTGACCTCGACGAGAAATCGGAATCACGAACCTGTCGCTGCGAAAGAGAAAAATGACGAGTCTGTCGCCATACCGCGTCCCTGCAGGTTAAGGCGAGGGAAACGGGAAAACCATTGTCTTACATAACCTTCCGGTTCAACCATCCACCACTAAGGGCGATGTATGACAGTGGCTTTGTCGTAGTTCCGGCTTACTTCGTTAGTTTTATTTCAAACTCTACAGGGATGGGCGCTACTGAGTCGCTCAGGCAACACATGGTCATCAGTAAACGGGGTTTTTATTCTACCGTCGCGGCGCAAGTATAATTTAGGCCCTGGGGCCTGCTCATACTCCCGGCGCAGTGACACAAATTATACCTAACAAGTATAGTCTCCAAACTTGCGGTGAGCTTATGCGATGAGATCTTCACAGGATGTGGGGTGCCGTATGAGGAGTCCAACACCATAGTTAATTTTTCGGAATGCTCTTTTGTGGACGAAAAAAGGCGTGTGAAAACGTGAGCGCGAAATTCACCACGCCCTCCTGCCACCCCGCCAAATGTGGTCGGTTGGCGCATTGGATAATAGCGATGTCGCCTCTCGGGGCGTGCCGAACGGGTTTTATGGTTCAGTCGCCAGGGTTTTTGTACGATCATAAGAGTCAATTTGCGCGCGATTAGTGCTTATAGTAACTAAATGCAACGCTTTTGTGCCTTTATTTGGCTCTCAATGGATCGCATTTGCATTGTATCATATTAGCAACGATACCGTAAATGCACCCAACACACACACACACACACACACACCAGGGATGAGCGGGTAACAAAATTTTCAAACCCGGATAACGGATAACGGATAATTTTGCCCAAAAATCGCCGGATAACGGAAAAACGGATAACGAACAAACAACAAAAATAAAACTGCGCTTATACTGCTCTAGTTTCAACATCAGACATGGAACGCAACTGCTGTCAAATTATGAGCCCTTTCTAACGACTTTAATGGAGTTTTTTTTAACATAGTGCAGTCACCTTAACAAAGCCCTATCGGTTTCTCACGAAACTTCAGTAAAAGAAACGCTTCTTCATTGCCATCCAAACCGATGTCGAGTTCGAATTGCGAACCACATTTCCTTCACCAGGTTCCGCGAACTCCTATCAAACTCATCAGGGAGGACAAGTAGCAAGACCACGAAGCTGTGAAACGAAAACTGTTTTGCAATCTCTACTCTTCTGATGTTTCGCTATGATCACCTTAATTTAAGTCTGGAAAGGATGAGGAGAGATTGAGAATTTGTTCATCCAAGCACATTTTCATAGTACGATTTATAATTTTTCATATTTTTGCCGTTTAAAACGAATTGAAAGAACGAGAGAAAGGATGCGTAAAACAGCCCAACTAATCGTATGGAAGCATTCATAAGTCGCTCTTGGAGGGAGAGAATGTGAGACTCATTCAGCTCTTATTCACTCACATTTCCTCCATTGAACAGCAACTTGCCGGCATTTTGTAAGTTTCCATTGTTGGGTTGTTTTACTGATCAATCGTCAGGTTTTCTTTTTGAATTAAGGCTATCACCAAACAGAATGATGCTTGGATGAATGGCTCCTCCGGCGCCTCTTGACTTTTCTATGCTAAGCCGACTCAGCCGAATAAAGTCTGCATAACAATCTTGGTTTCGCAGCTTCACACGGATCGATACTCTTGTTCGACAGTATCCCAAGGTCTAAGAAGAACGTGGAACGAGATGGATGAAATACCAGCTTTCTACAGGCTACCCACTAAAAGCCATTGCGCAATCCTAATGCAGAGGGATCTGAAAATTAGAAAAGCGGAAGTAGAATGTCCCTGAAAGGCAATCTTAAATTAAAATGAAGCTCCAACATGCGCAGCGGGGAATCAGTTTAGGGCAGTTCAGTTGCACTATTTAGATTTTTAATAGAGAGGTCAAGGCAGCGTGTATGCATTCTTGGTCTGCATATGGCTTGTGGTGAAAAGTTCATGAAGAAATCTCATAGTAGCTCATAGTAGGTTTCATAGGTACATGGTATAAATGAACGACTCTGGAAGGATGGAAGTTAGACGTCTTTCCAACTACGTCACAAGTGCCTGAAGTCACCCACCTTCTAGATTTAAATGCCCTCTATTGTTGCTCGCGAACACTTCTACATATGATTATGAAGCTTCCACAGCTATGCAATACCACGCCCAAACCTGGGTATCAGCCAATTTGTTGTTCGTTATCCGGCCCAAAATTGCCGGATAACGAACAACAAAACGGATAGGCCAAAACCCCCCGGAAACCGGATAACGGATAACGGATAATTCGCTCATCCCTGACACACACACTTCATGAAATAGGTTTAATTCCGGTAAATACTTAACACTAAGAAATTCTTTTTCACCTGAATTTGCTACACAAATGAAAGCACAAAGAGCTATATTTATCCCCCCATATTTTACTTATTAAAACCATTAATCGTGTACAAATTGACACACTTGATCACGCAAGCACATAATAATAACGACCCGATATGTGCAAAAACCTTGACGACAGCGGGGACCGAACCATAAACTGCACTCGATGCGGCCAAGAGACGACATCGCAACCCGCTGCGCCAACCAACTACATTCGCTTAGGTGGCAGCAGGGCGTGATGAACCTCGCGGTCGCGTTTTGACACACCTTTTTCGACCACAGAAGAGCGTTCCGAAGCAGTTGATTATGGTTCTGGACTCCTCACGGGACCCCACTTCCTGTAATTCCATTGCATAAGGTCATCGCAAGTTTGGAGGTTCTCCTTGTAAGATCATTTCATAGCCCGCGACGGGAGCATGCAGTCAGTCACTCGCGCAAAGCCCTCGAATCATTCAGCGCCTAGCGGTCGTCAGGAAAGGCGATATGTATGCTTTAACACATTTGTTCAAGCCTGGAACGGCTGGTAGAGAGACCATATGTTGTTACACGATGTTCTGTTCAGGCAAATCTCTTGCGCCAGGCGGACTCGAGCCCTTCATCTTCTGCTTTCTGGGCAGCGATGCTTCGCCTTACACCACCGGCTCTGTTTGACGGCACGTAACACTTAAGCACTTAACCGGTTCCATGCTGATAATAGCGGCCGGTCCATCACGATGTCACGGGTGGGTGCTGACAAGGCGCGAGAATATCGCGGATGTTACATGCGGTCAAACAGAGCCGGTGGTGTAAGGCGCGGCGTCGCTGTCCGGAAAGCAGAACGTGCGGGTTCGATTTCCGCCTGGCGCAAGAGTTTTGGTCGCAACAAGACATCATGTAACAACGCTGTGTATGCTTTGCCTGGGCGACCAGTCGCTCCAGTGACGGACCATAAATGGGGCCTAATACCAACTGTTCCCCCGGCGAAAATGGATATGTACATATTGCGCTTGTGGCCATTTGCTATCGTCGCCGCATCGCGGCTGATCGCATTTAAGTGCCTGGTGTTAAGAGGCGAAACAGTAGGCGTTCGGTGATGATGATGGAGCCTTGCCGCTGCGATCAGGGGCAGAATTCGTCAACGACTTACGCAATTTAAAGGAGAAAATACAGCCGAAATCCCATGTTGATAAGCCGCACTTTCGGGAATTTCGACTGTCTTTTCTCCGTTAAATTGTTGTAGGTCGTTGCTGAATCCGGCCCCAGAAGTCGATGCTAGTAACGCTGGACCTGTTGCAGGTATCGCGTGGCTCGCCGTCGTCTCAGAGCCCGCTGTCACCGGAGCGCGTCCGCTCCATAGTGGACTGCGACCACTCGGACCTGCGGCTCATCCTCAACGTGGCCTCGGTCTACTGGCCGTCGGTTCTGGCCTCAGTGGCCTGACGACGTGCCGACGAGTGGCCGTCTGTCAAATTCCTCCCAGATCTCGTCTCGACTCCCGATGCTCATTGTTCACAGAGGCGTCGTCGGCCCGTCGGCGCACCCATAGCCTTATCCTTCACATATGCGGTTGTAAGCCCCCTGCTGTTTAATTTATTTCGAGGTTTGCTCGGTTTTAGCTCGCGACGGGGCGACCACGTGCGTCGCCCATCTGTACATACGTCACATCACGTCTTCGAGTTGCTTCGTTTCTTTCCCTTTCTTTCACCTTTTCACATTCACACATTCTTCTTTCGATTTGAGAGTTCTATCAGCCGAACCGTCACCCCCCGTCTGTTCATCGAGATTCTTACGTCAGCACAACTACCATGACCGCGCGCGCGCGATTAATCGTGGACTGTCTATGCTTCCATGCGTGTATGCATGTATGTGTGTGTGTTTTATAGTCGATGATAACTAGGCAGCAGCTGAGTATTTATATAGGGCTAGTAGTGTACATAGAGAGCGTTATACAATATATGTTATGCACATTCTATGGCGAACAGTACGCGCGCCTATGGGTTGTTTGGAAGAGCACACAGAGAATGCTCCGCCACTTCTTGGCCATCCTGATGAGCTCCCTGAGAAACGGTGGATTTGTCATCTTCATCTTCTTCTTCATCATCATCGTTGTCATATATCTTTACGCGACAAAAGACAATTACGGCGATCTATAGCGAGTATGTCTATCTATCCATCTATCTATTGTAGCGCAGATATGTATGCCTAGGCAGCGTTAGTCGTTAGCGTGAGAACACGGGCTACTATGGGTGGGGTCGGGGTTTCCCAATTTGGAAAACAGAAACGGCTTGAATTCTCTGGCGTTGTTAGAGGGAGAGAAAGTTTGACAGACTTCAGCGTCCTGCAGGCTTACTCCACACCCACCTAGCCTGGACAGCACGATTTCTTTCGGGCGATAGGGATGTCTACAGAGGTGACGATGGGTGACCACTATCGCCTTTGTTGATCGTTCGCCGGCTACAGAAGGGAAGTAAAATTTACGGAAATTACCGAAGTCTTGGAATGCGGAAGGCTCTTACAGTGTTAGACACCTCCCTGGAAGAAGCTTAGGGTCCACCATCTGCTCCGGGCAGTATAAACGCATACTTGAAATAGGCGTGTAGTGCCGAAGGAAACTGTGAACGAGGCCTCTCTGCGCTTCCCAATTGTCAAGTGTCGATAGGAAGATGTGTAGGAAGTGTGCGATTCAGCTGTGGCGACCATTGGAGGGCGGTGAGCTTCTGGAAGCGCTCCCCTGTAGATCAGAGCTGATTTCTACACTTTGTGCTTATTTTCCCGTCATTAATTGGCGTGAAAGGATTCATTGTGTAGATGTTCCGAAGCTCCTAGCATTGCCTGCTTATCCCGCCCATGCATTTAAGCTCTCCGGATCCCGGGGCGGTGTTTTTGAGCTGCGACAGGGAGCTAGATTGCTTGAAAGCGGATCTTGCACCTGTGCCCGACAACCGGTGACCACTTCTGGGTTATTTTGCGACTCATCCACATCTGAGACCAGATTCATCAACCGTTTACCGGCCTCTAGCGGTGAAAATACCTCCAAACCTAATGCTGATGAATGTCATATCAGGGAGAGGGCGGTGAGCGGTTGATGAATCTGGCCCCTGATGAGATCGATTGTCGATTTATCTGGTGTTCTTCAACGGCCGACCATGTCAGGACCAGTTTGTACCTGCAATCGACGAGAAGTCGTTAGCGTAGTTCATGCCGATCGATATCGATTTGCTGCGCCGCAGCAGTCGATTCGTATGGAGTGCGTGGCGACTTGTCGAGTATAAACGGGAGCCTCGACGTCCTAGGTAGGGCGGGGAGCGCGTGTCCAAAGGTGGTTGAGTCATGCGGCTAACACTGTCTATGCATACCTACGTGTATATCGATGCGATGTCGGGTGACGACGTCGTTAATAATAATAGCGTTGTATGTATGAATTGCGTCGCTTGTCGTCGTCGGCCGACCATGTATGTGCTGAGATAAGTTAACACTGTTGATTTGTAAGCGTCCGTTCGTATCCGCTCACACTGCCATGTCACCCTCAAACGTCCGTTCTTATCATGCGCACGACATAGCTGCCGCCCGTGTCCGCGGGAACGCGTGGAGCTCAGCTCGCTCAGCACACACGGACTCTTTCTCCTCTCGTGCACTCCCCCGTTCGCTCAGCTCCAAAGAGCCGCCGTTTGACGCCGCCGCGTTTCGTGTACAGACTGTATGTGACCAGCAAGAGATTTCTATCGTATTGCCCCCGTTCCTCCGCTTCTCGTTCTGTACATCCAGCGCGCGCGCATTGTTGTCGTTGTTTTCTGCTCTGTTCGCGCGAGTACGGACGTTGTTTGTAATTTGCTCCCGCCTTACCTATGTGTACGCCGCGCGGCGCTGCTTCGCCACCACTCCGTTCGCAGTTGTGCGGAGAGCGCCCCGGCGCGCGCGTCATCCTTCGTGTCCCATTGAGCCCGGTGCAGTTTGTTCCCCATCACCACCGTTCAGCCACACACGTAGCGTTTCTGCGTTTGATTAGTTTGGGAGATGTACCATGCATGTACTATTGACTGTTCGTTGAATTATTAAAGAATTATTAATACATGTGTGTTATTGTGCAGCAACAGAGAGAAGAGAGTCGATCCATTCGTTGCCGCTCGCCATCGAGAATCTTTGCACCAAAAGCAGATGTATCATACTGTTTGGGACTGCGGAGGTGTTGTCTGGATTCGTAACGTCAACAGAGACAGCTAGGGATTGGCACTTGTTGTCTCCGGCAATCTTGTATCAATCGATTTTTTGTTGGCAACACTCGAACCTGGGTAATTAAGCATTCTTTGGGGTGGTCGCTGGCGTCGCTTAGTTACCTCCCCAAGGGTAGGGCTTAATTGTGCAAGTCTAATAACGCGCTACCGATGGTGGCCGCAACAATTCCTGGTAATTTTCAAAGGCTTCGGCGTCATTTCGTCAAGTATTGGAGTACAATTGGAAATGACTGTAGCTGGTACAGTGGCTGATATCGAGAAGAGAGAATGTAAGCTCTCATAACGATGTTTTGTTGTCATCAAAACTCTGGTGACAGACATGACTCGAACTCGCACCTCCTGCTGCTCGACGCCATAGCGAATTTCAAAGACTGAAGTGCTTGCCACGAACACCTCTGGAGCATGGAAGAGAATACCTGTTGAGGTAAAGGATAGAGGATGGCGTTAATCAACCCCTTTGTGGGATGCTCCTCGCATTACCTGCGAAATGTTGTGGAGACAATTTTACCGCGTATTTGGCCATACGGTGATTTGCGGCGGCCAGGCGATAGGCAAGTCAGTGTTTTATCCTTCCCAGACGAGTTTGATAGCAATTCAAAGACTCTGGAAGACCATAAGGCTCGGTTGGCCTGGCGTGTGATTCGAAACAGAAACGTAGCAAGCGACAGCTGGCGCCTCCTCAGTTTGCGCCGTCACGAGCAGTGCACCGGTTATGAAGGTAAACAGGTAAATGTATCCGAATTGAGAGCGCTCGTTAACGCCTGCCGTACGACTCTCAGTGAAGCTCGCTCGATTGGTGCATTGCGGGAGCTACGCTCTTTACCGTTATACCAGCCTCTCTTTCACTGTCATAACTTTGGCTCTTTGCGATGCGATGCAATCCCCATACCATAGTTCTCTGAAAATAAACAGAACACAAGACAGTAACGTCGAATGGTACCGGTGGGCCAAACTATGCGCTAAAATTTACGATGTAGAACACATCGGAGTGGCGACGAGTTGAGGAGATCTTCAAGGATTATGGTGTGGACCGAGATGAATTTGATCGATTGCCTGTCTAACGACAGGTGTTAGTAGAATACATCGAAGGCGCTATTTGTAAGATAATTTGCGGTAGTTCAACTGAGTTAATGAGCACATAAGCATTTTAAGTCTAATAACAAATGCTCTTTGCCTCCTATAAATGCGTAGAGTTCACGTGTATGTTGTACATGGACCTCATTAGGCAATAATCACTACATATAAGAACTGTGATGAATGTAATAACAGCTCTGAAGTTATAGTAATCTCCTTTGTTGTACTGTTGCTACATTATTGCCGTAGTGAATAGTAACTGTTAGATCCAAAAATTACATTCGTAGATATTATCATTCGTCCGACTAATATCCAAACACTTTTAATGTATTCAATTGAATCATTTCTATCAAGACCTACAGCTCAACTGGTTCCATGCAGATATCAGCGGCCGGCTCATCCCGATATACGGGTGAGTGCTGATGGGTCCCACGAGGTGTGGATGTTGCGCTCGATCAAACAGCGATGGTGGTGTAATGGCGTAGAGCATTCCCGCCCGGTCAGATGGAGGTGCGGGTTCGAGCTCCGCCTGGCGCTAGAAGTTTTGATCGCAACAAAACATCGTTGTAACAACTTTCAATGTATATTCGGTAATCTTTCTCATGCATACTTATCAGTAATATTATAAGTAGGTAAAAGTATTATGTAAAATCAATATCAAGCGTATATCTAGACGGAAGAAATTCTTTATTAAACGCAAACTGTTCTATTGTACATTTTTTTTCAAAATATAAAAGTGTTGAATCCTCTATAATCGCGTTAGTATTACCACCTTGTTGGACCCTTTAAACTGTTTATTTACCACTTTTACAAGTTGGACACTCTACTAAGCAAGCCTAACGCTTTTGAAATCAACCGAACATCTTCCAAGCCAAAACGAACTCCTTTCACACGAAACTAGAGAATTTCCAAAAGAGAATAATTTATTGTTCAAGGAAAATTGTAGTATAACTTTCTTTGAAGTGTTAGTTCACCATTCCAACAATTGAACACATTATTTGAAAATATATTTATGGAGTTATCATTTTAGAGAAAGATAATGATTTGAAGCTTTTTAACTGGAGGAAGGTGGCCATTTTTAGTGCTAAAGGTAAAGATTGCGCCATGCATTCTTCCAAGACGTCGCGAATTTTATTCGACTGATAGCAAAATTTCTCTTTGCACCTGTAAGGGATAAAGCTAAGAAAACTGTAAGGAATACACATATCCTCACTTTGAGCTTCATGTAAGCAGCGTTTACGCTATTAACCAATTAAAAATCTGGGCAAACTTTTCGAGTGAATGGCGCGATCTCGTCTTTTGATGCAATAAACAATTGCTGCCTTGTTGCACTTAAAAAAGTTGTAAATTTTCACGGAAAAATAAAAATTTTATAAAATTACTACACTCATTCGGATAGCTGAATACGAACGATTTCAAAGAAAGCTGCAGCAAATGTTCCTCGAACAAAAATTTATTCCAACTGGCTTGAACAGTCTGAGGTTTAGCCTTTAAGAAGATCGTTCCCATTTGGGAGACGTTCACTTTGACTTCAGAGTTATCAAGCTTGCTTGGGATAGCCTCTGTTTTAGCGTGAAAAGTATCAGTTTGAGTGAAAATTTTACATATGTTACTTATCCTAATTGTGAATTATCAAGCGAAAATTCATCATGTGGATAATGTGCTGTATTTTACAAATTCTATACGTAGTGGTTGGAAATATAAATCGCTGTAAAAAGATTTAATATCTTTTATAATTAGTAATGAAAACCTTTTATTGGGATTGTACATTGCTGATGGAAATTATTTCATTGTTCTTTCACTCAGGCAATACTACGAAGACCATCTCGCGACTCCTTTAATAATATATTCATTGAACTACCGTTTCATCGGACATGCTAGGAATGTAGGGTTGCGGTCTTGATCGTTTACACAAAAATCATAAAAAAATTGTTTACTCTACCAGAAAGAACGTTATAAGAGTGTTCAAAGTCTGCTCCTTCTTTACGTACTGGCCGTTTGGATCTTCGAAATCGTCCAAACTCTATGAACTCGCGATTTCTGGTGTGAAACGGTGGGTTTAGGCGAAAATAGACGCCATGACAGCACCCACTGACACGCTTAGGACGTCTTTATGGCTTTTCACTCCAGGCAAAAGATTTGATCTCGGGCGGGCTCGAACCGCCGGCCTTCTGTGTGTTAGACAGATGTGATAACCACTACACCACGAGATCGCTGGCGACGAGAGACTGCCAACAGGTGACTAGAAATGAGGGCCCGTCCCAGCACGCGTTAGGGGCTGCATTCCGTGCTGGGAGTGAATATCTTCAATATACAACTGTTGCTAGTATGTTGCGCTTTCTTAGCGGTGGCTCACTCCAGCTATAGGATGGCGTCAGAACAGTAAATTTTGGTAAGAGTTAGTAAGAAGAACGCATCATCACAGGGACGCATCATTCATAGACCGTATTGCTCTAAAAATCTTTCCCCAACTGCATCATTGCTAGACACTGTGAGACCGCCTGCCCGTCGCTATATTTGCCACCACGAACCGTCCGCTGATTTAAAATTTAAAATGAGAAAAAAATAAAATAAAAAATGAAAACATGCGAGAGTGAGGATCGTCAGGAGGTCGCAAAGAATTTTATAATGAACGCGAAATAATGAAGAGGTCAGTTTGGAGTATTGACACAGAAATGACTAATGTAGAGGCCAGCAATGAGAGTGTCCCATCTTCTGCAGTGCATGATCGCGCTGTCCAACAAAGACGAGCTCGACGAACTGCTCTCGAGCTCGTCAACAGGAGCTGACGACGAGGATGTCATAGTGGCTTCTGGTTAGGCTCCCGATCGAAAAAAGAAGGGGTCCATGCTTTCGATGGTGAATTCGTCCTCAGCGTGTTTCTGCTTTAAGCTGTTTACCAAGATTGTTAGACAGGCTTTACTTCGGCTGAAGTTTCGGCGTCTTCGCCTTCTTCGGAGCCTGGAAAAGTCGAGAACATTAGTGAAACTAATGCTAGGTTGTTCTCAGCGCTACAACGAATTCGCCTTCGTTGTAGCGCTGAGAACAACCTAGCAGACACCCGGGGGGGGGCACTCTATTATTCTGTATTAAAGGTGCCTAGATCTTCGTTGTTGACAAGTGAGAAGTGGGGACTGTTCGATTTGCGCTTTCATCGATGGCGATCACCTGTAGGCTGACCAATATGCTGGCACTCTTCGCTTTAAGCAAAGAAGATTTTCTTCTCGTGCACACTTGAAACGGAATAGCCAGAAAGAGGCGTCCGACTTAGGGGAGCGGACACAATTCCCACGTATTCCTCACGAATCAGCTATTATTAATAATGTTAGGATGGTGCACAAATAATGGCCGTTATGAGGCAATTACTGTGAAATACTAGAACTCGCTTCGAAGGAAAGCATTTCAATCGATATAATCACCAAATGAATCGACAAATTTTCACCAACGAGATGCTAGTTCAGCTGTTCCAGCAACGCACAACCTAGGCGACAAATTCGTAGAGAGCCTTTTTTGGATCGCCGAACTTCGAGACTGAAGTCTCCAGCTCACAATTTTTCGAACCAACTAGGTAGTACGTTCACATGTGGTGCGATCACCCTATGCGTTGACGATATTTCGAGTTGCTTTAGCAGCACTGGCTGAGTTTGAACCCGCGATTCAAAATTACACGAATTTCCCATTTTGAGAGCAACTGCGCAAGCGACTCGAAATCACTGAAAAAATTCGGTGGAGAAACGATAACAATTTCTTACGGTAGTGCGAAAAACATGCTTTCTAACGATGCATAACATGACAGCATTCCTTTAAGATTTTATTGAGTTATAAATTTGTTAAAGAACTTGCAAATATGTTCAAATATTGATATTAACCTTTCAAAACCTCACTACCGAATTGAATTTGCTCTAAGATTTCCTTAGACGACAATCTCTAATACATCCACTCATTGATCTCGCCCCTTTTGTCCCCCTTTTCTCATTTCGCCATAGTTAGGTCTAGTTGGAAGGGTATTGAAACCCCTCGGTGGTTTTAGGTTGTGCTGCATGCTCCTGCCGTACTGGTGATCATCTGAGAGTTTATTGCAGCCCTTTGCCTTCTTCTCAATGCTGTCGTATATTGTATAGGGCTTAGGGGTGAAATAGAACATAGCAGCTTACTGCTTACTACGACTCCTTGATAGGAGGCTAGCTACTATTAGTAATTCCTCAAGAATACTTCGTCGACAGTAGGGTCCGAATCACCTACTCTGTCGATCATCTGAGTGGCTTCAGTTTAAGAAGTACTCTCTCTGGTTAATAAGGTGATGGCGATAATGGAAGAAACCACTTCAACGAATTTTCTAGCTGTTTGAATAACCAATATGACTAGTTGATGGAGTACTCTGAATTTCCTCCACTGTTCGACTTTTTCATATAACTCTCGATTAGCATAAACCGCTTCCTGGAAGAGCGTTTGATCTCCATCGCTGCAGAGATACTGCGTATAGTGCTTAGGTGGATGTCCTTCTACAGTATCCCTCCATGTGTTCCATGAAGTCGATCTTTTCTGCGGTAGTCTTCCTAACCATAAATTTGTGCAGAGGTGATGGAGCGCTTGAGCTGCTCCCATGCACTTTTCCTTCGTTTCGCCTCGCGTGAGCTATAATACTCACCCAGTTCTCGATTTCCAAAGTTGGATTCTATAGTAATATTTGGCTTAAACGCCACTAGATCCTAGATAGATATTGGATCCGACGTCGACTAGGATAATTCGGATCCGTCATTTTTCCCAACCCGGTTATGAGGACAGTGCGAATAATGGCATTTTTGAGAAGCCTTGGACCTTACCTCGGGTATTGGTTAGTATATTATCCAAGTTCGACGTTCTTGAAACCTGGCCATATTGGGAGTAAGTTTTTCAAACCTGGTAGGGAAAGAGGATTGTAAGAACCTGGTTAGTATAATTCAGGAAAGTAGCTTTAAAAAGAACGGATGTTCAGAGAATCGAAATAACTGATTTATTTTCGTCGGATCTCATTTAGGATATCCGACTCCAGATTTCTGATCACAGTCAGTTGTCTGAATTATCCGAAAATCCGGTCTGATGAAAGTCAGCCCCATGTGAATTGTCCCAAGACCCAGGCTTCTCAAAAATACCATCGTTCGCACAACCCTTTCAATGGGGCTTGAAAAATTGACATATCCGGATTATTTCGGCGTTGGATCCAATGTCTACAGGGTACAACTAAAACAGATTGCGAAGGACGTAGCACACTTTAGAGCAGAATACAACCTCAATTCTGAAAGCACTGACTGGAGAGGTGTAGTAAAGTCGTTACGGATTGATGCCTGTAACAGTCTAAAGAGTAGTGCACAACTCTGAAGTTGCCACACGCGCTGTGCCTCACGAAGTGAAAAGGAGTCCACCAGAACCAAACAGTCAACCTTTATTTCTGTTCAATTTGTGCCTCCTCTTTTTCATAGAATGTACAATCAATAAATCAATAAATACTTATCACATTGCCGATGATTGTTTGGAAATAGAATCGTTCATAACGGAGCGAAGGAATTATTAGACCTTCCGATAGGACCGGCAGAAGACTACCACACAGCTAAAGACGTCTACCGCGAGAAGAGGGGAAGCTACGCTCCGTGGCTGTCATAAAATCATGTTCTCTTCCCTAGATTAATGTTCTGATATGTCTTAGAGAAGCTGACCTTAAAAATAACTTGGCGGGAATGACGAAGAGTAGCGGACATACGGAATGACAGTCGAGGATGGGAAACGGGGGGCTCTACACAGTAGTATTTCCAAAATCCTCGTGGGAGGTCATAGTTGGAATTCACACTCGAGCTCGGAATGCGCTCTGTTAGCGAAGGCAGTTGGGTCGAATTCTACTGAACACAGTCGAAGTTACTTGTTGGCCATAGATTTGTAGTAGTCGGCAAGAATCTGCCATGCTGACGGCGCCATGAAGCCATCCGGAGGTGTGGCTCCACTTCTGAAATAGATGGAGCTTAGGAAGACAGTTGGAGACGAGACACTTATGGCTAGAAGCATCTGCAGGAGTAGTCTTAGAATGTGGATTTCTTCCGGAGCAAACGGAAAGATAAGTCCTTCCCCAGTTCTAAAGGATGCATTACTCCCATTTGGTAGAGTTGGGGGGGGGGCAACTCGTCAGGCTAATGAGGCTTCTCAATCAATTTCAACTGCTGAAAACATCATCCAGTACAACTTCCTTTTGGGTAAACGAGCCACTCGTCAATTCGACCCCGGAAGACTGCATGATTCCTAGTTGGGTGGGTATTAATGCCCAGTTTCTGGTATACATATATGCGTGGCTCAGTCGTATAATAGCGCAGCTTCCATGCAGAAGATCTGACTTTAGTTCGATTCCGCACACAGGCCAACAGAGACAAAAGCTATGTACCAAAACGGTTCCTTACAGCATTCATTCTCGAGCCGCTAAATCTTCTAAATCTACCAATATTGGGGAAGAATGAAACTAACTCTCCGCCTTCACTTTCTATAGAACAATCCGGACAAGGGCGTATACGCGAAATGAACACCGCTGGGGGAAAATCCATCCTTGAAATATTAAAAAAAAAAACATGTTCAGTTTCTGGAGTCCTTTAAGCAACAAGTTACGGGGGGGGCTGAGTTTTCTATGGAAACGCACAGCCGCACAAGGCTCCCTTCCAAACATCTGCTTCATATGTAGGCGCGAGCTCATGTGTTTGATTCTTTGCCCTTCAGCATTTTTGCATTTTCGATGTTTAGAAGGTATTAATTGTGTGACTGTGCGCTTCCAAAGCAAACTATCAGTAAACGATTCAAATGGGACCCCTAACTCTTTAAGTTCAATGACTTTGCAAAACTGGAGCCCAGTTTTCTACTATAGGACGGGTGGAAATTCTCGCTCTGATATTCATTATCGCCGTTTAGACACACCCCTAATACCCATACCACCCTGGCGAGTTTTCTTTTCGTGTAAGCCTCAGTTCCGTCGTCGCCATGAATTCTGCGATCCTATTCATGATCGAATGCTAAGGAGACGTTTCTTCAAAGGCGTCCTCTCGACAATGAATTAAGGTCGCTTAGGGTTGCGAATTCCAGAAGGATTCATGAATAGATGAGACGAGAAACCATATTTTTAGACACTAATTCATTTATATGAGAGAATAAGATTTTCATTTCAAAAAGCGTCTGAGAAATCCTTTCCATTGGGTACCAGCAGAATCAGAGCTGCTGCTTCTATTTCCGCTTCCGCTCCCCGTCTGGTGATGGTGTTTACAACCCCTCTCTTCTTCCTCTGCTTTTTTTAACAGTAAAAAAGTCTACGCCAATTTTTGCACTGTTTACTGGAAAGTTTGCCCCGTACAACATCAAGACATATGCAGCCTTGATATTCCCACTGGTCAAAAGCTATTGTGAAGAAGCAGGAGAAGAAGAACAAAGAAACCCTAACGATTGAGAAGATACGATCCATTAGACTTTTTTCAGTCCGAAAAAACCATTTTTTCAAGATCGGTGTGAAAAAAACGCAAACAATTGCTCGTGCTTAAAACATCAAGAAGGGCTGCCGAGTGAGGGACGAGGTCACCAGCGAGAGCCGACATATGAGCGGTCAGCCTTGCAGCTTTTCCCTCTAAGCTGTCGATGTTTTCCTTGATCCTGCTTGTTGTGTGTTCTGCCCTATACTAAGGTTAGATGGGGTCTTCTAGTTCTTTCATTCTTCTTGTTCCGCTTATTAGTCTAAGTGCATGCTGGTTGTCTGCATATCGTTGTTGATTGTTTGCTCATTGATGCACCAATACAGACTCACGTGAATTTTAGCAAACAATAAAGTACGGCGATAATAAATCTCCTTTGGTTTGAAGCACGCATTCCACATGTGTAGGATGTCGTGGAAGTAACTTGAATGCGTATTTGGCTTGTTCCATGACTAGCGGTGGACAGCCGATGGATAAGTCAGATACCCATTCACCGACCCCGTGGAGATGAAAGGTTTGGATGGTCTGGGCGTGGAATCCGAACCAAGATTCAGGAATCGGAAGCACGCGACAACCGACGCCTCCTCCCACTATGTTCCTACGTGCCTATGAATATACAATTTTCTCGTTAAATTGCACACTATTCAACTCAAACTGGACACTCTTCGTAGCAATATTGACGCTTTTGAAATCAAACTGAGCATCTTCCAAACAAAAACGAACTTTTTCCACATTAAAACGGAGACTCCTGAAGACAGTTAGAATAATTTTTTATTCAAGGGAAATTTAATATGACTTTATTTCATTACATAACGTTCAAAAATTTCTAATTCACCTGCCCCAGTAAGAAACACACTGTTTTGAATTTTATAAAACAATTATTCTTTAAGGAATGCGTGGCAATGTGTTTTTTTCTTAAAGCGCACAAAGTCAACAATCATTTATTGCAAATAAGAAAAATAAGAGATTGCGCCACGCTCTCGACTAGATGGTTGCGATTTTTATTTGATTGATAGCGTAAACACTGTTTACTTAAAACAAGGGTATGAGGCTTATAACTGTTCTTGTTGCTCCACTTACAACTGTGTTACTCACCCAAAAATAATTTTTGGTACCAATCGAATAAAATCGCGACGATTTAGTCGAGTGCATGGTGCGTTCTCTTCTCTTTGAATAAGTGAATGGTTGCTGCCTTGCTGCGCTTTAAAAAAAAAACTTAATTCATTACTTTTCCTCAGAAAGTAGAAATTCTGTAAATTTTCAAACGGAGTGTTCACCTATCGGGCAGTTGAATTAAAAATGTCAAGTAGTTGTAAATTTTCCTCAGACAAATATAGTTATAACCGTCTAGAACAGTCTCTAGTTCAATCTGAAGCTCGTTTTGGTTTGGAGGATGTTCAGTCCATTTTCAAACGCGTGAGCTTGCTTAGACGAGTGTCCAATTTGACGTGAATATGGTATAAACAAGAAATATGACCAACCTCGCCAATCCCCGCATTCGCGTACCGCTGATGAAGTCGAAGTCGTCCTTTCTTGATGGGTCGAAAAACGCCATCTTTCCGGCCTAAAGAATGAGCACCTGAGATGACAAATTGAGGCCATCCCCCACCGCGTCAAACGCTGCATTGGAGGCCCTTGTGTGACTGCGGCGACACAACGTCGACTCTCCTCACACACCTTCTTGTCATAAGCGGCCACTCGGAAAGGCAGGATGTGCAGATGGTTCAGGCCGGGTGCCATTGAGAGTACCTGGAAAGCCTTTTTTTTTTGAAGAATTAGTTTTCATGATCGGCGACAAGCTGCACATAGGGTATTCCGCCAATCAAATTTTCAAAGCTTTTTATTCTCGAAAAAACTTTGATTGGAAAAATTCCCGGAGATGAACTAGAAACGGCTGACTGTTCACCTTTGCACCATGGGTCGGCTCATAGAGAAAATCGCCGGTGTCTGGATGCTGAATGCCAGCCGGATCTCGACCAACGATGTAGGTGTGCACACCGGCGGCTATGCGGGCCCTGGAAGCACACAGCTTATAAGCTGAACAAGGCCTGAACCTCAAATTAATTAGGAGTTGAACAGTTTTTAACTAGTTTATTGAAAACCGATTAAATCGGTGAGGAGACTTCAAAAAATGGACTATCCAATAGATATAATATAATTATAAGGAATGTATTATCACATTTGACGGGCGCGTGTAGCGCAGTCGGAGGAGGCGCGACTGTCGCGTGCACCCGATACCAGGTTCCTGGTTCGGATTTCCCGCCCAGGCCAACCAAGCCTTCCATCCCTCCGGGGTTGGTGAATTGGTACCAGACTTGTCTGGGAAGGATAAAGCGCTGACTTGTTCATCGGCTGGCCACCGCAAGTCATTGTATGGCCAAATACGCATTCATGTCGCCTCCACGACATCCCGTAGAAGTAGAATGCGCTGGCGCATCCCAGAAGGGATTGAGTAACGCCGTCCTTTATCCTTTATCCTTATTATCACATTTGAACAGAAATAAGTATTTGTTATATAAATATGACTACTATAATATATTAGATTTCATTCTTAATTTACTTAATTATAACACAATGGGTAATATACAGAAGTGAACGGTTGATCTATTGATTAATGTAATTTAGCTCTAAATAACACTAATTATATAGTACTATGCAGTTTCTGCATGTCTTTTCCATATACATATGCATTTTCACGTCGAAATGGAAAGATTGTTTAAAATGTTGCGAAATTTTTATTTTTTTGAGGAAAAATAACGGTTTTAGGTTTGTCTTGAAGAGCAGGAAGGCGGCCGTTTTTATTGCCAAAAAAGGATTGTGCCACTCTCTTCCAAAGCCTCTCGACTTTTATTCGATTGACAGCAAAATTTCTGATTGCATGGAGTTTGATACCTGTTAACGATACCACAAACACCTGTAAAAAGCACAAATCACTTTGATGGTTCATATACTTACATGATGTAAGTCAAATATTATTTACCCTGTCAAAGAAATAGTTTCGGCGAACTTTTCAGTGCATGGCGCGATCTGATCTTTTAATGCGCTATATGCTTGCTCCTTCGCTGTTTTTATGTTTCTTCGCTTCCAGTTATTATTTTCTCTCACAAAATAGAATTTTTCAAAACTGTTACACTTATTGGGCATGTCAACTAAAATTTTTTAAAGAATCTTATACCACAAGTTCCTTGAACAAAAAATTATTCTAACATCTTATTGAATCTGCAGTTTGAGCTGCCCCAAGGTCATTTCGATTTGGAAGAGTTTGCTTTGATTGCAAGAGTCTTAAAGCTAGCTTAGAAGAGTGTCCAATTTCATATTTGCTGTTATTGTTGTTACTATTGTTGTTATTATTATCACGTTTGAGGTTAAAATAATGCTATCGGAATTTCCGGATTGTTTATTTATCGATTAAAAGGATAAAGGACGGCGTTACTCAATCCCTTCTGGGATGCGCCAGCGCATTCTACTTCTACGGGATTTCGTGGAGGCGACATGAATGCGTGTTTGGCCATACGACTTGCGGTGGCCAGCCGATGAATAAGTCAGCGCTTCACGCACCAAATTCACCGACCCTGGAGGGATGGAAGGGTTGGATGGCCTGGGCGGAAAATCCGAATCAGGAACCTGGTATCGGGTGCAGGCGAACACCGGTGTCTCCTCCGACTGCGCTACACGCGCCCATTTATCGATTAGCTAATTTTAATTCTATTCAATACAGTGCTTTGAACTGACCTAGCGTGCCACTGCACCTCGGTCGGACCGGCGTAGAGCATCGGCGAAGGGAATATGGACAGCACCGTCCACGAGGGATCCAGCACGCCTTCAGCAATCACGGCTTCGTGTTGACGCATTCGAACCGACAACGGCACATCGTCGTCTTTCGTCCAACCGCCTGAATTTTACGGGCCTTAATTCAAGTCCACCCTTTGGGTAAAGGCAGCCCTCACCTAATGGATGGAGGAGCAGCATGGGGTTTCGGTACTTCTTCAATAGCTTCTCTCTCGTGTCTCGCATCAGCAGCGCGTGGCCGTTGTGGATTGGATTCCGCAGTTGGAATACGAACACTGCGTCGGCTCCTTAACAGAAGGATAGAACACCGTGCCCATAGCGGGTGCCAGCATTCAGCTCACCCTTCTCTTCGAAGATCTTCCGCAACTCGCTCGGCGTCTTTCTGAAGCCGTTGAGGCCGTCGTCGAATGTGATTCGTTCCAAAACCTGGAGTATAGCTCTTCATCATTGAGGTAGAAAGCAAACGAGAACAGGCATTCGGACACCTATGCTGCTGCAGCGAATCAGCAGGTTCTTCCAGCAACGCCAGTGCACCTACCTTCAAGTCACCTCCCAAGCACCATGGTCCACTCGACAGGACCTGGTCAACGGCTGGATGTCGGCGATCGGAGAACGCGAACTGTCTCGCAACTCGTTCCTCTCGTCGATGTGCGAATACCTCTCCATCGACAAGCACTGCGAGAACCGCGCCATTCCGTGTCAGCGCCACCGACTGGGAAACCTTTTCGCCTAAAGTAGCTAAATTTCAGAATGAACTGGCTATGAAGAGAGGAATAATTAAGATTCACTAAACTCATAGTTTGATTCCAGGCGTAAGTAATACCGTGTGGAAAACTTCGGTTCATCCATCGCCTACAGAAATAACTGCGTATAGGGAATAAAATGATAAAGAACAGCGTTTCCTCTGGGAGTGCGCCATGCACACCACTTCTACGAGATATTACTGGGACTTCATGAATGTGTATTTAGTCTTTACAATGACTTGAGTTATAACTGAGCGCATTATCCTTCCCAGACAAGTCCTTACCAATTCATCAATATCCGAAGGATGGAAGGCTTGGTTGCCCGGCGAGACCCGAGCCATGAACGGCGCAAATAGGTGCCGGGCGGGGGGGGGGGGGGGTTGGGGGTCACTTTGTAGGACAGCCCTATACAACGTTTTGTGCTGTATGAAACTAGAAATTTTATGCAGCACTGTGTTCTACCCCTACGGTAAAATGGTGAAGGCCGTTTCTGATGTAATTAGATATCGTGCCTATTTATGGTAAGGCGGATATCCATTGAGTAGAAGGTCACCCCCGGGCCTAGTCTTCCCTTAACCCTTCCCTAGTCTTCTTCCTAATTCGTTGATTCCAGAGTGGTGCTATGCTTCAGTGATTTAGTTGCAGAAATGGACACCCTTTCCTGAGAGACTACTCCGCGCCGCGCCACCATTCACTTTCCTTGTAATCCACAGGTCCTCGACCTACCCCGACCCCCTGTATTTACGAAGAGCATTCTTATGGTTAGTATTGACATCAGCAGGATCACTCTTCGCGGCGCCCTTCCCTCCTTCCTTTAGGATCGCGTAGTCACTTGCCGAATGCTGGAAAACCTTAAACTAACTCTGATCCTCCGCCTGCCATGGATATGCCCGCATCATTTTATACGTGGTTTCCTCAGCCTCATGTGACTTGCTGTTGCACTCGTCAGAGCGCCTCAGTTCCTCATCTCACGCGCGTTACTTACCACTACAGTAGCACGGAGTATGGAAGGCCCACCCACTGTCTTGCACAGCCTTCCATTGAGTTCTCTTCAGAAGCGCCAGTAGGGGAGGTGCAGAGTGCATTTCATGAACTTCTGACACGTCTACTGTCACTGCTGCTTCTCTAATTCCCTCCAGGTATGTTACCGTACTTGACTGATCTTTTTCTATTCTTGGGAAAACCTATGAAGGAGACCAACGGGGCAGCCGTTTAGTCAGAACCTCGCTTCGATATGAACGAAAGAAATCTTTGGTGCATTTCAGGGTAACTGTGGTAGCCATGGTTGATGACGTTAAGTGACGTGATAAGATCGTGATAAGTGTATATCTGTTTGGTTATGTGCTCTTGTTAGGGCTACCTCCTCCCATATGAAGTTATGTGTTTGCATTGCCTAGGAGTAGTCTTTGATTGCGTTTTTTAAAGGAATCTTTTATTTTTTAAAATTCTGTTTCTCCGTACCGCCATATGTATTTCAACATGTCTCCCTTCCATGCCATCGCCCGCGGTGCGTACCATTTTAAAGAGGCCACTGAGATACAGGGCCGACCTGGAACCGTGTGCTTGGAAGGTCGTGGAGCTAGCGCATTTTAGAGTTCACGAACATTATGTCTTTACAGCAAGATCATTCTTTTATATAGGCTTAAAGGCTTGTAGGCTTGTAGGCTAAAAAATCTACTTCTTCTAGCTCGTGGTCTATGTTTCAGTTTTTTCATGTCGCGTTTTTCCAGTTTTTCTCTAAGAAACGCTTCCCTCCACGGAAGTTCTCACCAGCTTGTTTCTAATCTTTCTTTTACTTGCCACAATTGCTGCTTTACAATTGTGATTTGTGCTTTACATGGGCGCACTGCAAGGAGTAATAAAAAGAAATATTCACTATGCACTTAAGTGGCGCGAAAATCCTCACCGACGCAAATCCGGCTCTTCTGTTCGTCTGTGATCGGCAGCACTATTGGTACACTCTGATTCACAGGCTCATCCATTGGCCATGGGTCTTCGGCGCCATCATCCTGAATGAGCGAACTATCGGTGAACCAGTTATGTTCAAACATCTGGTGGGGCTCGTCAGACTTTTTTTGGGAATAAATACTCCCTAAATGGAAAGACACCAGGAGACCTTTGAAGCGCGACGGTATAAAGAAGGCGCAGGAAGATCTTAGACATCATGGTGAAGCTGACTTCACCATGATATCTAAAATCTTCGCACATATAGTGCATATATTAGGTTGTAACGAATTAAATGGCACTGGCTCGCGCCATTTTTTGGCGCGTCTTTACGCGTTTGATCAAGAACAAACCGTACCATGTGGCACATCATTTAGAATCGCAAACTTTGCTCTACCGGTGAGTAACAAATTTTCTATGTAAAAGTGGGAGAACTTTAGAGTTTTATTGACTTTTTTTTGCAGATGGACAAAAGGGTAATCCGAGGCATTTACTTGTATGAATTCATGCTGGGCACTACAGCTAAGGAGGCGTACGAGAAGATCAACGCCGCATTCGGTCAAGGATGTTCCACAATTCGGACGACGTATCGTTGGTATCAGAAGCTCCGGAATGGAGATGAGAGCTTGGAAGAACATGAAGGTCGTGGGAGGCATAGTAATGTTGATGAGGACAAGCTGAGAGATGTGGTAGAGGAGGATCCACACAAAGGTACCAGGGAGATAGCGAAGGTTCTTGGCGTCAGTCACAACACAGTTGCCCGGCATCTGAAGGAAATTGGAAAGACCAAAAAGCTGGAAAGATGGGTGCCTCACGAGCTGTCTGAGGAGCAAAGAAACCGACGATATGAGATCTCGTCCGCACTGCTTCTACGGAACGAAACGGACCCATTCCTTGATCGCATCGTAACCTGTGACGAGAAATGGATAATGTACGACAACAGGCGACGATCGGCACAGTGGGTGGACAGCGATGAGAGCCCCAAGGTTTTTGCGAAGCCGGAATTGCACCAAAGGACAGTATGGTGGTGTTCGCTGGGAATTATTCATTACAGCTTCCTCCCTCCCAGTGAATCCATCACGGCGGAGAAGTACTGCATTGAAATTGAAGAAATGATGAAAAAGTTGAAGGATATCCGGCCGGCCTTGGTAAACCGAAGGCGAGTTCTCCTTCTGCACGACAATGCTCGCCCCCATGTAGCACGAATGACGTTGCAGAAATTGAATGAGCTGAGCATTGAAACTCCACCACATCCTCCGTTTTCTCCCGACCTCTCCCAACAGGCTACCATTTCTTCAAGCATCTTGGCGACTTCTTGGTAAGGAAAATATTCAAATACCAACCGGATGCCGAAAGTGCCTTCGAAGATTTCGTCAATTCCAGAACTTCTGATTTTAATGCTACTGGGATAAAAAAGCTTGTGTCACGTTGGCAAAGATGTGTAGAATCAGAAGGTTTTTATTTCGATTAATAAACCTGCCTACAAGCCGAGATATTAACTGTTTAAATTTACAGTGGTTCAGTGCCATTTATTTCGTTACAACCTAATAGCTAGATCTAATAGCACCCCCTAGCCACATCTAGGAGAGATAAACCCAGATTCTGTGCTTATATTGCTAAATTTCAGGTTATAGCTAACTTCTTGGCGTACAGAAACCTCCGCTAGGAACAAACTGCTAGGTGGCTACGGGCGTGTTTTAAGTATGCCAGTTCAAGCCTTTCGAGGTTTTGTTTCCTGCAGCAAACCTTTTACCGTACTTATTGGAACTGTCGCATTACTCGCGTCTCTTGTTGTTGTTGCACCTGGCTATTTCTGTGTTTATTGTTTGCAGTGTTGTGCTACTCATTCTCTTTTTTTAATATGCATTGTGATTGTATCGCACCCATCAATGAATCTTACCCATACCCCACCCAGTATCGTACCCATCAAATCAATCAAGAATAAAAATGAAGATCGATTATAGAAACTAATGCTATTAACATTTTGGCGAGCTTTTCTCATACTAGTCAGCTTTTCGCTGTGAACATACACATTCTATCCACATTTTCCGAGGGCTACTCTCCAATACTCTACTCAAAATACATGGACTCTTCTCAAAGAGACCATGGGGGCCAGAAAGGTGTACACGACCAACCTCTTCGCCGGGGAACACGGTCTTCCTCTTCAGGTCAAGCAGCTGACCGAAGTGAAGCGCCTGTAGATACTGACGTTCCCGCATGAATCCGGGCAAAGGTGTCGCCCAGCCTTCTGACAGAACCTGGAACAGCGAACCTCGTTGGCTCTGATCAGTGATTGACACCGTCCATTCCACTGATTATTCGAACCTCTGCCTTCGATGGCATCTCAGTATACACTCTTGTATAATGGCAATTCGTCGACCAGATCTCACCTGAAGCCACTGTACTTCGACTGGTCCAAGTTCTATTGTGGGCGTCGCTTTTGCCGCCTCCAGAAGTGCTGCCTTCTCCTGGACACTCTCAACGAACAACTCTCTCAGCGGAGGCCCTGACAGTTGCCGCATAGCCTGGAATTCAAGCACAAGATTGATGTATGCCTGAATGTTGGCCTTAAGACTGTAAGAAAAGTGAACGAACCTTATCTGGAATGACACCTTTCTCGTGAAGGAACTCGAGCACAGTTTCGACGCATCGATCCACATCCTCGGACTCGGTGTCGATCACCTGGAACGATTCACTGAGCTTGGGAAGTCTTACTGACTCAAAATGACCCCACGTAGATGGAACATTGACTCCAAATTATCTAAAAAGCTGTTAGACGCGAAAAAAAACCCGAAACCAAAAGCAGCTGTCTATCCTCACATCTAGCGCCTTTAGTTGAACAATGAAATGTCACGAGCCATGTAAAACATGAAAGAACCTTTCCTTGACCAAAGATCACCGTCATGCAGTATAGACATATGCCATTTTCATATCAAACTCGACATCAAACAGGACGCGATTTTCTAGACAAAATTGATCAAAGTGAACCTCTTCCAAACCAAACGAGCTTTTTCCTCATTAAACAAATAGATACTCTGTAAAATATTCGGAATAATTTGCTGTCCAAGAAAAATCTAGTATGACTTTCTTTGAAAATTTTATTCAGCTGTCCCAATAAGTAAATATACGGTTTGAAATTATATAAACATTTATGTTTTGAGGAAAATTATGAGTTAAATACTATTTTATAGCCCAGGAAAACAGCGATAATCCAATGTATCGCTATAGAAGAGATCGCGCGATGCACTCGACCGGATCGTCGCGAATTTTATTCGGTTGATAGCAAATATTTTGCTTAAGTGCAGCAGCACAGATGTAAGCGGTACAACAAGAATAGTTATAAAGTGCAGACATATCCTCACTTCACGCTTCATGTAAGCAGCATTTACACTATTAATCAAGTGAAAGTCGCGACGATCTAGTCGGGCACATGGCGCAATCTCATCATTTAACATACTAAATGATTGCTGCCTTAGAGGTCGTTAGAACAAAGTACTCATCATTTTTCCTTAAAGAATAAAAATGTGCTTTGGTTTGGGAGATGTTCACTTCAATTTCAAAAATGTCGAGCCTGCTAGAAGGGCGTCAAATTTGACGTGAAAATGGTGTATCCACCAAGTTGGTGTATCCACCAAGTTTCGCTCCAATCGCGTGTTTTTTTACCGAACATCCGGATCCCCTTTGGGGAAACAATGCTTGTGAAATGACTTGATGCCGAATTCGCCTCCGGTGATTTCAAATGATTCATTAGATTCCTAATGAAAACGGGATGCACTAGTACAGCTCACGACGACAGAGAAGTGGAGCTTGTTTTGGTTTACAGTTTGAGCGAAAGAATGCTTTCTGAGCCGATTATGGTCTTTGGATGCAACTTTCGAGAAGTGATCGAGTTTTCCCTACAACCTAATGAAAGAAGTGAGACAACACCCACCCTTTCTCCCCAATGTGGGTTAGTTAACCCCAACATTTAGCGTTTCTTCTACAACATTCTTAGGCTACAGTTACGGACCCACTCCTTAGACTCACGAGTTCAGCATCCTCTGGTGGTTCGTAAGCGCTGTCGATACCGGTGAAGCCGGAAATCTCACCGGCACGAGCTTTGGAGTAGAGTTCTGGAGAGGGAAGAGAGTTAAAATCAAGCCAATAAACGGCAAAATGGCTTCACGCCTACTTTTTGGGTCTCGCTTCTCGCACTCCTGCAGCGACGTGCTTACGTAGACCTCGAAAAATCCAAGGCTGTCCTGAAGTACGTGTGTTCAGCGGCAGAGAACTATTTCTACATGTAGAACCATGTATATCTGGCTCAAACGCATGTTCAACGTCAACGTATGATCCTCACCTTTTCGTGAATCTTTCTAGCCTCTTCGCGATCGACTCTGAACGGTGAGATGAACGACGCCAAGCACACCAGACCTTGATCGGCGAACAGCTTCGACACCTCAGCGACTCTTAAGCACTACTGTCATTGGAGGAGCACAGGAGATAGCGGAAGCGCAATTGCTGCAGAGGTCAGGAGCCCTACTAAACATAAGGCTGGACAGCAAACTTTTGAACATCAATAAGAAGAACTTGGAGCACTGTTAATTTTTGAGGCGGTTTTTTCTGATCCACAAATTGCAAATAAGGATAACGGATAAAGGACGGCGTTACTCAATCCCTTCTGGGATGCGCCAGCGCATTCTACTTCTACGGGATGCCGTGGAGGCAATTTGAATGCGTATTTAGCCACACAATGACTTGCGGGGCAAGCCGATGAAAAAGTCAGTGCTTAATGACAACTCCGGTACCAAGTCACCGATCCCACAGAGGTGGAAAGCTTGGCTGGCCTGGGCGGGAAATCCGAACCAGGAACCTGGGTATCGAGTGCACGCCACAGCCGGCACCTCCGACTGCGCTACACGTGCCCTACAAACTGCAGACACACGATTTTCTTGTTCATGAGTTTTTCGATCTCTCAATTCGTTTGAATTGTGTTTCTAAGGAAGATTCTAACGAAAGACACTGTCGCATTACTTGACCACATTAACGCAAAAATATTCCCCGTGCTTTGGAATTACGTTTCCAAGTTTTTTTTTATTCAGAAAGGGGAGGGCTGTAACTAATTCGAGGGGTCCGACAGACCGCTCTATCTATTCTCTAGTAGAAGCCGAGATATCTTAACTCGAACGTGCGGCTCGAATCCGATCTTATCTTTGGACCAGCCCACTGTTAGTCTCTATGGATACATCAGCAGACGAGCAATAGGTGTGTTGACGACCTTTCAGTAAGTTTTAATTTCATAAGAAACTGACAGATTTCAATTCAACTCAATTCTGCATCCTACGATGTGCTTTTAATCACAAGGAAGGGCTAGCAATGCAATGACATATAATGAGTTCGTCTTGGAGATTTCAAAATGCATAGATCGAAGACCGTTGGTTATACAGCACAAAATGTTATATGTAACACTAAAATTTTTGGGTTTAACTAACATCTACAGCATTCCGCCGAAATATTTTCAATTCTTCGTTTTAAAGCGGTGAGCCATAGTGTCACACTATGCGAAGAGACCACGCTTACGTGCTCTGAGGAAATTCGGGAGAGGCATTGCTTTGGCACTGGACGAGGACGAGGTTCACATCCTGAGACCACCTCCCGAATAGAATAAGTCCGAAGATTTCTCTCAAATTATTTCGAGGGATATTGCATATAAAAGAAAATCGACTCGGAGAGTTTCTCACCTGCGAATATTCTCGCTCCTCTCTTCCTTCGAGAATCCCAGATTCTTGCAGAGGCCATGACGCACGTTGTCACCGTCCAGACCGCAACATGGGATGCCGATCTGCAAGCAGAGCTACTTAGCCGAAAGATGTTGACGTGACGTGGGGCGGATTGACGAACGCATGGTCAACTCTTTCAAAAAATAGCAAGTGAAGATTTGGTGGAAGAAAACGTTGCACAGTCCCATCTCCCATACTCTTCGTAAAAGCGACGCGAACAACAGAGTTTTGGAGACTGTGGCGTACAAAACTCGTTCGTTGTTCACATTAAATCCCAATAATCTGTAAAATGCATGTGGTGGAGTAAACGGCACGGTTCAACAGCTTAACTAGGCGGTATTTCGCTCAGGTGTTGCACTTGTATTTCGTAACGAAAAAAGAAAGCTTGCCTCACAGACCATATTTGCTCGCAGTACCCCTTAACACCTTAGGGCGCGTGTAGGAGTAGGCGCCGACTCTCGCGTGCACCCGAATCAGTTGTGGTTCGGTGGTTCCGGTCCAGTTCAATCCCTCCGGGTTCGGTGGATAGGTATCATACTTGTCTGGGAAGGATAAAGCACTGACGTGTTCATCGGCTGGCCACCGCAAGTCACTGTATGGCCAAATACGTATGCAAATCGCCTCCACGACATCCCGTGGAAATAGGATGTATGGCGCATCCAAAAGAGGAATTGATCAAAGCCATGCTTTATCATTTTTCTTCATACGTTAACAAAGCACGTTCCACTTTTCCACGCAACCCATACGATTTAGTCCAAATTGTGCGCATAAAATCAACTTGCCGCACCAGCTGTGCAAACAGCGCTCCAACTTCGGCGACAGAGAGCAAAACTGAGCTGAGTCTCAGACTTTTTATGCTGACTCAATAGTACCTGACGGAAATTAAGAAGGTACCAGACGAAATTCTGGGGATCGGCTCTGTGATAGTATATCAGTTGTTCCGAAATAACAGAAGAAGTTCATGCGCAGACCTCCACATGCACAAAAGGGTCTATTATAGGTCTCTCTGGTTCCTAGAGTGACTTATTAGGTTGTAACGAAATAAATGGCATTGAACCACTGTAAATTTTATCAGTTAATATCTCGGCTTGTAGGCAAGTTTATTAATCGAAATAAAAACCTTCTGATTCTACACATCTTTGCCAACGTGACATAAGCTTTTTTTATCCCAGTAGCATAAAAATCAGAAGTTCTGGAATTGACGAAATCTTCGAAGGCACTTTCGGCATCCTGTTGGTACTTGAATATTTTCCCTACCAAGAAGTCGCCAAGATGCTTGAAGAAATGGTAGTCTGTTGGGGAGAGGTCGGGAGAAAACGGAGGATGTGGTGGAGTTTCAATGCTCAGCTCATTCAATTTCTGCAACGTCATTCGTGCTACATGGGGCGAGCATTGTCGTGCAGAAGGAGAACTCGCCTTCGGTTTACCAAGGCCGGCCGGATATCCTTCAACTTTTTCATCATTTCTTCAATTGCAATGCAGTACTTCTCTGCCGTGATGGATTCACCATTCGCTATCTCCCTGGTACCTTTGTGTGGATCCTCCTCTACCACATCTCTCAGCTTGTCCTCATCAACATCACTATGCCTCCCACGACCTTCATGTTCTTCCAAGCTCTCATCTCCATTCCGGAACTTCTGATACCAACGATACGCAGTCCGAATTGTGGAACATCCTTGACCGAATGCGGCGTTGATCTTCTCGTACGCCTCCTTAGCTGTAGTGCCCAGCATGAATTCATACAAGTAAATGCCTCGGATTACCCTTTTGCCCATCTGCAAAAAAGTCAATAAAACTCTAAAGTTTTCCCACTTTTACATAGAAAATTTGGCACTCTCCGGTAGAGCAAAGTGTGCGCTTCTAAATGATACGCCACATGTTGCGGTCTGTTCTTGATCAAACGCGTAAAGACGCGCCAAAAAATGGCGCTAGCCAGTGCCATTTAATTCGTTACAACCTAATTCCTCCATTCGTTCCTCCATTACTAATTGGGAGTAGTCACCCGTTTCTCGTCTAGTAACGACGACGCTTTGCATCAATATCAGGTATAGCAAGCGGCCCCTGAAGATGACGAACTGGTCTAAACGTTAAGGATAAGATAAAAGGCTAAAGGATGGGCGTTAGTCAACCCCTTTCGGGATGCGCCACGCATTCTACTTCTACGGGATGTCGTGGAGGCGATTTGAATGCGTATTTGGCCATTAGGGCGCGTGTAGCGCAGTCGGAGGAGGCGCGACTGTCGCGTGCACCGGATACCAGGTTCCTGGTTCGGATTTCCCGCCCAGGCCAACCAAGCCTTCCATCCCTCCGGGGTCGGTGAATTGGTACCAGACTTGTCTGGGAAGGATAAAGCGCTGACTTGTTCATCGGTTGGCCACCGCAAGTCATCGTATGGCCAAATACGCATTCATGTCGCCTCCACGACATCCCGTAGAAGTAGAATGCGCTGGCGCATTCCCAAAAGGGATTGAGTAACGCCGTCCTTTATCCTTATCCTTTATTTGGCCATTCAATGACTTGCGATGGCCAGCCGATGAACAAATCGGCGTTTTCTCCTTCCCAGACAAGTCTGGTACCAATTCACCGACCCCGGGATGGAAGGCTTGGTTGGCCTGGGCAGGAAATCCGAACCAGAAACATGGTATCGGGTGGAGGCGACAGTCGGCGCCTCCTCCGACTGCGCTACACGCGCCCCTAAACTAGACACCCAAATATACAATTCCCATGTCGAATTGGACACTTTTCAAATCAAATCGGACACATTTGTAAGCCAGCTTTAAAACTTTTAAAATCAAAGCGAATCCTTCGAAATAAAAATGACATTCATTCATGTTAAACTACAGACCCAATAAAATGATTAGAATAATTTTTTGTTCGAGAAAAATTTGGTAGAACATTTTGGATTTTTCTACCTTACCTGTCCCAATAGCTGTGGTAAGTTTATAAAATTTTTATTTCTAGAGAAAACATAAAATTAAAATTTGACTTCAAGCACAGCAAAGAGTCACGCATACAGCGCGTTAAAAGATCGGATCGCACCTTACACTCAAAAAGTTCGTCGCAACTTTTATCTGATTGATAGTGAAAATACCACTTACATGAAACATAAAGTGAGGATATGTGTGTTCTTCGCAGTTGTTTTTGTTGTATCGTTAACAGGTTTCAAACTCCATGCAAGCATACATTTTGCTATCAATCGAATGCAAACCGCGACGTCTTGGAGGGGGGCAAGGCGCGATCTCTTTTTGGCACTAGAAATGGCCACCTTACTGTTCTTCAAAGCAAACCTTAAACCATTATTTCTCCTCAAAAAATGTAATTTTATAAAACTTCAAACAATGTGTTCACTTATTGGGTAGATGAATTAAAACTTCAAAGAAAGTTATACTGAAATTTTCCTCGAACAAAAGATTATTCGAACCTTTTTGAAGAGTTGAACGTAGAAGAAGCTCATCTCAATTTGGAGGAGTTCGCTCTGATTTCAAAAGTCCTAGGCTTCATGTTGTTACAGGGTGTTTTGTTGAATCAAAACTCTTGCGCCAGGTGGGACACGAACCCGCACCTTCTGCTCTCAGGGTAGCGGTGCTAACATCGAGTGGGTGCTGACAGACGTCGAGGATATCGCGGATGTTGCGTGAGGTCAAAAAGTGCTCGTGGTGTAAGGCGTAGCACCGCTGCCCGGAGAGCGGAAGGTGAGGGTTCGAGTCCCGCCTTGCGCAAGCGTTTTGATCGCAACAAACCATCCTGTAACAACATCTACCAGACGCTGCAGGATTAAACAGTTTTAAAAAATTGTAACTGGTCTTAGGCTGACTTAGAAGAGTGTCCAATTCGATCCTAAAAGTGTCCAGTTCGACGTGAAAATGGTATAGGCAGGTCCGACAGATGGTCTGAAGAGTGCAGTAAATGCAGATATCGACCAACCTGTGTGAGAACCTTCTCTACAGCAAAAGCGATCGTCGTCTTTCCGGCTCCGGACAGTCCAGTGAACCAAATCGTGCATCCTCGGAAGCCCTTGTGTCTGCCGAGCACAGCCGCACGTTCGTCTCGGCCGGTCTTGTGCTGCTGATAGGTGACGTTGGTGGCGCCCGTCGAGTAGTGCTGAAAGGCGAAGCCGTCAGCAAATGTCGAAGACGCTGTCGAAATTCGGAACAGATTTCGGGAGGAACTTTCGAGCTTCTGCTCTGTTAATGGCAGTGAACCGATCAAGAACAACGGCACAAACAACGCCTTTCGAAGCGCCACGCATTGTGCTAGCACGTCCGATGCCTACTCGATTGCAAGATCGACACCTGCCTACTGCACCGCATGCGCTCTGGACTCCTGCTTATGTAGCGGTGCCGCTGCTATCTGATGGCTCACCATAAAGACCAGGAACAGCTGGTAAATTCGGCGTTAGCTAATCCATTTCTGTGATGCGCCACACATTCTGCTCCAGCGAGAACCAGGGAAAGTCACATATACCTTTCTGTAGGTTTTTCCTGCTCTTTCAAAAAACATATGTGGGTGTCGCTACAATTGTTCTAGCCGACCTTTTCCAGGGCTCCGTAAAATGAACCGACGCGACTATCGAGTCATCAGGCTTTACGAATTTAAATTGGAACATTCTGCGGCAGATGCATCCCTAACCTTAGCAGCGATTTTGGGACGGCCTGTCCTTGCGAACGAACGGTGAGGCTCTGCTTCGAAAAATTCGCATCTGGCGATTTGGACCCCGAAGAAAAACCGGGTCGCGGGCGGAGGTCGTCGGTTGACAATGAAGTTTTGAGGAGAGCCGTCGAAGCAAATCCGGAGACGAACACACGTGCGTTAGCCGAGGACCTTCGCGTACATCGTAGTACGGTGGCAAGACATTTGGCGAGAATCGAAAAGGTGAAGAAGATGTCGAAGTGGGTGCCTTGTGAGCTGACCGATGTGTAGCGTCTGGCGCTTCGACACCTGCTCCTACCTGATAGTTCGCCTTAAAGAAGGGCCTTCTGTAAGCCGCGTTATAAGTGTAGATGAAAAATGCGTCCTTTACGATAACAGGAGCGGGAATTTGCCTGGGTAGACAAGGGTGCTCCTTCAACATCCTTTCCTAATCCCGACCTTCACCCTAAAAAGTTATGCTTACTTCGTGGTGGTATTGTAAAGGTGTAATCCATTAAGACTTTTAGCAACCTGGTCAGGCAGTCACAGCAGAGTCCTACTGCTGTGATTTAGACCAAGTGTATGAGAAGATGCAAAAATTGTGGTCGGCAGTGGTGAATAGAGGAAAGCCGCTCCTCTTGCAGGACAACGTAAGGCCACACATTTCACAAATCACTAGCGAAAATTGACCCACTTAGGTATCGAACTTCTCCCTTACCCACCATATTCTCTCGCCCTTTCCCCACTGATCGCTTTTTCCGAGCTCTTGATTCGCATCTGGGTCAGAAACAATTCACTAATTTGGCCGATGTTGAATGATTAACACCTCTCGAAGTTTAACAAAGTTGTGTTGGAGCTGAATTATAGCAGTTTGAAATAAGCGGTCTATTTCGGCGATTAATTTCGCGATAGCCTAATAATAATTCTAAAACACTTTCGACCAAGCAAAACATTCACGATATCTTTTCAGCACTCATAAGTGATCTCGGATGAACCGGCCACCGATATCAGCATGAAACCCGTTGAGCTGAAGGCCTTCGTAGAAGTGATTCCAAAGAGAGGTGCTCTCAAAGGCTCACTCAGCCTGTTGTTATGCAAAATAATTTATCTTCAATGTTATCCCCTCTGTTAAATGCAGAGAGTGAAGTTCCCCCCCCCCCCTCCCCTAAAAGGATAGATCAATTGCTTGCTCTGGATGCAAATCGAGTCGAAAGTCGTTTCGCGACAAGCGTGACAGCAGTTTTTTCTTCCGACTGGGCCACGCGCCGTTGACGGAAGCGCAGACTTCGTCATAAGGACGACGAAGGGAACTGTTGTCAAGGTCTTCAGCTTAAGCATGACGATATCAGTGGCCAGCACCTCTTGCCATCCCAAATAAGCGCCGGTGGGTCATTGCAACGGACATCGCGCACGTAATGTCTGCTAACCTGGCCGGATAGCAGGGGTTCATGTTCGAGTCCTGCGCGGCACTAAATTTTTGATCGCATGCAAACCACACGATATGTCGCGTACACATACCGGATAATCTAAAAGAGGAGAAACCAAAGGTTATTGCGTAGGGAGGAGCACAAATGATGAAATCCATTAGGACGCCCGTACAAACCGAAGGGCACCTAACCAGCGGACTAAACGATTCGTCGAACTAAAGGCGAAAAACCACGAACGCGGACGTCAAAAACGAACTCGCCATAATCATTCGCCGTCTGGGGAATCGTGGTCAGCCGGGCGACAGGATAGCTAGATCAAACCCTATCGATGGTAGCGGGGACGACTACGGAGATCACTACACGGCTGGGAGCTCCTAGCTACGTAGTCGGAGAGCAGATGGTGTGCTCACGGAGAATGGAGCCACAGAAAACTCAGAGCTTACCAATAATTTAACCAACTAATTGTACATTGGCGGGTGCAATATGTACATGTATGGGGGATGGATGCACCCTTATTGAAATGAAATTCCTTGCTTTTTCATACTAGAGCTCACTATTCTAGCAACATCCTTGCGTGGAGGTGGGCCACCGCTAGGAAAGCGAAGGTAGTATTCTATCCTACCGCAGCTGTATATTGAAAATTTCCAAGCCTACAAGGTACAGCCCCCAAACCGTATTACGCCCAATGGCGAGAATGGGAAACAAAACCGCTAAACAGCGCACTTTCAGCGTTTTGCCTGTGCCTCGCTGTTGTTTAGGCAGACACACCAGGGGATGGTCCTAGACTGTGCTGCATACGAACGACAAGCTCTATCTCCTCCATGTTGCTAGAATGGCAAGTTAGCTCCAGAGCCTCGGCTACCCCATTCTCGCTAAACTAAAGGGTTTAACCCTAACTTGTCGCTCACCTGCAAGCCACAGCTGACACAAGCCTCCAGACGCATTTTAGGACGCATATCACGACGACGACGAGCAGTAAGCCAGAGCTGATGTAAACAGCTCTGCCTTCATGTTCCTCACCGCCCACGTCGTCTAATTACGGACATGAGCTCGAGCCTCGCCCTGCTAATAGTTATGATCGCCATACGAACAGTCCACAATTAGCGGGACGGAGAAGGCGATTAGCAAGTTGGTTTGTCGCTTGCAGCTAAGTATAGACCGCTGAGGCAAACAAAAATAGCCGCGCGAATCCTACGCTTGTCTGCTCACGAAGTGGATGGGCAGGTCAGTTTGTCAGCAACATGCCTTCGATACTCGTCGCGCTTTACAATGCCAGAGAAGGAACACACAACAGACACCTGTCGACACAAAGACTACAAGTTCGTTGCCCAACCTAGTGCCGAATGCTGAAGATGTGAGGGGAGTTAACGTTTTTCAAGTAACTTAGAGGGGTAGCTGGTTCACAGTGCTGTCAACGACAGATCATCTCCAACTCCGTTATGCGAAGTGTGCTTCAGTGGCAAAGAGAAGATTCTATGATGTCCAAGGTGGCTCAGCTCATGGCCTCGCAATGAGTGCGAGCAGACTAAAGAACAAAAAGGATAACGGCCGATGTTAACTAATCTCTTCGAAGTAAGTTTCATGCAGCTGCCGAATACCGTGCAGGCGGTTTGACTGCAAACGTGGCCTAAACGGTTACGTACTAGCACAGTTGGCTGTCGCGTGCGCCCGACTCCAGGTTCCTGGTTCGGATTTCCCGCCCAGACCAACCAAGACTTCCATCCTTGTGGGGTCGAATTGGTACCAGACTTGTCCGGAAGGGATAAAGCACTGATTTGGCTCTTGGTTGGTCACTGCAAGTCACTGCATAGGCCAAATACGCATTCAAGCTGTTTCCACGACATCCGCAGAAGTAGAATGCGTGTCGCATCCAAAAAAGGATTGAATAACGCGGTCTTTTTATCACTTATCAAGTCACATGCTATGCGTTCAGCTGCATCACATGCCATCTTCGTGAAAGCTGCTGTGTGCTGTTGGTAACGTGCTCATCCCGCTTCCGTAGGGTCCAGATTTCCGAGATGTACGTCGGCGCATGAAGAACGGTGGAGCTGTTCTACGTTAGTCTGCCCTACGTTTTGAATAAGAATAAACCATTGCACTAAAGAAGGACATCGGAATCCAAGATCATCAATACCGTAAGAATACGCCACGCATTTTACTTCGACAGCATAGTTTAGAAGTACAGGGTGTAGGGAAAGTCCTTGCCCCTGCTTTCGAATAGTTCCGCGACTATTTCGTATGGCTTTGGTCCTCGCACTTTTATTTATTTGGCACTCTTCTGATTTACGCTTTATGTCCAGGAAGTTTAGCTTTGTAAAGGCTTCAATTCTCAAGGTTCTGATTACCGATAGCGAGCGGCAGATTATTCCGCGCCTGGCGAAGGAGCGTATCACGCAAAAGAAGATCTCGGAGATCATATCAGCGTTAGGACAATCAAGTTTACCCTTAGTCCTTGCCGAGAAACAGGATCGGTCAAGGATCGCCCTCGAACCGGCCGACCTCCGTCTGCTGCGAGGCCCAAGGTGGTGAGTAACGCTCAGAAGAGCGTTGCGCGCAATCCGAAAAGGAGTCTGCGGAAAGGGGTTCGACAGCTGGGTGTGAGCACTCTTTCTATTACGAGTATCACCATAGACATTATTGAACTTTTTCTGCCGAAACTACAGAAAACTCACCCAAGGATAACCGCATGAATAAACTACGTCTCGAAAAATGCTCCGCCTTTATCAAGCGCTTCGTGCGGGCCGCTATGCCGTCGTGCTCTTCGCGAACGAAAAACTTCACAACTTGGCAGTGTTTCAACCGCCAGAATGACCGAATTCTAGTTCGAACGATCAGCGAAGTCAATTCCGAAGGTTGTCACTCGGCTTCAGTGATGGTCTGGGCTGACATTAAGACTGGCAAGACTCCTCTGGGTTTCGCCAGACAAAGGATGAAAACGAACAGCGGGATCTACTTAGAGGAAAATATGAAGAAAGTGCCGTGGAACCGTTCTCATTCGATGGTCAGGCTTAGTCCTTTCACAAGAATTGCGCTGCAGCCCATAAGGCCAAAGTAGTTCAAGAGTGGTGCCGCACCGAATTGAGGGACTTTACCACACCCGCGGAATAGCCCTTGCTCACTATATTTGGATCCTCTCGATTTTCCCTGTGGTCGGCTCTTGAAAGCAAAGCCCGCGCCGCTTCCATTCAAAGTTAGGAAGGCCTGAAACGTTCCCTTCAGAAGACCTACATCCGTTGACGATATCGACTTGGACCACCTGTGGGCGGCAGTGGATGCGACCACGAATCATCTCAACGCCTGGATTTAGGCTGAAAGGGGACTTTTCGAACTTTGGATATCACTATGTTATTTAGAGGGTTCAAGTAAAATGTTGCTCGCAGTAAAGTGTTGCAAAAGGTTTGTCATTTGTCGATTTAACTACAATACCGGTCGTATCTTTTGGTCTTTCGGCGGAAACGAAAGCGCAAAAACGCAATTTACGCCGCTTTTTGATAGTGCTCTTCAAATTCGTGCTTCAAAAACACGTAAAATATTTGGGATCCGATCGAATGATCCACTGAAGTGAAAACGGCCAGCAAATGTCAAAAATGTTGATTTGATGAGTTATACTCAGAATGTGGCCGCTGGGTGTAACTATCCCCCGAGAGCGGAGGGTTCGTCGCGCATACCAGAATATAGGTCATCGAATCAACATTTTTAAATTTTCTTAAATAATTTTCTCTTCATCGTTTTTTACGCTCGAAAATGCGTTTTTTACGCCTCTTCCACCCAAGGACCAAAAGAAACGTTCGGTATTGAATGAAAACATGAGGAACAAGGACTTTTCGTACACCCTACATGTACTCCGAGTGCTCATTTTGCCTGAGCTCCCGAGCACCTGGAGTTTGTACAAAAAAAAAGGTTGAAAAGACCTAAAAAAGGATAATGGAGAGCTACGTGAAAAAGAGTCGGACATAAACGCTTAGGTTTTAGAATTTGGAAAACAGCTGATATGGGCTATGAACCCTAGAAGAATGCGTGTCAGCGGGAACGCTGGGACTCACCGTGGATTTGATCCTTTTGCGCGGGTAGTCCTCGACATTCTCGAACTCGTGTAGCGGTTCCATGCTGACGTGCTGCATCTGACGTGCGGAGCAGGTCCGTGGGCGGACGGAGAACGGTCAGGTGAGGGGCGAGGCCGGCTGCGGCTGCTGCTGCTGCTGCAGCGGATACGGCGACGACGATCACGGACGACAGGGATCGGACGACAGACAGCGCAGCGCCGACGGAGTGCCGCCAGACGACACGCGCTCCGCGTCTCGCACCTGGAATACTGGATCTGACGGCTTCTGCACTGTGCCGGCCGGCTTCTCCCGGCCGTCGCTTCGGCAACATCCGTGGCGGCGCGACCGCCACGTAGCGCCAAGGCAGGAAGCAGCCCGCGGCCAGCGCGCATCACCGAACGAGCGGGGCATCACCAAGGACCGCTGCTCCTCCTAGCCAGCTCCCCTAGAATCCCGCAGTTTTCTGCTTCCCTTCCTTTCCACGTTTTTTAGCTTGTGCTCCACTTTTAGGACCCTGAGACAGAATCCTAGCAGTGGTCGAAATGCCAGGCCATGACGACAAATCCTAGTCCCTGCTATGGAACAGCATACTGTCCCAACGCTCCCCGTAATTTTCCAAATTCTACCCTTTCTGAGCAGCCAAACTACAGCTGAGCTTTCCAAATATCTCCATCACTACCACCTGTATCATCTGTCATCCCGTTGATGATCGAGCTGCTCGAGCGGGCGCCAGCAGCGTCTCCATTCGCCCCTGTCGCGTGCCAAAGGGCTCCAATGGATCCTCCTCGATCGAGGGATCCATGGACACGAAGAGTTAGACATAAGACACGAAGTCATATCGTTCCTTCAAGGCTTTCACGAAGAATCTAAACAACGCGTTGCTGGGCGTCCTGACGTTCTCTTGACATACCACGGAATCTCGTCAGTGACAGCTCTCGTCCAGCGGGTGTCTGCGAAGCACATTACGTGGCCGGCCCACCTAATTTTCGAGGACTTGGCCCATCCGACAGCGTCTCTGATCTTCGAACGTCGACGAAGCTCGTTACTCCGGAGGCCTCCTCTCACTTGCGTGAGTCGTGCTACTTCATCCTGCTTTCGTATGGGCCAGGTCTCTGAGGCGTATGTTAGGGCAGGAAGAACAGTGGAGTCGAAAAAGGTGGGCACGGAACCGGATTCCTAAACGTAGCATTCGCCAACGAGACCCAACTTTAGAGAAAGCGAACGTAGGATTTATGGATTCTCCTTCTCGTAACCTGCCCGGAGCAGTTTCTCACTACAAGCACCTGCTCCAGGCTGAACTTCAGAGAGGTATGTATTGAGCATTCCAGCGTGAAAGAAAATTATCACAATTACCTGCTATAACGCCGTTTTGATGCAAAGAAAGCTCTAGAGCTAGCCGGGGCTCGAACCCCACCCTCCTGCTGACCGGGCTGAAACGCTCTACGCCGCTGCACCACCGGTGCAGTGTGAGCGATGGCTTGTATCGAGCCTGCTTCAACCTTTTACGAGACGCGCGATTTTGACGTGACTGTCGTGTGGGACAGCACGTATTTTGCCGCGCGCCGAGTGTCCGACGACGTCGTGGGAGAAAATGACCCAGAGAGCGCACTCAATTTTCCGGCCAATCGTGGACGCGAGATATGCTATGCGAGATAGATAGGAATGTACCAGTAACCAAAGAAGATTCATGAGGACAATGTTAGATGTAGATACCAACAAATTGTGTCTGTATATGCGAACAAGTAATCAAAAACTACCTATGAAGAATTAAATGTTTGATCACTTTCCATGAACTATTTTTTATGATGGTGTCCGACGACGTCGTCGGGCAATGTCCTACGCGGCAAAAAAAGTGTCCGAGGACATCGTCAGACAATCTCGTGACAGAGTTAATAGATCCCTTCAGAGAAGCGGAATGCATTCTACTTCTACGTGCATTTTGGACGATACAGTGATGTCGCCTTGTTTCCAAAACAATTTAGGATGAAATGACGAGCGGACGAGTGATTTCTCAACAGACCTCGACTTTTCCAGGCTCTGACGAACGTGTCAACCCCGAAACGTAAACCTGACAAACCTAATATGTAAAGGTCGGCACCAATCCTGGTTTATAGCTGTGACTCAATTGTGGAACATCAACGCCAACACTGCCACGAATCATGGAAAGGATGTGGACAACATGACCTGTGAAACGCTTGTTTGGCCTGGGCGCGGATCGAATCCGAAATCGATATGTGATGCGATGAGACCAGCGCCTCCTGCGGACTCGCCATATGCGACCTACTTCTTTCCAAAGAAACGAGAAAGATCTTGTTAAGAAACAATAGTCGGTTATGTCTTTGCACTAGTTTTGAAATAACTGAAAATGGAGCCCTTGAGAAACTGCAATGCTCAAAGCATTCACAAAAAAGGAGAATATGAAAAAATCGGGAATTTGAATGTCAGGGAGAAATATTCTGTTGAGTCATACGCCCAAACATCCTATGCATCAAGGCAAGTACGATTGCGCTGTCACGTTTCCGCATCGGAATACATTTAAATACAGACCTGCCCCAACGAATGTGGTCGTCAGAACCTTATGTGACAAGGTGCGACTATGGACGGAGCGAAGTTGAAGTTGAAGCTGCGATAAAAGTAAGGAAGCACAGTTGCCTCCTATTCCAATTCACATCACGAAGGTCGCCCCATACGCAGGAGAGGTCGGCGAATGATCGTGTGAAAACTTCTTTCATTTTGAGGCAAAAAAGTCACCCAGTTCACCCGAACTGATATTCGAAAGCCGTGCCGATTTTTGGCAAAATCAATCGGACGTGTACAATTACTTGGACACAAGAAACTTTTCAAGACACATCGGAACGCACGGACCCTGAGTGAGTTATAGCTATAGCTTGGGTACGAATGTGATTTTCTTCGTTTCATAGAGTGGGAGACCCCTATAAGACGTCCATATCATATCCAGCCACTCCACACATTCCTATAAAGAATATGGATAAAGGACGGGGTCACTCAATCCTGCGCCAAGCATTCCACTTCTACGTGATGTGGAGGTGATTTGAATGCGTATTTGACCTATACAATAACTTGCATATCCCACCCGATGGATAAGTCAGCGCTTTATTTTTCCAGACAAGTCTGGAACCAATCCACTGATCCCGGAGGGATGAAAGGCTGGGTTGGCCTACGCGAGATATCCGAACCAGAAACCTGGTATCGGGTGCATGCGACAGCCGGCGCCTTCTCTGAACGCGCTACACGTGCCCATACTTTCCTTCCAAATATTACATCATTTCCAATTCTTACTGGCTACCTTGGATACTTCGCATAGCTGGAACTGAAACTTTTGAAATGCGCAGGTGGTAGCGCTATCAAAAGAGACGCCGGGAGTCACGTGTGCTCCAAGGCGAGGTTTTTGGTTCGGATTCTGCCCAGGCCAGCAGGCCAGCTGAGCCTTCGCCCCTTCGGGGTTGGTGAATTGATACTGGACTTGTCTTGCAGGATAAAACTCGGATTTTCCATTCACTGGCTACCAGAACTCATTGTGTAGGCGAAATACGAATTCAAATCCCTCCACCATATGTCGTTGAAGTATGTAAAAGGCGTGGCGCATCACAAACGGAGATTAAATGATATCGATCTTTACCCTCCTATCTTTCATTATTTCGACTGATACGATTAGCTCCGTCTTCCTTTTACTTCTAAAAAACCGGAACGGACACACTTTAAATTCAAAAAGTGAAAACAAACGCTGATCGAAGAACTCGCTTACAAAGAGTGCTTTCGAAACTACAACACCGCGTGACCATAATTGTACCCTTTCAGGTACAGAAATATTTCCAATCTCGCTGTAAAGTGAAGAAAAGTGAAATTCTTCCTGTCATATGAAACACTGCAGGCCCTTACTCGCCCGCTCGGTACGTTTCGATGTTTATTTGATTGATAGTGCAAACGATGCTCATGTGGACTTGCGAATACATTTATGGTTCAAAGGAACGATCGCCAGAGTAAAAAAAGGCAATATTCGATCAAGCAATTATGAGTAGACAGCACCCACATTATCAACCAAAAATACACTTCGCACTACCAGACGAACGCATGGCGCAATCTTTTTCGGATGACGCGCCCGAAAATTTTTGTTCTTTTCCGCATTTTGAAACAAACTTGAAAATACTCGTAGTTGAACGCAGTGAGATTTTTCTATCCACTCAAACGCTTGCAACGAATTTGTAGAGATAATAACATAGAATGAGCAGTAAGAACAAAGGATCAGAGCCGTTGTCAAAGGCTCAGTCTGGACCTGCCGTAGTCAACAGAAGCAATGCCGTTATGCATGAGCAGAGAATCCACGTGCCTCTGAAAGCAGCGAAGGAATCGGCATTTCACGCTGCGTAATGAAATTAGAGAAGCGGAACATTCCCCTCGACACAAAGCAGAAGAACAATTAATCGGAATACTGTGTTTCACTCTTTTTAGTCCAAAGTCTGATTCTGCGAACCTTGCCAGACCTGAAGTCCAGGAAACTTCGAAGCGAATCTAATTGCTGCTGCAATTGCAAACATCAGTTACAGTCATTAACAGCCTTGCACAAACCATTCGCAGCAGCAGAACGAATGGCTTCCAACAGTTCCTCTTGGTCTCTTTTCCTGAGCCACTGTTCTTGTGATGAATCGTCTTCACCTTATTTCATCAAGGGAACATTGTGCTGAAGCATGAACATCGGGAGAATTGCTCAAGACGTTGTCCTCCTGCCTTTCTTTGCGACTCTTCGTTGTCGCTTTTCGGGCACTTCAGCAAGAGGTCGACCTCATTGGGAGATTCTGTAGCCTTCTCGGATGTGGCTACAACCTAACACTGCCCATCCATCCCCGTTCATCCACAGGTCCAGCTAAGCACCCTCACTTTAGTAGCGTGAAGATGCAGCTCAAGAGCCGTGTTTAAGGCTCAACATTCACTCCCATAGAGAGCAGTAGGAATGGCTGCTGTCTCGTGAGTATGCCTCCGTGAAATCTTGTGCACATACGGGTTTCCATGGAATTTTGCCACTTGTGCCAAGCCGAGACGACGAGACCGACACCGGACGATCTGCTTAACGCTCTTTCCTCGGATAACACGTCCGTCCTAGGCGGCGCTTGGACGACCCAACTGTGCTCGGCAATGCTGGAGAGATCCACATGGATAGTTCAAAGCCGGTAAACTTGGCCTCCTTTATGATAAGCCACAGATCGTCGTGAAGGAAATGCACGCTGAGAACAGGTCACTGGATTCTGCCCTAGGTCCAGTACATGAGTAAGATCTGCAAATTTAAGCGGAACGTGACCGCTTGTATTTTCCTGAAGAGAATGAAAATGAAGAATCTCAGCTCTTCAGAATTCAAAACGTTTCGCGGACGATCTTTGAAAGCATACTAGCAACCAATGGTCACCTATGACAACCGACAATTAGCTTGAGCCGTAGGAGTATTCCGCTTAATGACACAGTTTTCGAAAGTTGCAATCAGCGTGGTGCAGTTGCGTGGGCGACAATTAACTGATAAAGACCTGTTTTTGACTCGAGGAGAAGCCCCTAAGCGATCAGAGGGTAAACATCGCCGTTGACTATAGCTTCAGACGTCAGCAAGCTCGAAAGCTAGAAAAACTAGAAGAAAACAAGCCATATGCGCATCATTCCACCTCACTGAGCTGCGGCATGCATCCAATTTCTGTGAATTACGTAGATAAATTGGACAGAATTTTGCACCTCAAGTCACACAACGGCATGCGTGTAGCTTCACGTGCTAGCCTGATTTCCCTCACTGCTCTAGAATGTCTAGAGGGTACCTATCTACTGTGGTTACCGAATCGATCAAAAATCGAGAAAGCGTAGAGATCACACTATTGCGCATTTTCCACCGCGCACCTTAATCATGCTCTTCCAATAGGTTCATGTCGATGTCGTTACTCTCCATTTCTAATGAAGAACGACCTTAGAGAAAACGGTAAACTTCTACTGTATCACTGTGTAGCAAATCACTCCTAATCAGATAGAACACGGGTGCAGGTAGGGCGCAGGTAGTGTAAAGGCGTAGAGCATTCCCGCCCGGTCAGAGGGACGTGCTGATTCGAGTCCCGCCTGGCGCTAGAAGTTTTGATCGCAGCAAAACATCGTTGTGACAGCTGCAGGTAGGATACAACAGCGTTGTTTGTTGGCCCGAAATATGAATGTTGCCTCTGTCGGAAAAGACAAATATACAACAGGGTGTCTCAAAAAATGTATACACTGTTTGAAAGGTGATAACTTTGCTCACAGTAAAGGTACTGAAGAAGTTGAGGGCTCATATGAAAGCTGAAGAAAACTTCTGGCATATGAGCGGTGTGGATGCGCCATGCACTCGTCGGAGATCTTCCATTTTACCCTCGATTGATTGTGTTTTGCTTGAATACTTGTTATAATTTCTTCAGAAAGTAGCCGTTTCGATCAATTTGCGCTTCGTTTAAGGTTTAAAACTTAAAAGCACATTACTGCTTGCGAAAAATGCAGGGTATCCTAAAAAATGCAATACTATTTGAAAGGTTCTAACATTGCTTCAAATGAAGCTTTGGAAGATGTTTGAGACTCACATGAAAATACGGGGTAACGAGATTTCTGGAATGTACAAACAGTCAAGATTGCGCCATGTCCCCGCCTGAAACCTTGCATTTCCGACTTGATTGATAGTGCATGGACTAAATGCTTGTTACAGCTTGTTATTATTTTACCATATTAGACCGTGCTGTGCTTCTTTTAACCTTTTCCATCGCTCAGTCGCTGTATTTATTTATTTATTTATTTATTTATTTATTTCTGTACGATGCATAAGGCATACGTGATATAGGATGTAGTACAATACAAAACACCAATACAGGAAGAACAACTGTTAAATCTAGAAATGTAAAAGCTTGTTTCTAGCCATGTGCTTGAACAGCCTGTAATGTGCCGACGATCGAGGGACACAGGAGTTTAGCGAGATAAAGCTGGAACCAGCTCTGCACGTGAAACTACATGACCTGGTATTCGTTTTGGGTACACCGTAAGATATTTTTTCTGAGCTGCCCCTAGTTCTAGATATTATTATACGATAGAATTTTGAAGCATCTACATCAATTAGGCCAGTCAGGAGTTTGAAAACCACACAGACATCAGTAAGTTTACGACGAGAGACTAAGGAATGCAACTTATATTCGCTATTTCTAGCTACAGGACGAGGAGCTCTTATAGATCTACTACAAGCTATCCTAAAAAATAATTTGCGAGTGAAATTGTCTTGCACCTTTTCAAGAAGAGCGATGTCTTTTGATTTCGAAGGAGAAAAGACAGGTGAACCATACTCCACAATAGGGCGAATGTATGTCTTGTAAGCCCTAAGAAGCGATCCCTGATCCACTATAGAGAGAGCTTTGAATATAAGAAATGTTCGAGAAGACGCTTTATTGTAAATTATTTTGTAGTGCTCGGAGAAGTCAAGCTTATTGTCGTAGTGAAATCGTAAATCTTTGACGCGAGAAACGGGTGTTAATGAGTGATTTTTGATGCTATAGTTGGCGTCATAATCAGATTTACCCATCCTCATAAATACCGTTTTCTCAGGTGCTAGGATTATGATTAGGATTATGCCGATTAACCTCTCCATTCACCTTGGATGCTGCTTCTTCACTTCACAGAATCCTTCTTGATAAATGGGGCTCCCGCTCACATTTAATTTGTGCAATCAATAAACTCGCATGTCACGTGTTTTTCACTTGATTGTCCAGTTCTAAACGTTACAAGAAGCACAGCAGGGATTAATCAGGCCACGTAGTAACAAGATTGTGACAAGTGTTGAGCTCATGCACAATCAGTCGAGTCGGAAGTGCAGAGTTTCGGGGGGGGGGGGGGGTGCATGGCGCAATCTTAACTATTTTCACGCCACAGAAATATCGTTACCCTGTGCTTTCACATGGGTTTCAAACGTCTTCAAAAGCTTCACCAGCAGTTAGAACCCTTCAAAGAATACCTGGATTTTTAGGATACCCTGCATTTCTCATTTTGCATTTCTTAAGCAGTAGTGTGTTTTCAAGTTTGAAACCTTAAACGAAGCGCAAATTGATTGAAACGGCCACTTTGTGAAGAAATTATAACTTGTATTCAAGCTAAACACAAACAATAGACTGTGAAACGCAAAATTTCAGACGAGTGCATGGCACATTCCACACCGCTCATATGTCAGAAACTTTCTAATTTCTTAAGATTTCATAGGTGCTCTGAACTCCTTCAGTACTTTTACTATGAACAAGGTTATCACCTTTCAAACAGTGTATACATTTTTTGAGACACCTTGTATTTCTAATAAGGATAATGGACAGCGTTAGTCGATCCCTCCAGCATGCACCACGTACTCTGCCTCTATGGAATGTCATGGAGGCAATCTGAAAACATATATGATGACCTGCAGCGGCCACCCGATGGAGAAGTCAGTCAGTTGTATCCTTCCCAGACAAATCTGGCACTAATTCACAATTCACAAGAAAAACCGGGAATCGAGTGCCCTCCCACAACTGCAGTACAGGGTGCGTAAAAAGTATTGGCGCACCCACATTTTGTTTCAGCTCCAGCTTTCTCTTTCTACCTCTCTAGGTTTTTGTGTGTTATTTTTGTTTCCTGTATTGTGCTCAAAAACACTCACGAAAAAAACTGATGAAACTGACCATCGTCGCTACGGTGGCCCTTTTTTGCCTGTTACCCAAAGAGCTGAACATTTCCTTAACAAGAGAATTAGGCGCTGTTCGAAACGGTTGGTGAGGAAAGAGGTCAGCAACCTAAACGTCAGCCACGGCTCTGTTATAACAGATAATGATTACAATATGTTCAAGCACGATAACGTTCAAATCCAAAATTATCAATCTCTGTCCGATAACGGCAAACAGGTAACGCGCACAGGTGTGGACAGCTTCTCAGACGAACACAGCTTAAACATGAATCCGCTGGATTACTCTTTTTGGGCGATTTTGGAGAATGAGGTCTGGGCTACTTTCAACAGAAGTGACCAGTCGCAGAAGGCTACCCTGTTAAAAGCACGGGACGAAATCCAAGCGAGTACTTGCGGCGCGTGCTCATGAATTTTTCCGTCGTTTTCGCTCCTGTATTCACAGTAAAGGAGCCAATGTCAATTACGAGTTACTCTATCGTGTTCGCAAGATCATTTTCCATGTCTCTCAAGTGAACATTTTAAAACTTACTGCGCAATACTATTTCCACAACCGTCATTTACTGCGTCAATACTTTTTACGCACCCTGTACTACGTGGTCACACACTGCATATAAAGGATGAAGATAAAGGATCAAGGACGGAGTTACTCAATTCTCTTTAGGATCCGCCACGCATTCCACTTCTACGAGATCTCGTGGAGGCGACTTGAAAGCGTATTTAGCCATACAATGACTTGTGGTGGCTAGCCGCTGTACAAGCCGCGCTTTATCATTTCTACACAAGTCTGGTACCCATTCGCTAACCCCGAAGGGATGGAAGGCTTGGATGGTCTGGGCGGAAAATCCGAATCAGGAACCTGGTATCGGATGTAGGCGACAGCCGGCACCTCCCCCGACTGCGCTACACGTGTCCACCCTTCAAATAGGTAACAGAAATTTACTTCATAGGTATACTATCAAGAACAAACTGGAAAAGAATGTGAGGCAAATCGAAAATCCTGGCATTGCCATTAATGAGAACCTTTGTTTTGATGCTCACTGTGTTCAAGCCGATGCGAACGCGACTAAGTAAGTTATGCACATAATCCTTAGAGATTTGCGCATGTGAACGACGGAAATTCTACTGCGACTTTACAAGACCTACGTACACCATTAGTTTGTTACACTAATAACCTTTAAGAAACAATCCCTATAAGAAATGTTTTCGAGTTGGAGAGCGTCAAAACAGTCTCACAATGAAGTTTAGACTAGACCACTATGCTTCAGCTGTGAACTTCTCGACTCGAGTTATCCTAATTTTGGTTTACAGCACTTAGCATTCGGGAGACGGCTGCTTGACTACGTTGTGTTTGCAAACCCTTATTTGGACAGACAAGTATTGGAGATGACACATTCTGATTCAAGAACCCTAACATCAGAGGCATTACCTGCTCTCGCTATATGTAGTAGTAAAGCAATACGTTAAGAAATAACTTTCTGATTTCTGATAATCGAGCAACCTCTCAATTTAACGAACTCAACAAAATGTGTCCCATGCCCTGTTTTGTCAGCTTCGCTCCGTCACTTTCGCATGGTTCGGTTATAAAATATAAAAATATATAGAAAATAAATAAACAATAAAAACAATAGTGATGAATAGGTACAGCATCCTATACAAGCTAATTTATCTGCACTTCGAAGTAAGAAGCGAGTACTCATCGCCGAGTTCAAGGAATAAGGGCAAAGGGCTGGGACAATCAACCCCTCTACTTGGGATGCGCCACGCATTTGGCTCCTGCTGGATGGTGTGGACGGGATTTGAATGCGTATCAGGCCTACGTGATGTCTACCAGAGACTAATCGATGGACGATGCAGACTTGTTCCCCGGCCACATTCGTTACCGATTCGCCGACCTCGCAAGAATGGAAGGTTCAGTTGGCCTGTACGAACAGCGAACTACCAACCTCAACATGGGATATGAGCAGACTCGCACCTGTTCCGACTGCGCTACCCGTGCACGTGAAATTTTTGGACCAATTAATTATAAGAAACTGTACTTGAAGAGAGGGTGCCGCCTTTCACCCTTCTCAGATCGAATGCGCTGGCCGAGGGCTCATTCATACATACAATATCACATTCGGAACAATTGAAGTACATTCTCAATGGAAAACACCGAGTGAAATCAGGAACGAACAGCTCTTTGCATAACATTTATTCACAAAGTTTACAAAGAGAATTACGCTCTAGTGAAGCGTGTACGCGTGATGAAGCAAGGCACCATAGAATGTCGATCATTATGCGAAACTTCTGGAAATATGGCAGCCGTACATAAAGATTATTTCAATCTACAAAGAGCACAAATAATTCTGAAACTCAGGAGGCAGTCGGGTATAGTTTTATGAGTGTAAGAACCGTTAGCGGCGAATCTTGGTGAACCAAAGAAAATAAGTGAAAACAGCACTGGACAACATGGAAGTTACAGAACATGACAGAATCACTTTGCAATCGCATCCTCGCATCTCAACAGAATGAGTCACACACCACGGAAGCACCCCCTGATGCTTGATTTTGCAAATTCAAAATCTTCTTAAAGTTCTCAAAAAGTTAGGTCTTGTTAATTCACATCTTCCGACATGAATCTGAAATTTGAACAAGCAAATCAAGAGTCTGCAAGGACAGGTATTTCATTAGCGCCTGATCTGAGCGAAACCCGGACTTCTTCAAAAGCTTACGAATTTACGGCTCATGCTCCCAAAACCCTGCTTCAGCCCTCGGAAATGGGAAAGGCGAGAAAGTATACACATTTCTTCATTCAGAACCAAACTGATACCGCTTCTTGAAGGAAAAAACATTTCCAAGGAATCACCGACGGTATTGCAGTCGTTGTCTACTCTTAATTAAAACGTGCACTCAAGCGAGTGCAACCGTAGTTGAAGTGGAAATACAGAAAAGACACACTTTTGAACTCCTACTCAACGGACTTTTTTGTTGTTGTAAGCACGATTACGAAAAAGTGCTGGTGAAATTCTTTCGTTTCCATAAACCCACACAACCAGAAAAACTTCTCTGAAAAGACGATTTTCAGCAGCAGCGTAATGGGAATGCAAAGCGACTTTCGCCGGTAGACATCATATCACAGAAAGAAGAAGGCGGGTAAAAATTCGCATGAGGTCCTCGGAATCTCTACGGCTTCGGACGATCCAGAATAATGACTCCTAGTTCGTACGTCTTCGGCACGAACACCTTAAATTCGGGCAGAGTGATCGTTTCGCCTACGTCGCTGTTGCAGTAGTGCCGGATCTGAAAAGCCAAAATACACGGAGAAGTGCTTGACGTACCTAGTCATACTGGCATGCTGCCTTTCATTATTTGAAGATCATTCTTTCACGTCCAGACCTACACGAAGACCCTTCACCGATAACAGCTTTTATATATGCGATTTCACTTCGAATTGGACCCTTTTCAAATCAAAGCGGACACTCTTCTAAGCGAACCTAAGACTTTTGAAATCGAAGCGAACTATTCCAAAATGAAATGAGCCTCTTTCTGCATTAAACTAGACTCTCTTTTTTTTTGTTCAAGGAACATTTTAGTATAAGTTTTTTTCCATTTTTAATTCACCTGGCCATTAAGTGAACAATTGTTTGAAATTTTATAAAAATTTCATTCTTAAGGAAATGTGATGATTTAAAGCTTGTTTTAAAATGCAGTAAAGCGGCCATTTCTAAGTGCCAAAAAGGTATTCTGTTCTCTTCGCGACTTTTATTCTATTGATAGCAGAAGTTCTATTCGTTGCACGTTCCACATCTGCAAACAATATAAAACAACAAACAGTATAAAAAACTACTGTAAAGAACACACATATCCTCACTTTTTATGTAAGTTGCTTTACACTATCAATCAAATAAAAGTTGCAACGAAGCTTTTGAGTGCATAGCGTGATCTGATCATTTAATGCACTATATACTTGCTTCCTTGCTGTGTTTTAATACAGATTTTAATTTATTATTTTTTCTCAAAAATAAAAATTTTACAAAATTATTACATTCATTCGAGCAGTTGAGCTAAAAAATTTCAAAGAAAGTTACACCATTTATTCCCTGAACAAAAAATTATTCTAACCACCCCAATGAGTCTGTAGTTTAACTTGCCTGAAGGTCATTTCGATTTGGAAGCGTTCGCATTGATTTCAAAGGCCTTAAAGCTTGCTTAGAAGAGTGTCCAAGCTGACTTGAAAAGTGTCTAACTCGACGTGGAAGTGAGACATCACGCTTAGAACACCCTCGCCAAGGCTACTAGCCGCGTTTTCAACAGCGTGTAGCACTAACACAAGAGTTGGCCGATTGCTGCTCTCCTCACTGCTTTCAAAGCAGAAATTTAACATTTGACGGCGATGGCAACGTCACAGATCACCATCGCTACACACTAGCACGTCCGCGTACTCTTCTTCTACACTTTGAACAAGTGACTCCGCATTCATTCTCCAATACTCTGGCCGATTTCTTCGCCAGCTCTTCGGCCACCAACGCTGAGATTTCCTGAATATCGCCGTCTGTTCTCACCTCCACATAAGGCTCTGGCTTGTTCGACAAGCCTGGAACCCAGTCAAAATCGTCTCCGCAGCCGTCTAGTTGGAAGCGACCGTCCTCTGTAGTGAACGTTACACTGAAAAGCGCACGAGTTTTCGGGTGATCTCGCTATGAAAAGAAGAGGAGTTCAAGACATTTCTGTGAGCACTCAGCATCATCGAGCTTTTCAACTGAAACTTCCATTAGGTAGAACGAAGGTGATGTGGTAATCTGCTTCAATTCGTATTATTTTAGGTCATTTTACACCAAGGAAACCCTAACCTCCGCCCTATCTTTTTCCAACTTTTTCTCGACCGTGGATTAATGAGGATATAGTGAAGTACATGCTCAGGACGGATGCTAAGGCTTCCTAGGACCAGGGACCACAGGAAAAAAGTGAATAGGGGGAGGCTTCTGAAATAAGAAAGAACGCAATACTTTGGGAAAGTTGTTCGAAAGTCTCTGAGATAAACGATCGATTTGATCCTAATGTGAAAAGGGATTTGGAAAAGGATAAGACTTCATATAATTCACCTCAGTGGCTGCGCGGTTGCCCTCCTAGTGATGTTTCTATATATGTAGGCAAGAATTTTTTAAAATTTTTCGTTTTCTTCTGTTCTTTCCGTTCACCTCAACTCTGCATAGATCATACCTGGCCAAGTATTGCCCTCATCTCATGGTCAGTTCGATAAGGATAATAACAAATCGATACGATAACAGTTAAATCTTGCTCAGAATGCACCACGAATGCCACTTTTACGCCGGTCGTGGAGGCAATTTGAATGCGTACTGAGCTTATACAGTGGCTGCGGTGGCTAGGTGATAATCATGACACTCTCTTCGTACTACAAAGAAAGGTCTGGCACCAATAGACAGACCCCAGAGGGATAGAAAGCTTGTCTGGCCTGGGTGGGACCAGAACCGAGAACCTCGATACGGGAGTCTACTCCGATTCTGTTGGAACGCGCTCTGTCCTTGAGCTCCTTCAACAATTTCCGCCAACCAGTTTCATTCGCTGAACCTGAAAACCGACGTAGATTGGTATCGAGCGCTTCGAAAGTCCTCGAATGTCGTCGACGGATCAGCCGCGGCAGTGTTCGCACCCGCACTAATCTCGCCGTGTCCACTCTTTGAAGATCTCGATCAAATCGAAACGAAAATCACGCCGGGAGCGACAAGGACGTGCGCTGTCTAGGAAACTCGTCGACGCGTACAAAGCAGCTAATAAGACAAGGAATCTAGGGGATGGGGGTTCAGCTGAAGCAGCCGCGCTGCGCTATCCAGCAGGAAAGTGGCCTTCAGAGGTACCAGGCTGTCCAATAATTCCTGTCCGAAAATTTTCAAAATTCTATAATTTTCCTTAGAAGTGTTATAATATCAGGCAAGTGTAAAAACCTTCTAGAAGGTTCTCCAGAGTTCCACGCTAGGGGTATATAAGGCGCAGTCGCCGCGTCTAGCTACCAGTACAAGCTACTATGGGCCAAGGTCGAATTCGTACGTTCGTGTACTACGAGTGGCTGCTGGGCAACGACACGGGCACCGCGGTCGCCAACATCTGCAGAGCGTGCAAGGAGGATGCAGTGTCCCAACGCAAAGTCAGGCGCTGGTTCAATCGTTTTGAGAGCGGCGACACGAGCCTCGAGGACAGGGAGCACAGCGGGAGGCCTTCTACGGTGAATGATGACGAAGTCCGTCGTTGTATCAAGGAGAAGCCGGAAGCCACCACCCGTGAACTGGCGACGACGCTCGGCTGCAGCAGGTCCACCATCCGCAATCGATTCAACTTACTCGGCTACCACAAAGTTCTGGCCCGTTGGATCCCCCACCGTCTGACGCCAACAAGCAGAACCGCGTGGCCGTCGGCCAGTCCTTCGTCCTTCGTCCGCAAGGAGTTTTTCGAGGACCTGGTCACTGGGGATGGGAGCTGGGTCCTCTACGACAACGTCGCCCGCCGTGCCGTCTGGATCCCGCGCGGAGAAGAGCCGCCGACGACGCCGAAAGCCGACCTGCACCCGCTGAAGATCATGCTCTGCTGCTGATGGGACGCCAAGGGCATGCTGTACTTCGAGCTGCTCCCGCAAGGCAGGACGGTCACCGCCTCCATCTACACCGATCAGCTCGAGAAACTAGTCGCCGCCATCCGAGAAAAGCGTCCCCGACGGGCCTCGGTCCACCTGCTGCACGACAACGCGCGCCCCCACGTGGCGAAGGAGACCCAGCAGAAGTTGGCGACGCTCGGCTGGGAGACGGTTGCCCATCCGCCGTATTCCCCGGACCTCGCCCTCTCCGACTATCACCTGTTCCGCCCGCTGAAGCACCATTTGGCCAGGGAAAAATTCACCAACTGCGACAACCTCAAATCCGACATCGCGGACTTCTTTGAGTCGCAGCCCCCGGAGTTCTGGGCGAAGGGCATCGGCGACCTGCCCAGTCGATGGCCACTATTGTGGATAACTGTGGTGATTATATTGTTGATTAGACTTGTTTTTCAATAAAGTTGAAAAAAATTAAAAATGGTGAAATTTTCGGACAAGAATTATTGGACAGCCTGGTAGTTCAGTCATAATCATAAAAGGCCCCCAGGGAGAAGAAGACAGCAATCATGAGATCGATAACGCTGGTCAAGAATTTCTACGCCATTACTTGTGTTGAATTAGTATAAAATTAGCTGCTGACAATGCAAAGGCATACGCGGACGCCACCTCCTCCTGGTCCTCTGCAGTCCCAGCAACCATCATAGCCATATCACCATTAATCGACACCTCCTCGACCACAGTGCTCCGCGGACTACTCTTCATCACGCTCACTGATACGGCTTCAAGGTGAACAAGGACCACCTTTCACGGTGAAGTATTAGGCTGAAAACTAGGTCTTCTCCTTTTAAGCATTTTATTCTGGATTTAGCTGAAAGTTTTTACAGCGTTATAGACCATTCGAAAGAGAATGATTCGCTCTATCAGAAAGCATGTTTCGCTCTTTTCTCCCATTTCGAGCTTTGCCAATTTTCAGGTCACTATGTCAATTTTTAGATCAATAAAGTGTTAGGCCAAAGAAGAAAAATCACCTTCGCCGACAGCTCCTCTCCGCTTACGTTTGAGATTTTTTGCACAACGTTATACAGTGCCCGAGGTCCGAAAGGGGATGGTTTGCTCTACAAGAGCGTGTGTAGAGTTTCTCGTTCATTTTGATTTTCGTTAATTTGTAGGGAATTAAAGTAGTGTCCAGAATGCAAATTTTATTTTCACCAACAGCTCCTACTCCTTGGCTATTTTTTTTTTGGGGGGGGGGGACGCCCAGGAGGTACACCCGCCCACTGCGGGGAGATGAGATCTTCCTCTCATCCATCTTGCTCACCCATCCTCAATCCCCTAGGCTTCACCGAAAGTCTAACGGCTGCCTTACGAAACCTTTGACACGCAAAACAAAAGTTTCCGGTCCGTAGAACAGCGGCTGCACCTCCCGACGCCACGCCCCCAGCAGAGGGCGGGTGTACCTCTCGCGCCGCAATTTTTTTCAACCTGAACATCTGGTGACGAGGAAATTAGCAAGATTCAGAATGACCAAAGAACAACGCATATGTTCCGGTAGAACGAAAGATTCCCTTTCAAATGGCATATGACACTGTGCGGAGAAATTCAATCCATTTAGCTCTTGTTTAACATTTGGCTAAAATTCGACAAAACCAGCATGAGCAATCAAACGCAACAGACGATTTGATTGAGCAAGACAGTCTCGTTCGAACGACATACAGCGCTGCCCAAAGAACTAACCAAAGAGAAGGAACAGAACAGAACAGAACAGAACATTTAGGAGCTTTTGGTAAAAATAAAATCATGACATTTCGGCACTCCACTTTAATGCCCAGAAAATAATGATCATCACAAAGAAAGAAAAAGTCAACGCATGGTCTTGTAGAGCAAATCATTCGCATCTATCCTGATTGAAGGGAGGGGGGGGGGGGGGCATGTGATGTTACACCTCTAATACCTTGCTTGGGTTCCCACGATACCTTCACCTGCTTTCTCTTCACGCGAAGGCTTTTATTTAAATTCAGGGGATGTGGTTGTGTGCTATAGAATGACGCACGCATCTGGCATTTTACGGTTCTCTCGTCCCGGCTAGGATAGATCCCAAACCACCCCCTTTCGAACGGTCTATAAAGCTCTGCGAAAAAACTTTCAGCGAAATTCATAATATTCAAAATGTCTCAAGAAACGATGGGGAGTTAGTTTCTAACCAGGGGTGCACACGAAATTCTGTGCGTTAAATTTTTTGAACGAAATTTTTTAACGGAAATTTTTCGTTAAATTTCCGGTAATTGTTAAATTTCGATAAAAATACAACTAGCTGCAAACCATTTTTTCAAATGAAAAAAAAATAAGGAGAACCTCGTACGTTTCAACTTCAAGAGGTGAAAAGCTAAAGTTCAAGGAATGGAGTGTAACACTGTAATGTAAAGTGAACTGTTCAACATCAACAAACGCGGAAAAATGAACAACCGTTCAGCAGCAAATCATTTACAGAGTGCGGAATAAGAACAGGGGCCGGATTCATCAAAGTTACTGCAGTAACTTTAACGGAGAATTGTAAGCGAAAAGCTCAGATAACGTAGCTTATCGCTCGCCATATCGCTTGATAAGCCTCGTTATCTGAGCTCTTCGCTTACAATTCTCCGTTAAAGTTACTGCAGTAACTTTGATGAATCCGGCCCCAGGTGTGGAATTATCATTCAAGATGATCACCGACAAGGCATCTTAAAATGTTCGATCAGCACCCGGAGGTACCCGGAGTTCCCCCTTTACTAGATCTTTTGTCCGACTGTTCTACGAGCATATACAACCCATTAAGTACAGAGAGAACTAATAAAGATACAATTAAAAGTCTATCTGTGGAATGTTAACGCGTTGTCGAAAGCACGACTTTTGAGTGCCTGATGTACGAGACCAATCCTTTTTTTTTGCAACGTTGGGACCGTGACAGAGCATCGTGTCACACGGTCCCACACTGCCGAAAAGTTGTTACACGTCGTCAACGTGTTAACGTTCAGGAAAAATAGTTTTCCTAATTTTCGTTATTAGCGTTTTTATAAAATCGTTTAAAATACGCCCAGCGTCCGGAAACATTCCCTCCTCCTCACCTGTTCCAGATGGCGGACAAAATATTCTGGTATAAGCAGTGCCAGGTGAGGACATGCATATCCAACGAGGAGGTTAGGCCAGTATCATTGTGGGATCGTTGACGTGCCTGGGGAATTTCTATCTCCAAAATGCATTAACCCTTCACGACACGCGCGATTTTCAACTGAGTGCCGCATGGGACAGCGCACATTTTTCTCGCGCGCTGATAATTTGAATTATTTTATTTGTATTATTTATTAAACATGAAAAACAATAACAAAAGAAGTTTCCCATGGACTATCTCGACCGTAGATATTAGTAGACTCAGGGATTAATACTGACCTTGGTAATATTCCATGAACTATTTTCATGTTGGTGTCCGACGACATCGTCGGACAATGTCGTGAAAGGGATAAAGGATAAAAACAAAGGATGGCCTCATTCCATCCTTTATCCTTATCATTTAGTACGTGGCAAATTCAACCTCTTTTAAGACGCGGCGCAATCTAGTTCTGCGGGATATCCTGGAGGCGTTTTGGATGCGTATTTGGCCATACAATGACTTGCTGTGGCCAGTCGATGAAAAACTCAGCGTTCCCCTTTCCAGACAAGTCTACTACCAATTCACCGAGCCCAGAAAAGGTGAAGGTTTGGTTGGCCTGGGAGGAAAATCCGGAAAAAATACCAGAACCCTGGAATATGTAGGTTGTACGCGACAGCCGGCACCTCCGGCTACGCTACACACACCCCTAAAATGCATTATTTCCAAAAAAATTAGAACAAATTCATGAAAACATTAAAATATTCATGCAGAATTTAATAATTTCAGTAAATGTGATAAACTCACTGAAAAAAGTCCGTTAAAAATCCCGTTAGATTTCTAAAAATGTCCGTTAAGTCGTTAAGCCAGACTTTAACAAGAAATGCCGTTAATTCGTTAAATTCGTTAAATCGTTAACCGCTAAATGTGCACCCCTGTTTCCAACCTAATATGGGTTTGATCGGAAGGGGTTTTTGATGGTTGATGGTTTTTTTCAAAATCCAGAACTTCCAACATCCGATTCATATTCATCCATTCAACACGTTACAGTTGTAGAACATTCTCGAAGCATCTCCGCAAAACGTAAATAAGTATACAAGGTTATACGGGTGAACGGACCGATAGCATGCGGCCCATCCGCATATTCGTCCGACAGTCTCTCCTTCTCCGCTCGCCTAGCAGAGTTTCTGGAAGACCCGGTTACTGGAGATGAGAGTTGGATTCTCAACGACTCCGACGCACACCGTGACACATTCAAAGTCGATCGTACACCTCAAGGAGGTCTTCTATGCTGGTTCTCTGACTCGAAGGTAGTGCTGCACTATGAGCTGCTTCCGCAAGGTCACACGGTCACCGCTCTCGTTTAAGCCTCTCAGCTCCAGAATCTCGCCCATGCTGTTCAGGAAAAGCTTTCGAGACGACCTCCAGTACACCTTTTTTATGATAACGCTTGACCGATATAGCTAAAGCGACTCGCGAAAAGTCAAGTTGCGCTGGGAAACCGTACCCATCCGCCATATTCTCCCGATGTAGCCCCCCCCCCCCCCCCCCCCACAAAGTTGAAGTTGAAGACTTAGGTCGGGCGGTCGCCGACTTCTCCGACTACCAATCTCTCAGTTCTGGGAAAAGAGGATCGCCGACCTGCCAAGTAGGTGAACCACTGTGGTGGCTAACAATGGTGACCATACTGTTGATTGATTTGCATTGTATGCTGAATCCAGAAATAAAAAAATTGAAAACCACACCATTTTCCTATCAACCTAAAATGCAAATGCAAGGTTGTGTTGCGGATAAGGGTATGCAAACAGAAAATGAGCGATCAGAGATCCTCAAGAAGTGCGTGAACTGAGGTTGTTTTGCTAATGAAAAGTTTCAAACCATGTTCCTAAGGACTGCAAAAATACTTCAGTAAACAGTACATAGTATGTATACCTTCTCTGAAGAGGGAAATTGGACAATTTCCTCACGCCCGTATATGAATGGATAACTGAGAGAATACGCATATCTAGACGATCGCTTACCCCATCAGATCATCTGGATCGATCAGCTTCAGAGGACCGAACGAGTCGCGGTCCCATACTCGAACCTGAAACATTCTTTCCTTAGAGATCGAACATGCAACTCCAGAAAGCAGTTCCACAAGGTACCGACGCATTCTGCTTCGCAAATGCACGGTGGGGGATGCCCGCATGGTACACGCACGCTTCATCTCCTTGGCTTCCCAAGGGTCTAAACACTTTGGAGACATAGACGCTGTTCTCCCGCCTTTCTACCCGCTTTGTCGCGACAGGGATACGTACGCTACCGCGCCCGCGAATGTGGTAAGAATTTGCTAGAAGTTGGGCTATGGCTGAAAGGTCATCACGTCTTTGAGAGAACACACTAAAAGGGAAATAATTAGGCGCTATGGTAGTTGGGGAGGGGGGGGGGGGGGTCACCGTAGCACGCCGCGGCGAGTGGCTGCATACAGCGAATGTAAATGCAGTCTTATCTCCACTTTTCGGTTACAGATCCATGTTTTGTTTGCTTTCGTATTGGGCAAGGGAGGGAACTCCAGGATGAAGGCAATTTTAGCACGGGTGCGTCACTCGAGCCACACCGTGGAGACCCTTCCTCTGTCTAAATCTGTGCCTTCCTCCGCTAACGCGGAGAGCCATAGCACTGCTTGTTTGTTTTCTTTACTATCAGCGTGTTCTTTCTTCGTGTCTGTGACACTTTCTGCAAGGTGACCCCCTCCCCCCACCAAATACCATAGCGCCAATAAATAATTGAACCGAATGAAACTCTGAAGAGAAGAAGGTGAGTAGCATCCTTCCCAACATGATACGAGAGCGATCGTGTTCAATTCCTAGATTGCGCAGATTGTGCTATTCTTTCTCTATACTTTTTCTTTATTTTGCTCATAACAATCACACTTGTCGGAGAGGGACGCGGGTAGGTCCTACAGGGTGCCGCTGAAGCGTAGAGCGCAGTAGGCCAGTTGTTGGGCGCGCCATACAGAGATCGTGAGTGGGCGCAGCAGAGCATTGGTAGGCGCCGTTGACGCGTAGGGCAACAGAGGCCAAGAGATCAACCGTGCTAGGTGGGCGCGGGAAATCTGGTATATAAGGAGTTCGTCAGAGTCTTTCAGTAGTTGTTGTTTTGTTCGCCGACGACGAGGAGTCCGACTACGACGCCCTTCAGCTCCGTCCAGGATCCACCCGCGGCCGTCTCCCTCTCATCGCCTCCGCTGCTGCATTTCCCGAGTGTTAATTTCTTATTCTGTTACTGGTTGTTCGAATAAAGTCTTTTTATCTCAAGTGTGTTTGGTAGGCCAGAGGAACCTCCTAGACTTGTCCGGTCGTACATGGGGGCCGAACCAAGCCACACTTGAGTCTTCAGTGAAGTTCGGTGGAATAAGGAGGAACCGGACTCGATAAGGCGAGGCGTGAGGAGGAAGAACTCAGCCAGCCGAAAAAAAGGACCACTCCGAGGCTACCACTGTGTGAGGGGTCTCGGTTGTAACTACGAAGTGGGAAGTGGAGCAGAGCGACCCCCTGCACTGTGTGAGCCGGTGGTCGCCAAAAAGAAAAGGATTGGAGAACTAAAGTGAGTGTTACAGGAACCATGGCAGCTAGGGACGAAAACCTGGTCGATATGACCGAAGCCCAGGTAAGGCAGTCAATATTACCGACAAGACAAGAGGAGAGTTGTGGGAAGAAGGGTTTGAAGGTGCTGCAAGAGATGCAGACAAAAGTAATGGAGATTCTCAGTGAATCTAGAATAAATAAGGATAAGAAGAGTGAGATTGAGAGAGAGATTAGAAGCGGGATAGAATACGTAGAGCAGATTGTAGGAGCGGGAAGTATGCCGCAGGATTTATGGAGAGAAATTGTGGGAATGGTAAAACAGAGAGGGATAGAGAGTGTAGACGACTGGTTAAACTACGTAAACACGATGGAGCGGGACGGAGAGACAATGGCCGAGATATGCGAAATATTAAACACAAACGTGTTGCAGGTCAAAAATGATGTGTCCATCCTCCAAAAAGTCGCCGAGGAAGTGGACAAGGAAAAGAGGCAAGGTACGTGGGAGTCATCGGCAAGAAGAACGCATGACGAACGTGTCCAAGAAGGTACTTTGCAGAAGCCGATGTATTCGACTGGTCCGCCATATGCAGAAGCCTGGAGTCCACGCTCGAGGACGATACCAGCTCCGGAGGAGCCAGGTATGGCTGTTTCTCACCAATTGATTACATATTTGAGAGCAATGGCTTGTGCGGATCCAGGGGTCTTTAAGGGGACCAGAAGTGAGAACTTCAGAGAGTTTATTAGGAAGTTTAAAAGGAAATATGAGGGAGTGGTGGAGTGTGAAAATACTCTGCTAGAGATATTAGCTGATGACCATCTGGCAGGACGTGCTAAAAATATATTTTCCGCGCTCCCGCAAACAGTCAAAGAGCTGGGCTTCGGGTCTGTGGTTGAGGAAATGGCAAAATTGTTGGCACAGGATTCCACAGCTGGGAGAATGAGAGCATTGGCGGAGCTCAGAAATTTGAGGAAACGTCCTAGTCAGGACGTGTCGGAGTTCTGCGTAGTGCTTGAACGATTAGGAAAGCAGGCCAACCCCGAGTCAACTATAGAAGATCGCTCCATGGACTACGCACAAATATTGCTCGATAGTTTAAGCGACTGGCCCGAGCATTTTCAGCTGGTTGGCGCCTTACATAGGGTAGAACCACGGAATGCATACGAGGAAATAAAGCAATTAGCCCTTAGTATCGAGCAGTCCAAAATCATGATCAGTGCGTGCAGAAAAGCAAGCCCAGCCTCATGGAGGGTTAGGTCGGCTCGGTATCAGGAATTGGAGCAGGGTGGAACCGGAGACCGTCAGCCAGCGAGAGAAGAAAGGGAACAATTTAGGGGGCACTCCAAGCAGCGAGCGCCATTTCCCTCTGAAGGGAGAAAGACAACAGGCGCAGTGCTGGAACAGCCGAGACAAGAAAGTAACAATCGTAGAGCAACTGAAAGTAGGAAGTGCTACCTTTGTGCAAGGTATGGACATATAGCTCGCGAATGCCCATCTAAGTCGGCAAGGGTTAACCAAATCAAAGACCAGGAAACCCAGCCCACTAAGGCTGAAGAGAGGCTGTCGGAAATCATTAGACAAGCTAGATGCCTAGGCATAGCAGTTAAGGGGAGAGGTCAAGAGGAAGATGACCTAATAGGAGATAGGTGTTTAGCTCGCGTTAGACTACTTGGTGAAGAGTGCCAGGCTCTCATAGATACGGGCTCAATGATTAGTATAGTCCCAATGGAGGTGTTAGCGAAGGCTCAAGATAAAGGCTATGACTTGGACTCGTTACCAATGATAAGCAGCTCAAAATTGAAGCCAGTGTTCGACGCATCAAATAATAGGATGAACTTCTTAGGCGCGGTCCACGTAGAGATAAAATTGGATGGAGGAAACTGTAGCAAAGTAGCATTTCACATTAGTAGGTCGAAAGAAGAGGAGCTGATAATCGGAACGAACGCCTTGAAACAGTTAGGTGTCGATGTGACCATACGGGCGGACCCAACAACCGCTGGACGGGAAACAAACAAGGACGGAGCACGAAATAGAGTAGAGGTGGTAGGAAGGGCCTACATTCCTCCAAAAGAAGCAGCACTGGTGCGGGTACAGTGCGTGGGAGAAAAGGAGCGTTGCGCAGACCGAGTCATTTGGCCATGTAGACGCGGTGTAGAAGCGGGAGTCTTCAGAATTCAAGAGCAGCAAGTGGAAGTCCCAGTTTTTAATGAAAGTAGTGAGCCACTCTTATTGAAGGAAGGCGATAGTATTGGTTACTGGGAAACTGATAAGTGGCATGAAAGATGGGAGGATGTGAATCCCCTAATGTCGGAAGACAACGGTAAGGAGCCCAAAGGGGAAGAAAGAACCGAAAAGTTGTGGGAGCTAATAGCAGCTAACACGGAATGTGGTAGGGTTCCTATAAAGATCAAGGAACTGTTGGAGAAGCATGCTGATGCGTTTTCAATTACGGATAGAGAACTCAGCCAAACAGACTTGGTGCATATGACCATAGATACTGGAGACTGTGCGCCAATTAGAATGAAAGCGAGACCTGTCCCTTTGGGGGTAAGAGCAAAACTGAGAGAGTTGCTAATGGACTTAGTTGACAGGAAAGTAATAGAAAGAAGCAAATCAAATTGGGCATTTCCAATTGTGCTAGTGGAAAAGAAGGATGGGTCCATACGATTATGCGTAGATTATAGAGAGTTGAACAAACGCATTAAATTGGACGCATACCCATTGCCCAACATTGAGACAGTGGTGCAAAGCTTGTCGGGCAAGAAATACTTTTCCACTCTCGATTTATGCAGTGGCTATTGGCAGATCCCATTAGCAGAGGACGCCAAAGAAAAATCCGCCTTTGCGACGCCTGAGGGCCTGTTCCAATTTCGTGTTACACCTTTTGGGTTAAGCACGAGCCCCCCGGTGTTCCAGAGGTTAATGGACACGGTGTTAGGTGAGCTGTTGGGAGAAGAAGTCTTTTGTTATATAGATGACATAATGGTATGTACCCGGACAGAAGAACGACATATCGAACTTCTAGAAGAGATTTTCTCGCGGATGCAGCATGCTGGGTTACGCTTGAAAGCCCAGAAGTGTCACCTGTTGAAGCGAAAAGTATCGTTTCTGGGGCACGTAGTGGACGAGGGAGGGGTGCACATGGACCCAGAGAAGGTTAGAGCAATTAAGGACTACCCTGTACCTCGTAACGCCAAAGAACTTCGGACCTTTCTGGGAATGGCAGCATTTTACAGAAAATTCTGCTTAGGATTCTCAAAGGAGGCTGGAAGCCTTTTTCGTCTCACGTCGTCGAAAGTAAAATGGACATGGGAGAAGGAGCATGAGGAGGCATTCAACAGGTTGAAGTTGATGATGACCACGGCTCCAGTGCTTAAACAACCAAATATAGAAGCTGCAAGAAGTGGAAGCCGTCCATTTTGCATTTGTACAGACGCCTCGATGTATGGGATAGGAGCCGTGTTGTCGCAGGAGGGAGAAGATAAGCAAATGCACCCGATTTTCTTTGCGTCGAAGAGCTTAAGCCGCGCAGAAAGAAGATACCATATCACTGATTTAGAAGCATTGGGCGTAGTTTTTGCGGTACGACGCTTCCATCAGTTCATCTATGGCCTGAATACGGTTATAATGACGGACCACCAACCGTTAACTGCGTTGTTTAAAAGGAGTAGTGTCTCAGCTCGCGTGTTGCGGTGGTCACTAGAGCTGCAAAGATATAAACTAGAAATACGATATGTTAAAGGAAGAGCAAATGTGGTAGCGGACGCACTAAGCCGAGGTATACCCTGCACAGCTGAGATAGAACCGCTGGAAGGCGTGGACGAAGCAGTAGTAAACACAGTTACAGCGGGAGGAGATTCCAAATGGTTGGCGAAGTTGAGAGAGGACCCCCATTTGGGAGAGGTGATAAAATTAGTGGAGGAAGAGAAGTGGGAGCAACTAGTTAGACTTCCAGGCGAAAAACAAATTTTGAGAGTTGCGGATTTTGAGTTGAACAATGGTGAATTGAAAAAGTACCTAGAGAACGGTAAATCGGTTTTTGTGGTGCCTAGACCGCACAGATTCGAGATTTTTCATGAGGCTCACGAAGGACTGTTCGCAGGGCATTTCAGTGCCCATAAACTGTTGAATAAACTAAGGAAGGAAGTTTACTGGCCGGGAATGGCACAAGATATCTACAAGTGGACGAATGAGTGCCAAAAATGTTTCGTGCATAACCCGCGCCAGGAGTTGATTCCCCCTCTGAGACCAATAGTTACAACTAAGCCGTATCAGTTGATAGGAGTGGACGTCCTGGAGCTAGGGCCGACAAAATCCGGTAACAGGTATGCAGTAACGGTTATCGACCATTTTTCGAAGTACGCCGCAGCATACCCAGTACCGGATAAATCGGCAGAAACCATCGCGCGAACACTCTTTTTTAGATGGATCGCAGAGGGCTGCAGATGGCCAGCCTCTATTATGTCCGACAAAGGAGGGGAATTCGTAAATAAAGTTATGGAGGAATTAACGAGGGTTACCCAAATAGCACATGTGACAACGAAAGGGTATAACCCAAGGGAAAATGGAATTACGGAGAGGCTCAATGGAACAATTGTGGCCATGTTAAGGAAATCAACCGTTATTCCAACGGAATGGGATTCGCGACTCCCGTTCTGCATGATGGCGTACAATATGATGCCGCATAGCTCAACGGGGGAGAGTCCATATTTCCTACTCCACGGTGTCGATCCCGTATTTCCCTCAAATATTATTCCGAATGGCGGAATTTCATGGTATTCTATGGACAGATCGCTTGATGAGTATAAGGCGGAAATTCTGCAGGCGGTGGCAGAAACGCATGAACGGGTTAGGGAATACAATGAAAAAGTAAGAAAACAAATGAAAAGAAGGTACGATGGAGAAAATAAGGTGGAGGGAAAGACATACCCTAAACCGGGCGATAGAGTGTACGTTTGGGCGCCAAACGAAAAGGGAAGAAATGCGCATCCCAAGCTTACATGCGAGTGGGCTGGTCCCTTTCGAGTGATTGACACTAGCTCAAATTCAGCGTTAGTAACGAGAATTGGGACAAATAGCGAACCCATTAGAATCCAGTTTGATAAGTTGAGAATTGTGCCACCAACCATATCGGATGAGAGAGTGGACACTAAACATGAGAGAGGCAAGAGAGGGAGGAAGCCGAAGGCTAAAGTATGTTCGGTTAATGTCAATGTTTTCAGAGGAGCGGTGATCGGCAGTGCGGCTGACAAAGGACATCTCCAGTTCGCTTGCAAAGAGGATTGTTTCGCAAAGGCGACCTTAGCCGACATCGCTGGAGTCTCGTTTCCAGGGGCATATGGGCGGCAGCCTTTTGGCAACGTATGGTCCGCATGGAGGACCGCTTCAATCTTCATAAGAACAGACGTAACTGTGGCAGAAAAGATTCGCTTGAATAGGGAGAAGGTCGTGGCGCTAGACGTCGTGGCGCTCAAGAGTATTCTCAGGGTGGCATACGAACTGTGTACAGATTGGACCGAATTCATCTGTACTCATGCGACCATTGAGAAGCATCCTACAATCGAGAACAACTGCATACGGGATTTTTACAAGATTGCATTCGAGGACCTAAAGGAAGAATTGAAGCAGCAGTGCAGAGCGGCCAGGCAACGTAAGCTGGGTCCCGTTGGCTTTGCGGCACCAGAGACAGCACATCTGATGGAAAAAGACGGCCCACGGGGAGGTCTTATAACAAAGGTGTCTACTACGTTTTCGCAGTTGAAGGACATCTTGGAAGATTGGAGCACTCTTGGAACATGGATCATCGTGTATCCCATTGAATGCAGAGGTGAGAAGGCCGTGATAGAAGGCGTAGTAAAGCTGGCGAAGAAACATGTGGAAGAAGGTGGTGTCGTAGTCACTGCTTGGACACCAGTGACGAGTCAGAACGCAGTAAAATGGTCCGCGATGATTAGGCTATGGACAGCTATGGATGCGGTGTTATCCAGATACGGAGGTCCAGACCATGTAATAACTACGGCCAGCAACGTTCTCGTGGATGGAAGAGTTTTCCTGGAGATTGGGACACCAGAAGCGTCTGCGCAGTTCTACAAACCGTTCACCGGAGTTGCTGCAGCAAAGCAGCTCTACGAGTGTATTCGACTTAAGGCTCCCCAGGTAAAGCTGCCGGCACTACAGGAGCGGTCGATGAGGCCATCGACAACAGAGAGGGGGGGCGTGTCGGAGAGGGACGCGGGTAGGTCCTACAGGGTGCCGCTGAAGCGTAGAGCGCAGTAGGCCAGTTGTTGGGCGCGCCATACAGAGATCGTGAGTGGGCGCAGCAGAGCATTGGTAGGCGCCGTTGACGCGTAGGGCAACAGAGGCCAAGAGATCAACCGTGCTAGGTGGGCGCGGGAAATCTGGTATATAAGGAGTTCGTCAGAGTCTTTCAGTAGTTGTTGTTTTGTTCGCCGACGACGAGGAGTCCGACTACGACGCCCTTCAGCTCCGTCCAGGATCCACCCGCGGCCGTCTCCCTCTCATCGCCTCCGCTGCTGCATTTCCCGAGTGTTAATTTCTTATTCTGTTACTGGTTGTTCGAATAAAGTCTTTTTATCTCAAGTGTGTTTGGTAGGCCAGAGGAACCTCCTAGACTTGTCCGGTCGTACACACTCTGAAAAGCAATGCGAGGTCGAAATGGGGAGAATTGTTAGGACGGATCGAAAGCTTCTAGCAATGTTGGCCTTTGAACACAAATGGTCTAACCTGGTTTAACCCTTTAACCTGTAAAAACTTGCATTTGGAATTTCTCTGTCAAGGGAACAATGGAAAGAATTGTATTAGGTTGAGTGATAAATTTTGCAACAAAATTTGCCTTCCAGTAAAAGTAAGATTATAGCACAAAAAAGTGATTGACTTAAACGAATTGCTGCTATTCTCTATAAGTTTCTTCCGCTTTTCATGTACTGAGTGGATTACATCTCCGTAGAATTTGGTGGGTTTCGACCTGAAGAATTCGTGCACTACCATCGTGACCTGATCGACTTCAGCGAAGCGCCTACCATGGAGGAAGTGATTCATCGTTCGAAGCAGATGGCAGTCAGACGGCAAGTGTTCGAGATGTATGCTGGTTGCCTGGTTTTGGTCCAGCCCAGTTGCTAGATTTTTTCAACGTCTGAAGTGCGGCAGGCTTTTGCTCCGGCAGATGAAACATTGGCTCGTATCGACTTCTTTCTCCACCAATTTTTGCCGGGATCTGATCCAGTTGTTGACAAAGGTGAGCCTCGACGATGGTTTGACTACGTGGAGCAGCCCCTGGTGCACTGGACCACTACACGTCCACCAAACGCACACCAGGACCTTTCTTTGGTGGAGCTCCGATTTTGACGTCAGAACCACCAGCTCGTTGCGTACCAGCTACTGCTTTCCGGCTTTACGGTTGTAGCGAAGCATCCCCTTTTCATCGCTGGTAAGGATTCGATCCAGGTCCCCTCGCTTGAACCGGTGCAGGGCTCCCGGCAGTCGGAAACACAGCGATTTACATGGATTTCCGTCAACGCACGAGGCACTGACGAAGGCGATTTTTGGCGATCTTCCAATCTGCTACAGCCGATGAACGGTGATTCACTGGGAAGAGCGAAGATCAGCGGTCAGTCCTAGTGAGGTTTGAGAAGAATTCGATTTAATGGATTTGCGTAGGCGCCCTTTGTTTTCAGCAGTTGGTCTTCCCGGGAGTGGTTTGTCTTTGTTGCCCTTCTGCACGGGAAGAAACTTCTAACACCATCTCCAATAATTCATTCAGTTAGGAGTAAACTTGCCAGTGACTTCCTGAATGTGCTTGACCTCCGTGGCTGGGTTGCTGCCGAGCTTAAACCGATTGAAAATGAAATCACACACTTCTTTGCTTTGAGTGGTCATCGTTCTAGAGCATAAAACTTTTCGACAACGCAAGGAAAATTAACGATTCATGACTCAAAATGGTTGCTAGAAGACAAGGTTTCAATCAAAATATAATTCTTCAGCGAGTTTACTTTGTGCTCCGGAAAAAACAGAAATGTTGCAGAATTTATGACTCAACCTAATAGGCAATTTCCTGGATGACCTCGCATCGTGGCTAGGACTATTACACGCGCTCCTCGACGGCGAGTCTCTTAATTTGCTAATCTCTCTAGCTCAGGCTAGTCAGCACACCGTCTAGTAACACCTCAAGGCCCGACTTGTTAGGAACTGGCTGTAGGACTGCGCTTGTGATGCCCGTCCTGTATGGTCTGTTCGTTTGGAAAGGAAGGGGATTGCACGGCCTCAGGATTGGTATACCTCATCACTTGCACTGAGTGCAGGGAGCAATACATTGGTGAGATGGGCAGGCCGCGTTGAGTGAGAGTCAAGGAGCACATGGACGGGTTTCGGAGATGCCAGGTTTCAACGCTGTCGGGGCGCATCTTTCAGATTTCATGAATGACGTGAGATTGTCATTCTCACAGATACAGATTTCTCATCTAAATATTTCCTCGAAGACAAAACCCGCAAAAATGCAGTACGCCTGTAGCAGACCTAGGGCGAAGTAAGACTTTAAACTACAAAATCCTACAGATCTTTGCACGGCTAGTCTGCCCTTTAGGGCTACGCCGCGAACGTTCTGCGGCCGTTTCGACATCCCAACTATAGAAATGAAAACCGACCTCAACATTCAGATTCTTGGTCGGATCATGTTCACACTGGACGCGACCCATAATCCACACGCATTCCTTGTCGGCCAGCGACTGCGAGAACAGGAGCGACAACACAAAAACTGAGATCATCCCTGAAAAAGCGACGTCGATAGGACAGCACACCACGTCGAAACTGAAAACGTTAATACGGGCGAAATGCATGCAGCGGACACCGTAAAAGATAGCCAGGTCTGCACTGAAACGTGACCTCCAGAAGAAATATGTAGAGCGTGCCATTTGCGTATAATCGGCTTATACTGGGCAGCATACAACAGTTTCGGCACAGAGACAACGATCCGTTCTATCGGCGGGTCATATCGCTCTTGTAAAGAGACGTTTTCCACTAATTCAGGCATTGCACGCCCTTTTGCTGCGCTCATCCTAATCAAAAATGGCCCCCACGAATAGGTTTTGATAACCTGATTACCTGAATTCTTTCGACACACTGTGATCCAAGCTTCAGCGATCGCGATTATGGTTATGGTTAAAGCATTAACATTAATATTAATGCCAGACTTTCGGGCAAATGTAGGAAAGCAAAAAGAGAGATGTCTAGTGCAGAGAATGCGCCATGTTCTCGTGCAATATATGACGCTGTTATTTTGAACGATGGTGCAAGCACCACTTGCTTCAAGTTATTTACAATAGGCTTACACTCCATTCTTAAGCTATGGTAGTATGATATACCATTTTCACGTCGAAATGGACACTTTTCTAAGCTACTGAGCTAGCTTTAAGACTTTTCAAATCAAAGCGAACTCGTCCAAATCGAAATTACCTTTAGGCATGTTAAACCACAGACTCAAAAAGATGGTTAAATTAATTCTTTGTGCAGGGAAAATTTGGTGTAACATTCTTTGAAATTTTTTAACTTACCTGCCCAAATAAGTATAATAATTTCATAAAATTTCATTTTAAAAGAAAAACTAATAAGCTAAAATCTGTCTTAAAGCACAGCAAAGAAGCAAGGATATATATCACATTAAAAGATCAGATCGCGCCACGTACTCAAAAAGTTCGCCGGAAACTCCATGCAAACAGAAATTCTGCTATCAGTTGAATAAAAATAGCGGCGTCTTGGAAGAAGACACGGCTCAATCTTTCTTCTTGACGCTAAAGAATAGCCCCTTCCTGCTCTTTAAGACCAGCTTTAAACCATTATTTTTCATTTAAAAAAATGAGAGTTTTATCAAATTTCAAACAATGCGATCTCTTGTGAATTGAAGCTTCAAATGACGTTATCCTAAATTTTTCCTTGAACAAAAAATTATTTTATTCTTTTCGGAGAGTCTCTAGTTTAATATAGAAAACGCTCATTTCAATTTGGAAGAGTTCGCTTTGATTGCAAAGGTCGTCGGCTGGCTTGGTAAGGTGTTCGATTTGATTTGAAGTGTACAATTCGACATGAAAATGGTACACAAAGCTCTGCTTGACAAAGAGTTGTAAATTATAAATATCGACTTTAATCAATCACTTTTTAGGAAGCGCCACGCATGCTACTTCTTCGGAACAAGGTGGAGGTGAATTGAATGCGATTTGACTTATACAGCTGATTGCGCTCCATCTCTGTGAACTTTTTATAGCATTTCCAAGCCGAATCGGACACTGTTCGAATCAAATTCTTCTAAGCTCACTCTTCTAAGCTAGCCCAAGAATTTTGAAATCGAATTGGACGTCTTCAATCGAAACGAGCTTCTTCCAGAGTAGACTACAGGCTCTCCAAGATGGTTGGAGTCATTTTTTGTTTAAGGAAAATTTGGTATAACTTTTTTTGAAACTTTTTAGTTCGCTGCCCGAATGAGTGTAATAATTTTATAAAAAAATGTTTTTTGTCAAAAGCAATAAACTAAATTTTTAAAATAAACTTTTAAAGCACAACAAGGCCCCAACCATTTAGTGACGTGAAAGACCAGGTTGCGCCGTACACTCCAAAAGCTCGTCGCGATTTTCGTCTGACTGATAGTGCAAATGCTACATATGAAGCACCGAAGTGAAGATATGTGTGCTCTTTACATTGTTCTTGTTGCATCGTTTACAGATGTGAAACTCAATGCAAACAGAAATCTTGCTATCAATCGAATAAAAATCACGAAGTTTCGGACGGAAACACGGCGAAAAATAGAAAATGGTCATCTTCCCACTTGAAACAAGTTACAAATAATTATTTTTCCTCAAAAAACAAAATTTTCACAGAATTTCAAAGTGTGTTTCTCCTGTTGAGAAGTAAGTTAATATTTCAAAGAAATCGCACAAAAATTTTCCTTGAACAAAAAATTATTCTAACCTTTTTGGAGAGTATTTAGTGTAATGTGAATACATAGAAGAAGCTCAATTCGGTTTGGAAGAGGTCGTTTTGATTTCAAAAGCCTTAAGCTAGTTTAGGGGAGTGTCCATTTCGACGAACTGGTAAATATACACGACGTAAAAAACCACAGCACACAAGGATTTTAAACGAGGGTGCAAGTCTAAAAGGGTCCACCTTACTCCACCTCATCCTACAATAAGTCGTTAGACCAACATGTCTCGGTACATTAATTACAATGCGTACCCTCCTCTGGGTCCAAAGCAGAAAAAACAGACCATAAAACTGAAGAAATTTGCAGCATGTGGGGCCAAGAAGGCCGACACGTGGTGGGGTGTTGGCCACGAAGTGGGCAAAGCCGCTCAATCGGCTGACGGCCACAAAGCAACGAATCCTTCACGCTGTGATTCCCAAGGCGATTCGGAAGGCAAAAGACGTTCAGCAAACACTGAGCCGGGTAAACGGGCGCCTCTTCAGTCCTCCCCTGGTCTGCGGCGAGTGATGACTCCCATTGGAGAGCTCCCATGAAGAAAAAACAGAAAAGGGTAAGAGACAAAGTGGTTTGCCAATCGGTCTCGGTCGGTTCACTTGATCCCCCATCCCTAGACATAACGAAGCGCTGAACTCTTGAAGAGTTGGAGCGAGACTGTCGAGACGACGACGACCGTGCCGCTAAATCGCCATCAAAGAACGAATCGCCGTCTTCACTACACATTAAGCGAAAGCTGGCCCGTAAAACGACGCGAAGAACAGCTGCAGTCGCGCTGTGCTGAGTCATCTCTGCAGTAATCCGTTTGACTCAGACCTCCCGTCTCGACCAGATGTTTATTTTTCCAGCAAAGGTACACGCATCGCATTTCTCCGAACGACCACCGCGGACATTCGAAGTACAAACATGGGGTTGTCCACCATCAAGCTTCCCTTTCTGACAGTACGATTGGACAAATATTCCCCAAAGCTTTGTAGTGCGCTAGAATACGTGCAGTTTCGAGGGCTTCATTGCAATCCACAGCGTTCGAAGCTTTGATTCCATTTGCTTTATTTTTATCACTTTACAATTCGACTAAAGCCTTCGAAGTGATGGTTTTAGCTTCTTCTTGGGCGCACCTCAGAATGAACCAAATTCTTTCGAAGGACTAAGACTTTGCTGCAACTTCTATATTCACAGCTGTCCAGCTTGAAAGACAGCTGCAGAGAAGAGCGTTTAATGCTTCATTCCTAGCAGCTGTTAAAGCTGTATGAGGGCAACTAGTTAAGCCTAAATGGCAAGAATTATTAATCTAAATCTAACAATCGGCACATGTGGCGTAGCCGGCAGGGGTCACCGCCCTTATCTGCGCACGAATCTATTTTAGGTTCAAGCATGTGACTGAAACTATGTTTCATCCCTAGGAAAAGTTCATACTGTACATGCATGAAAGTGTAAGAATAAAGGACAAGGAGGGCTTTATTCAGCCCCATTTGGGATGTGCCACGCATTCTATTTCTACTGAATATCATGGACACAATGTGAATGCGCATTTAGGCCTATGTAATACTTCGGCTACGCGTCGCCAATGCTGCGAACCGTCACCGACGTCGCCGACGCCAACGTCGCCACAGAAGTCGTCGGTACCGCCGGTGACGTCGGCGACGGAAGAATAACACCCCCTGCGGAGCTCTCGGTGACGCCGCTGGAGACGATGTGTTGCGCGGGTAGCGACGCACTGCGTAGCAGCCCGCAAAACAGCGTCGGCGACGTCCGTCGCCGAAGTATAACATAGGCCTTAGCGCAAGGACTAGCGCTGGCCTACCAAGACAAGTCAGTATTTTATCCCTCCAGACCAACTCCAAAAGGAGAGAAGCTTGTTTCATCTGACCCCGAACCAGAATCCCTCGATTCAGAGTGAACGTGACAGCCGGAATGTTCTTCAACTGTGCTATCACACGCCCGAATGAAGGAATAAACCACAGGAAACTGATCTTGAGTCGTATCCCGCTTATCACTGCCCGAGCATTCAAGACGAATTCTCACCACCTTACCCAAGTTGAGTTCGTGGAGCATCTAACGTATTAACCAACACCGAACCTGTGCCGTTCTCAGCAGTTCAGTTCTTCGTCTTAGCTGCCGCTATAAGCATTCGTAGAATTTTCACCCAATGCTTCTAATTCTGGATAAAAGCCGATACCGATCGATCTGGCATATTCGGTGTGAATCCGCCTATCGCTGTCATGCTCGCATAACTTCCACTTCAGACAGTGATCGATCCTCAATCAGTACTGATTGGCAGTTCGAAACTGCTTACTCGTTGTGAGAGAAATCACATTCACCTTGATCGTTTAATGAGCGGACCTTTACCACATAATGAATGGTCGGGAAACGGCCGCTAATTTTACACGTTTGGAAGGACGGAAGGACGGATAGACGAAACGGCAAACGGACATAAAGAGGGAGTGGCCCTTTCATATGTGCACAGCAGCATGCACTGATTCGGAGAGCTGATTTTAGTTATTCCGCTTGGTAGTCACATACTGATGCCATCTCAATCATGACGATACGGCGCATGAGAAAACTGATTACCAATTCTAAAGTCCTTTCCAGGCTCTGAAGAAGGCAGTTACGCCGAAACATAAGCCGAATAAAGCTCTCATAACAATCATCGTTCAACAGCTTCACAATGTTCTGCACCACTGTTAGACGACATGCCAAGATTCAACGAAAGTCGGGCATGATACATCTGATTACCAATTATTGGTGAGGCGCAGTCGGAAGGCTGTCGCGCGCACCCGATTTCAGGCTCCTGGTTCGGGTTTTCGGCCGAGGACAACCAAGCTTTCCATTCCTCCGTGGTCAGATTTGGTACCAGACTCGACTGAGAAGGATTCGACTTGTACACGCCACCGCAAGTCATTGTATAGGCCAACTACGCATTAAAATCGCTCAAAATATCCCATAGAAGCGGCGCACGTAGCGCACTCCAAAAAGCAACTGACCAACGCCGATCTTTATTCTCCACCATTTATCGCTAGTGAAGAATGTTCATCGCCTCATGTCATGTCTTCTTATGATTACATAACCGCATTGAGGTCCGTCGTTGCAACATCAGTCAATCGTTCAAGCAGAAAAGTGGGGCGGGGGATCCATAAAAATTTCAAAAATGACAAGTTTCGACTGCGCATTTATCTCGCCGTGCAAACTGTTCCTTGCAAACAAGGTGTCTTTGGTAAACAGATATGCGGACACACCATACTGTAGCAATGGGTTCAACCCTCGATGAGTAGCGCTAGTGACACATGCGATCTGCAGGGGGTGGTCCCACCACAATTAGTTTGAGACCAGTTTGCGAGCAGCCGCTCGAGCAGAACTGGTATGCACCAACAGTGTTCCCCGGTTTGAAATTTCAGTTCTGGGGATAAGGCAAAGACAAATGCGAGATTCAACAGTTGCAAGCGCTGCAAAATGGTCTTTCCCCTTTACTACTCACCAGTGGAAAAGATTATTAGATGAGGAGTATCAATTTTGTTCCAATTGTTCCTAGCTGACAAGCAGGAAAATATTGACAGCTTTCTTAGCCAGGGCGTTACGTTAGACGATCACCTGTAATTGAGTGAGAGGAACCTCCTGGCGCCTTTTCACATCAATGGGAGTCTCTTAACCGCTCTATTTCAACGTTTTTGGGCTATAATTAGGGTCACATTTGTAGTTGGAAAGAACAGGTCTTCTATTTTCCCATGTGTACAAAGCAATGAGTGGTTGATTTGAAGTTTGTACGCTTTTATATCGTTAGCGCGCAAAAACTCACTGAACATTCCTTACAACGCCAGATGGGACTCGAACCAGCACCTTCTGCCCTCCAGGCATCGATGCTACAAATTGCACCACCGGCGCTGTTTGACCGCATGTAACATCCGCGATATCCTCGAGCTACATATCTCTTGTCTTTTCGGACAATTTGAGACGAAGAACAATTGGCGAATGGCCTATACTGAAAGAGTGAGATAGGGTGAGGATGAGACCACTACGTTCTCCCCCTAGAGATGCCTCTAACAGGTGGTCAACAGCGAAGAAGGAATGAAAAACTCTTGAGTTTCCAACCTATATCGAATCATTGGAGTATTTGGTAGCAAATATGAATTTTTCCAGTATATTCCTTAGGATGAAGAATTTAATAAAACGCCAGATGTAAAAAAATAGTGAAAGAAAGCAGCGACCAGTGTAAGCCGACCATGCTTTCCGAAATGACTTCACGATGCTATTTACATAAAAGTCTTTCAGGGTAGGTGGGTCTAACCACTATAACTTAACGTAACGCATGGTAGTTAAGATGAGAGGAAACAATGAAGGCTTGACCGTTTGATTCTGTCGTTTCCTTGTTGATCGCAAATGAATGACCCCCCCCCCCCCCCCTTAACCGACATCGCCCCACCTTACATAGGCAGCTCCACAAGCACAATGGATAGCGCAACACGCAGGAATTGATTACCGGCCCTTCTGCTCACCCTTCAACTTTTAAAAAACGAGTACAGTAATAACGAATATGGACGTCGATATGGAGCGTTGTTTGTGCGCCTGTACTGTTATACTAGTCGACAGACATCGATAGCACCCTAAGCCAACGGAGCCGTTTTCTTGGATGATGCCTTCTGAATACTGACGAACATAACCGGAGAAGGTGAAATTTGACGTCTCCACAGAGTGGTTACAGCATCCACTGTAGAAGAGCTATGTATTGAAAAGCCGTCGACGACACCACGCAGAAAAGGAGTGCACGGCGAACACCAACGCACTTGGATAAAGATAAATATTAGTCATATGCTTCATATACTACAAGTCTGATCTGGTACCTATTCACCGACCCAGGAGGGATGGAAGACTTGATTATCCTCGGGGAAAATCCGAACCAGGGACCTGGTATCGGGTCACGCGACGGCCGGCACCTCCTCCGACAGCGCTACACGCTCCCTACCAACGCACTTAGCTTCTAAAAATCCTCAATAGGCTCCGCAATATGCCCCAGAAATTTATGTGCAGCAACTTAGGTGGGAGAAACTTGCACGAACATGCAATGCTCTAGTAGAGGAATTCGTCGTCGTTTAAGCTTGCCAGACCTAGTCTCATCCTATGCCCCGCCAGGTTGTGCAGTTCTGCCCCACCTTTTACCTGCTTCACAAGGCTTCACAAGGCTCAACGCCAGGGGTGACGAAAAGCGCGATGACACACGACGAAGAGTCAGTATCAGGTTGAATGACCCCGTCGGGACCCGCGTTATACGATCTCCGTGACGACAAATACGGCGAACGGTGCGAACTCGACCAGCAGCAAGCAAACCGACCCGATTTCTTCTGGCTCCACTACCTTCAACGGCTCTCTCACCAAAAAGTGATCGAATGGAGCAGAATGCAACCAGAGCCGCCCGAAAAGGACGTGAAAGGAATTCGTCCTTGAAGGAAGCAGCAAACGAGGCGAACACGGCGGGAAGGATTTAATGTGCAGATGGAGAAGACGCGTGACGTAACGCATCCGACGGTCGCGCTGATGCGCTGAATCATCTAATTGTTCGAGTTCTTCGCGCCATGTGGTGGATGTGATGAATGGGTGGCAGTCGTGCGGCCGACGTTCAGGGGACTAATCAAATTATCGGATAAAGAACATGATCTTCACCGCGATACGGGCACAGGCGACGGAAGTTCGCTGCACCAAGAAAAGCAGACACCGCATAGAGGGTTAAAAATCGACAGCGGGCTTTCTAACCCATACACCACTTAGGTAACACTGCACAAAAGGGAATGTGGAATTTCTACCATATAGCAACTCCCACTGTGCACAAGGCTTGAACGAATTTGGTCCTTCTGACATCATCACCCAGAATTATAATATATCTACCTTAACATGTGACGGCTGCGTGATAGCTCAGTCGGAGGAGGCGGGGCTCTCGTGCGCACCCGGTTCTTGGTTCGGACTTCCCGCCCATGCCAAGCAAGCCCTCCCCCTTCCATTGGCTGACCATCACAAGTTATTGTATAGACGAAATACCACACCCAAACTGCTTCCACCGTACCATCCCGTTGAAACAGCATGTGTGGCACATCCCGAAAAAGGGTTGATTAACGCCCTTTACCCCATATCCTAATGTTTTAGTCAATAAGCTGCTGATGCTTTGTGTTATGTATGTTATTGTAATTCTAGTGTTTGTGTTGTTGTATTGTTTTGTTTCTTAAATTGCTTACGCTAGACCCTGGTCCATGCCTTGAATAAATAAATAAATAAATAAATAAATAAATAAATAAGTAACGGTCGACGTCATCACTTTCTGCGCTGAATTCCAATCCAATAGAAAACACAGCATACTGCTAGTTTTTGAACAAAACATTTTTAAATGAGATGTCTCATTGTGTACGCCTTCTACGAAATTTATGTAGACCTTCAAATTATCTCCACCACGACATTGTGAAGAAGTAGAATGCATGGCGTATCTAAAATAGGGACCTAGTAATGGCTGTGCTTCATCTTCTTTACACTTTATTTGGCTTATGATGTGTCTTGAGCGGGCCGCAGTAAAACAGCCAACGCATTTTCTCCACAACGAAATTCGCTGCCAATTAAATTTGTAGATGAAATAGGGAACAAAATGATGAAGGTAGGCATTGATCAATCCCTAGCGTATGTGCTATGCAAGCAACCTTTCAGGGATATTGGGGTCGAGCGGTAGCCAATGAACAATAAAGGATAAAGGATTATTAGAGGTGTTATTCAATCCCGTTTGAGATGCGCTACGCACCCTACTTTTACGGGACATCGTGAAGGCAATTTGAATGCGTATTTGAACTATACATAGACTCTAATGGCTTACAGTGGCCAGCCGATGGACACGTCAGAGGTGTATCCTACTCAGACAAAGGCAGTACCAATTCACCGACCTCAGAGAAATGGGAAACTTGGTTGACCTGGCGGGAAATCCAAACCAAGAACCTCGCATCGGGTACCACCGGCACGTCCGACTGCGCTACACGCCTCCTAGCCAGTTTATAATTAGGCAAAATGTTTGGTCTTCCCAGAACAGTCTCGAACCAATGCAACGATCTCTGTAGTATGGAAGGCTTGGTTGATGTGGGCGGGCCCAAACTTTAAATCCACTAACGATAAGAGTACAAGCAAGAACATCCGCCTTCTTCAGCTGCGCTACCAAGCACTAGAAAAAAAGGAGGAAGACATTCCCCAGCCACTTCCTTGGAACGCTTGTGCTTCCGTTCGATTTCGTGGAAGCATTTTGAACACCTTGTAGCTGCTTTTCGGATCATCTTATAGACAAATCAGTGCTCTACCTTTTCAGGAAAAGCTCAGGCTCGCCTAGCGACAACTCCGACAATATTGTTGAGCGAAGCGAAACAACGACAGAAGGAGCAAAGTTTCACTTTAAGAAAGCAGTATGGAGGTTGAAACGACGTTGTTGTGAAAGTTGCGAAAAGTGAACGCAGCAACGATTTCGTCGGATGATCCCTGTAGAAAAACCGACCGACGGAAATGCATGATGGATGACGGCAGTCGGCTGCGGATGTGGGGCGGTTTTTCCGCGATGCGTCAGCCTGAGAAAGAACGGCCAGCGGAATGCCGTCACATGCTGACAACTTCCTTCAGCTGACATTTGCGTACGCTATACCACATACGAGGATACTTCGTGGCGTGTCGCGAAGTTGGGCAGCATTGGCGCCAGCCAATCATGCCCAAGTAGCGCACTACCGAATACACACCAGCCAATCAGGCTACCGATCCTCTCTGAATAGCACCCCATTCGATGCGATCTGATCCGCTGGCACGCTCCCACCTCCCAATGCTTCCCATCTTCACGACATGTACCGATCAAGGTCCAGTCTGGTTCCGGTGAATAACGTCAAACTGTCGGGGTCGTCAAGTTGCTGCCAAACTTCACCGTGAACGGCTAAATACAAGCTTTCCCAAGGTTTGTCTAGACCAGCATGTAACCGAAACATACCTTGAACAGCTGTGCCAAGAGAATTCGCAGAAGAGGAATGCACGGCGTATTCCATTGAGGATTGATGAACGCTAACCCCTATCCCTCATCATAGCCGACACTTTGGCACTGCGGTTAGTTCAAGGACAGAAGGATAAGGTTCGCTGGAATTAACCCATTTTGTGATGCACCATCCTTCTACTTCTACTGAATATCGAGGACACAGTCTGAATGCGCATTTAGCCCGTAATGGGTGACAGGCTGTGGCCACCTCATGGACAAATCAGTTTCATCCCTTCAGAGCAAATCTGGTCACAATTTAAAGATCTCAAGTGCCTTTTGCCACAGAGCCTCTCTGCTTCACCCATGCTCGGTTACGTTGGCCCAACAATGTTTAAAAGATTTTAGGCGCAACGTCGCAAATCGAACAATTTTGGGAGACCATATGGACTCATAAAAGAAACGGCGCTCTTAACAAGGGTCCGCCCAGAACGTCCCTTACATGCAACAAAAGAAAACCCCGGAAACTGTTCGTGAAACGATTACTCATACCACCCTTGAAGTGTTCGCTAAGTGGTCGCGCTTGATCTCTCTCTCTCTCTCTCTCTCTCTCAGTGAACTGCAGTTTCTTAAGTCCTTTGTTCCACACTTCGCAATGAATCATCGGCCCTAGCACTTGATTAGCACCCGAAGAAACCGTTCAAAAAGTAACAGAGACATTGTCTTCGCCATTCATGTCGGCGACCTTGAAAAGACTCCTAGCAAGCGATGAACATTTCCACTTAGTGACTACTGAACAAGACTTCAAATCGTCACAAGTGCGCTCAAACAACTGTCCGACAATTTGCCCAGAAAATTTGATACGCCCAGAGAAGCATGAACTGTTGAGCTTCTTCAAGGCTTAGCTGACGCGATGGAGAAAAGCCCTTTCCCCGAACTTCTACGTGAACGAATGGACAGAAATAAAGGCAGTTATTAATCTGTCAGTTTCAGGAGACGCAACGCATTCTACTTCAACGGAGTATTGCGGAGGCAACCTGAATGCGTGTTTGGCCTAATCAATGACCTACGGCGGCCAGTCGTTGGATAAGTCCATTGTATCGCTCCCAGACGAGGCTGACACCTATTCATCGCCTCGAATACGAGGAATGGAAGGTTTGACCGAAACACGAACTGTGAGTCGGTTCGGTGTACGCGCCTTCGCTCACGCACAACACGCGCCCCATGTGAGTTGATTTTGCCAATGAACAGGTCAGCATTGTGTCCTTCCCAGGTGTTCCACCAACTATGTGGTCTACACAAGCACCTCAATTCCACTTGCAAACTACAGCCGGCGCTTTCTTTGACTGCTATCACGTGCTCAGAAATTCGAATACTTCCCCTGCCAAGTGGCTCTACATACATTTCTAGGAACACCTTTTCGCATCTTTACACAAAGGTTTAGAAGTAATTTCAGGAAGTCCAAATTATCGCTCAAATTAAAAATTCAACGAAGCTTGGCGTAAAACTTGCACATCTTTCAAACTTCCATGTATGTCTCCTTTTCCCTCCTATTTTTCTTTAATAAGAAGATAATCGTCTCACTTCTATTAGGTTGTAGCGAATTAAATGGCACTGGCTCGCGCCATTTTTTGGCGCGTCTTTACGCGTTTGATCAAGAACAAACCGTAACATGTGGCATATCATTTAGAAGCGCAAACTTTGCTCTACCGGAGAGTACCAAATTTTCTATGTAAAAGTGGGAAAACTTTAGAGTTTTATTGACTTTTTTGCAGATGGACAAAAGGGTAATCCGAGGCATTTACTTGTATGAATTCAAGCTGGGCACTACAGCTAAGGAGGCGGACGAGAAGATCAACGCCACATTCGGTCAAGGATGTTCCACAATTCGGACGGCGTATCGTTGGTATCAGAAGTTCCGGAATGGAGATGAGAGCTTGGAAGAACATGAAGGTCGTGGGAGGCATAGTGATGTTGATGAGGACAAGCTGACAGATGTGGCAGACGAGGATCCACACAAAGGTTCCAGGGAGATAGCGAAGGTTCTTGGCGCCAGTCACAACACAGCTGCCCGGCATCTGAAGGAAATTGGAAAGACCAAAAAGCTGGAAAGATGGGTGCCTCACGAGCTGTCTGAGGAGCAAAGAAACCGACGATATGAGATCTCGTCCGCACTGCTTCTACGGAACGAAACGGACCCATTCCTTGATCGCATCGTAACCTGTGACGAGAAATGGATAATGTACGACAACAGGCGACGATCGGCACAGTGGGTGGACAGCGATGAGAGCCCCAAGGTTTTTGTGAAGCCGGAATTGCACCAAAAGAAAGTAATGGTGACAGTATGGTGGTGTTCGCTGGGAATTATTCACCACAGCTTCCTCCCTCCCGGTGAATCCATCACGGCAGAGAAGTACTGCATTGAAAATGAAGAAATGATGAAAAACTTGAAGGATATCCGGCCGGCCTTGGTAAATGAGCTGAGCATTGAAACTCTACCACATCCTCCGTTTTCTCCCGACCTCTCCCCAACAGACTACCATTTCTTCAAGCATCTTGGCGACTTCTTGGTAGGGAAAATATTCAAATACCAACAGGATGCCGAAAGTGCCTTCGAAGATTTCGTCAATTCCAGAACTTCTGATTTTTATGCTACTGGGATAAACAAGCTTGTGTCACGTTGGAAAAAATGTGTAGAATCAGAAGGTTTTTATTTCGATTAATAAACTTGCCTACAAGCCGAGATATTAACTGTTTAAATTTACAGTGGTTCAGTGCCATTTATTTCGTTACAACCTAATATATTGACCTCGTCTTTATGGCTCATGCAGTCATATATGGCTAATTAAATAAAGAAATTTTTACTACCAATCAAATAAATATCACAATTTACTAAGAAGATGTGTGGCGCGATCGGAATTTCCTTCGAGACTCCCTGTGATTTACATGTTGCGGGATGATCATTAAAGAAAATGTTGACAATACACAACCACGCACAGGTGCGCCACGCACTCTACATCTATGTGATTGGTAAAGGACCTCTGGGCAGCTGTCTAACAGCATCTGCAACGTCTGAGGATGTCGCAGTCGTTTCAACGTCTTCTCGTTAGAACAACCATCCGGTACCGATTCACCAACTAAAAAACCATCTGGTCGGGGATGTGGTTGACCCCGCAGAGTAACAGAACCCGAAATCAATTCGCGTATACATAAGCGAGGCTTCTCCGCCAAACCGCCACTCCCAAATAACAAGCAAAAGGAACCATAGCGCATTTAGGATGTAAGAGCAGGTGGCACTTCAGAAGGACACAAGAAAATCCAATAAAACAGCCAAAGATTGCTGGAGCGATAAGGTGACGAAGCGATTTCCAGGAAAGGAAACAAAAGAAACGCAGTGTGCATGTTCCTGATATCTCTGGTACACCTATGTATAGATAACTGCCCCAAAGAAAGTGCTCTTTGAAGAAGAAGAGAAGCAACCGCTGACAACACTGATAGCCACCCGAACCACCCCACCAATCAAGAACAGGAAAAAAGCCGGTCACACTCCATCAGTCGGCCACCACTGCAGCCACGCCTGCGACACCGCAGCGAATCGATCTCATTGCTTACTCCGGTTGATCAATAGGGGGAATATTTACGGGATTAAAGTGATCAATAAAAAGATGGTGGAATGGAAGCTTATCCTACATGATGGAACTGGTGAAGAAGGGCGAAGTGTCACCTAGTCGGAGAGATCTGAAATCGATCACAACCTCGTCCTTCGCCAATAACTATCCAGCGCTTCGCTCTAGAAAAATCAAAGCAACTGATCAATGTAAACATTTATTGTGAGGCCTGTTGATCGCCCATTATAGCCGTGTCTGTCTTAAACCGTTAATCTTGAGCAGAGATTCTGAATGCCCACCGAGATATGAAGCAGAACGAGCGGTCATTAATTTTCCGCGGACTGGTTAGTTTGGTGGGATTGAGGGTAAAGGATAACGGACGGCGTTAATCCATTCCTGTTTGGGATGCGCCACGCAATCTACTTACACGGGATACCGTGAAGGCAGTATCAATTCCGTCTGAATTCCGTCCTTGGAATAAACAATGACTTCCGGTGGCCAGCCGATGGACCCTTCCCACACAGGTTCGGCACCAATTCACCAACCTCGAGTCGGTGGGAGGCTAGTTGGCCTCTGGGGGAAATTCGAACCAAGAACCCAGAGTCGGGTGCGTGCAACAGCCAACGGCTCAATCGACTGCATTACTACGCCCCTAAGATTAAGGATACGCTGTAGAGATCTACTTCACTGTCTCGCAGCCGACCTCGTAGACAAAAATAAAGGTTTTGTGCCTTTGTCTTGGCCTAAAGCACCTGATATGGAAGCCAAGTGCCGCTATAAAGATCAAACCTCTTGCTACAGGCAAAATTCGACTTGCATTCCTGTTTTCTATGCAGTACACTAACACGTTAACGCAACATTAGAAATGTGAAAATCTTCGGAAAAAATTATTAGGAAAAAATAATAGTAGGAAACTAGATTATATGCCACACAGCAATAGGTCTTATTGCCAGTTAAATTATATCTCCTTGAGATTTTGAGGTTTTTGTGAATCCACTGTACAACAACATTGCCATCAACGTGAAGAGAGGAAGGAGTTCGGCAAGGGAAAACCATATCCTCGAAGCTCTTCAGTGCCACCCTCGAAAACGCGATGCGCGAATTAGAATCGGCAAGACATGGGAGTGAAGACCGACTTTTGGCAACTGCACCAACTTCGCTTCACTGGCGACATCGTGCTTATAACACCGAGCATTAGCCAGCGAATGCTGGCCAACTTACTGTTAGATCGTGTACGTGAGAATGTTGGACAACATTAGCAGCTGAATCTTACGAAAACGATGTTCATGAGGAACGGACAAGTTTCTGATGCCCCATTCTCGCTCAAAAAAGGGCATTTCCAAATGCTCCAGCTACACGCATCTAGGTGGGGAAGTTAAAATGGCCAACGAGCGCCAGAGCTGGCCAGGAGGAAAGAGTGGCTTCTAAGAGCGTCGAAGAAGTCGTGAAGAAGACGGTACACTCCATGCCCCCCTATTCGACTCCCCCGCTCTTCCTGCTAACGTACGCCTCAGAGACCTGGGCCATACGAAAGCAGAATGAACACGCGGTCAGCGTCGCGCAACGTGGAATCGATGGGACGATGCTCGGAGTAACACGATTCATGCAAGCGAGAGAAGTCCTTCGGAGCTCCGAGCTTCGTTCAGTCATCAAAAATTGGATCCACTGGCCATAGAATTCATTAGCAATTCGCTGACTTTTAGTGCACGGGAGCCATAAGCGACTGGATTCCGCAGCATGTCAAAAGAGTAGTAGAACTTATACCAACGCCTTCGTAAAAGCTCGAACAAACGACATTACGCTTTGCGTGACTCTTTTAATAGGAAATAGGATTCACCGGAGCACTACGGCACAAGAAAGAGATGAGTGGATAAGTTGTTAGACTCCGCCTCAACACCGAGAAAATAGATGGTGCAGATGACATCGCTTAGCCAATAGAACCGTTCATCAATGGTCAAGAAATCTGTACAACCTCTGCAACATCATTTTCAAGAACAAACCGAAACTAATGTGAAATACACAGAAGACGAAGTCGGCAGAGTCAGGCTGCCATCATTGCGCTAGAACACATTGCAGTATAGGACGGAGAAATGTTTGAGATAGAACTGCGAAGAAGGGGTATTGGGTGCCGGTTGTACTTGTTATGCGGAAACTCGGCATGAAAACTCGGAGGGTGTTCAGTGGTGTACAAACTACGCCAATCGTATTAGCGGTCACGAGCAGCGTTGCAGCCGACGGGGCTGTGCACGGTGGTCTTCAAGCAAGCCTGCTGTCGGGGATGATAAAAGGATAAAGGATAAGGGACGGCGTTACTCAATCCCTTTTGGGATGTGCTCCGCATTCCACTTATTCGGGATGTCGTGGAGGTGATTTGAATGCGTATTTCGTCATACAATGACTTCCGGTGGTCAACCGATTAACAAGCCGGCGCCTTATACTTCCCAGACAAGTTTGGCACCAAATCAAGGAGGGATGGAAGGCTTGGTTGGCCTGGGCGCGAAATCCAAATCAAGAACTTGGTATCGGGTGAACGCGACAACCGGCTCCTCTTCCGCACCGTATGTGGCTCAAGTATCTGCATTCAGGGTAATAAAAATGGCAGAAATTGAGGGCAACCATTTTACGAAACGCTTTTGTCAAGAAAGCCAGGAAAAGTGTGGAAAACAATACGGAGAGGAATAAGTGACACCTCAATTCAATCCCTTTTGGGATCCCTTTCCGGCTATACAACGACTTGCGGTGGCGAGCCGCTGAACAAGTCAGTACTTTGTCCTTTCCAGAGAATCCTAACTTGAGCTTGGAAACGGGTGCACGCGTCAGCCGGCACCTCAACCGACTGCGCTACCACGCGCACCATAATTGCAGGTGTACCCTAAATTTTGTCCTATAACTATGATATGTATAGCATGTGCTGTCAGAAAAGCTAAGAAAACGCAAGCAATCTAGAATTCATCAGTTGGTGTACTGTAGTCCTTCTGCACCACAAATATGTGTGTTCCAACGAAAGGATTGGTTTAAGGGAAGACTGCGACCAGTAAATTTGAAGGTGGATCTAGTATTCGACATGCACTGGACCCGGAATATACAACGCTTCCTCACGAACCATGAACAGGAGTATTTTACTGACGGCATAACCAGGCAAAGCGAAACGCGGAAAAAACGTTGCTGAATCTTCTACTTCTGCTGACGAAGCTCTGGATAGACCAAACCGAAGCTTCTTCTAAACAAACTTTTTAACAGACTAGGCAACACTTCGAAGTTCATTGAGAGTTCGATTCGCACAGCTACATCTCTATGAAGGGACGGTCTATGAAATTATGCCAACGATTCTCAACAAGGCCTATATGGTCTTGTAGAACATGTAGCAGGGAGCACAGTGGTGAAGCTCGTTTTTGCTGCGGGCCACTGGGTGGTCCAAAAACGGCAAAAAATGCCAGCTAGTAAACCGATCGACTTGCAGCGCGCTCGAAAGGGACGGAGACCAGCGAGTTAATCCGTGCGCTAAGGAAGTTCTGGTCCACATTTGAGTTAAAACTGAAAAGCCTACACGAATTTGATTTACAGTGAGCGCGACAAACGGCAAAATGACCAGCATTAGTTGCGTGGGGGAGGATGCTCCCGAACTCCCATACATGAGTTATAAGGCTGCAAATTTTTGTCATTTTTGTACCTCACAGTGGCCCGTAGCAAAAACAAACTCCCTCCCCCCTGTGTTCTATGCTAGATACCATATAGGTCTGGCCGAGAATCGTTGGGTAAATTCACAGACTCCCCTTCTAAGAACCTGATAGTTACCATTAAAGTCCAAGCAAGTGGTCCAAAAGACTCTACTAAAAAAATCTCGCCTCATCACCTAAAAAGAAACCTCAATAATCGCTGGGCACTAGATCCGGCCCATCAACTCGATGCTAACAGCGCTACCTTCATTATCAGGAATAGAAAACATTCGTTTTATAAGGTCTAGGAGGTCTATTTTGCCTTTATTCATTATAGAACGACGATTTGCAGAGTTACCACACATTGCTGTCGAACTGTCATGAAAAACAAGGCTGACTTTTGAAGAATTGATCGAATTATAAGAGGCACAACAGGCAAATGTACAACCATATCTCTAACTAACCATGACGGACGTCTATGGTCGTTTCACGTAAGTACCAGGTAGACATGCCCGTATTCAACTTCTGAAATACAAAATCAATAGATCTCCATAAAAGCAAACAATCTGTTGACTATCCACACCATACCATTTACCTCATGTACAACAGCTGTCTGAAGTTGACTGAACAACGGAAACCACCCACAAACTGGAAATGGCTAGATTCGATAGAAGATCGCCTTGAGAAACTGAATGCTATTAGCTTATATGTAAACCGCAATAAGCTATTTTAAAAACGCTTGGAAAACGAGTAGAATCGTATGATAAATATCATAAGAAGACCTATAAGTGGCGGTTGGTGGCACAGCTTGAGGAGCGCCGGCTGTCGCTTGCTACGTTCCTGGTTCTGATTCCCCGCCCAATCCAACCAAGCCTTCCATCCGTCCGGGGTCGGTGAATTTCTACCAAACCTGTCTGTTAAAATTAAACCGCGACTTGTGAATTAACTGCCCACCATAATTCATTGGATACGCAGATGTCAAGCGCCTGATGCATACCAAAAGAGATTTATTAACGCCATCCTTTCCCCTTTTCCTTAGACAGATATTTGCTAGCGATAAAATAAGGATAATGATAAAGGACGGCGCTACTCAATCCCTTTTGGGACGCGCCACGCATTCTACTTCTACGGGATGTCGTGGAGGCGATTCGAATGCGTATTTCGTCATACAATGACTTCCGGTGGTCAACCGATGAACAAGTCAGCGCTTTGTCCTTCCCAGACAATTCTAGTACCAATTCACCGACCCCGGAGGGATGGAGGGCTTGACTGGCCTGGGCGGGAAATCCGAACCAGGGACCTGGTATCGCGTACAGGCGACAGTCGGCGCCTCCTCCGACTGCGTTACACGCGCCCAGCGATAAAATATGGCCCGAAACACCAACGAATTAGTCCCTTGTGCTCTTTTGCCAGCCCGATGTACCCGAAATTGCTCTGGTAATCATCTCTATGGACAAAACTAAACCAAAAAACAGCAAGACCTACTAACTAGCCAATGTGCAACAATGGGAACTGAAAAAACCGCTCCCGTAAAAACAGCTACGCTTTCGTTCAGCACCTCGTGAAAATGTCAGATGCTTTAATTGGGAAAGGGTTGATCGGCCCCACTTTTGATTACCATTTCATATACACTGGGATGAGCACACTCCAGTCTAAGGAGACCTCGGCTGCATCTACAGAGCAGCCGGGATTCACTGAAGATTTAAGTGTTATTCAGGCCATCCAAACCTTCCATTCTAAACTGGTGTCAGACCTACCAAGGAGGGATGAACCGTTGACCAGCCGCCTGACTACCGCAAATCATTACACCGACCAAATTCGTATTGATAAATGATAAAGGACGGCGTCAGTCAATCCCTGACTAACGGTAAGATGTGCGACGCATTTCACTCCCCGCGATATGGCGGAGGCAATTCGACGACGGAAGTCTGTTTTACTCCTCTCAAAGAAGCTCGGTACCACTTCGCCGACCCCGTAAGAATGGAAACTTGTTGCTTGGTACGAGCAAATCCGAGTGAAGAGCCTCGATTCGCACTGCACACAACATGCTCCTCCTCCGACTGGGCTGTCATACGACCTCAGGCCAAATAGGCATTCAATTCGCCTCCAGTAGTACAGTCAGAGCTATACTGGACTCTCCGGGGGCATGTGATGCCGTGAGCAGAAGGCGCAAGTCGTGCCTATGAGTTAACCCTAGTTTTGGTTACGCGTCCGGTAAGAATTCTGCCCCCTTCGGCGCAGAGAACTGACATCAAGCCCAATAGAGAGGACATTCACATATTCACAAGCGGCCCTCGTATTTTACAGAGCATGCAAACACTGTAGTCAACGCGCACTCACGAATGCAACGGATAAAGGGTAAGGGGCGGCGTTAATCAATTCCTTTTGATGCGCGACATCTTCTACTTCTACGGGAAGTCGTGGAGGCGATTTGAGTGCGTATTTGGCCTATGCAATGACTTGCGATGACCAATCGATGACAAAGTCAGCGTTCTATGCTTTCCAGACATGACTGGCACGCTCGACGACCCCGGAGAGATGGAAGGCTCGGTTGGCCTGGCGGGAAATCCCAACCAAGGAAGAACCTGGTATCGGGTGCACGCGACAGCCTCTACCGATTTCGCTCCACGCGCCACCTCATGACTATAGAGGCTAAATACATGGTTTAAAGAATTGGCTCAATCCAACCTTCACCGCTTATCCTTTCCAAATGCCAGAAAGCCTCTCATAATTTACGAAGACCACGGCTATACGAGTATATCCTTCACACTCATCACATGTACAACCCTTTGCGTCTCGTTCGGGATTGCCGAAGCGTTAAGGTAAGAATAAGGCGCTGGTGCTAATTTCAAACCAATTTTGAAAAATCATACCCTTACAGCCTAAGAAATTAGCAGAAGCCACCGATGCTTAAGACGCTGCTCACTGCCCACCCCTGGTGAACAACACAGAATCACTTAATAAGCTCTGTGCATTATTTCAAGGATGTCCCAAACTCCTCTCATTGATCCGGTACATAGACTGTGCAATTCTTCGGAGCCGATTCATCAATCTCAGGGTAAAGATAAAGACACTGTCGTGGTAATCGGCGGAGATAACCACGAGGATCGCGGAGTTTCTTCACCTAGAAGTATACCAGCAGGTAGATGGGTAAGGTGTATGGTGAAAGCTACATCGTAGGCATGTTTCTTCCCTCTATTCCGTATATCCCTAGGTTTAATTGCTGAAGAATCCAGCCCCAGGTCTTATTCATGGAAGCTTTCGCGATTTCACTAGTGCTGATTGGCAATAGCAACTTTACTAACCAATAAGAACGATAGATCAACAAGGTTATGTATCCACTGGATTCAATCCTTTACTCTCAGTGAGCAGTGCGGAACATAGCAATAAGATTCATTCAATACTGTTAAAGCGAAAATGGGCAAAATAATCAATAGGAACCGTATTGTACAGACTAAAGATCGGGCTAAATGTCGTCGCAAAATCCATGCCAATCAATGTGCTCAGTCATCGAGAACTATCGGGTTCTCCACGAAATAGTCCATAGTGTTTGGTGCAAAGACTTGCATATCCGGAGGATAGACGGAGATCTCCTTCAACCTGCAAATAATCTGGTTATATCTGTGACAGGCATAACACCATCACTTTCTCGAAAAAAATACGCATGTCAAAAGGAAGCTCCCGTCAAAGTTAAACCTATTCTTTTTTGCAAATATTGCGACGCAAAGCACTACTCCTTTATCGCCCTACAATCTCGAGTAATAGATCGGGACTCAGTTTCCAAGTTCAGTGGCAAATTTCCGTTTTTCCACCTCGCAGCAAAATAAGGCTTGACAGTTGTTCTCTAAACACATTCAATAAAGGTCGACTCACTCGTCCGAATTGCAGGTATGCCTTATCTTGAAGTAGAACTCCGGTCTATTCAAATGCAGTGGTTCTAGCCAGTCAAAGTCAGAAGCACAACCTGAAAAGAGGTATTAGATGATATAAATAATTTCTCCTAGTGTGAGGAGGCAGCACTCCTCCACCCTGATCATTTCGGAACGGCGGCAACACTTAAGGCAAAGTAGTTTTGCAAAGACAACACTGTGAGCTGGCCTACGACAGGACCTGTCTTGGGGCTTCCTAGCCGAGAACGACCACACTGTTAACAACTGTTTGCTTTTCTAGCGTTGCCCCTCCCACTGAGATGGATAAAAGCGCGAACTTTTCAACACAAATGTACAGACGTGACTCCAGATCTGAACGAAGAGGAATTGTTAAGGTTGCTCTGAAGCTGGTAATCATTTCAGACTTCCAAAATTCAGACGCCAACAAAGACGGGACAGGGCAGTTCTATTTACCATGATATGCATTGTGATCTTGTTAAATCGCAGAGCACGACTGTTAACGGCTCCACATAGTCTCTGGACGATTCGATGCACGTTGTGTCATGCGCACCTATACAGTGAGGGTATCTAAATGTGGCCAATGATCTGCTGTTTTCCAGCTGTACACATGTATATCGGTGTGCAGAGTTGATATTGATGCGAAGTAACAAAGCGCGATCGAAGAAAGGCAGTACCTTCGACTTTAAACTCGCCGCTTTCATCCTCGACCACGGTAAAACCCGCTTTGTCGTCGGGAAATATGATGTCTATGAACGGAATCTGAAACAAAACACTGTTCGGATGAAGATTTCTTGACAACGCACGGTATGCGGATAACTCGGATCTATCCTAGTCGGGAGGGGGCAACCGTAATGTGTCAGATGCATGAGTCATCTTATAGCATACAACCAAACCCCATGAATTTAAACAAGTCTTCGTACGATGGAAGCTGAAGGTTTCGTAGAAACCCAAGCAAGGATATGGCAAGCCGTTGTTTAGAAATACCGGGAAATTATTGAGTGAACGTCCTTCAACTGTAAGCGCAGATCGAGATCTCCAGGATACAGGGGTCGATTTGGATTTGTATTCCGCCTATAGCACGACATGCGGTAGCCAATTAACAATAAGGGAGAAAGTAGACCAACAGTCAATCCCATCTTGGGATGCGCCACGCATTCCACTTCTACAAGGCATCGCCGAGGCAAACCGCGTCTTTCACTTGTTGTGATTTGCCAACGGAGAGCACAGTGTTTTGCCCTTCTCAGACAAGTCTGCTTTACATTTAGCGAAATTGAAGGGATAGGTATGGTTCCGGAATGGAAGCGACAACCACACCTCCAACTGCAGAAATTTCTATCCTACGATAAAGTGGAGGAAGATAAAATGCGCCATGTTCGGGTCAATTAAATTTTCTGTCACTCACATTACATTCGACGGCGGGATACAGCTCCCAGATACGGAACTTCGCCCAACTGTGGCTTACTCGATGACTTCTTTCCCGAAATATTTTGGAGAATTTCTCACACGAGCATTTCTTTTGATCGAGGATAAGGCGACACCTAATCTTCACGTTCACCTAGGAACATTAAATGTGGAAGAAAGTTTTGCAAGTTATTTTGGGCAAAAAAGGTCAGCCAAGGCCAAGCTCTCAACCTCATTACACTGGAATGCGGTCTCTTGAAGGTCTATTTAGGGTTGGGTTTACCACAAATCAAATAAACATTGCGACACGTTGAACAAGTGGTAATCTGGATTTCAGCGTGATTAACACGCTGTGGGTCAATTCTCCCTGCTCTTCGAAATAAGCTGCAAAACTCTGCTGAAGTTTAAGGTCTCGAACTTATGATCATTCAAGCATTAATAACGATTGTTTGAGACATCCAGTATAAAAAATGTTACAAGCTGATATAACCTGTTGCAAATATGAGACGATTTTAAACATCTAAAAGCAAAATTAAAGTAATGAAAAACACCCACTTCCTTCGGTCCATCCAGATCATACACCTCGACGACCGCGTTCTTTACTCGCGTCGTATCCTTGTTACAGACAAGTTTACCGACTGCCCAGATACAATCCGAGCTCGCCGACACCACACCGACTATACAGAGCAGCGATAAGATCAACATCGACTTAAACGGTCATTAAATCAACAACGAGGCTGAAACGACGCGACGCCGCACAACGAAATCAAATCGCCAGCACGCATCTGCTCGGGGAACAACACACGACTGACTTACTCACATTTATTTCGTCCAGGCACAAACAGTGGTATACAACAGGTAGATGTTCTATGGCGGACTTCAACGCAGTGGATGCGCTATGGAATCCACAGGAAACATTTACGGAGGACAGAGATGATAATTAAGACATTTTATTACCGCATATAGAAACTATAACGCCATCACAGAATCGTACAAATAAATAGACGGATAACTTCAGCATATCGGAACTGTTTACCGTAACACACCAACAACAAACCCCTATAGATCCAGTGACGAATAGAACAGTGAACTAAGGAAAGATACATTAAGTTAGGCGATAGCACTGGCCAACAACTCCGCCACGTCCGACTGCTTGCAGCTGAAAATGCAGTCTGTTATTCGTTATATATCAGGATAGAAATGGCGACCGTACGGACAGATCGCATGGAGCGAATCGACTCCTAATCAGTGGGGGGGGGGGGTTCAACAACATACCCCGGGCTTTTTAGTGGATATATCTTGCCTAGTACATTCCAGAATGGCGAATCTAAATAAGGAATAGAAATTTGCTGTGAGTCGGTTAAGACGGAGCAAAGATAGGTGAAAGTTTACTGATGCATAGGAAACTGCAGAATCAAAGATTTCCAGACAGATGGGATGCGATCGGGTGCAAGTGCTTGGTAGCCTGAACTCATGCTGGCAAGATCGAAGGTTTTACTACTGAACTACACTAGTATTTGCATTTTTAGTTTTGAGGTTAGATTGAAGGAGTTGCTTTTTTTTTGTTTTTTTTTTACCAACCTTAAGGTCCACTACTAATAACAATTACTATAAACACTGTTGAGACACTCTAAACCAAAAGTGAGTGAAACAAATGTGCTGTTCATGCACCACCCGTCGAATACTGGCAACAATTTCACACAAGTCGACAAAGCAATCTACCGTTTTTAGAGTTAAAAGGTATTCTGCTCAGGTTAGGAAGTGCCCTAGCTTCTCCTCCACATACTTATCTCGTAGCCGTAATACTTTGTCACTTCATCGCCATTGATCATAACTTCTTCTCCCGCAAAGCTACAAATCAGGACAAATGGAGGAACGCCTAGGGCAGTTCGTAACTAATAGCAGAAAACCGATACCACGGACATGGAAAGAAGAATGAGGAAACGGATAGCGATGGCGCGTAGGAAGATTATAGAAAGGGAAGATCTCTTAAATGAATATTCCACCCACACCTGCCAGCACAGGTGTGGGTAGAATAGATAGGGCAGAGCAGATGTGTTGAACTCCTCCCTGGTGGATGATTGGTTCTGGATAACGGAGAAAGCAGGGTGGCCGAACTCTCCCTGTAGAGACGTGAGTGACCGAGTTAGTCACTAGGGGGAGGTGTTAGGAGGGAAGCTGATACCAAGGAGATGGGAGGGAGAATGAGGAGACGGATAGCGAATGACGTGTAGGAAGACTATAAAAAGGGGGAGACTCTTGAATAAAAATTCTACCGCCATCTGAGTGCCAGCTCAACTGTAACCTCAGCAGATCCTTCTACTTTAGAAATAGTAGATTGCTTTACAGACATGTGCGAAGATGTTGCCTCTGTTCGCTATGCTATACATGATCTGGTCACTAGTTTTACACGAGTTTTTATAAAATTTTACCAGCATATATGCAAACTTTTTTCAGTAATAAACAGAAAAATTGGCAAGAAACGGAGCAACGGAAACCTACTTATTTTAAACCTAAACGTGAAAATGCGAAAGAGTTATACAGTTCGGGAATCAAATCCTCGACCATGCAAACGCGCGCATAAGCTACTGACCATTTATCACGATTGCATCCCTCCGCTTGTAAAATTTCGGTGGACTTGTGTGTTAAATTGAGACTAACGGCAAATTGCCACAGTTGATTTTCAACATGTTGTAGTAACAGACAAGGTATGACCCTCTGAAAAGTCCTTGGGTAAGTTGGCGGCCTCCACTGGTGGTGAGACATCAAAAAATCAGTCAAGACAGTATGAGAAGTCTCGAAGGGATAAATAACCGAGGCTTCTTAATATTCCGGGCGCGCTTCGAAAAAAAAATTGTCTTAGCTGGCGAAATAGAATACTCAATTCAAAACCAAAAGATATGCACTCCAGGTCAAACAGTAACAGTTTCCCTTCACTTGATAAAGGTGAGGTAGAAAAGCGCTAAACACTCTCTTGAGAAATGATTGCTGTGAACCACAATGATCTATGGTACATGAACCGCAGAGAAACGCTGGTTAATGATGAATGTTTCAAATTGCTGGCAGATCAAAGAAAAGGGAAAAGTGAGACCGCTTGAAAACTTGAGCAACTATTAAAGGTAGTTTCATCTGTATAAGTCACTCTAAAAGCTTATGCATGAAGATCGATTCAACACCAAAAAGCAAGGATCTCATCCTATGTTGTCAGTATGATGCGCCAGACGAGGTTTCTTCGGTATAGCATACTGACAACATACTGACTCACGATGCCGAAGTTTCAAGAAGAGAGAAGCTGAGAACTACTATTGGTTACTGTGAGTGCTCGTGTGCCTTGAGCAATGATCGAAACAGTGCTCAACAATACTAGCACAACAATACGCCATAATAAAACTTTTGGTGTAGAGGGAATGCCCACAACGTTAAAACGCCAAGACTGTTAAGACGATGAACGTCTTGCGGCATTTCTTGCAGATCAAAAGCATATAAAAGCTTCAGTGCCTGTCTCAATTCGCGGCGCGAAACACTAATCTAGACGGTAAGCTCAAAGCTAATGCGGATCTAATGCGATTGAAGCAAAATTAGGGCTCATGCTTTAACACATCAACCAAGAAGTAGTGCCATCCTCTAGGATCCTTCACTACCACCGCTTCTCACATGCGTCTGATCTCACACAGAAATGAAGAAAGAAGGTCAAAGAAAGCCGAAATAAGTTGGGAGTAGGACAAGTGGTTCGCCAGAAAACTGCCAATCGCTGACAGTCTACTGTGCAACACTCTCATATGGAAAACATAAAGTATGTCTAATGGTGCTATAAAGAAGATAATTGGGATGCTAACATCTCCCTATGAGATAGGCATGCCAAATGAGGACGCTGAGACCCCATGTTGATTCTTTTCGTAAAATAGCACCTCTTAGACCGACACCTTACAGGAAGAGGAAGTAGCCAGCAAATAGGAAGGAGGACGAGACACTAGACTAACAGCCACACGAAAATGCAGCAGTAACAAAAGGTAGAAAATTAGCTAAAATAATACACTAATGAAAAAATCGGTTACACGAACTAAAGTTCTTGTAACGAATTGTATGTGGCCACTTCTCTAAGCGCCTCCTTGAGAAGACTTAGCTACTGATTGTAACAGTAGCTAAATCTTCTCAAGGAAGTAACATCCAAGCGAAGGATACCTAAGTCGCAAGGCGTTTCAGACGGAGCAGGTTTAATGTCTTATGAATGTCTTGCATGAAAGAAGACAGAAGAGAAACTGGAGGTGATACAGAAACCTCAAACACGACTCTCTGACAGCCGATTAAAAATGACGACCTCTGAGAGTGACAGATGCTCCGCGGGGCAATCTCGTCGAACTCTGATATCACATTACAAATCGATCACATGAACGCCCTCTCAGAGCAGCTGGTTCGAAGATGAATCGAGCTCTCTCTCACCCGGAGAAGCCTTGACGCAATGACTATCGATTCAAACACACACTCCCAAGTGATGCGGATGTGGAGCTGGAGGAAACAGACCTCCTCAAGTTTTCACTTGCTTAAGCACAAAGGGCCGACGATTCTGACGCAAGTGGCTCACACGAAACACAGTGAATCACCACCCGTTGCTGATACATTGGATGACCAGTCCTTTCTATGCAAATACCTTCCGGTTCTTATTCCACAGTTCATTTCCAAGGAGTAATAAAAACAAAACAAAGAAGCTAAAAGCAGGTTAGCCTAGCTTACACTAATGGCCGTCTGCGCTCAGACCTCGCCCTACAACACCTTTTTCATGCACTGCCAAAAAGATGGAAATCAATAAGCAGCAATACTTAGCGTGCGTGAATGGACAGCACTGAACCTTCTCAATAGGGCAAGCAGCGTGATTGTGCAATACATGTGCCTCTGGAATGCTGGACAAGTGGGCGAGTAGGCCAAAATTCTAAAAACCGAAACTAAGCACTTATAGTATATTCAGCCATAATGCTGACAAAAATGCAAATTTTTCTCAGCTCGATTATTCGTGGAATCAACACTTCTTAAGGCCTATTATTATTGGTAAAGAACAACGTTGAATACCGAATGAATGGATCAGTGCACCTCTTTTTCAACGGGGAAGCTGTAAACAAGAGAGAAAGAGTCTCGGCTACTGATCACAGCTATGTGCGAAGCGTTCAAAATGCGCCTCCTGAACAGGTCCTGACCTGTTAACGTCTACCGTGTTATGGTTGGCATGTTGCCAAAAACTTGACGTTTCCACATGAAAAAGTAAAAAAAAAAAACGAATTCTAAATTAGAAAACAGCACCGCAAATGACTCCAACTAGCAAATTTTGGACAAAAACCTAGTGGTCCTGCTGACATAAGGCTTACTCATTCATGCTTACCGTAGCGTACCAAAAACTGAGGTACGGATATCAGAGTGGTGATCAGCAGCACAAGCAACCTCCACAGATAAACATTGGGCAAAATCAAGGCCGTCCAGGCCCCAGGAGTCATGAATTACACTTCGCGGCCTTTTGGCTACGATCAAAGTTTAGTTTCTGTTCTTATCGAATTACACTACAGCCATCAACTGTTTCAAAGCTGTAGGGGTTCAGATTTTCGATATACCGAATATACAAGACAAAAGGAGTTGGTGACTATAAAGTCACGTTTGCTACCACTCACAAATGCTTTCAGCTTCACTGACGGCTTCATCGGCGTCTGCAGATAGGGCACCTATCATGTGCAGTAACATACATATAAGATAACGCTCCTGCTTCACGCACTTTTTTATAGGGTGCCGTTTAGGGTACTTTAATGACCACCCTATATTGAGAAAAAGGTTTAATACCTGCAGCAACCTTCCATCTTTCGAAAAGATACATGCTCCTCTCTATTTTCATGACTGCCGAGGTATAGAGAACCGTTATCGTTGGGTTGTGTATAGGCATGAGTGAGGGTGAGGGTGGTGTTGTCACGACCACCAATCTGGCATCCGTTTTTGACTTATTTCACGTCGGGAAAAATTTTCATACATACAGCACCATCAAGTCTGCAAGCACCTCAGCCAAGTGTATGAGGTAACTACTGCCGAGCAAATGACAATCTAAACCTGCCAACACATCACCACTTCCTATCCCAGCATGTCCAGCTTACACAGTTCAATTTCGCGGCGGCGGGACAGCTTATTCAGCGAAAAATGGATTTGGGTCACTTGTTGCGTCTTTTAACGGGAGTCGTCAGCTAGTTCGCAGTTGTTGTTTATACACGATGATGTGGCTTCGGCTATGTGGGCTGACTTACATCTCGGGAAAGGCACCATTCCCAGAAATGCTCATTCCGAGAGACGTTAGGAACGCGATAGGAGAAGCTGGCGGGCTTGACCCTCACCCTCATTGATGATGATCAAATCGTCTTCCAAGTATTTTGCTCTTGCTGATGGATGCGAGATTCGACGAGCCTACAAAGTGCATAGGCAGTTCGCTGCGCATTCCCAGCGTGTTTTGTGCAGGTTACCATGAACTATTCAAGAGCTCATTCATAAGCAGTGCGGCAAACTAGTGCTGGTGACTTCTTTCCGTGATATAGACAAAACGATAAAACGTTTCAGAAGAAGGACCACTGAGAAAGAAAAGGTTAATTTTAGTTCTTAGAATGAATCATAGAAGAAAAGCCACTACAGTGGCTGCTACCAAAGTGCTCTCAATGCAAGCAAACAAACAAGATGGGCAGCCCAAACAAAATGGATTACCGAGATCCGTCCATTCCTCATTTAATAGCTGAGGAACGACGCAGAAACAAATGACGGCGCGAACAAACGAGATGGAAAACATATCACACTAGACGGAAAAGAAAACAGAAAAACTCACCGCACGAGGATGTTCATATTGATGGACTTATCGGCGGGGTCCATGGCGACATTCAGCCGCGCCAGCACCTTAACATTCTCTCTCAGAACACGAGAAAATTCAACAGCAGAAAGTTATACTCATTATGTTTGGGATGTTTTCAGGGAAGCCTTTTCTTCCTTTTCGACTCCAAGTCATTTTTTGGAGTGCACGTTAGCCTGTTGGAATTTAAACCCGAAAGGAGAATGGGCGCACCTCAAATCCTCCTCGGAACACTCCAGCTAACATTGTGGAATGCTGTGTTTTGCCTTCGCCAACGCGGTCGCTTCTCTCGCACGGAGCCATTCCGAGAAGCTCCGAAACCTGGAGGAATAGGAATTGAGAAGGAATTTGTGGAAAGAACCTCATCCAGAGTGACAGTCTTGCGCAGAATTACACCCACCTTTTTGATCGCCTCAGCCAAAGTGTTCACAGTGGTCAAATGGAACGTCTCGTCGATGGTTTTGACACCTTCAAGCGCTTCCCACGATGCCATGAAGTTCTGCTTCGTAATCGGCGCCACCAAATCGCCCACAGCCAGTTCCAGTTCTTCTAGCTAAACAGGAAGCCTCTTAGGGAAAATGAAACATTTCCGCGAAACATTTCAAACACTGAACATTACCATAGGAGAGTATAAAAACATGTTAGTAGAAGGAACGCTTACCACATAGCTATCCTCATAGGTGTCGTCCGATTCGGCCTCTCCTGTTGTCGGATCCACATCCCTTACATTAAACCTCAGCGTGGCAGCAAAATTTCCAGTAACAGAGCCTGGAAGCAATTTTACGGACTTCAAAGTTAGGTTCACCCAATACCCATTTTACGTCAAACTGGACACTCCCAAAAAATTTGACGCGTTTGAAATCAATCTGAATATCTCTCAGATCAAAATAAGCTTCCTCCACATTAAAAAGAGACTCCTTGACACAGTTGGAGCAGTCTTTATTCAAGGAAGCAAGTTTGCTATGACTTTATTTGAAATCTTTTAATTCACCTACCCCAATAAATGAACACACAGTTTGAAATTTTATAAAAAAAAATATTTTCCAGGAAAAATAATGGTTTAATGCTTGTTTTAAAACGCAAGCGATTGCATGGCGTGATTTCTTCTTTTAACGCACTATATGACTGCTGCCTCCCTCCTTTACAACAAAATGTAATTCGTAATTTTCGTAAAATTTCAGATAGTGTGTTTGTTCAATTATTGGGGCAGGCGAAATAAAATTTGATACGGAAAATGTTAAGCTTGATTTCGAGAGCGTAAAGCTTGCTTAAGAGTGAACAATTTGATTTGAAAAGGGTCCAAGTCGATTTGAAAAGAATCCATTCGGTTTTAAAAATTGTTGATGTGAAAATGGAATAGATCAACGCCGTCTCCTATCAGCCGAATTGTCTTGAGCTCAGATGGTAGGAATTACATATTCGTCAACCCCACAGCATCCAAGCTATGGCCGTTCGGTCTGTAGCCAGTTACGACAACGAGGCTCGTCAACCGTTCGCCAAAGTCTAGACAGTTTTAGGGGCAGCGCTCAAGGTAAAATAGAAAATGTCGCATAGTCTACGACTTCACAAACCAAACCGCTCCAACTACAAGCATGTCGAGCAACTTGTGGTATATCTTTACGGAGTCGATTGGAGATCGAACGCGCGTAAATTGCGTTAAGACAACAATAGCGTTCAGAGAGGGAGAGAGCTTACAAAGTAGGCTAAATCTAGCACGGGGCATTCTCTCTTCTTTCATGATAGCGCCGATTGTTCGCAACCAATCTCTTCGGCGACCAGGGAATAATGACCCGTTTGTGGCCTGCTTCGTCGCCTCTGCATTCCATCTCCAAGTTATAAGGATAAAGGATAAAGGGCAGCGTTTCATCCTTCCCGGACAAATGTGGTACTAATTCCCCTTTCATCCCGGAGGGATGAAAGGCTTGGTTGCCCTGGGCGGGAAATCCGAACTGGTCACTACTTGGTACCGTATTTAACTGTTATTGTTTTCCACACTTGTTGTTGTTACACCTCTTTTTCTATAAGGAATCTTGAGCACATCTCATAAATCGCGCAGCAACCTTTCTAAAGAGATTTAGACTACAATCTAGCATCTAGCAGTAGAAGAGACCACCGACATTAATCCTGCCCTCGAAAGAAATGATTGATCCGCTAATGAGTGATTCACTATTATTTCGTGGTTCACAAATAAGGATATTATCAGCGTAACTTTTACCATTCCCTTACAACAAAAACAGATAGCGAACCAGACTTGCACTCATTCAACATGGATGTAACTTCACAATGTGCCAATAGAACCCTTCGAATCTCTCATTGAAATAAAAACTGTTAAATGATTACCTGACTCCGGAAACTCCATAAGCACATAGGTAGACTTGGTTTCATTGTACGGCAGATTATCAATAGGAATGACATGTTCGGGTCTCCATTCGCCATCAGCGTCTTCCAGCTCCACAGTCACGTTTTCGAGAAGCTGGTCGTTGAGTGTGTTCTTACAATCAAGCTGAAAATGGATATGCAAAAGATCTATAGAACTGCGGGATTTAACGTGGATGAGGACCAAATACAGCTTTTATAAACAAGTCTGAAACAGCTAGGATCCCTTCAGCAATAAAATACAAAGAGAAAGGACCAAGTCTTACCTGCACAACAACGTGGTTGGTGAAGATGTGCTTAATGGCATGAACAGTGTACTCAGTGACATCATCAGTGAGCGCAATACGAGGCGATGAGTGAAACAGTGGTCCGAGACTGGCGAACTCCGGAATCTGTGCCAGTTGCTCTGCAATGAAATCCGTGGAAAACGAGCAGAAGCAAAACGTGCTCAAAATCAGTCTCAGACGAAGAAAGGAGTAATCGTAGGCACTCAGAGTGACTTCAGCACCTGCATACGGCTCCTTCTTCGCTGCCGCTGGCTTCTCGGCTGGCACATCAGCTAGCACAGGAGCGCGCTTCTCTGGTTGAGACAACGGCTGGCTAGTGACTGGCACAACTCTAAGGTCGAATGGAGTGTTGAAAGAATCTCCGCGGACGTAATCGAACAGGCACCGTTCCAGACTCGATGGAAGCACCTTTATATGAAACTGTTTCACTACGGTAACAGACCGAGAAGACGTCGTTATGAAGTGGAACAGGACATGCCTGTAGGCTATCTAACACAAAAGTGTTAATAACAGGCGCCGCTGCTTCAGCAAGTAGGGTGAGGTAGAACGTGGCACGATCGCGAACCTGAACTCATTCAGTAAGCTTAAAGAATAAATAATGTATAAAGAATATAAAGCCCCTTTAGGGATCGCCACAAATTCAGCTTCTTCGGGATGCCGTGGAGGCAATCTGAATGCGTATTTGGCCCACGCAATGAGTTGCAGTGGCCAGCCGATGAACAAGTCAGAGCTTTATATTTCCCAGACAAGTCCTGTACCAATTCACCGATCCCGGAGGGATGGAAGGCTTGGTCGCCTGGGCGGGAAATTCGAACTACGAGCCTGGAATCGAATGCATGCAACAGTCGGCATCTCCTCCGGCTGCGCAACCACGCGTCTACGGCACAATGTACAGCAACAAATTCCACAAAGAAACGACATATAGATTGTCTGCCAATTCGCAGCAGCAAGAGAGATCAATTCAGTCTTTAAAAAAGTTTAGCAGCCACAATAATGCTTAAAGGCTGCAAAAGAATGGACACGCAGAATTATGGACGGGACATCAAGCAAACTGGGTAATCTACTCAACTTTTGCCAAACTGATCAGCAGTTTCATCTCTAAAAAAGAGATTTCGAAGCTATTCTATCCACTTTCAGGCAGGAAGGATTCATTGCTTGGGCAATACTAGTCTTACAATCGCTTAACAAATACACGTGGAAGAGGGATGCAAACACAGCAGCTCACCTCGTCATCGCTATCAAGCAGACATCTTTTCAACAGCACCTGAATGGACGGACGGAGCTCGGCGCACTGTGCACCAAACTTGGCCAGAGCGGTCACGGCAGCAGCGCGAACCTTAACCAGCTTATTTTGAAACGAACAAGGATTTTTCTGTCTTCTTCTTTGACTTTGAAAGTTCTTTTTCTTCGTCTAGGCTCTTGTTTATGCACTGTCTGTTACCTTATCATACAACTCGGTTCATTTGAACTTTAACACCGTAAGTTTTTATGGCAAGAACTCTGCGTAGGCGAAATAACCCCCCAATAAACAAAATTCTATTCGAAAAGAATTCATACCTTAGTACTCTCCAGAATAACACGATTGTAGATGAACCTAATGTAACTAGATGGGTTAGGAGTTTTCGGAGCTTCTCTGCCTAGTAGATGAAGTACCCGTGTAGCCAAGTTGTCGTGCTCACAGTCTTCAATGAACTCGCACAGATGTGCCAGACCTAAAACCAGCGACATTGAAAAACTGTTTTCTATGTTTTACTTTGAACTCGAAAACATTAAAGAAGTCAGTACTAGACGGCAATGTGGCTCACATGCGGAGGCGGTGACGCACTAGTCAATCACAGCACACACCAACCAATGAGGGCATTGGAGCCTACACACCCTTCTGGGTGGCACGCCCATTCGATACGGTCCGACTCGCCGGGGGCTTGTTCATACTATTCATACTTCGAGCGACAAGAGCGACTGGAACGACGGACGTAGTGTGGTGTAGGTAGACAATTACGTACTCCACACTCCGTCCGCGACGAACGTAGAATGGAGTACGCAATTAAATACGTACTCCACACTTCGTCCGTCGCCCCAGTCGCTCTTGTCGCTCGAAGTATGAACAGACCCTAATGCATCACCTCCTCGGATGTAGGCCACGCTAACGACAAGTATAAAGGCTTATCGAAAGGCAGCAGCAACTCGTGCTTAAATGAACTGACCGGCAGTCTTCGCATCCGGATTCTCTTCGACAATGGCAATGATCGTCTCTACGATAGCTTTCTTATATTCGAAACCACCGTCGTTCCTTAAAGTAATGAACACTAGTTTCCGAAGCTCCTCACAGGTCAAACATCTGCCCTGAAACAAACCTCAACATGTTAGCGAGGAACGGCATCATCACCGCATGCTTCCTCGGATAGCGGCTGCACAGCGAGCGGATTGCATCAACGACGACAATCTGAGCACGATATCAATAGCTTCGCTATAGAAATGCTTTTACGTGAGTTGAATGCCTTCATTCTCACGCTTTTGTAACCCGTGGGAACGTCTGGGGAAATGACTATCCGATCCTACCTGAGCAGGTATGGTATTTTAACCCTTTCACGACATTGTCCGACGATGTCGTCGGACAGCATCATAAAAATACTTCATGGAAGTATTTTTATGATGCTTTCCGACGTCATGGAAGTTTGCTGCTTCATGGAAGTTTACCAAACACTTAATAGTACAATATTAATTACTGAGTCCACCAATATCTATGTGTGATCAAGATGGTCGATGGGAAATTTCTTTTGTTACTGTTTTTCATATCTAATTAATAATGCAAATAAAATAATATAAATAATCAGCGCGCGGAAAAAAACGCGCTGTCCCACGCGGCAGTCACTTGAAAATCGCGCGTGTCGTGAAAGGGTAAACAATTTACCAGGAAAGGGTCTCAGGCGTAGGTCTGAACGGGGGAAATGGATAGTACTGCGAGAATCTCCACCCTTCATATGGTAGAAAAACGTGTTTCGTTTTTGCTGAGTCCTTGAACCCAAAGAGCTACGAGCCCTCGAAATTGGGGATACAGTATTGCAACGTCACCCGTACCTACGTAACCTACCGTAATCGGCCGAAATTTGAAAAACCGATGTCAGATTCGTGATCAGCACCCCAAATAACACCCCTGGGGAAGATTTGGGCGAATTTTTTTTCGACCTCTCCTCGACCTCTGGGGTGGTGAAGATACAATAGTACCCTAATGGTGGCTTAAGTCAACTTACTTCCTACACATCTGACACACATTTATTTCACTCTAAATTGTTAAATGAGGGTTCACTGTGAGTTGTGCTTCACTCGCTTTTCCCAGTTTCTGAATTATACCATGTTTTGTGCTTTTCTAACAATGACCTTACAGCAGGTACGGGTGACTAGGGCTGTCGACGTCATAATCACCGATTTCGCCCAGACCTCGCCCAGGGAGATTATTTGGGATGGTGATCACGAATCTGACATCTTTTTTCCCGTATTACGCTGGCGTCCGTTAAGTTACAGTAGATAGAGGTGATTAATGTAAGGTCATGGTCACCGTTTTTTGCCCAAACTTCCTGTTGAGCACGAATCTGACCCTTATTTGACGAATGAAATAAGCGTGTAGTAGATGTTCAGGAAGCAAACTGGTAAAGGAGGCGGCAGTTATCAAAAAATGCAAAAGTAGTGCATAGCACGGAGTCGAGCATGCACGTGAGCACGTGCTGACGGTGCGCTACTGTACCCCGCCTTCGAGGGCCCGTAGTTCTTTTGGTTCAAGGACTCAGCAAAAACGAAACCTGTTTTTCTACTACATGAAGGGTGGAGATTCTCGCAGTACTATCCATTTCCCCCTTCAGACCTACGCCTGAGACCCTTCCCTGGTTAGAATTCTCGCTCTGCAAACTGCAATTGTCTTCTTCTCGTAAACAACCAAATACCAAATATGGAAAACTTTGTACTTCAACGCGTTAACACTAACCAAAAAAATAAGCTGTCCCTTACAGCTGTCAAGTCCAAAGCCCGACATCAATCCGAACCTTTTTTGGACATTCACCCTTTTCTTACATCGTCTTCACTAAGCATTCTTTACTTTCTAACCGTTTTCTATCACCATCCACGCTACTTAAAATGAGCATCTACAGAAAGGTCTCAGAGAATGTTAAACCCAAGAACAGGCGGCCAAACTAAGCAATCGCTAAATAACCACTGTGTATATTTTTGTGAATGGAAAGCCTCTGCGAAACTGTCCATTCACACAGATATGGAGACAATGCAGGAGCCGCTCACCTTGAACTCGTCACTGATCTCCGACACAAACGAACTGATCTGCTTCATGAGCCGCTCAACACTGCTCTCTGCACCAGTTTTCAAAAGCGTAGTGATGGCAAGAGTGGCAATAGACCTGAAACTGTCAAATTTGGGAAAAAAGGAACGGAAAGGCGACGCAAATTCTTGCTGAGCAGCGGGTTCGGTCGTAGAAGTCGACTTCTTCACCTATTTGTGTCGGTAATGAGTTTTTCGAGATCAACATTGCAGCTCATCACAGCATTTGGATGTTTCATAGAGACCTGTAAATTCGCAATTACCCCACAGTTGCATCACAGATATCCTCCAGAATGAGTGGCAACCACAAAAGATTTAAAATCACCTTGTTAAGAGTCCGCACAGCTGCAAAACGAAGAGCAGCTTTTGGAGACGAACAGAACAGCTGAAGCACCGAGATGGCTGGCGTTAACTCAGATCTGCAAATAGATGTCGTAGAAGGGAAACGAGATCAAGACCTAATCGAGGACACATTTCGATTAGCTACGCTTTATGTCAAAAATAAACAATTTTTACATAAAATGGACTTTTCAGCAAAACCGGGCACCACACAAATCAGTCTGGAGGCCTCCCCACATTAAGCTGGGTACAATTAAAGGAGGTAAAAAATTTCGTTTCAAGTTCGCTTACAAAGATTGCCCTATAAAGTGAATAGCCTGTTTGAATGTAATCATATTTTTTGTTTCATTTACAGTAATACGTCTGAGAGGAAATCGTATACGTCCTAAAAGCGAGAGCTACACGATTATCCCAAACGCTCATCCCACTGTCCTCGGGTTTTTGCTCGTTTTTGTTCATGCTATTATTGTAGCCAGTAAGCGCTCAAAGTCTACACAGTCTAGCCCTTTAGAGTGACTACGCTGCGTGCAAGGTAAGTGAACTCACGGTGTGGTGTTTGGAAGAGCCACAATCGCACTTGCGGCTTCGTACACCACCATCTCGCTCTTGTGACGTAGGCAAGCCTCGATGAAGGAGAAGAGCGAGGAATCGGCCCTGAATACATGACGCGTGGTACCAGGCCTCAATTGTGAAAAGAACCGCTCAGCAAGAACTTACTGATCATCCTCCTCAATGAGTCGCGCAGCGATACGAATGAGGTAGCACACGGCATGAGGTGACCTGCAACCAGTGAAATTGAGATCACTGAGGGATGTCGTCCCCTGATTTCAGTGGCAAGCTGAAACTCCATCAACCACTTAACAGGGACCGTGTCAGAGCGCAAGCTACCTCAGTCCGGTTTTGCTGAACTTTTGCACGAGCTTGTTGACAGCCAGTCTGTCATTGCTGCGGATGTGGTAGAGCAATCCTAGGGCATGGTACTGCACCATCTGGTTATCGGAAGAAACCGCCTCCTGGACTTCGTTGGCCCATCGGCGAACAACCTGAGCACAATCTTATCCGCGGAGTAGACAATTTTCGTAAGTATAGTAAGCCGAGTTGCGAACCGAAATCTATTTGTGGCCGATCTCTCCTGTGCTAAAGGCATCTGAACGCTATTCAGTCTCAGATGCTCTTACAGCCAATTTTTCAGTCAGTAACCCTCAAACTACAACGAGAAGCACAACGAATATTAGGAAAACGCCGAAAACGGATGTACCTCAGCGCTCTTCTTCATCAGATGCTTCGACGAAACCAGGGCCGCCGATGCCACAGCACCATTCTTATCGACGATAGCCTTAAGAGCACAACTCAGGCAACAGCACACCACCAGCCCTAGCGAAAACCTCACCTGTTTCATGTACCGTTCGATGGTCTGCAGCATTCCGGTGTCAGTAATTCTACACAATGCACGAATAGCAGCTGCACGATACACGTCTTCACGACCCGTCATGTCCTAGACGAATGCGGGTTCTCGTGGTTAGATGCCACAGAAGCGTTTATCGATAGCCAAAATACCTTCGTTAGACTGCTCGTTACAATGATGACATCATCGGCTATTCCCGAGAGGTCCTTCACAGCTAGGTATACCAGCCGACGCAGGTTAGCGTCCTTGCTTTGCCACAGCTTGGTGACCGCAAAGAACGCTTCAGTGGCTTCGGTGCGTCCAATGGTTTCTCCTGAAAACTTGCATCAGGGCTGCAGTGGTGATAAGATCCATCTCATTCTGCAGCAACAAACCTTGTTGGATCATATACAGCAGCTTCGTGAGGATAATGCTGCATTTCCTCGCGTTGATTGGAGTCTCGTTGAAAGCACGAGCCTAAACAGATGAACTTAGATGGCATACTTCGCCATTTTACCTGAGGGCGAACCGTTCGCGAAATTATGAGTGAGTGGAAAAGCTAGCGTTATTTATAAGCTTTCACGACTTTACTAAATTATTTGGTGTGACATTCACGAGCCTTAAGTATAGCTGACCCCGCCAGTTCCAAAAGAAAAGAACTAGGTAGAAGTAAAAACGGCCTTAAATACATTCTAGTGCCCTTTCAGAGGGAGAGTGTTGCTCTATTCAATATTCTTTAGATCTATAAAGTGATAAGGAACTCTTATTCAGAAGGATGGCAGATATTTCTGTCTTTTTACAATCCACCCTCTGATGAGGTAGGCAGAATTTCGGTGTAGATTCTCAACAAAAGATCTGGCCCGGGCACATCGGCTAAACCTCCTTACCTCTTGAAGCACCGAAGTCTTGTCGAGGTGAGCGAACGGATTACCACCGGATTCCTCGTCCTTCTTGTCTCTCTTCATTGTTCGACTCGGAATCAGCGATGACGCAGCTTCAAGCACTAATCAAAGCAATGTTTAAGACAAATCAAACAACACGACACAGTTCACAATCACACCACGATTCCCGAAATCCGAGAGCACACAGACACCCCGGAAATACAGATGGCCTAATGCCCGAAGCCAGAACCCAGGATGCTCAAGCTCCGAAGAACTGATCCAGTGGATGGAAGCCGAACTAGAGGCAGCAGGCGACCTAGTACTTCTACCTAACAAGACTAGAATAATGTAGCTATACCAGATTGGGAATATTTTTAGCCCAAGTGTGTTAAGCTTTACTAGGACCGTTTACGTCTTGAAGTGCTTTTCAGTTTCCTCTGGAGGGGCGATATTAAAAGGCTAGCAATTCCCGAGCCGAACTCTGCCGCAAGGAAAATCGCCTCAGCAATGTGGCCTTGACCAACTACAATACTTGCCTGCCTTCAAGGGTGTCCCGATGAGTTGATGGCCACCAGTCCTCATACCGTCCTACGTAGAAGACGGGAGTCCAAGGTGCAAGGCGCGAAGGGTGCTGCGATGTCGTGGCAAGTAGAAACCTCGCAAAAACAGCCTTGCCAGGATTGGGGCGTGACCATACTTCCGCAAGGTTTGGAAGAATTGCCGAACTCCTTTTCAGCTCACGAGACTGCCGCAGATTGAAAACCTCCGCTGCGCATCGCTGTTCGACTCCCATTGCTACCCCCCACACCGCGATGAGGGGCTGAACCAGGTGGGGAGTACCTAGGTAACTCAGTAACCAGAACGCGCTCAAAACGATCGCAGCGGAAAAGCGTGTTAACACGATTTTGCGCTTAGAGGACAGAACCCGTCTCCTCTGATAGCAGTAGGGAATGTGTGCGATATCGATGCAGTCACAAACTCACCCTAAGCTAGGTAAGTATGACAACTGACTGGGCTGGAATACAAATGGTTTGTACATGAAAGCGCGCACCTAGACTGCGCTAGCATTTCCTGAAAGATCAAGGCAAAGACTTTGCTTTCAGCGTGACTTCGAAAAAGCTAATAGCGCTGCCCATCGCCACCAGCATGTGTGCGCGCTGACGTTGTAAAACTTTGAGGGTCCCTGACTCATTAGTCTATAGGACTCAGCAAAAATGGAGCCTACTTTTCTACTACTTGAAGGGAGAAGATTCTTGTAGCAATATTCATTTCCACCGTTCAGTCATACACCTGATACGGTTCCCAGTTCAGAGAAAAGGCCAAGTAGACTCAGAAGTACTAAAACTAAGTGTCAAGCTGCACGGAAATAGGGGTATAGCGAACTCGACCGATCCCGGGAAGGAGAAGTGGAATCCACACAGATATACTCGGGAGACTTTGGGGTGGGGGGGGGGGGGGAAGGAGTGACTTTTCAAATAAGAGAAACAAAACACCTCCGCTGACGCGGGGGAGAGCACCGATTTGGCACGGGGACTCCACTCGACTAACAACCAGTGTTAGAATTGCGTACATCCTGGAGTCCCTTCGGTTCCCGAAATATAGAGGCAAATTAATGTGGATATGTGATCGTGATGGGGAAGTAACAGTGCATTAACATTCACCTCAAGTACCATAGCGCCCATAGTGTTATGGTGATATGTTGCAGCTCAATTTTTTTGGTTACCGTGGATGCTTCCGAGAAAAAGATGCTTATATTCCTTTTACAATTCTAACTAGCTCTATATTTTTGGGCGCAAATTCGCTGCATCCCTGTTCCCGTATTGCGCCGTCAAGCCTGATCGAAACCCATGAATTTATTAGCAGCCCTCTTCGGCCATCGGGTTCATCCCCAATGAATGTCCTACGCGCCCTCTACGAATGTGACAGGCGAAGCATAATGGAAGAAAGATGGAGATAGTGGAGAAATCAAGTCAAAGCCACTCATATAGCAAAGAAGACGCACAGAAGTTAGCAACGCATCGTGCAGGGGACACAACATCGAAACAAACCTCCACGTGTGTTCTTTTCCAATGGCATCCTGTGTAAAGCGAGCGAATTTAATGCGGTGTATGCGTAGGCATGCTATCCGAACGGGAATCGACAGTACCAATGGAAGTACGATGACAGAATACGAGAAGAAACCCATCGATTTCGCCAAACGTACAGGTTGCAGATGTGAATTGCTCAGGAGGGTTTGGTGCGCTCTTTCTCATACAAGGCGAATCGAAAGCCTCTAGGAATAGCTATCCAACCCAGCAATCTGACCCACCATTAGCAATGAAACATGCGACTTCGAAAGCGCTAGGAGTGAAGCGAGGGTTCGGGCGCCTAAAAGACGACGGCTGCAGCCATGCGAGCGGAACGAGGACGGAAAATGGAGGCTTACACCTGGAACCCATTGCCGGGAGCCGACGGGAGGGTCGAGCGACGCGAAACGACCGAAAATGTCTCGGCCGTTCCTCGAACTCCTCGAGGCATCGATCGAGCGACACGTGTTGCAGAACGACGCTGCACGCAACGCAGGCGGGACCAGCGGTATAGCGGCAACTGCCCAGTTGTAGGAAAGTATTCATTTTAAGGTTCTGATCGCGATCCCTCTTTGATCTCTTCTATAACGAGGTGGCCGTCATCAACTGTAGCATAGTCGTGAGCTCCCAGAAATAGCGATCGAAGGTGCACTGCTTATTGCCGCTCACACACCACATTCTCCGTTTTTCAAATCAAATTGGACAATTAAACCGAATATATTGAACGCTATTTTACAGATCGCTCAATTTCGCCTCCGATACACGCTAACGAAACTTTAGCTTTGAAATTTCGGCACTATTGTGCTTTCACGACTCCAGAGGTCAAGGGAGGTCAAAAAAATTTCGCCCAAACCTTGCCCAGGGGGGTATTTGAGGCTCTGATCACGGATCTGACATCCGTTTTTGGTATTACGCCGGAGTACGGTATGTCACGGTAGATCTGGCTGGGTAAGGAGCGCTTCAGAGTGGATTTCTGGAGAGACATTGAATGTCGAGGGCGACATGCCCTGCGGAACCGCTTGTACGCTGTGCCACTACCATGCCACTACCGTATCTGCCCATTCTATAAGATGCCAGATTCGTGATCAGCATTGACGAAGTTTGGGCGAAATCGGTGATTATGATCTCAGTCAACTGTGCCTACCGTAACCTACCGTAATCTGCTGAAATTCCAAAAACGGATATCAGATTCGTGGTCTGCATCTGCACCCCAAATAACCTCCCTGGGCAAGGTTTGGGCGAACATTTTTTTAGACCTTTCTTCGACCTGGAGTCGTAAAAGTACGTACAATAGTATGTATACATATAATAGAGGATAGAGGAAGGCGTTACTCAATCCCGTTTGGGATGCGCTACGCATTCTACTTCTACGGGATGTCGTGGAGGCAATTTGGATGCGTATTTGGCCGTACAATGACTTGCGGTGGTCAGCTGACGAACAAGTCTGTATCCTTCTCAGTCTGGTAGCAATTCGTCGGCACCGGAGGAATGGAAGGCTTGGCTGGCCTCGCTGGGAAATCCGAACCAGGAACCTAGTATCAGGTGCACGCGACAGCCGACACCGACTGTGCTACACGCGCCCACATATAATAGTGCCCTTCTTAATAAATTTTTGCCTTTTTGCCCCTTGGAATAAGTTGGAACCGCAGGTTTTCCTATTTTTGTAAAATTTCAAACACTTTGTTCACTAATTGTGATTTGAATTAAAAATTAGAAAAAATTAAGTGAATTAAAATCTCTTAAAGAAAGTCGTACTAATTTTCCTTGGAAAAGATTGCCTTCTTCGAGCGTCTTTTGGGGTAATGCGGAAGAAGCTCGCCTTGATATCTGAGAAATTTGAAATTTGAAAAGTGTTCAATTGGACGTGAAGATGAATAAAAGGAGGTATTTTCATGAAAAACGGGAGAAATGTATTTGAAATGGTGGGAGATTGGAGCCATTTGTGCAGGGTGAATTGAAAATACTGACTCGTGTAGGGTTCCTTTCTGTGTCTCTCAGAAAGCGAGCTGAACATACGAAAACGAGGTTGCGGTAACCGCAACATCAGCGCAGTAGGCGTTGGTTCGCTTGGGACGTTTATTGCTGTTTTAAGGATAAAGAATAAAGGACGGGCTTCCTCAATCCCTTTTCGAATGCGCCACGCATTCTACTTCTACGGAATGTCGTGGAGGCGATTTGAATGCGTATTTGGCCATACAATGGCTTACGGTGGCCAGGCGATGAACATGTCAGGGCTTTATCCTTCTCAGACAAGTCCCGTTGGCCTGGAAGAAAATCCGAACCAGGAACCTGTTATGGGGTTCACGCGACAGCCAGTATCTCCTTCCCTCCTGCTCTTGTGCAGCCCTATGGCGAGAGCTCCACCCCGGTGACCTCTATCACCTACTACGCTAATGCACTCGCCTTCCGTGCAGCGGTGCCAATAAGTGAACAGAGATGCTTGTTTGCAAACGGACCATTGCCTACATTCAGCGCCGATGTTTAGAGATCCACTTGGCTCCTGCATTCTTCACTTTGTGAAGATGCTTAGATCCACTGCCACAGTTCCTCTTCGTCGATTGTGTTCAACTGTTGCAAAGGACAACATTAAGTAAGTTCATCCAATTTGCTACTTGGAGTTCTTTACCATGTGTATCGTACCGTCGGCTTCAGAAAAATCGTGGTTTTCCAAAACGGAGTCGTTGCTGCGTGGCACCCAGAAATTCCATTCCCCTACGAACATTCGAAACCCGTCGTTCTAGAGGCAGCAAAGAAGGATCAAGTGGGTTGCTATCTATTATAGCTGCTAAACAATCGGCACTTTTAAACTTTCACAACTTCAGAGCTCGATGAAATTTTTTCGCCCAAAATTTTCCCGAAGGGGTTATTTTAGGAGATGATCACGTATCTGTCATCCTTTTTTTGAATTTAACCGAATATGGTAGGTTACGGTAGGTGTGTATGAGTGGATCTGTCGGGGTCATGATCACCGATTGCGGGTATTATTTGGGCTGGAGTAATTACACGAACGCACATGTCATAACCTAATTTACAACAGCTTACTATTGAGAACGGAGGTCAGATTCGTGATCAGCTGCTCAATAACTCCATTGGGCAAAATTTGGGCGAAAACGGTGGTCGTGACCTCGATCCCTTTACTCACCCGTACCTGCCGTAATCTACCGTAATTTCAAAAGCGGTTGTCATTAGTAATCAGCACCCCAAATAACCCCATTGAGCGGAGTTTTCGACCTCTTCCCAATTCCTGGAATCGTGAAAGTACAAGCAAGCATTTATTGCTTAGTATTAGCATCTGTAGTCCCCTCTGTCGAGTGCTGTGAATCGTGCCACTCGGTGGAAGAACGGGCCAGTTAACGCTCAGCTGAAGGATATCTTCTACACCACGAAGAACGAGTGGTACACAAGGTGAACTGTTTGAGTACTACGGATGTCTGAGAAAGATTTTAGTGTGATCGATATCCTTCTAATTGCAGAACTAAGGAGGAGCGTCTACGAAGTGTCGCGGCTCCTTTACCACGAAGAAAATAAGAGCAGCGCTGTGATATGCGTCTCTCCTCATTGATCAAACGTTCTTTCAAAGTTGTTAATCTTGGTAGACTGTCCTATACAGAAGGTCTGAAGCAGCAGCAGAAGTTTCTTGACCTTGTGAAGAAAGCGAAAGCAGAGGAGGCGTCCTTGTGCGTTCTTTTGTTTTTACGTTATGTGGGTGTTCTTGGGGTGTCCTTACTCTCTCCTTTTTCAGAAACTTTCTTCTCGCGGTTGAACACACACCCGTCTACACTGTAGGTATTCGGTCGAAGTTGTACACAGAAGAAGAAGAACTCCGACTGAAAGCGTTAGGTGCAGACTTTTACAGGTGCGACGTTAGCTTCGCCCATCACTGCAAGAATAGCGACTCTGCAGCTGCTCGCAAAATTCTTTAGTTCCACTCAAGTATCTTTTTAGAACGTCTCGTGGTGGTCTGATAACCTTTCACGGACCAGGGCAGTTAGTTATGTACCCAATTTTCGATTTGAAGAAGATAGCTCCGCGGCCCATCGGTGTTAAGAGATATGTAGAGATGCTAGAGCAGGTGAAAACAGGTGTTTTGATATTCATTCATGACTCCTATTGCGAAATGTGCATATTTGCTTTTGTAGATATCTTCAACTGACATAACAAATCTTTTTCAGGTGATCATCGATTGTGCTGGTCAGGATTTCTCCATAGCAAGGGTTGGCCGAACGCAACATACGGGTTAGTTCTTTTTTGGCGTAAGTTTTTCGTTGGAAGGTTTTGCGAGATCATCTAATGAAGGATTACATAGTTTTAAAGCTTCTGTGGATCCTCTGACATCATTCAATAGCACGCCCTCCAATTGCGACCTATTTTGCAAAAATGATAAATGCAAGTCGATGGAGTCCATAGCTTCTCTTTGAGGGCATACAGATGACCAGTCAAAAAACTCGTAAGATTGAGTAGCTGTGCACAGATAGGTATGCATGTTTGTTTTTAAATTGTTTCGCTGCTTGAATAGTCGCAAAATCCTTATTCCGCCTCCCCCCCCCCCCCCCCTACACCCCGTCTAGCAACAGCAAAGCACTATAGGGTGAAAGTCCACCTTCTTTTCCCATCACAATGTCCATGGAATTTTTAGGATTTCAAGCGAAAGCTTTAGTCACGGATATGTATGTGTATAGGAGAAGCCTACTTATCTTACTGCCAGGGTAAAGCCAGAGCTACAGCTTATAGAGAAGATTAAGGATAGATCCTTCTTTCTATCCTTGCACCTTATAGCTTATTCTAAAAGGCAGACAAACAGCGATCTTATGATAAGCCTGGATTTGAAAGCACGGTGGTTCTTGCTGGGAATTTCACTTACACGGGGTTCCTCAGCAGAAAAACGCAGAGTTTTTACAGCGTTCTGCTCCAAACCTCTACTTTTTCAGAAAATTTTGTTGACACCGACAATTTTGTTAGCGCAGTGTTGCGCATAAACTCTGAGTCACCGCTAGTATTGTGAGGATTATCCGAAAGTCGGGCAGCCATGCTATTTTTCGATGTCTGCCCTCCCGCTCATCCCCTACTTAATGTCCCATACAGTATGCCATCTAATAAAGATACATGCTGAATTCATACTAGAACATAGGAACCGATACTCTGTAGGATTCATCAGGTAAAGAGTGATTACACTTTAACTTGATAGATCAGAACTCTAGCGCCATGCGGTAATCGAACTCACACCTCCTGCTGACCGGACGGGAATGTTCTACGCCACGAAACCATCGGTGCCGTTTGATCGGACGCAACAGCCACACCTCGTGAGAGTAGAGATTCATGATTCAGGTTGCGATCGGGTACTTATCTGGGCATTTTATCATTCTTCTCAATCGTGCCCCGAAATCGTGACATCGATTCCAGGATCCCACTGACCATGGGTTGCTTGAATTTTTTCCTCAATTTTGGCGTAGTCCGAGGATTTCAATTGTCAAAAATTGGGGACCGTTTCAGACAAGAGACATTTTCCTTTATCGAGAAACAAAACAGCTACTCAATTTCGGGTTCACTACTTACAACTAAGATTCTTCAAACTCAGTCGCAATAATCTTCAACTGAAGAAACTTCATATAAATGACATTTACAATACCAATAAAATAAGCACTGCGACGTTGAACAAATGCATCTCCCGACATCCACACCAAAGGCTGGAAAATTTTTTGCATTCCTGTTCTTTAAAATATCCTGCAAGCCGTGGAGATAGTGGAAAACAATATTATACTCTTTCAATCAGAGGACATTTTTGGAGGCATGCTGTCCATTATAGCGGTAGAAGATAAGGGTTTCCTGAATCCATGCTTTCCTTGAGGTGAAAAACTCTGAAGTCAAAGTCTTCTAATTCTCCTGCCGCTCTCGTTTTCCTTTGATCTCTTGAGGATTCTGGTGTTCTATTGGTTGCTCTAGCCTATGCTATTTTAGGTGTCTGGGTTGGTGACAATAGAAAACTGGCCGCGATTGGTATCGCTGTGTCTCATGGTGTTTCGTACCATGGTCTGGCCTTGAACTGCAACACGGATCTGAGTTGGTATGAACACGTGAGTAGCTTCACTGTAATCTGAAATCGAACATTCAGAATCGGGCAGGACTTTCCGAGCAGGATTTTTTTACACCCCATTATTAGTTTAAGCTTCCCAATATTTCTGTGGAAAATGTTCGAAGTCGTTTCGCCTAAGCCATAGGCATAGATCCCTTTTTTGCTGTAGCGCTGAGCCCTTAGAAACATTTTAACGTTAATCTTAAATGGAAAATTGCATTATTGAAATGGTGCGATTCGGTTCTAAAATTGTCCACTGTGATTTCAAAAATGTTTCTTGATTGGTAAAAAAAAAACGTTGGATTTGGAATGATGTCTTCAAGTTGGCTCACAGCTGTTGACGAGAACTTTATTTCTCCTGGGTTTCGCGTCGTCGATTTCGAGAGTGATAGCTGTATAGGTGGAGTTGGTAATTGCGTGTCTGGTCGCGAAGATGACGCTTTAAAGCATAAAGTGAGTGATAGAAGTCAGAAGACTGAGGTAGAACCTCCCACCGAGTTCGACTGTCTTCTAACTATATACTCACCTTCGCGTCGTGGAGACGGCATGGTCGTGAAGATGGTCTTACTGTGAATGTTTTTTCGAACGCTTTGGGCCAACTTCTGAAGCTTACACCTGGACCGTCACCGTGGTCGTAGCCAATGTTCGAGATCTTATCAACCTAATAAAAGGAAGCATGCCCGAATAGTCTGTCTTCTCCATAAGAAGAATAATTGAAAGCCGAAATAGATCACGGACACTCGTACGAACTCAGTACCACTATCTTTATTCAATCCTTCTTCACACTAATTTCGGACAAGTCAAAACGTTGGTCCACGGTGCTGCTGTAGGTGTTGCTGGAAATCTCTGAAGTGGTCGAATTTCAGGTTGTCGGGTGCGGCATAGAGGGTGCGGAAGCGACATCGTTGAGTCGTGAATGTGGAAGAGACGTAACGATTGAAGAAACCCTGCCCAAGATGGTGCAACGATTCTCAAATGTGTTCGACTGCGAAGCAGGGTGACACTATTCCTTGCTGCTGTTGTTTGCTAAAGGCGTTTCCTTCTTCTGCTGCCCGTTCCACTTATCTCTATAACAATATCCTTTTACTTTCCGATATGGAATAGCATTGTTAGAATAGTGCAGAGTACTAGGTTCCGTTGTTGTTGTCATTGATACTTTGTTACTGAGGTCTTAAAGTTCAAGTAAATTTGAATATGCCTCTCGTTTGTCAGGAGTTGTGAAAAAGCTAGTAAAAGCTTGAAAAAGGGGCAGACAAGACATGTTTTATGGTAATTTTTGATCATCACATAATGTCCTCTTTAAAATGCGTCTCGTTTGATTTAAAAATCTCAGCATTGATGTGGGAGCTCTCCAGTTTGTTTTTTTATTCGAAAAATTGAAGAAAAAACTGTGTTGAAAATAGAATATGCAGGATTTCCGCGAGGTTATCTAGTTGATCCTGCTTTTACAAAGGTGATCGTTTTGGGCCGTATGTCGCACAGTAGGAAGAGAGGCGGACTGTTGCGTGCCTCGCAAATCGGTTTACATGTTCAGGTCCCGAGAAGGTCAACCAGTAAGAGCTTCCATTCCTCGGGGTAATTAGTGTGGTAGTAGATATTTCTGGGCAAAAGACAGACACCAACTGGTCACCGCAGCTTCTTGTATGTGCCATACTCACGTCGAACTGGACACTTTTCAAACCACGCTGGACACTCTTTTGAGCTAGCTTTAAGACTTTTGGAATCGAAGCGAAATCTTCCAAATCCAAGTGACCTTCAGGCAGGTTCAACTACAGACTCAGTAACTTGGTTAGAATAATATTTTGTTCAACGAAAAATCAGTGTAACCTCTGAAATTTTTATTTTTAGAGAAAGATAATCAATTCAAATGTGTCCTATAACACAGCAAAGAAGCAAGAGTATAGAGCTTCAAACGATCAAATCGCGCCATGAACACGAAAAGCTCGTCGCGATTTTTATTTTATTACTACTGTAAATACTGTTTAAATGAACTATCAATGTCAGGATATGTGTGTTCTTTGCAGATGTTTTGCTGCATCGTTAAAAAGTGTCAGTGCAAGTCAGTGTCAAGTCTGCTATCAATCGAATAAAAATCTCGACGTCTTGGAGGAACGCATGGAACAATCCGTTGTTTATTTACTATTAGGCTGTAACGAAATAAATGGCACTGAACCACTGTAAAATGATTGTCTGTTGGGGAGATGTCGGGAGAAAACGGAGGATGTAGTAGAGTTTCAATGCTCAGCTCATTCAATTTCTGCAACGTCATTCGTGCTACATGGGGGCGAGCATTGTCGTGCAGAAGGAGAACTCGCCTTCGGTTTACCAAGGCCGGCCGGATATCCTTCAACTTTTTCATCATTTCTTCAATTTCAATGCAGTACTTCTCTGCCGTGATGGATTCACCGGGAGGGAGGAAGCTGTGGTGAATAATTCCCAGCGAACACCACCATACTGTCACCATTACTTTCTTTTGGTGCAATTCCGGCTTCACAAAAACCTTGGGGCTCTCATCGCTGTCCACCCACTGTGCCGATCGTCGCCTGTTGTCGTACATTATCCATTTCTCGTCACAGGTTACGATGCGATCAAGGAATGGGTCCGTTTCGTTCCGTAGACGCAGTGCGGACGAGATCTCATATCGTCGGTTTCTTTGCTCCTCAGACAGCTCGTGAGGCACCCATCTTTCCAGCTTTTTGGTCTTTCCAATTTCCTTTAGGTGCCGGGCAGCTGTGTTGTGACTGACGCCAAGAACCTTCGCTATCTCCCTGGTACCTTTGTGTGGATCCTCCTCTACCACATCTCTCAGCTTGTCCTCATCAACACCACTATGCCTCCCACGACCTTCATGTTCTTCCAAGCTCTCATCTCCATTCCGGAACTTCTGATACCAACAATACGCCGTCCGAATTGTGGAACATCCTTGACCGAATGCGGCGTTGATCTTCTCGTCCGTCTCCTCAGCTGTAGTGCCCAGCTTGAATTCATACAAGTAAATGCCTCGGATTACCCTTTTGTCCATCTGCAAAAAAGTCGATAAAACTCTAAAGTTTTCCCACTTTTACATAGAAAATTTGGTACTCACCGGTAGAGCAAAGTTTGCGCTTCTAAATGATATGCCACATGTTACGGTTTATTCTTGATCAAACGCGTAAAGACGCGCCAAAAATGGCGCGAGCCAGTGCCATTTAATTCGTTACAACCTAATATTAAAAATTGGCCTGCCGCCGTCCTGCTTTTTAAAGCAAGCTTCAAACCATTGTTTTTTTTCAAAAAAGTTTTACAAAATTTTAAACAATGTGTTCACTTATTGGGTAGATGAATTAAAGCTTCAAAGAAGGTTATACAAAAAAAGAAAAATTATCCTAACCTTTTTGGAGTCTCCAGTTTAGTGTAGAAGGAGGCCATTTCGATTTGGAATAGTTCGATTTACTCGAAAAATCTAAGGCTAGCTTAGAAGAGTCTCCAATTAGATTTGAAAAGTGTCGAGTTCGACGTGAGAAAGGTATATACTCCAAAGTGGGCCTCAATCTTCATGTGGCGCCATACATATTCGCTTCATTGCTCATTATAAAAAGAGAGCTGCAGCATGGTCGATAGCCATGGCGAGTAATGAACCAGATCATTGGTCAGCCTTTAAAAGTCTCAATTCAAAATTTAAGAGGAAGCTTTGCAAGTACAACAGTTCGATTGAAAAGAAAATAATCGACTCAAAGGACAAAACGCGTTCTACAAATTGTTAAACTCAAGACTCAAGACAAAACAGAAGCCGGGTGTGTTGAAAAACGCTGAATGAATCGCTAATACGGATGATGAGGGCAAAGCTGAGCTCCTTGCGGATATGTTTATGAAATCGTTTTTGCAGAATGACAACTCTCATATTGAATTGGCTCACAGTGCTTTTCCACAAATGGGCGACTCTTCTTGGTTTCCTTCAGATGACATCCTTTCCACCATTTTACACTGGCCAGCATCATATTTCACTGCGCCTGATTACGTTCCACTCCTGTTTATCAAAAATGTTTCCAGTGTCATTTCACGCCCATTAGAATTCATATTCAATCTAAGTTTTATGAGAGCAGAAGTTCCAGCTAGATGGAGAATTTCTTTCGTAACCCTCGTTCCAAAGAAGCCTCCATATGATTCTCCGGCTAATTACCGTCCTATCAGTATTACCTCTCTTTTTGCTAGAGTTTTCAAAAAATTCTCAAGAAAAGGATCTTAATGCACCTTGAAGACAATTCGATTATTTCTCCATTTCAGCACGGATTCGTTAAGGGTAAATCTACCATCACTGCTATGTTACAAGCTCTTAATGACTGGACGCCATAGCTAGATAAAGGCAACACTGTCGACGTGGTTTATTTTGACTTTTCCAAAGCATTTGTCAGAGTCTCTCATTGCAAACTTGTTGCCAAACTAAACCATATTGGGATACATCCCCGAATCGTAAGATGGATAGAAGCGTTCCTTTCGAATAGAGACTTCCTTTTCCGGGTAAATGAATACTACTCTGAGACAAGATCCATACGGAGTGGTGTTCCCCAAGGAGGAGTTCTCTCTCCTATTCTTTTCAACATTTTCACGTATGAACTTCCTGAATTGATCTCTAGAACAGGTGCCAAATGCTGCGCATTTGCGGATGATGTTAAGATGTACATACGTGTTACTTCTGAGAATGACTGTAGGATATTGCAGGATGCTCTCAATGTTATTGCTGAATGGTCCTGTAAATGGAATCTCCCGTTGTCTAAAGAAAAAACAACCTTGCTTCATCTAGGTCGTCAAAATACAAGATTTGGTTACCAAATAGAGGGGTCGGTCATTAAGAAAACTGAGCAGCAGAAGGGTCTTGGATTTCCCATTAACAAGGACCTTAGTTTTGAGAGCCACTGTGAAAATATTGCTCGCAAGGCGACTGCCTTAATGTACAAGCTGCTCCGAGTCGTTAGCACTAAAGACACTGCAGTATTACTTCGAGCCTACAAAACATATATTAGGCCTATCCTGGAGTATGGCACACCGGTCTTCAATCCACAGAAGTCTAAGCTTGTAGCCCTCCTTGGGAATGCCCAGAACAGCTTCACGCGGAAACTCATGGTTAGGTGCCTTGGCTTCATATATGACAGCATTCCGTCAAGCTCTGAGAGGAATGCTAATTTCAAACTTCACACCCTTTCTCAAAGAATAAGGAAATTCGACCTCATCTTATTCCATAAGATTCTTCCAGGAGTCACTGGTCTACAGCTTGAGCAGTTTTGTACCCACAGAACATCATATACATACTAGAAGTGGTGGAGCTTCGTCGTTAGTGCTTCCGCGTGCCAGACGTAATCTTCGGCAGCGTTTCTTTACAATTAGAGGAGGGTCTGACTACACCCGACTCAGCAAGAAAAGAATACTTCCGAGCGGAATTATATCCTTTAAAAACACGATAGATAAATATTTGGTTCCGTAGTGCTTGTTGTTTCTCAGTTGCTATTCCTACGTTGTATTCATTCATAGATGGTAATGTCCAAATAACCAATTTGTTGTTTTAGTGTTTGATGCGTTATTTGCTAACACATGAGTGTATTATGTAATAAATATAACATATAATTATATCGGATCGAGCACTGTTTCCAATCCGAACGTTTGTTGCGTGACGTTTGCGAAGCGTCTTCTGAATTCGGGAGCGGCCAAGAACGGTGGGGTTATTCCCTCGTCAGCACAGGCAAGGCAATTCAAGCAATATTATTTGGACTAGTACCGGACAGGGCTTGACGCATGTTTGGAAGTCGATGAAAAGGGGGGGGGAGAGTATAACAATCTCTAATGGGCATATTGTTTGTCATTCCGCTAGTTCTAACTGAACATACTGCATTGGGTATAAGGCGTACAGGTCAACTCATAGGCTAGTGACATTTTTATAGACGAGTCTGTTTACGATAAGAAATCGAGGACCATAGAAAATATAACGTGATGAAGGTTTTTAAATTATAACTACGAAGCAACTGAGAAGTTTACAAAACAATTCATAAATAACAAGAACATAGACACTAGGCAACATGAGATTCGACCGGATTCGAAGTGGTCCCCCTTGGCGCGAATACAGAAGTCAAAACGCTTGGTGAAGTTTTTGGCCATGAGCCGCAGGTCATCTGGAGACAGTCGTTTCCACTTCACACGCAGAGATTCCTTCTGGGCCTCCAGGCTGTGGTGGCGCTTGGCACAGACCCTGGCCTTCAGAATGGACCACGCGCTGTGGTCCGCCGGAATCAGATTCGGGGAGTGCGGTGGCCATTCTGCAGACATGTAGAGGTCCGGAAAATTGGCCTTGCACCATTGCGTGCTCTTCTACCTGTATGCAGGGACTGAGTCTTGTTGAAACATCCACTGCGCATTGCTGAAGTGCTACTGGAACCAGAAAAGAACCTCCGGTCGAAGGTGTCCCTCCGGTTCACATCTTCATTTGCTTTTTACTTCTTTGTCCACAAAACCAGGGGGTCCTACCGTTGCTGTAGATTCCTCCCCAACCCAGAGCGCCTGCGGATTTTGACAATGTTTGGCGATGTCAGAGGTGGCTGGAGCCTCTCCAGATCAGATACTGCACGTTTGGGGGTTGTGAGCCTACTCCACGGGGAACTTCTTCTCGTCCGTGAAAAGTGTTCGCTCCAACCCACGACGTGCGGCCCGCAGCTTGAGCTTTCGGCAACAATGGAGTCGTTCGCGCTTATTCTTGTCCATCTAAAGCTGGACTTTAAGGAACTTGTCGGGCATGAGTGTTTTTTTTTTGCTATTCGATGCACTGATGTGAGAGTGACACCGATATCACCGCCGATTTTTTAGAAGACCCTCGAATTTGGGATTTTTCGCTTTTCGATGATTTTCCGGATCTGTGGCGTATTGACAGTGCGTTTTTTCTTTGTCGTGGACGGTCTCCTTCATAGCCAAGCTCCTTACATCGACGAGTTTCTGTGGAACAGTCGACCGAGCTGGTTAACGATGTCGCATTTGCCGCTTTCCTTGACGATGAAGCTCCAAAATCGCAGTGCGATGGTTTGACATCTTGAGAAAAACCGTAACCGAAACAAAATAAAACTTTAAAAATTACAACACGGACAGAAAGATACGCAAAAAGTGGCGTTATTGCTGCCATGCTGCAGATCAATACATTCGTTTGGGAGAACATCAAACCTTCACCACGATATTTTGGAACACCCTGTAATAAAAACGAATCCTATTGCAAATCCTTTGCACCGTTCTATTACAATCAAATTAATTTCTTAAAATGTGATTATTCTAAGTTGACCTATTGCTGATATTGTAATTTTACGACCATTCATTGGTTCAGGCTACTTGTATTTGGGCTTCTGGATGACTGCCGAACACTAAAAAAGAGAAGAAAAAAAGAGATTGCAGTGCATAGTGATATTATGTTTTACTTAGCTGATCCGGGTATGTTAACAGAGAGGAGGTTTTATGAGCGCATTTAAGGTGCAATTATAAATAGACAATTAAACGGTTAACCATCTGTTCAGGCAAACATCCCTTTCGAGGTCAAATATAAAATTTCCCGGAGCGTGGAGCATGCACTCGAGTCTGAAAGGTGTGGCTCGAGTAGTGATTCCCATCCAATTCCACATCCCTTCACGCTTTTTGCTTTGCCGGTTTCCCTGACCGCATGGTAGCGGTTAGTTCTAAGCCGCATTGAGCTGACCAGTCCGTTGTCAAAAGCCACCACTAAGCCGTATTCGGCCCAGATGTTCAATCGCTCAGTTGAAATCCTCGTAGCGTCGGTTCGCGTGGTCCATGTCATTATAACGCCGCCTCTGTCTCCGTTGCATACGGTAGTGAAAGCGAAGTGAAGGCTGGTGATCGATGCCTGAGCATGTGGTCTGATTAAGACGCCAATGTATATCTGGATCCCTAACTGGAAGTGTTTTGCCCATCGGGAAGGATTCTCGTATCGTTGTCACGTTCACTTCGCTCAGCTGAATTGTTCGAACACCTAGTCTTGTCATACCCAAGGCTGAACTTCTTTATAGAATTGCCTAGAGTTAGCCTATTGTTCCCTATTTTTCATTCCAAGACTCAACAATTTTACGGCTTGGTTGGCTTTTAAGGCTGCGTAGTTAGGTTAGTCCGTAGAACTCCTGCTTGAGGGCCCGTTCATCTGGATGGTCATTTTCTCCGTTCTTGGTGAGACCACCTCAAGGAAAATTCAAAATTCAAATTCCACTCTAAGGGGGAGGTTCGTGACACGAACTCGACGTGGATTTGCATAAATAATTCAAGTGGTTGTATCCATTGCCTGCTCAAAACGATGTTAGACGGTGAGAAAACTACTCGCTATTAGAATCTCTCTTAGAAGTCTGTATCGAAATTTACGAGTTCACACGTTCAGCAACGATGGTAATCCAGACATTGGGACATTACGACCTACTTAACGAATGGTTGAACTCACTGGTTATCAGCAACATAGACAGAAGGGTGGCAATATCAGGAAGGAGCGATGCACGCTAGTCGTTAACCAGCACCGGATTTGCACCATCTGGAAGAAATTGGAAGAGCTGGCAGCTGTAATCCTGAATTTCTTCTCCATCAGGGGTGGAAATCTAGCCATGCAAAGCTTCTGATCATGTTGACTCCTTCACCCTAAGGAATGGTAGAAGAAGTGGAACACCTTCAAGGGAAATTCTGGTTCGCTAAGCAACAGCTGTGAATTGCACTCCGCCCTTCTGATCTGAAGTCTTCCACACCCGCTGGAGCCATTCAAAAGTCGCCAGGGAGGATCCGTCCAGTTTGTCGCGAACTGTTGGACTCTGTGTGGGGTCAAACAGCCGCTGTATTTGCGGAGTGCACCCCTAACGAAACCACCGAACACTCTAACAAGTAGAGTTGAGCCGTTGCCCAGTAGAATGATCTATATCGCATTTCCATCAGGCTCGTAGCCCACAGGCGAAATAAGCTGAGTAAGGAGTTCAAATTAAGCCGGAATGGGTGAGGAACAGTCTGCAGTCAGAAATCTTCTTAAACCGGAAAAGTAGGATGCGACTTAAATTGTGGGCGGCTTTTAGCTCAACCGGAGGAGGCGCTAGCATGCACCTAAATTCGAGTATCTCGCTTCGGTTACTGCCGTGGCTATCCAAAAGTTCGATCCTTCTGGCGTCGGTGAATCGCCATCAGACTTCTCAGCTTTTTCTATGAAGAAAAAACACTAATTTTTCTATCGGCTGCCCAATAGAAGCTGTTGTATGATGGCCCAGTGATTTTCATCTAATTGATAGCTAGAATTTTGTCAACAAATGGAGGTGGTCTAGTCAGCGGTATATCTGAAACATGTACAGTAATATCTCTTGCTTATGTTAATACTATGCAACGCGAGGTTTTAGGTGGATGCTTATTTCGGATAGAGGATAATATCTCCATTATCCCTACTGTGAAGCTTAAGGTTAGTAGCAATCACTGTATCAATAAAATGAAAATCACGGCGGCATGGGTGAGTGCGTAGCGCGATCCCTTCTTGTAATTTGCGCAAAAGTTGCTGAGTTTTCTAAACACAAAACATAACAGCAAACTTAAAACCAAACCTGCAACTAAGGCTTAGACCCACTGTTGTAGCTAAAAGAATATTTTTAAATAAAAATTCACCCACAGTATTCACTTTTTGGGGCAGAATAAAAAAATCTCCAGAAAGTAATTGTACATTTTCTTAAGTCATAAGTTTACTTTCACCTTCTCAGAAAGAGGCAAGTTTAAATTGGAATGCGTTCTTTCGATTTGGAAGATGCTCAGTTTGGTTTCAAAAGTGATCAACTTGCTCTGAAAATGTTCGGTTTGTTCGGAAAATAACGACCTTAAGTGAGCCGGCTTCCACTCCATGCAGCTGACAAGATTCCGGCTTCCACTCCACACAGTTGACAAAAATATATGGGAGTCATGTTCTGGATAAGCGGCCCTTTTTCTTTTTCTTCTTCTTCTTCTTCTTCAGCATTTCTCCCGCCTCGTAGTGTTGTTCGCTATTCTGGTGTCATTACGCCACCTTTCGTGATCCAGCGCTAGATCAGGGTGGACATCAGCAACCTTCAAGTCCATGTAACGTATCAGACCAGTGCTGCTTCGGACGCCCTCTAGGCCGTTTTCCTACTACCTCGAATTTAAGGCCTATCTTGCGGACGCTGTCTTCTTTCCCACGCAGAACGTGGCCGTACCACCGCAAGCGAGCTTCTCGCATCTTGTCAGCTATCGGCACGACACCTAACTTCTGCCGAATGGCATCGTTTGGGCTGCTGTCCAAGCGCGTGACTCCAGTCGTCCAGCGCAGCAACTTCGTCTCCATGACGCTGAGGTGCGTTTCAACTTCCTTGGTGGCGGGCTAACACTCAGTGCCGTACATGGCTACTGGCCGGATGGCGGTTCTATAGATCTTCAACTTCAAGCGCTCTGGTATCTTCCTATCTTCATACCTTACGTTCAACTTGAGTCCAAACCGCTCCAAGCAGTCACACTAAGCTTGCACCTCTCGCTCGAGTTCACCTTTATCTTCGCAAGCAAGCTTTAGGTTATCGCCATGAGCAGCGTCCAAGGGACAGCTTTCTGAAGACCTCGGGTGATGGCACCCATGACGGTAACAAAAAGGAGTGGGGAAAAGCAGAGCCCTGGTGTACCCCGACAGAGATGGGGAACTCATCGAGGATCCAGCTGCAGCTTGATCTCGGGTCTCTGGACAAGAGTAGAGAATTCGCACCTGCTCCATGAGCTCTTCATGTCGTCGCAGGGCGTCACTTCACGCGGTACGCGGTCAAAGGCCCTCTCCAAGTCGAGGAAGGCGATATGCACTGGCTTCTGTTTCTCGCAGGGCTTCTCTAACAGGAGGCGGGCGGCGTGTATGGCATCAATGGTGCCACAGCCAGCCACGAAGCCGCACTGATTGCTGGAAAGCTGGACGATGTCACGAATTCGTCCGTCGACAATTCGCTCAAAGATGTTCATGCTATGCGAAAGCAAGCGAATCGGACGGTAATTGGAGCAGTCTGCAGGACTGCCGTCCTTCTTCCAAATCGGAATCGTCGTGCTCTGGCGCCAACACTCAGGCACCTCCGCTACAACCTGCTTAAAGAACTTCGTCAACCACTCAGCAGGGTGCCAGTACTTAGACTTCCATAAATCTGCCGCTACGTTATCGGGCCCAGACGCTTTGCCTAGCCTCATCTTCCTCACCGCCGCTTCAGTTTCTTCCACTCGGTCTTCTCTGCGGATCTTCTAGACGGGTCGTGGGTTGGAGCCGTTGACGGGATGGCTGGATGAGGAAATTCTACTGTAGAGATTTCCTCAAAGTAATCGCGCCATTGCTTCAATGCCTTCTTGCGGTCCATAAGAAAGAGGCCATTCTGATCATTGATGCCGAAAAACTTCTCAATATCCTCGGTCTGTCGATCGCGATTCGTTGCAAGTCGGTACAGATACCACTCGCCATCGCGTGACTACGTCATTATCTACATCGAGGCTAAGCGGACATAGCCTCGATGTGATAATGACGTTGAATGATAAGTAAATAGGATGAAGTGAGAAGAACGTTTAGTTGATCAGAATGTCATTTTAAAGGCCAACTCGTCGAAAATTATTCGTTTCGCAGACACCCGCTGGACGAGAGCCGCCACCGACTGGATTCCGCGGAATGTCAAGAGGACGCGCATCAACGCGTGGTCGGACTTCCTCGTGAAAGCCCTGAACGAACGATATGGCGCTCTTCGTTTCCCTCGAGCGAGGGCGATCTATTGGAGCATTCTGGCACGCGACAGGGACGAATGGAGACGCTGCTGGCGCCCGCTCGAGCAAGTCGATGATCAACGGGACGACAGGTGGTTCCGCCTGATACCTGGAGGCCAAGTGTCTATGCAGGTGCGGCTAGAAACAGATGTACCCGCATTATAACGGTTACATAGTGGACAAGAGGTGATGAATCGAACATTAACAGAGCTACTACGACTACTTATAAATAGCAAAACCTGTCCCTGCCCCTCATAGACTAGGTAATCGTGCTTTCTGCGGTTGCATTTTTGGTCAGATTACTTTTAAGCTCGTATCGTTATCAAACAGGAGGCAATCCAACTAGTCAACCAGCTCTTCCATGGAGTGAATTTCATAGTAGAAAGGCAAACAGAAAGGCCTATGTTATACTTCGGCGACGCTGTTGTCGGAGACGTCGGCGACAGTCTACGCACTGCGTAGCAGCCCGCGCAACGCAGCGTCGCCGAAGTATAACATATGCTGGACCAACTCCCTCCAAGTGATAGCAGCACGCCACGACTGCAAGTAATTCTTCCTATGATCAAGCAGCCAGTCAAGCAGGCCCTTTCGGGCCACCCAAAAATTGGCGGAGAGGGACCGCCCGGCCTACCCTCTGGGGGCGGCATCGGGCCTGGCCAGATGGCCCGCTGTGAGTGCGGGTTCATCCCTTGCAGCGCCGCACCATGGTGGATGCACCACGGGCGGTGCAATCTCGCTGGGTCCAGCTGTTCCCGGCCGGACGCCTCCGCGGGTCACCCTGAGTCCCGTTCTCCGATGAGATAGAGTGCACTCACGCCGACGTCGGACCAGCCAGGTGTGGCAGCTGGACCCGCAGCGTATCCCGTCCGGGTTCTGTGCCGGGGGACACACGCACTGCGGATCGATTGATACGGAAGTGGCGCCAGAACAGGTGCCCAGGGGGCAACGAATGTCAGCACTGGGATGGAGAGCAAAGAGTGGTATAGTCCAATCTCTCTCTAGGGTCCGCAGACCTTTCTACTTCCACGGGATGTGGTGGAGGCAAGGTCTAGCTTGAGCTCCAAGGATCGGACGGGGTCGCACCGTGTCTCGGTTCTACGGGAGCATTGTTTCGTAATTTTTTCCAAAATATGGTGGTTTTTGTATCTCTTATGGAGTTGTCGTTTCAGATATGGCTTCGACAATATGGAGAGTCGCGCGCAGATTTGTTTGCTGAAGGTGACTTCTTCTTCTTCTTCTTCTTCTTCTCCCGAGCGTTTAGTCCCGCGCAGTCGCAGGGTCCGCTGTTCTTATGATCCGTCGCCACCTCATCCTATCAAAGGCGTCGTCTGGCATGGCGCCGACTTCAGCGAGATCTTTCTTGATGACATCCTTCCACCTTTTCCTTGGGGCTCCTCTCGGACGCTTTCCGGGTGCCTCGAAATCTAGGGCCAACCTTATGGGGTGATCCTCTGGTCTTCTGAGGACGTGTCCATACCACCTCAGGCGCTGCTCCCTCATCTTCAGCTGGATCGGAGCTGTCTTCATCATTGCCCTAACATCCTCGTTTCGCACCCTGTCCCGACGGGTCCATCCACAAGCCCACCTGAGCATCCTCATTTCCGCCGCGTGCAATTGCCGCTCCTGCGCTTTACCTAGGGCCCAGCACTCACTGCCGTAGAGGAGGGCAGGCCTCACCACTGTTCTATAGAGCTTTCCTTTGAGTGTCCTGGAGCACCTACGGTCGCAGAGGATTCCTGTGGACTCCCTCCATTTGAGCCAGGCTGCGTTTATCCGTCCCCTGACCGCCTGGTCCACACTTCCTTCCTCGGATAGGTCACTTCCGAGGTAGCGGAATTCTTCCACCTTCTCGATCGCCTCCCCTTGGCAGTCTAGGATCGGTCTAGTGCACTGCTCAGAGCTGATAAACTTGGTCTTCTTCACGTTCAGCCGCAGGCCGTTATCCGCGAGGGCTACTTGCCACAGCCTCACCTTCTCCTCCAGCTCCTCCCGGCTGTCGGCTACTAGAGCGATATCGTCCGCGTAGAGGATGGTCCTGAGAGGGCCTTCCTCCAGGAGTTTCACTATGCAGTCAAGCGTCAGCACGAAGAGGAACGGACTCAGAGCCGACCCTTGATGTACACCCACTGTGATGTCCATCTTCTTTGTCATTCCGTGTGGGGTTCGTACCGCCGCTTTCGAGCCTTCGTACATGTCCTTTACGATTGTGATCAGACGTTCCGGGACACCTCTACCTCGGAGCGATTTCCAGAGCACGGCCCGGGGTAGCCTGTCGTAGGCTTTCTCCAAGTCCAGAAAGGCCATGTAGCAGGGCTTTCGTTTCTCCCGATATTTCTCCATTACCTGGCGAGCGATGAAGATGGCGTCTGTGGTGGACCTCTCAGGCATGAAGCCCCACTGCTCCTGGGAGATTGTCACCATCTCCCTCAGCCTCGAGTCGACCAGACGTTCGTAGATCTTCATCGTGTGCGAGATCAGTTTGATCCCTCGGTAGTTGGAGCACTCGGACGCGTCCCCTTTCTGTTTGAAGATGGGGACTATGATGCTGTCCCTCCAGTCATCCGGCATCTTACTGTCTATCATGACTCTGTTGAAGAACTGTGTCAGCCAATTGACTCCACAGTCCCCAAGCACCTTCCAAGCCTCTACTGGCACCCCATCAGGTCCAGCTGCCTTCCCGAGCTTCATCTTTCCTATGGCGTTGCGAACCTCTTCCCGCGTCCAGGATGGGATGGGTCCTTCCGTTGGTTGTTCTTCTTGAACTTCGCGACGAGGCAATTCTTCATTCAGGAGCTCCTTGAAGTACTCCTCCCATCTTTTTCTGACCTCGACTGGCCTCCGTAGTACCCTGCCGTCAGCACCCCTCACTGTCTTGACCACTCGAATGTCGGCGCAAGCTCTATGCCGCGCCTTAGCCAGCCGGATAGCAAACTTCTCTCCCTGTGGCCCGTCTAGCTTCTCGTATAGGGCATCCATCTCCGCTCTCTTCGCTTTCGCTACAGCTGCTTTTGCCAGGCTCTTCATCTTCATATAGACTGTAAGATGCTCGGGTGCGCTTGTCGTTTGCCACTGCTTATAGGCCTCCTTCTTTTTCCTCACCGCAGCCTGCACCTCTTCATTCCAGAACCATGCAGCCTTATCTCCTCTGAACCCTCCCTTTGTTTCACCGAGGGTTTCCTTGGCACATCGTAGAATCGTTTGGGTCACCCTCCTCCAGGTCTCGTTCACGGGACCAGTTGGATCCGGAAGACCTGCATCGAGCACCCTCCTTCGTAGCTCGTTGCGCTCTGAACCCCGCAGTTTCCACCATCGGATTCTGGGTTCTGTTCTTACCTTGGGTTTGCTGGGTAGAGGTATGGCCAGGTCAGCTACCAATGGCCTGTGCTGTGGTGCTACATCTTCAGCCGGAAGGACCTTCACATCCCGGACAGTTTTCAAGGCAGGTCTTCGCACTAGGATGTGGTCGACTTCCGTCCTTCTTCCTCCGCTAGCATAGGTCACCTTCTGGCTCTCCCTCTTCGCGAAGAAGGTGCTACAGACCACCAGGTCGTGGGAAATAGCCAGCTCGAGAATTCTTTCTCCATCTGGGTTCATCAAGCCGACCCCTTTACCTCCATGAACCCTTTCTACTCCTCTTCTGCCACTCCCTACGTGGCCATTCATGTCCCCTGCTATGGACAGGTAATCGCCTTCTGGTACGGACCTTATGGCCTCCTCGAGCGTGAAGTAGAAATCATCTTTCTCGTGCTCGGGGCATCCGGTCTGAGGGGCGTAGACGGACATGACAGTCCAGTAACCCTCCTTCGTGTCGAGCCGCAGTGACATGATGCGGTCGTTTATCCTTTGGACAGCAGCTACCGAATCCCTGAGGGACTCTGCGACAGCTATCCCGACACCGTTCTTCTTCGTATCCTCTCCGTTGTAGAACAGCTTGACCCCTTCTCCAATCTCCTTGGCCTTCGCTCCTTTCCATCTCGTTTCCTGCAGACACAGGACTTCTATCTTTCTGCGCTTCATCAAGTCGGCCACCTCTCTGGATCTTCCGGTCAGCGTTCCCACATTCAGAGTCCCCACTCGAACTAGCTTCTTTGGCCGAGGTCGTTCTGCCCTCGGTAGCCCTCGCATACTGACCGCAGAACTCGGGCGGGGGTTCTGCGCGTCACTTCCGGGTGACGTCCTAGCCTTTATACTGATTCCATTGCGACTTTTGATCATGGTTTGTGACAGGTTTCTCCATCAGCCGGCCTGTCAACCTGGGCCTGACGCTGGAACCGTTGCCATTTTTGCAATTTCTGCAGGGCATGGCGTGCCGGACTTCACATGAGGTGACACCACAAAACCAATAACCGTTTGTGTTGTCTACCTCCCTTCTCGCCCCGGGCGGAGCTCGTATCACCCCTTTCTTGCCTTCGGGGTGCCCCTTTCTTGCCTTCGGGGCGTGCTGTGATTCAGACTTCGCTAGGCTTCCGAAGAATTGTCGAACTCCTTCTCAGCCTGGGAGACCCTGCCGGAGATTGAAAACCTCCGCTGTACATCGCAGTTCGACACCCATTGCCACCCCCACGCCGCGATGAGGCGCTGAACCATGTGGGAGTGTTTGCTGAAGGTGACATGTTATGAATATTTGGATCCTACAATCCCTCCAGTGTTGATCGTTTTGCAGTTAAAAATAATGGTTTTCGAGAGCGAGTCTCCAAATTAGTCAGGAAGTGTTCAATTCTTTGTCGGAGAAAGAGCAGAATGTCATGGAATGGTGCTATGGTTAGAATGCTTCACACTTGAACGACAGACACTGCTGATTTGTAACTGCAGTATGTAAAACTTCGACGTTAACTACCAATAATACAGGGTGCGTAAAAAGTATTGACGCACCTAATTTTGTTTCAGCTTCAGCTTTCTTTTTCTACCCCTTTAGGTTTTTATGTGTTATTTTTGTTGTCTGTATTGTGCTCAAAAAACACTCACGAAAAAACTGAAGAAACATGATCGTCACCGTTACGGTGGCCCTTTTTTTGTCTGTTACCCAGGCAGCTGAATACTTCCTTAACAAGAGAATTTGGCGCTGTTCAAAACGGTTGGTGAGGAAAGAGGTCAGCAACCCAAACGTCAGCCACGGCTCTGTCATAACAGATGATGATTACAAGATGTCCAAGCACAATAACGTTTAAATCCAAAATTATCACTCTCTGTCCGATAACGGCAAACAGATAACGCGAGCAGGTGTGGACAGCTTCTCAGACGAGCACAGCTTAAACGTGAATCCGCTGGATTACTCTTTCTAGGTGATTTTGAAGAATGAGGTCTGGGTTACTTTCAACAGAAGTGACCAGTCGCAGCAGGCTACCCTGTTAAAAGCACGGGACGAAATCCAATCGAGTACTAGCGGCGCGTGCTCATGAATTTCTCCGTCGTTTTCGCTCCTGTATTCACAGTAAAGGAGCCGATGTCAATTACGACTTATTCTGTCGTGTTCACAAGATCATTTTCCATATTTCTGAAGTGAATATTTTAAAACTTACTGCGCAGTACTATTTCCACAACCGCCATTTACTGCGTCAATACTTTTTACGCACCCTGTAATTTAATGCTTATTTTAGAATTTAAACTTTTCTGTTTACAAAGGTTTTTTCGAAGGCGGAAGATTTTGAATCGATCAAGGCATAACCGACTACTTGACTTGTCATGGAAATAATTTTCTTCTACCTGAAGGAGGCAAGGTTAGGAAGTAAAATTTTACCAAAATTGTAGACCATTCCATGGCATTCTGCGAAAATCCGACAAAGAGTTGAACCCTTCCTGACTAACTTGAAGACTGAACTGAAGAATTTGAAAACATTCTCGAGAACCTCTTATTTCTTCAACTGTAGAACAGTCAACATTCAAAGAATTGTAGGATCCAAATCCATATTCATAGCATGTCTCCTTCAGCAAACAAAGCTGCGTTTGGCTCTCCACATTGTCGACGCCATATCTGGAAAGACGATTTATCAAAAGATGCAAAAACTACCCAAAAATAAAATAAAAATGCGGAAAAATCCTCTCGTTAAACCGAAGCACAGTGCATCATCTTTGAGCATCGAACACAGTCTGTTCGATGCTCAAAGCTCAAGCTGGACCCTGCCTTCACCACGCCCCTGGAAGTAGAAAGGTTGGCGGACCCTACAGAGGGATTGGACGATATCTCCCTTTGCTCTCCATCCCGGCGATGACACTCCTTGCGCCGTCCCGTTCACATGTTCCGGCGCCATTTCGTATCAGTCAATCCGCAGTGCACGTGTCCCCCGGCGCCGAACCCGGACGAGGTACGCTGCGGGTTCTGCTGCCACAGCTGGCTGGCGGGCCCGCCTGTGAGTGCACTCCATCGGAGAGCGGGGCCTGGGGTGACCCGCGGAGGGCTCGCCGGCAACGGTCGGACCTCAGCGCGACTGTCCGCCCACGGTGGGTCCATCGTGGAGCGGTTCAGCAAGGGATGAACCCGCACTCGTACCGGCCATCTGGCCAGGCTCCGAGCTACCCACACCCAAGGGAAAGCAGGGCGGTCCCTCTCCGCCAATTTTTGAGTGGCCCGGAAGGGCCTGCTTGAATTGCGAGGAAGGGAGTTGGTCCGGCCCTACTTGCCTTATTCGAGCGAATTTCATTACATGGAAGAGATTCAGGTGGCCTACTAGTTGGTTTGCCCTCCTGTTTGATCACGATGGGAACCTAAAAGTAATCTGACCATAAGATACAAAGGCAGAAAGCACGTTTACTCAGTCTATCAGAGGCGCAGGCTTTGCAAATAGCAAGTGGTGGTAGTAGTCCTGTAGGTGTTCGATTTGTCACCTCTTGCCCAGTTGTAAGCTCCACAACGCGGATGCTCTTTCACCGTTTTCTCACCCCATATTGTATGCACACTGGCCAGTACGATGGCCTTCTGGTCAACTAAACGTTCTTCTTACTTCTTGCTATCTACACATCCCTCAGCGTTATTATCTACATCGAGGCTGCGTCCGCTTATCTGAATATGACCGCCATCTAGTTTTGTCAGCTGCATGATCGGAGTGGAGGATCGCTCCCTTCAGGTCGTGGTATACCATTTTTAGGCCAAACGGAACATTTTTCGGAGCAGGTTGATCACTTTTGAAACCAAACTGAACATCTTCCACATCAAAACGAACGTACTCCAATTTAAACTTGTCTTTTTTTCAGAAGGTGAAAGTATGCTTTTGAATAGGGAAAATTTACGATAACTTCCTAGAATTTTTTTATTCGACTGCACCAGAAAATGAATACAGTGCGTTTGTAAAAAAATATTGTTTTAGTTACAATAGTGGTTCAAAGCTTTAGTTGGAATCCTGGTTCTGGGCTTGTCTAATTGATGTAAAGAACTAATTCAAGTCAGTTTCCTTAAGCCTCAAGTGGTTGGTATCGAGGTTGCAAGCTGTTATAACGATGTTTTGTTGCGACCAAAGCTCTAGGGCCAGGCGGGACTCGAACCCGCGCCTCCAGCTGACCGGGCGGGAACGCCGTTCGCCATTACACCACCGGCACTGTTTGATCGAACGCAACCTTTTGGGACCGATCAGCACTCATCCGTATGGGCTGAAGTGCTATATAGATAGGACAATGTCGCTTTTATCAGAAAAGCGTGCAGACAACTCTACGAAGCCGCAGGGAGGAATACATGGCGTGCCTGGGCAAGAGCCGATTCATAACCTTGATTCGGGGGCTTAAGGAGTATAGACCAAGTATAGTTTAAAAATAAGGAACTTTTAAAGAATAAAATTGTCTCCAAACTGTCTCCTAGATCAAAGCGAATGCGTTGCGCGTCCGGAACTGGGACTGATTACCGCTGACCTTTGTCATTATCCTTGCTTACACATAAGAAACCGCTACTGCTATCGAAAACCACAGTTCATACTTCGAGCGACAAGAGTGAAAAGAGCGACTGGAGCGACAGGGGCGACGGACGTGGTGTGGCGTATGTAATTAATTACGCACTCCACACTCGGTCCATCGCCCTAGTCGCTCTTGTTGCTCGAAGTATGTTAGAAGCCCCGAAGAACAGGCCCTAACAGAATTAAAATTGTGCAGTTCTGCACCACCCGCTTAAAGTCCACAGTATTGCGTACAACAGTTCCCCTGCTGCATCTCGCTGCTATCAAAAAGCTGCCAGGTTCGCCGCGGCATGGCGGCATGCTGCAAAACTCTGGTTCCGGCCTAAAGGCTTGCCTAACTGTTGTGTGGCCTAACTTTGGAGCATCCTACTCTGCACTTATAAAAGGGGAACTAATTCACTCTTCACGGATCTAATGGAAATCGTGACAGCAAAAGTCCATCCGCAATACTCCCATACTCGGTGAGTTCTTTCGGCGTCTCCCCTTGGACAACGATTTTCAGGACATAATTGTCGCTCCCTTGTGTGGAACAGGTTGTGCGAAGGTAAGACAGCGCGAAGTGCCCATGTTGTTGCCAGTCGACCTGGTCGAGCCGGCGAGCACCTGAAAACAGAGGGCCACCTTGCCACCGTCGTCACCGCCAGACGGCTGTCACCCACACGACCGAACACCGGCGCTGTGCCGCCGGCGCCGAGCAACACGGCGCGCACTGCGCTGTTTGCCGGACCGTGTGCATACAACCTTTCCCTGGAACGGGACAAAAGTGGCGAAGCGAATTCTCACAGTTCGAGCCGTAGGTGGTTGACCATTCGGACTTCGCTAGCTACTTATCGTCAGATGTGTTTAGCTGGAGCATACGGAGGAGGTGTTCCTTCCGCTGAGCGTGAATGGAGAAACACTTCAGAAACTCTTCGAAACTAAACTAAAAGGGTATACAACTAATCAGAGACTCGTTCTCTTCTCACGAACATCATCCTCCTGTGATTTCGCAGTTCAGTGTTTGCATATAAACGACCGAACTCGGCCAGCATAGCAAGAACACTGTCGCTAGCTCAGTGTTACGCTATCGGCATCGAAACGCGTCTGCAGCCATGGAGCTGAGAAACTTCAGGCATCCGTTATCCAGTTCCTGGATCTCTGGTGATGAGCCTGCCGTCATAAGAGCTTAGCCGTGACTTCCCTGTATATGGGTCGTTGTATAAGGCGATGTACCACACTATGAACGTCCACAAAGACCGCACTGCGCCACACTTCCACCGTCTACTTCTTTTGTGCTCTTCTCATACGCTTCAGATGACGCATTCGCTTCTTACGCCACTTTTTGCCACATGTTGGGCAATCTACCTTATTCCCGAAAGAGACGAAGTACCTCCAACTGGGTTATTATATGTACCTATGGGGGCGTGGAGCGCAGGTAGACGAGAAGTGGCGTGCACCTGACTCCAGATTCCGGATTCTGATTTCCCGCTCGAGGCAACCAAGCCTTCCATCTCTCTGGGGTCGTTGAATTGGCACCGGTCTGGGAAGTCTTGGAAGGATTGGGCACCGACGTATCCATCGGCTGGCCACCGCAAGCGATTGTATGGGCCAAATGTGGATTCAAATAGCATGACAACTTCCAATAGAATTGGAATGCGCAGCGCATCCTAAAAAGGGATCTATTAGCGACGTCCTTTACCCTTTATGAAACTCTTGGGACATTTTGAAGGAATTGACTTAGATAACCTGTCTAGCCTGTAAAGAAGCTAGATTAGGTTCACTTATAAAGGATGGAGGGCGGCGTCAATCAGTCTGTCTCCGTCTGGGGTGCTTCACGCATTCTACTTCCAAGAAGTCTCGTGGAGGCCATGTGAATGAGCAATTTGGCATGTACAGTGACCTCCTGTGGTCAGTCGGTGGATGAAGTAACTGCCTGCCCTTTCGGGCCGAATCTCGTAAAAGGTAACCGATTACAGAGGGATGGAAGGATTTGTTGATAGGTTGCGACCCGAACCAAGGAGTTCGAGTTGGAATGCACTCGACACCTGGCGCTTCCTCCGACTACAGGGTGCGCCATAAATATGGTCACTCAATAAAAAGCGAATTACTCACGGGGAATTTGTCAGGGAATAGCGAAACTTCCTCAGCAATTTACTAACAATCTAGTTAACACGCAAAATGGATATCATCTAATATGATCTTCCTTGGCACGAATGACAACCTTCAGACGCTTAGGGTAGGACTTAATGGCGGCACGCAAGGTTGCTTGCGGAATTTCCTTCCATGCTTTTTCCCGTGAAGATTTCAATCCTCGAATCGTAGTGCGCCTTTTAGCGCAGGCTTCACCCTCTAGAATGAACCAACGCAGTAATCCATAATACTCAAATCTTACGAGTTTGTCGGCCATTCAGAAACAGGGATGAAGTTGGGAAGATTCCTTGCGCACCACTCCTGAGTCTTCTTGGACTTATGGGCGGGTGCGCCGTTCTGTTGAAAGGTCCATGTTGTATTCCCAGAGTGTTCTTGAGCCTAGGGAAGCAACTCCTTCATCACAATGTCGTTCACGTAGACATTGGTGTTGACCTTCGCTCCTTTTTCAACGAAAACCAATCGTGTCCATCTTGCGGCGCAAACTCCGGCCCAAACCATCAGGGAAGCTGCATGAGAGTTTCTGTTAACGGTGTCTGCATCTTCACCACTTTCAGCCAATAACCGCGAGTTTCGGCGGTCAAAATGCTGCTCAATTGAGAAAAGTTTCTTATCAGTGAAGAGCGTCGTGCAGTGGTCGTGCCGCTCGAGGAGTCTTGGACATTTTTTCTTCTTCCTTCCATCTGTGCAGGCGTTTGTCCGTGCAGTTGACGGAACTTGTAGGGGTATAGTCCAAGTTCATTCTTAGCAACTCGCTTCATCATCGTAGCCGATACGTTGAGCTCGGATGCCATCTTTCTCATGCCGCGGCCTGGATTCCACTTGAATTGTTCTTTCACGATTTTCCAAAGACTGCTCGTAGCTACGGATACCGGGCAGCCAGATCGGGAACGATCGACGAGAGAGTTACGTTCCACACAGCGATAGACTGTCATCTTGTGCAGCTTCAGCAGACGAGCGATGTTGGAAACAGAAAGTCCTGCCCTTCTCGGATCCAAGATTGCGCCTCTTTGACAACAAGACTTTACCATTTCTGATAGAGGCAGTGTGGAGATGCAAAAAACACTATATACGGTTAAGATGACACGTAGAATCCGAAGAAACAATGGAAACATAAAAACGTTCGCAAATAAATACAAAAAATGACGCGCAAAAAAGTGACCATATTTATGGCGCACCCTGTAGCACGATTTCAGGCCAACTCCTTACCTATAAAAATAAAGAACTCGTAAATGAAAGAAACGTAATTTCTTACAAACGCAATCGGAATGGGGAGGCCGTATCTTCTTTACAAAGCGCGTCTAGCTCAATCTACAGAAAGTAGGTTGATTATTCTTATAAAGTTCTCAGTTGTATCCTACAGTCGAAAGCAGCGTCCAAAATTTAAATATTTAAACATTAATAATTATAAATAAATACAGAAAAAGGCATTAAATGGCAGAGGATGGAGTAGATAAACCTATCTATAATGCCCCATTATTCCACTCATGCTTAGTATAGGAAACAATTTGAGTGCGTGTCTGCTCTACGCAGTGACTTGCAGTGGTCATCCAAACAGCGTTCCTCAACACACGTCCTCCAACACTCGCCCCTATTGGGGACAGTATTGTAACTGTATTTTTGTTCTAAATATCTAGAATTCTAAAGGCGAGGTCGATTTTAGGAGTCATTCCTTGAGAGAACAACTCCACCTTCCTTCCTCATATGCAACATGACGGTGTTGTTTTGATACCTGCTGGAATCTGCACGTACCATACTTAGGCAAGCTCCTTATCTAGTCCCCAGAGTGTTAGATTTCAATGATGACTCCCGCTTCAATCCTTGCGTCTTCAAAAGTTTTCCTCACTCAAGAGGTGACGATGAACTGCATTACTCATACTGAAGGATTTGGCCTATACGAGTCGGTCTACGAAAACTACGCAAACAACACATTCCTCCAGATTTTATCACCAAAACCGACGTCAAGTGCACAAATTGGGAATGAAGCACAGACCCTTAATGTTGTTGTGTTTGTCTACTCTAACCAGTTGGCAGTGTTCAACGTTCAAAAAGCTCTCGGAGTCACATGGGCACTTGGAAGGCGTATTACAATTTAGCAGATTTATGGAAGGCAACTAACAACCGCCCAAATCCGACTTTCGATGACTCTTGGCTTATCGAGTGTATAGTATACTTATGCTCGAATGACCTATTCGAATAGGTAATCGAATGATTTTCATTCGAATTTGAATATTCGAATTCGAGTATTCAAAAAATCGCGATTTTCGAATGCATTCGAATTCGAATATTCAGAAAACCACGTTTTTCGAATATATCCGATTTCGAATGCTCGAAAACTTTTGGTATTCGAAACCATTCGAATATTCGAAATTTTTGCGAGAGCATAAGTATAATGTATACTACTCCAGCGCATTTCTTTAAGCTGTTCACCAAATTTGGTAAACGACCTTTTCATCGGCTGTTCTTTGCCTTCATCGGAGCCTCGTAAAGTCGAGAATTTTAGTGAAACAACCGTTGCGCAGAGCTGCAGCAAAGCTGCTTCCGGCATGTTCTCCCAGTGAAGCCCTTGGCTGTTTGGATCTCTGCGAAAAATCTGGTGGACGATTTTTAGGTGGGAAAGGCAGAGGCCGATGCGCATCAGTGGACGAGGCCGTCAAAATCTTGTGTCAACTGGCCGAGGTTTATCTTTAATGGTTCAGCCATGAACGTCTTTCCACAATACGGAGCAATGGTAGGGAGGTGTGAGATAAACAAAGAACCTCAACCCCTCATACAAAAGGAAACATATTTATCCTCTTAGAAGATCCCTAAGGCGAGTTTAGGGCAGCTAAAGTTCCTAGAGAAAACGTAAGGATGGCATTGCGCACTTCAAAGAAAACGAATAAGTGGTTCCGGAATGAGGTAGGAAACGAGTCAATGAATCAAATGTATCAAGAGTTTAGAAGCGTAGGAATGCGAAAGACGTAAGTAATTAGCAGTCCAAAGTCGTAAACGCAGTTGCCTTATGGTTTGGCGTTAAAAATTTCAAGTAGAGTTTTTTGCCCCGTCCTATGTCAATGTCAAACTCAACTTCTTCTACTATGACTTTGCTCCATACTATAACTTTCCCGCCCGTTGTCTGAGCCTTTTCTTTGTAGTAGCGGAAACGTGTGACTTTACACTTTATAGACCTTATATCAAAGTATCTGAGCGGACCGACCCAGATACAGTGAGCAGAATCCCAGAAGGGTTTTAGGGGGCTGCGGAGTTGTCAACCCGTCCTGAACCTAAAGGTACGGTTAGTACTGTAGGCGCCAAAATTTTACCGCTCATGACAATTTTGACTTTTATAAACCCCATCAGTACCAATCCCTATTTTTAGTAAGAGATAGGTTCCCTTTTTTATAGTTAATTATGGGATGCCTGTTATCCCTTTTACTAATTTATTAAAAAAGAGAGGGGGAAGAACTTATGATTTGTTGTATATAGTATAAGGAGCAAATAATTGTTATACAATGGACCCTATAATAATGTATAATAATATATATTAAATCTCATCATTTAGTTAGAATGCTTTATGGGGTAACGTGTATTTTTTCTTAAGGAATCATTACTACTAATCAAAGTTGTTATGTTTTGAAGGTCAAGATGTGTTAAGTTGTTATCAAATCCGGTTATCAGTATGAGTGATTATCATGATTATCATCACCCGCTATCAAAAAGTGTAGTTCATTTTATTCGATTGTGATGATGGCCAACGTTGAAAATGAAGAGGTAAGTTCACATTTTTTGTGTGCACTCATAGTCGTCAACACGCCAGTTTCCACACAGTCGATGACCACACAACTAAAGAACTCGAAATATTATACAATCAGTGAACCGTCACACTTAGACAAACATCCAAAACACTAGCCCATGACCACCCAAGACCATCATTGAAAGACAAACAACTAAGTATCCAAATCAACAGTTGACAACAACTCGCTATACACTAGTACGATATCACATTCACTCAACATAAAATACATAAAATATATTAACCCTGGATTTCCATTTTATTTTATCTTAGCGTCCTGGATTTATGAAGCCCAATGTGGAGCAGTCAACTCGTTCATCCACCAAGAAAATGTGAATAAACGAGTTTTAATGAAATATATATTATACAAGTGCTAAATATGCCTACTGCTGAAACATTCCCTTCGAGTGATCAAGTGAAGCTGTTTTTGGAAGACGTCATGAAGTAGGTACCATGTTGTAGTACTATGAATATTACAATATCTATATTATTTTTTATTTAAGCTACAACTATCTCTTGGATCCCTATTTAATATCTTGGGCAAGCTCTACTGGTTATGACGGAAAAATATCCAATTTCGGAGTTGGTTATAAGTTGTACTTTAAAATGTTTATATAGTGTTTAATTTTTAATAATTTAAGGTGAAAATGAGTGCGGCTTTTTGAACATTTTTTATTTCGGAAGGAAAAAGGAAGTTACTTGAATACAACAAGAGAAACAATGCCAGAATTCGTGTTAAAAGAGAGAAAACACTGGTAATTTTCGACATTGAAAACCTTGGGTAAAATATCGTTGTCTTTTATTTTTGGGAAGTTAATATTATAGTTATTATTACAGCTTATACTTATGAAAGAAAATCGTAAAACTATTCAAGGATAATCAGTTGGCATTGCCTGAGGTAAATATAAAAAATGGATTTGGGACAATTCGTAATGCCAGTACTTCTAAACAAGCTGTTCGTGTGAGTATATAAAATTATTTATATAAGATAAATTGTATAATAAACTTTCCAATTTCAAAATAAACTAAAAAATAATACTGAAGGAAGTTTACCAATAATTTGTTCTTTACATAGACTACACAAAAACCCTATTAAATTCAGATTTATCACAGGAGCCTATAATAGTAGCATAAAATCTTTAGCGCTCGAACCCTGCAACTTATTTACACATTTCAAAAATCATTTTATCAAATACTCTAATAGTATAAATAATAACTGTAGAACAATTAAAACATATTGGGCTATTAAAAATTGCAATATAACGCATGAACTATATAATATTAAAAAGGATAAAATTAATTTAAACTCAGCGGATTTTACAGATATGTTCACAAATACACCACATAATATCATAATAGAAAATATCAAGTCTTCTTAATATATGTTTTAAAAATGCAGGAAAACATTGTATAGCTAGCAGTGGTTATAAAACCTTCTATACAGATAATATTAAAGATAACTATAAATACAGATATTATAATACTAAAGATATTCTATATTTGGATAATTGTCTACTAACAAACAGTTACTGTATATTTATTAATAAGATATACAAGCAGAACATAGGCGTTCAACAAGGCGGAAACTTCAGTCCACTATTAGCAGATCTTACAATGTCGATGTTTGAATATGAATATATCTAAGAACACTATTATAAATGGTAATCAATTATTTAAACCATTCAGATATATGGACGATCTACTTATAATTCATAATTATAGTGAAGGCTTTATTGGCAATACTTTAAATCTAATTTATAAAAATGTAATGCTTTTAAAAAAGACACATGAAAATGAGTCCAAATGCAATTATTTAGACATGACTATAAAAACTATTGATAACAAAATAGAAACTAATCTATATAATAAAATATATTCTTTTAGTTTTAAAGTTAATAGATTCCCACACGTGGATTCAGAAATCTCAATTAATATCAAGATTAATACTATTTATACAAAAACTTTAAGGATTGTTAAAATATGTTCCCAACTTGAATATTTCAATAACAAAATAAAAGAACTTTATGATATATTTATACAAAATGGGTTTAATAAAAATTTTATAGTTAAAACATGTTGAAATATGTTTACAAAAACCAACATTTTTTTTATAAATATGCTATAATAGACGATAACATAAATAATAAAATGATTAATTTTATTAAAAATATTAAATTAATTAATTCAAAATATACTTTACTACCCTTTAAGTTCTATATCCTCTCACATTCTAATATTTGTTATATCATGTTTAAACTGCTCTAATACATATAGCTCACCAACAATCAACACTGAATGCACATTAATCGCATCAATGATATCAATTTGGTGATGATATGCACTGCAGTGTAGTTCTTATTTTGGCATGCACTCACTGCGAGCGGTACTGTATGAAGAAGCAGCCATACGTGAGTTTAGATCAGCACCTATTTAGTTTGTAGCACCTCCCCCTCTTCACTGGTGAGCCACACGGGAGGTGTTACAACATGAAAAAGGTTCGCATGAAGAATTATGTGGCAAAACGAACCTTCTTAGGTATTTTTAATTTTACTATTTTTAATATTTGTATTACTTACAGACTTGGAAAAGCTAGTGTTGCACAAACTAGTACGACAGGGATGCATATCAATTCAACGAATTATAGAAGACTCGAATTGATGTTCGCGAAACGCGACGGTGGTTCTCGCTTTGATAGAGTATTGCTCTGTTCCTGTTTAGTCATGAGAAAGACTGCCCCTCTATCCATGCTAAACCATTATCAGATGCTTTTTTGAAAAGATAAAAAAGGAAGGGTAAAGCATAAAGGATGGCGTTGGTCAGTTCCATTTAGAATGCGCCACCCATTCCACTTTGATGAGAATAAGCATTTAGATCTTAAAACGGGAATGAGGCAATGCAAAAGTTCAGAACATCGAGAACAGAATAAAATCTGTATTACGTAGGTTGAAACTTCAGACAGTGAAGTCGATTTTCTGGCGTAGCATCTGGAAGAGCTTGGGATCACTGGGGTGAGAAGTGAGCAATATCCGAAAAGGTTAAACTTACTCCTGAATGGCCACTGCTAAAGACTAAAAGACTTCTAGAAGCGAGTAATGTGAGCCATCTTACACTCTAGTTAAAAATTTTAAACATCAAGATGTGTCTTCTTCTGTGAAGCTTCGAATAGTGAGTCCTGTTAAACTCACCTGTTTTTGTACTGTAAGGTCTAAACACTCAGTAATTACTCGGCAGGAGCTTGAATTCCTTGCCAGCAACTCATGGGTTTCCATGTTATTAAAACTGTTTCGCTGGTACCAGTGCTTTAGTCTTTATGTGGCGTTATGGGTGAGACGATGAGAGCAGAGCGAGCATTTTTACAGAGACGGCCATTTGGGTTAATATTTTTGAATGTATGACGATACCCACGGATCTCCCTCGATAGAGAGCCTTCGGGCTCTCTTGTTAAGAGGGATCTCGGGCCGCTTGTCGCAGGGCCACGTGGCGCGTCCCCGGGTGGTGGATAGGGGAATTAAACGCGAACCAAATGCGACCGTGTACTGCCCAGAGACGCAGGTGGGATGCAGGGGATGGACTCCTTGCTCCTGCTGTGTCGGGTCGATGCGTTCCTTGTGCGTGGGAGCGGCATGTTCGTGCACAGTGTGCGTGGATGTGTCCGTGACTGTGCGGATTGTAACTGTGTCGGCTCGGCCAAAAGCTTGCACTCGGTAGACTGGGAGTACATGTAAGGCGATTCGAGGCCGCCTTAAGTCTCGCCCCGTCCCTTCGGGCAGTCTGGCTGGCTGCCCGGAGTACCCCGCCCGCACGACAGAGCCTGACTAGCTACCCGTGTTGTATTCCAGTCAAACACAGCAGCACTAAAGGGCCTCATTCCCCTGACCCCGAAAGAGCCCCCATTTCTGCAGCGATGGGAAGGACGAGTACGGAGAGGCTGCTAAAATCTCAGGGCCTAACCAGGCTGCGCAAACTGAGAAGGACTAGGATGACGATCTGTACTTACAACGCCCGCACGCTTGCGTCGGAAGCATCCGTCGAGGACCTGATGATGCAAGCCAGGAAGATCAAGTACGACGTCATCGGACTGACCGAGACGAGAAGACACCACCCCCTACACGCCGCCTACGACTCCGGAGAAGAACTGTTCCTCGGAACATGCGACAGCAGGGGAGTAGGCGGCGTTGGTGTCCTCGTCAACACGCACTTGGCCATGAACATCGATTCGTACGAGTCTCTTACAACCCGAATCGGACGTCTGCGACTGAAGCGATGTGGCTCCGTGCCAGCTTTGACTGTGTCCGTCGCGTATGCCCCAACATCCTACTACGACGACGAAGAGGTCGAAGCTATCTACGTGGAGCTAGAGAAGTTCTAGGAAAGATCACACCTTCTACAAGGTGATCGTCGGCGACTTCAATGCCAAGATCGGGCCACGAAGGTCGCTGGAAGAACTTCACATCGGAACCCACGGTTTGGAGTGGAACGAGCAAGGTGAAAGGCTGTCTGAGTTTATCATGTCGACCAAGACCATCCATGGAAACTCGCAGTTCCAGAAGCCTCCCTCCCTACGATGGACCTGGGAATCCCCCGGTGGCCAGTTCCACAACGAGATCGACCACATCATCTTCAATCGCAAGTATTGCCTGACCGATGTCTCCGTTGTCCCCAAGTTCTACACGGGATCGGACCACCGCCTCCTTCGCGCGAGGTTCCGCTTTTCGCGTCAAGGAGAGAAGGCCGCGAAGTTCAAGAAGAGGAGTCCCAGAACGACCATCAACTGGGATCTCTACACCTCTCTTGTCGGCCTTTGGGAAGATGCCGTCATGGACAACGTCGACGAGGAATACGATCGCTTCGTGCACCATCTCCACGATAGTGCTAAGGGAGCCGAGAGCTTGAAGACCACCAAGAGACGCCTGTCTCCGGAAACTCTCGAGCTGATACGCCAACGTGGAGCAGCACGAGCGTCAGGCAACTATCAACTGACGTCCGAGCTTGCAAAGCTATGCAGAGCGGCGATAAAGGAAGATCTGAAGGAGAGAAGGGCGGAAGTGTTGGCTGAAGCAGCAGAGGCAGGGCTGAGCATCCGCAATGCCCGCCGGAACTTCGCCAACTTCAAGACCAAGATGACCGCTCTCCGACGTCCTGACGGAACCGTCACCTCTGCCAGAAGGACCATGGAGAAAGTCATCCACGACTTCTACTCCGATCTCTTCGATAGCCACGTCCACCTGCCCCTACGCCATCTTCCGCAGGATGGATACGTCATCCCCTCTGTTCTCCCTTCCGAGATCCGACACGCCATCTCGTCGGTGAAGAAACGTACAGCACCCGGTCCTGACAGGATCAGAGCTGAACACCTGAAGAACCTCCCGCCAGCGCTCATCAACACCTTGGCGCGGCTCTTCACACGCTACCTGTCCGAATGCAAGGTTCCATCTCAGTGGAAGACCAGCAAGACCGTCTTGCTGTACAAGAAGGGAGACGTGCACGACATTGGCAACTATCGCCCGATCTGCCTGCTGTCGGTAGTCTACAAGCTGTTCACTCGAGTCATCCTGAATAGGATTAGTAGAACGCTGGACGAAGGACAGCCATGCGAACAAGCAGGATTTCGGAGAGGATTCAGCACGATCGACCACATACACACCATTACGAAGCTCATCGAAGTGTCGCGAGAGTACAAGCTGCCGCTTTGCCTTACGTTCATTGACCTGAAGAAGGCATTCGACTCCGTCGAGACTGAAGCGGTTATGGAAGCCCTGCTCACCCAGGGCGTTCCTACTCAGTACATCAGAGTCCTTCGAGAGCTGTACAGTGGATTCACGACCAAGATCTCACCATTCTACAACGACGTCGTCATTGACGTGAAGAGAGGGGTTCGACAAGGGGATACCATATCCCCGAAGCTCTTCAGCGCCACCCTCGAAAACGTCATGCGCGAACTAAAATGGGATGACATGGGAGTGAAGGTCGACGGCCGGCAACTGCACCATCTTCGCTTCGCTGACGACATCGTGCTCATAACACCGAGCATCACTCAGGCGGAGCGAATGCTGGCCGACTTCGATCGTGTATGTGGAAGCGTTGGACTGCAGCTGAATCTTACGAAGACGATGTTCATGAAGAACGGATGGGTTTCTGATGCCCCATTCTCGCTCAACGGAACGAACATCTCCGAATGCGCCAGCTATGTGTATCTGGGTCGCGAAGTCAACATGGCCAACGACCTAGCACCAGAGCTGAGCAGGAGGAAACGAGCGGCTTGGGGAGCTTTCAAGAGCGTCGAAGAAGTCGTGAAGAAAACGAAGAACGTCCGACTCCGTGCCCACCTATTCGACTCCACTGTTCTTCCTGCCCTAACATACGCCTCAGAGACCTGGGCTATACGAAAGCAGGATGAACACGCGATCAGCGTCGCGCAGCGTGGAATCGAGAGGACGATGCTCGGAGTGACACGACTCACGCAAGTGAGAGAAGGCCTCCGGAGTTCCGAGCTTCGCCGACGTTCGAAGATCAGAGACGCTGTCGCATGGGCCAAGTCGTCGAAAATTAGGTGGGCCGGCCACGTAATGCGATTCGCAGACACCCGCTGGACGAGAGCCGTCACAGACTGGATTCCGCGGGATGTCAAAAGAACACCAGGACGCCCACCAACGCGTTGGTCGGACTTCTTCGTGAAAGCCCTGAACGACCGATATGACGCTCTTCGTGTTCCTCGAGCGAGGAGGATCCATTGGACCACTCTGGCACGCGACAGGGACGAATGGAGACGCTGCTGGCGCCCGCTCGAGCAAGTCGATGATCAACGGGACGACAGGTGATACAGGTGATGACGATACAGCCCGTAGTCCCCTTGGCCAACGAAGCGATTCATCTGTTTGGACTCGGTGAATTGGAGCCGAACCCCTTCGGCAGGGATAAAAGAAGCTGGTTTATTTATCGAGTGACAACCGAAATGCCATGGTATAAACCGAATACGCACTCTCACTGTCTGCACACTAGCCTGTGGAAGTTTAAGGAAGACATTAACCCTGACTTTTATACTTCCCGTCCATGACGGACTTCTAGAGGAAAAGCCGTGTCCTAGCAGGGCGTTTCAGAAGTGCGGTCGCTCTGGGCAGCTAGCTTTTTGCGATAGCTTCCTTTAGTCGTCACTGTGATCCAATTTTAGTGCGTCCGAGTTTATCTCCGTAACAGTAATATGGAGCTTCACAAGGAGAATTGACCATATCATCAAGTTGTCCGAGAAGTGGTGTTATACAGTATTTTCCTATTTTCAGTTTTTGTGCATAAGTATACATTTAAAACTCTCGAACGACTGTATACCATCAGCAGTAGCAATGTTGGGCCATCGGCTGCATAGGTCACTGCTGCTGTTCTGTCAGAAGGTTGGAAGCGCTGAATCAAACATGTCCTAAACTGCGATCACAGGCCCGTACTGACCTTGTTAGGACCAAGTACATACAGCCAGGAGTGCACCGCTCTACGCTGTTGAACACCCATTAGAACCGTCCAAAAGGACTTCACAGCACTTCACAAACACCGCTAGAAATCACTGAAAAAGGCTCAAAGAATAATGTTGTGCTGCTTCGTGTACGGCGGATAACAATGAATCAAAATGAAGACCACGTCTAGAGGTCATGCATGATGTTGCCTGTAAGCCTTCGATGGCTACATGGTCGCTAGAGAGTACTCTTCCCACAAGAAATGGAATCTCGTAAAACTCCATCGCATGAGGGCTGTACAGCCCTCATATGCAGTGCCAAACGTCCATGCTCACTAGGTACATAGGGGCACAGATGCAGCCAGAAGGGCTGTGTTCTCGAGTTGGTCAATGAACTATGTTGTTGCTCTCTAATGCGTCTCACCATCAGATTACTTTCTACCCAGTTCCTTAATCCCCGCGTGATGTTTCTTAATCCAGCAGCTTCACTTGCCACTTTTGCCGAAAAAGGAGTCGCTTAGGCAGCTTCTATGGAAGACTGTTCTGCATGTTCCAGTAAGAGAAAATTTTATTTACACAACTGAATGGCAATATTACTGAGGATATCATGCGAAAACCGGGGAGATTAAGAAAACAAAACAAGGAAAGTATCGCGCGAACAGCACAAGCAGTGGTCTCGCCGCTACGTACCGGAGAGGGACGCGTTTGTCTGTAGAACAAAAGGAAAACACACGGAAACATACAAGACATCATCACTCGAATGCAATTAGATATAAATTGATCGACGGCAGGGGATGTATGGAAACTACGGTTACCGATTAGCGACACGATCAGCGAGTGAAGGCAAGGAGGACCGGAGCGATGACGGCGGCCAGCATGGTGCAGCTCGTCGCCGACTTCAGGTTCAGCAGCTTCATCACGTCGTCGAGGCCGCCCTTCGTGAAGATGTCGTTGAGCATCGTCTGCCACTTCGTCTTGTTCTGCTCGAACTTCGCAGAGCCATCCTTGGCTACCTGAACACCAACCGATTAATGAGAAACAACGTTGATGCTAATCGATCCCTTTCAGGGATGCGCCACTGTTTTGCTTCTATTAGATTTAATGCAGGAATTTTAAATTGAATTGAAATTGAAATTTTGAATTTTGCCTACAGGCGCGTGGTAGCGTAGTTGGAGGAGGAACTGACTGTCGCGCGCACCCGATAATAGGTTCTTCATTCATGTTTCCGCTAGGGCCAACCTTTCCATTCCTCAGGGGTCGTAAATTGGTACCAGACTTTAGGGGAAGGATAAATCACTGCTCTGCTCACCGGTTGGTCACCGCAACTGATTGTATAGGCTAAGGACGTGATCGAGCTCCCTCTACGACATCCCTTAGAAATGGAATGCGTGGCGCATCCCCAACAGGATTGGTTAACACCGTCCTCTATTCATTTTATCCCTCATTTCTCCTACAAGTTGTGGCTACCAGCAGGTGGAAAGGTCGGTGTTTAACCTTTGATGAAGAACTCTGGTGCCAAGTCATCGACCCAATGGGAAGGAAGGCTTGGTTGGCTTGGTTGGAACCTGGACCTTGAGTCAATTCGGAGCGCAAGCAAAACCCGCGCTCTCTTTCGACTATGCCACACGTGTCTCAGCCGTTATGTACCTTCTGAGATAGTCATGTGTCGAACTTCTGATATATCGAAACCAAATAGAACAAAGTAGTGGTGCACTTTCTCGTGAAGTTCTGCTACGTAAATATACACACATATGTATGTATTGCAGCAAACAGAACATTGTAGAATCCTATTACATTATAAACGGCTAATAAACCTTAGGCATCAGCTTAAAGTGGCCACTCTATAGCTCTAAGGCTTTGACGCAATTTACACAAGAAAAAAATAAGATGTTTTCTGTGAAAAAAGGCAAAGAAAGGCATTGAATCGAGCTGTATGAAACCAATGTTCATTGAAATTGAAGTGATTTTACCCTTCAGCCAATATTCCGAACGGGCCACCAGTAACATCTATGAAGAGTACAGCCGCTACAACTAACAGATCCACGACAGAGCCTGGAATCCGTGGGTTTCAAAGCAACTGAGAAGCGCCTGTCTTTGGGAACTTTTGGTTAAGCATCTTTGTAGTACTGGTGTATTATGCTCAAACGGAGCTTAGGCATTGACAGACTTAGTGAAAGCACTCAAGATCTTCGCTATTTCGACTCCAAAGGATCTCAACTCTTCAATAACTAATTTATGGTTAATTGGCGGTACAACGAGCCGTGTCAACAGATGGTGAGAAAGGGAAGTGAATTCGAAACCAAGCAGCTAAATACTTATTTGGCGATATAAGAATTCAACGCTGCAATCGTAGCACACAAGGTTGAACCGTAGGCTTCCCTGGTTTCCATGGGATCTCGAAACACTGCTCATCACGCATTTTGCCGTAGCTGTACATGCCATGCCGTATGTCCCACCACCAAGGCGCTCCAAACGTTTAGGAACCTGACACAGCTTAGCGCAGCCAGCATTTACTTATTCGTCGTGTCAGCTCACTATGTTTCCGATTCTGTCACCTGGTAGCATCCCAAAATGAAGGCCTCGCTGTGCCTGCACTAAAATAATTCTACTCAAATTTCGCGCATTGAGGGAAGAAAAAATTATGCACTTGCGTAAAACAACAAATCGTGCTCAACTTATTCAATAATTTATCTGCAGTTCCGTCAAGAGGAAAAGGCTTTCCAATCCCTGAAGGTCCAAAGGCTTATCCGCCGCGCTGCGCTACTAGTACTGAGCGGTTATAGTTGCGGTGTTTACTATGCTGCATGTCTGATCACTACTTTTGCCCTTGAGAAGGGTGTCTGCCTAGAACAAAACTTGACCGAAGAAGAAGTGTCATACAATGCACTTTAGCCATGAAGAGGGTATCCCAGCATGTGAGCCACTGTAAGCCGCTTTCGGGCGCCCAAAATGTAGCACTGACACCTCTAATTTTGTTAGTATATTACACAGTACATTGAACGCTTCTCGTTCAAGACAGCCTTTTGGTGCTAAGCACCTGTTTCAGCTCATAAAATTCGTTCCCCCAGTACCATCAAAGATGGTGGTTACACTCAAAGGCCGCTCATCCCAGTCTCCCAAGCGATCCGCAGAGCAGTTAGTCTTCCTGGGAGAGTCCCCACAAGTCTTCGGAACCAGTTCCAGTACGATGTTTACCTCGCGTCAAGCCACCCTCTCACCACCCGTCTGTCTCCAGACTCCGGCAAAGGGCTTAACTGCTTCCGGCAATCTTCTTAGGTACCCCCGAGCCTTATGCTTATCGCTGATATCGATAAGAGGCCACCGATTCATCAGCCTGAGTGGACAATCCGTGGCTAAAGGGTCTCTCCTACCGTAATGGTGGAGAAGGCTTACTTAACAAATGTGGATCGGCTTAGAAAACCGGCGATTATTCATTCCACTTTGCATTCGCTTGAACGAATCGAGTAATCATGCCTGAGTGCCCACCGTGTATTCCTTGGCTCCTTTCTGATTCTTTCTGAGGCCGGATTCACCAGAATTTAAACCGGAGAACACGCGGAGTATGTATAATATAAGGGAAAGAGATGAAAGCTTCATCGTTGGTATCTCTACCCTTATACCCAGCGTAGCAGCGGGTTTAATCGTTGATGAGTCCGACTCCAGATCTTGGAGCGAAGGATGAGCAGGGACCACATCATTCCACTATAGGTTACTGGAAAATGATTTTGGAAGAGTGGACTTTGAATAAAGTGGTTATGAGAAACCTAAATGACGTGTAGTCCTCTCGGAAAAATCGCTTCTGAAAGCAGCAGAAGCATGATCTACCGTGCAGTGGTTAGAATAACCATGGGTTCCACTCCTTTACGATCAAGCCATCGGAACCAGATTTGGTTAAGAACATGAAGATCGCCAAGATGAGTGTTGGCTGACACATATGCTCCTTAGAGGGGTGAAACTGGATTCCTCCCCTTGACTCAAGGGGTGGCGAAGGAGACGGCGTCAAGGAGAAACGGCTGCGTAGAGGTCCGATCGCTAGTGAGACGTCATAGGTGCGCATCTGGCGTTTGGAGGGTATTCCGATTCCTTCTCTTCTTCCTTACTGGCTTAATTATAGGGTAATTTAATAACCTATGGAATAGAATTGCTCTATAGAAGGGAGTCAATGGAGACTTCGTTTGGGGGTCCTCCAGGGCCTCTGGTTACAACAAATCCCATCTTATTCTTCAACAGTAGCGTTAGCTTCTGAAGGAAAACCGATTGCTTGTATAAGAGATCGCTCCATTGCAAAAGAGCGGCCCTATGCGAGCGGTTACTGTTGCAAGTGAGCCTACCCCTACCACAACCGTGTGATTTCGATTTCGGAAGCGATTTCGATTTTCCTCTTCGAACCCCCGGTTGTGGTCGCGTGACTTGGAGGGTTGTCAAGGTTTCACTGCCTGTGAAGTGACCTTGGCTGCGCTGAACGTTGCGAGCGCGACGAGGTAGAGCTTCGAAAAACGACCTCGTCGGCCGGCAACCAGAAACGACCATTTCGAGGCGAAAACGAGGGGACAAATCGATTGCGGGGCAGATTAAGCCACCCTTCAGATCGCAATCGCACAAGGCTCAAACTCTTGTCATGGCACACGCCGTTGTCTGATGCTGCTCTATCCCGTAAGCGTTCCGAAATCCGGATTGGATGCGCCATGCACTTCTATGAAAAAATGCACCCTCATAGATAGATTGCACTTCTGGCAATCTATCTATGATAGTCAGCTGGTAAATCAGGGACTGAGGCGGTACGGAGTTGCTCCGTGCCGATGAGTGGACCACTTCATACAAGCGTAGAGCGAACGCCAGGACTGCTTTGTCCTTGATGGGTTATACTGTATTTTTCAGTCCTCACACTCGCACTTTAACCTGTCCGTACTGCTAGCCGGTTCTGTGCCTATTGCACTAGCCGTTCGGTAGATTCAAGTCAGAAGAAGAGGTAGAAGATGGCCTTCCGGACACTAGCTGAAAGCGTCGAGTAGATGTTCAGTAACTTCAAGCGGAACAAAACGTTACTTCAAGGTTCATTGGGAGTCACGTTGGAAACATGATAGCGTTGCCAACGCGTTAGTTGGACATCCTCGTGAAAGACGTGGTGCAAGGATGCGATGCTGTTCAGGCCTTCCAGAAAACAAAGCCCACCGGCTTATTGTGATACGCGGCAAAAACGAAAAGAGGCGTAGAGAGCACATTCTCGAGCAATTCAATGTCCAAAAGGACGACAGGACATGGCTGCAGCTGATCTTCGGAAGTGTCGGTGATAGTCGATGGCCAAAATGGGGTGAAGGTCGAATGGATGTGCCAACTAAAGCCGATTCACGATTGGTAAGGCAGTGAATATCGTTTACGAACAAAGGCTAGTAGGCAGAGGGCAAGTTTGGTATTCATTATATGATATAATTCGGTGAATGATACATACTTCAATTTACACCCTAAGCCCACATAACCTTGGGTAAAGTCATTCATGAATCCGGTCTCAAGAGATGCGGAATGGTTACGATAGGTGGCGACTGGTTGGCGCTTTACTGCCCCTCCCGCGTTGGTCACATTAACGACTAGACCTGATCGGTCTCTCTGGTCAAAGCAGTGACCAAGGGCGATTGCAAGCAGAGCCAAACCTACCTATCGGCTTGCTGAATTCGCTTCACAAACGGAATAAGGCACAGTGAAGTTGACAAACGGCTTGTGTCCTGCTCAACTTTCGTGGTTGGAAGAAATGGCCAGAGAATCTTACGAAGCCTGGTGAGGAAGTCTGTTTGGAGGCTGAAGTCCAACAAGAATTGGACATCCACCGCCTCACGTTAGACTGAATGCCGTCCGCAGCACTTGATATGACGTAAGAAACATTGCGAGAAATAGCTCCCTTCATGGGGCGATTAATAGGCCAGAAGACGTTCGCATCAAGGAACACATATCATCATAAATTATTAGGAGGACCACGGTATCCAAGGAAACGACGGGACCTATAGGTAGGCGTACAGCTCTACGTAATCGTGGATAGATAAATGTGGAGGTTGGTACGGTTTTACAGACACAAGCCATTGTGTTAGCCCAAACTGTAGAGGGAACACTTCCACGTTCGAGAGGTTTCCAGCAAACATATCGTTTACCCCATCCTTAACAATGATTGAATGTATAATAGCTAGTGACAAGACAAACCCTTGCTACTTCACTTTGTTGAGATACAAATCGATATTTTAAATTTTAATTAACTTTAAGGTAGAATACCTACAGAAGTTTAGCCGGTTGCACATTAAAAGTTGTTCCACCTCTTATCGGATTTTCACTAAGAACATTAGAAGTTGGCGGACGGTGATTGTCAAGGCGTCGTGCTCCTCCTCTCCATATGGCTTCGCTGTTCTTCGGAACACTGCACACATTTTCGGAAAAAATCCGACGAGTTTTCCCCAATCCGTGTGCCATTACAACACACTTAAGTGGTCGACCATGTAGGTAAACAGGCAGATCTGTGTCGAACTCTACACCCATTGTTGACCGTGCCGAGCTCACCTGTTCGCCGAACTGCGTGACCTGGTTGAGGTAGTTGTCCACTTCGCCGAGCGTCTTCTTCTGAGCATCATTGGCCATCGGCTCGAGCATCTGAAGAAGACAGAGTTTCAGATGACACTTCGGAATCGATCGCGTTTTTCGTTTATGGTGCTATGGACATTTGAGCGATGCCTTTGTTGAAGGTAAACAGTGGTTACGGTAGTACCAGTTTTTGCAGTTCTCCATTTCGATTCTAGTCTATAGCATGCACTGACGTAAAGCACCGCATGCTCTTTGTTGCGAGTGTCCTGGCCCAGTGGGGAATAATAATTTTCAGACGAAAGCGGCGCGAGCAAAGATGCGGGACAGTGCCTGCGGAGCCAATTAGCGTCGACTCGCGCAGTGACGACGGTTTCGGGATTATTCTCGCCACAGCAGAGCCCCATTTTCCTACATAAGGGTTAAATATGTATGCTCCTGAGTATGTTATCTAACTAAATGTGGAGAAAAACTTCTTTTATGCACTCGAACACTCTTTCGCTTTGTACTCTTCTTTTAGTTCAAATCTTATTCTTTCCAATTGCCAAGATGTTTGGATTTGTTCTGCTTTAATTTCCGTTCGCATTTGCAGAAGCTAAGCCGAGATCTGGACTTATTATTCTAGCTAATTCTTTGCATCTCATTCTTATTCATGTATTCTTAGATACACATTAATGAGTGAAAATTAAATAAAATGAACCGAATTAGTCTCACGGCTGACCCCCTCAAGCGAGCATTTCTAGAGGTTTGGGACTCTCCGAGACTCGGGCTGCCATCAACCCTTGAATTGGCTCCGTCAAGCTGCATACTTTACATAGTGCAGCAGCCCTTGCAAGACGAAATGCCCGAAAGTTGCAGCCAAACAGCCGACAGAGATTGAGCAGTCGAAAGGCTTTAGACGTAGCTTTACGACCGCTTCTTGTAAAAGAGAAAGTAACGCAGAAGATATTAATACACTCTAGACCCGCTTTTCCTGCTTCCATAGACTGCCTTTTTAAAGAGACGTTCCGAATTTAGCAATAACGGAGTAGGCCAGAGTAGATGCCTACTTTGAAGAAATTTAGTCCCTAAAGCAATGCGTTATAGCAATTCGGACTGTGAGGTCATATTGCCATTAAAGTGTACCATTTCACTGATATCGAAACTTGAGGTTGGATCAGATCGTAGTTTGCTGTTATTGAGAGCAACCTAGTAGGTTTACAAACAGTGCAATTTTTGAAAGTGGATATAATCATAGCGAGAAAATGAAGTCGGGAAACTGACTGTCATTGAATAAAAAACAAAATTCTTCTGCGTCTCACCTTTGCTTTCTCCTGGACGGCCTTTAGCAGGTCCTTAACTCGGTTGATGTTCTTTTCGAGTTCCTGAAAAACGCAACGTTAGCTGTAGATGGCACTCATAACACAAGATCAGTTTAAAAGGAGTTTGCTCGACTCTCAAAAATGTTTGCTACGCCGCTACATCCTCATGAATTGGATAAAGAGTGACATCGTTCAATTCCTTTTTGGGATGCGCCGTTCATTTTATTGCCAATGGATGTCATGGAGGCAATTTGAATGCACTACACAATGAATTGCACCTCCAGTCGGTGGGCAAATCAGTGTTTTTTCCTTCCCAGACGAGACCGGATATCAATGGGTGACCCCAGAGAGATGGAAAGCTCGGTAATCCTGGACGGGAGCTCAGAACCAGAAACCTGAAATCGGGTGCACGCGAGAGCCTGCAGCTCATCGGACTGCGCTTCGTGCGGTTCATGAATAAAGGATAAAGGACGGCGTTATTCAATCCCTTCTGGGATGCGCCAGCGCATTCTACTTCTACGAGATGTCGTGGAGGCGACATGAATGCGTATTTGGCCATACAATGACTTGCGGTGGCCAGCCGATGAACAAGTCAGCGCTTTATCCTTCCCAGACGAGTCTGGTACCAATTCACCGACCCCGGAGGGATGGAAGGTATGGTTGGCCTGGGCGGGAAATCCGAACCAGGAATCTGGTATCGGGTACACGCGACAGTCGCGCCTCCTCCGACTGCGCCACACGCGCCCGTGGTTGATGAATATGCTTCTTAAATTCTGAGCACAGCTCTTCTGATAGGGCACTTTAACGGATGAAAAAAAACTAGATATATTGCTGTAATACAAGAATGTTATGGTTTACCCAGTGCAGTTTTTGAAACAAAGACAAATTACGCAGAAAGAGAGACTTCCAAAAGTGTGAGAAATTTTTGAGGACCTTACGGTGACTTTATAACAAAAGCGCGATTTATAAAGCGTTCTTGTTCGAACAGAGCGAGTCCTTGCATCTTTGTGTCAGTTGTATTCGATAAAAAACACGCACCGATTGATTTCCGGCGAACAAGTCCTTCACGTTGTTGAACTGCTTCGAGAAGAAGTCACCCACGTCCGAAGCCATGCCTGAAAATTTTTACTGTGCTAGTGTGTCTTGCGTGATCAGAACACCGTAGAAATTAATTTGAAAAAAAGTCCAAACTGCTTGGTGATGCTGTACAGGGCTACGGTAAGCAGTATGCATTCAAGGTACCCATAATTATCAAACGCCTTGCGGTATGTATTCATGCACGACAGGGGATATAGCATTTCTCGCAGTGGATGGGGAGAATAATGTTCATGAATATGGAACAGCGAAGCCATTGTCAAACAAAACCCGTGACCGTACTTCTCAAGTGGACGACTATGAGGAACAGTAGAGTTTTGTTTAATGAGAACAGCACGGCCTAAACTCAGGAGGAGTAGAGGCGCCGATGAGAAACACTTAGTGTGTTCCTGACCTTTTCTCACGTCAACTTTTACCTTAATAAATTAAGTTGTTTTATGTGGTTAAAAATTGTATACACTCCAGAAATGCCCTAATGTTCAAAAATTCAATCATACCAAGGTAATTGGAATGGCAACGTGCTCGCAACGTACCGAAGAAATTGGTTCAAAATACGCTTCTTGTTTCGTAGCCTTCACGTGGAGATTTATTCGTACAGCTATTTAATATGGAACGAATGAAAAATAGCGGATAGGAATAATTCTTCCAAGATCAACACTTTATGTTGTTCGACGTGATTTCATGGATTTCCATAAAAATTGAAAACTTCCAAGAATGCATCTACGAGTTAATCGAGGATTGAATGTATGTAGCTGAACCTTGGAGACTTACCAATGGCCACCTCGATGCGAAGCCAAGGATCAATGTCTGTTTCCAAGAAGGTAATTGTACTTACTGAGTAATTGTGCTTAAGGTGACAACGGGGATCTATCCCAGTTGGAGTGGGGCACATGATGTTTTGACTTATAATTCCCTCTCTCGAACTTGTTCGAGTGCTTCACCTGCTGCCCCATGATAATGCCGACTCCTGGGGAAATTCATGTGAGGTTGGTATGATAGTGCAGGTACAACGGTCGACCTAGGGCTGCCCCCCCCCCCCCCTCCCCCGACTAATATATGTAGATCTGACAGCGGCCATGACAAAAATGCAAAAATAGTGCATAGCGCGGGAGTCGAACATCTGGCCTAGCACCTGTGAAGCACCGTTGCACCCTGCTGAGCCCCTGATTCGCTTGTTCCGGAGCCTTTCGTCACGTCCCATAAATCAGCGTATGCGGTGACGGCACAATCCTGTACCCCTAACTTCGAGGGTCCGTAGCTATTTTGGTTCAAGGACTCAGCAAAACAAAACGTGTTCTTCTACTATATGAAGGGTGGAGATGCTTGTAGTACAATCCATTTCCCCCGTTCAGACATACGCCTGAGACCTTTCCTTGTGGAACTTCAACCGATATAATGGCCCTTCTTGTGTCTTCGATAAGGAACTTAATAAATAAAAAGAAGTTGAAATAATCAGTTCGAATTTCTGAAGATGATAACATTGTTATACCCTTATATACTACATTCATACATCGTATTAGACTGTAATTATTAGTCGTTCAAAGGTTATTCCAAACATTTTCAATGTTATATTCCTCACTCGACCGTTGAGCGTACTTTGCCCTTCCCTGAGTAGCTAGCCAGTCTGATAGCTATGCTGACTACTCTCCAAAATTCATTCGCCCCTGTAATACCTTGGCTAAAATTAGATCTGGACAGAGGCCACCGAAAAAACGTCCTCATTTATCTGCAGGCCGCTGTCAATTAAGAATCGGCCAACCTGACTGTAGGGAAGCGCTGCTTAGATTTTTCACACAGTAAGACCCTATCTCTCATCGAGTATGCTGCTAAATAATAATGACAGCAGCTGCATCTAATATCTAGTCCTAGGTAAAAAAATCCATGTTAACAACGTTGAACGGTAGATCTTTTGTCTTATGCACGTCTTACTTGAAGGATGCGCCACACACGTTACTTTCATCCGGAATTTGAAGACGATTTGGATGTGCGCCAACGGGTTCGAAACACGCTATCCAACAAGGTATATGCTGTTCTGCGCATCAGAGAGCTACTCCAGCTATTCAGGAATCCAGAAGTAGAATAGTAGACTGCTATGGTAGCACTAAAGACTGGAGCACCTCGCCACCACCTGAATTTGAACAGCTGGAGTAAATTTTAAGAAGACAAAGATTTGATTAAGAAAAAGGAGATCTACAAGGATTAGTGGTTAGCGTTTTCAGAAAAATACATGCTTGGAAGATTTTAAAGTTTATTCACACGCTTGATTAACCAAAACTAATAGTTCCACACACCTTTGTGAATCCGTAGCTACTGAAGCCCTAGAAAATTTCCCTATATTCTGTAGAGCTTCTGTGATCCACATTGGGTTCCGGAGTGAACGATCGGATTAGATGGTAAGATCGATTCATGGTGCTCACTTCAAAAAAGAGACTGACGATTATGTGATTGGCACCCCTCGACAGTTACAGAACACCTGTGACTTCGCAGGTTGTTTTCGTCCTTTCCTTTAACAATCATTCCATCGATTGAAGAGAGGACGCCTTTTTTCGAGCCGGTTGGTCCAGTCAGCACAATAATATTTTCAAAATACGGAATTTTTATCTCTTTTTTTATTGGCTCGTTAAAGCTAAGGCAAATAAAAATAGCCAACACCAATAGTTTGATGCGGGAAACGTCACACGTTCCACCACCAACCGGTGAACATCTTAGAAGATCTATAGTTAGCAATAGTGTATAACCCTTAGTTAAACTAACTCGTAATGAAAAGGATAAAAAAGGTGAAAATCGGCTTTACTTACTTCTTTCTCTGGAATGCGCCACACTCCCTGCGGGGTACTATGGAGAAAATTTGAATGTGTATTTGTCTTTTGCAGAAACTTCTGGTGCATAATCACCAGAAGTTTCTGCAAAAGATATAACTCAACACTTTACCCTTTTTTGCCACTTTACAGGTCTGGTACCGCTTTTATAAGCCTAAAGAGGTGGAGGGTTTAGTGGGCTTAGACAGAACTAGAATCAACAACCTCGATTCGGATCGGCGCCCCTCTGATTGCAACACCGCACTACTAGTTGTGGAGAATTTTAGCGTTTACGCCAGAAACAAGATAGAGCAGACTTACACGTAGAACATCGTTATGTTTCAAAATCAAAAAATGAATAAATTTTGAACAAATGTTCATTATAAATTACATCATCCCTTTTTAATTGATGGGCCAACGGAAAGATATTGTAACGAGAAATTGTTCTAAGATAGGTAGGGAAGCGGAGAGAGCCACCCAATTCATTTTCACATTCACAAACGCTTCAGTTCTGTTTTGCCAGAAGTTTTCCTGCTGAAGATCAAGTCAAATCTCTCCCTCTATTCAGGCATCCCGCGTTAACAAATCAACTGAAGAAGTAAGTAGCACTGAGTTCCTTGAGTCTCAGCACCTTTTCTAGTAAAACCATGACATGATACGCTTTTTCTGCCACTATTCAATGTGAGAGGGCAAGTGGTAGCACAGTTGTAGGAGGTGCTAGCTGTCGCGTGCACCCTATTTCAGCTTCCAGGTTCGAGGTTTCCACCAGGCCAACCAAGCTTTCCATTCCTCCGGAGCTAGCAAACTGGTACCAAACATGTCTAAGGAGTATAAAACACTGACTTTTCCATCGGCTGGCCACCACACCACATTGTATGTATTGGTCAAATACGCGTTCCAATTCACTCTGTGATATTAGGTAAAGTAGAATGCGTGGCGCATCCCGCAAGAAGATTTATTAGCGTCGCCCTTTATTCCTTATCCTTTACTTTTACCTTTACAATAAAAAGGTACACCACAATAACCTCGTATGGTACAATGAACACTTTCTCAAAACGACCCAAGACTACAGCTTTTCAAAAAATTGTGATAGAGTAGGTTGTCTGGGAAGGACGAAGCGCTGACTTGTTCGTCGGCTGGCCACCGCAAGTCATTGCATGGCCAAATACGCATTCATATCGGGTTCACGAATCCCTTAGGCGTAGAATGCATGGGGCATCCCCTAAGGGATCGATCACTGCCGTCCTTTATCCTTCTCCTTACTACTAGAGTAGGTAGGATTAGTCAACACTTTCGGGTAACATCAACCCACTATTTGTTACTACGAGTCTGTAAGTGACGTGAATGTTTTTGGCAGCTTTTTCTCCAAATTCGAGCCCAGTTGTGAACAATACTGGCCAAAACTTTTGCAGGTTGTAAAAAAGGAACAATGGATAAAGGAAGGCATTAACCAGTTCGCCGCATTCCTTTTTGGGATTCGCATGCGCTCCTGTCCCACGTGATGTCTTCGATGCCAGTTTAATAGGTATTTCACTTGTACAATGGTACAATGGCTTATGTTGCCCAGTCGATGGACAGATTAGTGCTCTGTCCTTTCCAAGCAGTACCCTGCAAGAATAGTGAGATAAGTCGTCTAGGGTAGGATCCCAACTCTGGAAAGGTTCGAGATGGATAGCCGATAGCCGGAGTCTCATCCGACTGCGCTACCACGCTCCCAAGAAAGTTCTTGTGAAATATTTGCGGGTGCTGTTATCACCCCCCCCCCCTGCCTCCACTGTCCTCCCTAATGTTCACTTCTGAAAAATGTTGGACTCCATTGTCAATGACATTCTAGAACTTCGAATAATCTCCTCATTTCCGAAGAATGAGCACTGCGTCTGCTTTAGTCAGCCGCAAAGAAGAAACACCGTGCGCCAAGTGCATGAAATGTGTCAGCAATGATTCGACTCAGAAATGTCCCATGCACTCTGTTAATAGCAGGTGTCCTCGAATTCAATAAACACGGACTCGCCTGAACATGATATCCGAGAAGAATATTCCGAGAGCAATAACACAGCAAAAGACCACTCGATGTTTAAGAAGTAGGTCACTTTCCAAGCTGTGCCGGCAAGTAATTTTTGTTGGCGGAGAAATTCAGCTGCTCATAAAATGGCCATAAAATGGAGAGCTCTCGACTTTCAAGCACAGAATAGCTGCATATCGGCGCAGCGTCATACATCCTAAATGAGTACATCCCAAGTGTAGCTATCCGACGGTTTTGTTGAGCTACGAGGAATGCCTGGTCCTTCTCACCCCCAGTGGATTCCTCTGGCAAAGTATAGTGTGTTACCAACGTCATCTAAACTCCAAATCCAAGAAGTATGTACAAAGCCCCGTTCATACCGCACGCTTTTGCGAAGTGCCTTCAACTATTCGGAATTATATTGGTGTTAGAGGCCTCTTTCAACTATAACAAGGTCTAAGCAAGCAGCTCTGACGTTGACGGAACTCATGCGGATCTATCCTTGTGGAGGGGGGGGGGGCACTTCACTCAGTCATTTTGACGATACATAATCTAGGCCTCCCTGTTTATGTTTGCTTCGCTTTTATAGCGGTGCCTCCCTCCATTTAGAAGAGATCCAATATTTCTGTTAATAGCAAGTGTACTCATGATAAAGTTTTTCTACCTAAGTAGATTGACTTGATTTCTTCGCTGACCACATTTCGACGGACGGGGCCTATATAGGGTGGACTACATATTGTACGACGGAAACACTGTCACCACATTACAGACCTAAGGACTATGAAGCCTAGTCCTGTCTTAGAAGGATTTAGGTTTGTACATCTTCCTCCTGAGACAACTGCATTTCTATTTTCTTATACGAGCACAAGCTTTTGGGTCTCCAAAACTAAAAGTGAATGCGGGTAAAAACGCCTGTGACCAGCGAAATACAAATCAGCCTTTCCATCAGATAATTGAGATAGCTTTTCTTTTATCGCCTTGTTGATGTTCTCCATGTATTCTACCTCTAAATGGTAGCTTTTGGAGGAAGTTTGAAGGCTGCTCAGCCTCGAAATCACAGAAGGCTAGGTTTTATCGTCGTCAGAATGGCAGAACGCCAGCTTACCAACATCGGTGGTCCACTGAAGAAGTAGCACTATGACCAGATTCACATTTTACTGACTTTGGTGAATCGATCGGTCCGATAAAGCACTGCTACTTACCATCAGCTCAAGACTGTACAGTGGGTCTAAATACTACCCTGGGCGGGGGGGGGGGGGGAGTGGGAGGGGAAAGGACTTCACATCATCTTTAGATAAATGGAGACTATTTCACAAAGGCGACACAACGAATTAGCCTACGAAAGGATGTTCGTCTCCAATTTTCTGTAATGGAGAAGTTTCTCGTGAAGCCCCTCTCTACTTAGAGGATAAAGGATAAAGAACGGTGTTACTCAATCTTTTTTGGGGTGCGCCACGAATTCTACTTCTAATGAATGTTGGGGAGTCGATTTAAAGGCGCATCTGGCCACTTGCGACACACAGCCGAAGAACACGTCAGCGCTAAATTCTTCCCGGACAAATCTGGTAGCAATTCACCGACTCCTGAAGGGTGGAAGGCTTGGTTGGTCCGAACCGAAGCAGGAACCTGGAATGGAAGCGACAGCTGGCATCTCCTCCGACTGCGCTGCACGAGCCCTAAGTTTAATTACCCAAGCTTGAGATGAAAGAACATTATATTCTCGAACTGTGTGATCATGACCCGGTCACTATCGAACATTTTGCATTGGATGGCTGCGGAAGAGCAGAAATCGAGAGAGTCAGCGATAAACTCGTGAAACTGCAGAGTCTGATGGTGAGTAGGGTCCATGTGGATCTACAAAGCTTGAGGAATTTAGCATTCAAATTGTTGCTGCGATATCGCCATAAATGAAACGAGCTTGGCAAAAGATTTAGGATTCCTAATTGACGGAAAGCTCAGTTTCGAACAGCATTGCTCATTTATAGCAAACAACGCGGATCAACGACTATTTATGCTTTTCAAAACACTGGTTACCAAAGATCCGTGCCTACTCATAAAAGCGTACAAAACGTATGTTCGCTTTATTCTGGAGTACGGAACTACTGTCTTTTCCCCTCACACTAAAAAGAGCATAATGAGATTGGAATCCGTTCAAAATAGCTTTACTAGAAAGTTAATGATCCGCGCCCTGGGATTCAGCTACAGTTGTATACCTTCGGGTACAAATAGGAATAAAATGTTAAATCTGGAAACATTACAGGAGAGGAGATATAAGTTTGATCTCATCACGTTTTTCAACATATTATTAGGTGAAGTAAAGGCGAATATATGCGATTCCTTATACTTTCTTTCCTCCAACACAAGAGGCAATAGTGTTAAAGTAAATGCTGATAGACCGCGATCTATCTTAAGAGCCAAGTTTTTCACAGTACGTGCTAGTATGGAATACTCCAAAATTACTAAAAAGTTTCCTTCAATTCGTGGTATCAATCATTTGAAGAACATTATTCAAAATTTAAGATAAAACCCAGTTGTTTCATCGGCTCTGGACAGTATCGGCGGTTTGCTATGAAACTCTTATTCCTACTCCTTTGCGCTTTATTTCTTGGTTTGTATTCCATTTGTTTTACCATCATTTAACTATGACACACTTGCAAGGATTTGTTTGGCTTGTAACAGTCTTAGCTACTTTTTGTTTCATGTAGTCAGTGTACATGCAATAAATGTTAAATATCTCTCAGGAGCAGAATGCCTGGCGTATCTCACACTGGACTCATTAACGTCGACCTACATCCGTTGCCCTTTTTAGCTAAGGCTAGGCTGATCTACCGCTGCAGACGCAGGAGCCTCTCGTCTCTTGTGCTGAGGTGCGAGCAGATCCCCTAATAAAGTCGCTTCAGCAATGAATGTCGGGCATTCCTGTTACGCTCGCCATCGCCATCCTGAAAGACGAGTTCACTGACGCGTGAAGCAACGAGCAATTACCACCGAGCTACCGACTAAAGCGAGCCGCTCACGCCAGTGCTGGATCGAAGCTGCGACCGAAAACCACGGCCTCCCTGGACGTCGTTGTTCTCTCGCCGTTGTGCTTCGCTGGTCTGGTGTCACGAAGAGCACTGCGGACAGAATCGCGATTTTGGAGAGCTTCCGTCAGATTGGCACAGGATTTCCAACGACGACAAAGGTTGCGAAATCCGCTTCGTTTCCGTGTGTCAAAGAAAAAGCCAACTGTATTGAGTGGCACATAGCCACAGCTATGCAATGCACCAGTTTCAGATGTCGCATCGCCGGTTTTTTGCTTGAGATTCATCATGAGCAACTATATGTACTGACACATCCACGTCAACACCACTCAAGCCCTACATATTTGATTGAGAATATGAGCAACATCGCATAAAAAGAAGATTCTGAGGAGCACAGCTGAACTGAAGAGAATGGAAGAGAAAACCTAAATCCTCGACTTTTTACATGCTGAGAAGTCATTGGGGCTAAGGTAAAAGGTCACTACTAAACAGCTTGAAGAAGGAAATCGTGGCTAACGAGTTTATGTAGTACCGAATGTTTTCAATGGAATCTTCTTAAGTCTAGTGTTCTATAACCCGCTGAGCTTCTGTAGTTTTCCTCAAGTGGTTTCTGTCTACCAGATCAAGAAAAAGGTTCGTTGAGGAATTTTGTATGCGTTTTTGCTTATACTGTGACTTGAGTGTGCGTGGTAGTGCACTCGGAAGAGGCGCCGCCTGTCATGTGCACCCGATTCCATGTTCTTGGTTCGGATTTTCCGTCCAAGCCAACTAAGAATTCCATCAATTCGTGGCCGATGGAATGGTAGCAGACTTGTATGGGAAGTACGAAAGACTGACTTTTTCATCGGCTGCTCATTGCAAGTCATTGTATAGAAGAAATGGGCATTCTAAATGCCTCCCGGTTTTCCTCAGAAGTGGAAGGCTAGGCGTATTCCGCGAAGGAATGCACTGACGTCGACCTTTATCCTTTATCCTTTACCGTGTCTGGTACATGTCGGGGTGGGTGCGGGAACGCGACGTTGTCCTTACCGCAACTGCGACAGGCAGTCGCGTGCCTTGCGCGTGCGAGTTAGCCAGTACCTGACTGGCTGACGCGATTACGGTAGAAGCAACGGTGCGTACCCGTACCCCCGCGTTGAGTCTTCAAGAAACGACGCGACCCCATGTCCATTACGAACAGGAGTGATAGCAATTGCGACTCCAAACGGATGCAAAGTTCGGTTGTCTTGGAAGGATCCGAGAGTTGGATAAATTCACGATGCATATCACAGCTGGCACCTCCCCCGAAGGCGCCAACGCTCCTTCTCCGATGCAGTGCAACTCCTAGAAGCCCTTGGATGCTGCTGCAAGAGCAGACAATAATGGAAATGCCCTCACTGTTGCAAAGGAGGGTAATGGCTCTGCCCAAAAAAGAAGACTGCAGGCAGCGAGCTTCAGCCCTCTTTCCGCAGAAAGTTCTTTGCCATGTTGCCCTTTTGATGAAGCAAAAAACTCGTATGATGAATTAAATTCGCCATGAAGCTCAGCGATTGATTGGGCGGAATGTGAAGGAAAACTTGCAACTTCCTTGACGTGTAAGAAATTCATGTCTTGGGGCGGAGAGATTCCGCCTCATAGCTTTTCACGTCTTCCACTTAGACTAACTAGGTAGCGCTCCCGCGCGTTATTCAGCTGTTCTCACAGGTTAGGCCGCAAATTGCTTCCCGAGCTGCAGGTAGATGCTAAGCACTAATAGACCAACGGTCATGCCAGTGCCGAGGTGAGTGGCTGAAGACACCATTTGGCTTCTGAAGGCACTATGACCCCTGACTAGCAAAGACACGGAACTGGTCTTGCAGTTGAGGAGAGCGATCTTCAGTTCTTCCGGCGGAGCGCTATTCTGTCCTTGGGGATGGGAGTAACGGCGCAAGAATTGACCTCACAACGCCCGGCTGATGGTCGCATAAAACGCGACCATGCAAACGCTTGCATGGGAAGAGCGGACCGAAAGAAGTCGGAGAAGCCGTGGGGGAAGTCCGATCTTGGCTATCAGAGGGTTCGAAGGGATGATGCAGCTTCGAAGGAAAGGATCAATTCCTGAATGTTAACAAGTGTAGGCGAAAACTTTTCTGAGCTTTCAGCCCACGGAAGCAGCTTTTTAAATAAATCCATTGAGCAGCAAGTATCCACTTTCGGCTACCTTGCATAGTATTATCGGGGTTATCCTACTCCCACTCTTCTATTCATAAGGAAACGTCGGTCTGATCTTTAGCTTATTCCGTCGAGCTCATTAGCTCATATATTCACTGGAACGGCTGGAGCAACACGAGCTACGAAAACCGCAACAAGAAAGAACAGAGTAGAAGAGCACAGAAAGCTACCGTTCGCTCTGCACTTCCTTGGTTTCGTTGAAAATTCGGTGGATAAAATGTGTGGCATTATTAGCCAAACGCTAACAACGAATTAAAAATTGAACACGATTTCGAAAAAAATATTGGTGGATTTCCGTCGCCCACGCTTCACTCCACACCGTCATGAAGAGAGCGGTCATATCATGAATGCGCCGACCACAGGCGTTCCCGAGAAAGTCATTGGAAGAGTTTTGGAACAAAACACCCCTCACCAAAATTGGACAAAATTTTTTAGTTCTTTTGTGCCATTGTGAGAAGCAGTGCAAACCAGCTCAGGAAATGAAAGAAATGCTCTTGAGAATTCGATTCAGAGAAAAATCATCTAACATCAGTGAGCGAATTTTGCTCAACTGTGTGATGTCCTAATGATTTTGAGAAGCTTCAAATGAAACAGCTGCTTTAGAAGAAGACGGACCTATCGATACTTTTTGGTGTGCGCCACGCATTCTACTTTCAACTATGATGTCTAGCCTTTCATCCCTCTCGGTTCGGTGAATTGGTGCCAGAATTGTCTGAGTAGGACAAAGTACTGACTTGTGGAATCTGAATGCATATTTGGCCTCAATGCCTCGACTGGCCGAGGCATTGAGGCCAAATATGCATTCAAATTCCCTCAGCGGTATCCTGCAGAAGTGAAATATGCGTGGCGCATCTCGCAGAAAGATTGACTAATCCCGAGCTTTATCCTTTATCCTCATCCTTAACAACTCTCAATTTCTACCATGTACAATTTTCTATCCGGCCGTTGCTTTAAAGGACCTCCTTTGCCAGAAATTCGCGATAATCGATGTGCTTCTGCTATAGCTACGGGGACGTTGAACTGGACAAATACAACGTAAATGCTTGGAGATGGTGTGTTCTTCAGCTCCACCGTTCCAGAGAACCTACACAATCTACAGAAAGGCTAGGTGTCTGCACTTCCTGGAAACCGACATTACATTCCATTGGAAGCTACATATGAACCACTCCTACCGGTGCAATCCCAAGGCGGGAGTGGGAGCCAGCTGGCCCGCTGGAGCCGTTTCATGCCTTTATAACCAAATTTCTTCAATATTCCGACGACACCCGCTGTTTTCACGGGAGGGCATCAGGTAAGCGCTTTTATATGTTGTTGTGTGAGTTTATCTTCAAATGCTACATATTTACAAGTGACTATGGAGTGCCCCTCCCCACCCCGCGATTGCACCTTCCTTCCAACTACATACAAATGACCTAGCGAAATGAACACGTTCGCTATGAAAAATTTTGTGAATAACCACTGATAATTAGGCCTAAAAATGCAAGAGAGGAGCACATTCAATGGCGAAGGGTACTTACCACCGACATCGTCGAAGAATCCAGCGTATGCCGAAGCGGCGATCAACAAAACGACAACAGTAACACGCCCGAGCATCGCTGTAAGTGAACGCAGTCGGGGCGTGGCCAAGGCGAGCAAGGCCGACGACGAGGGGCGGGACGAGGTCGTGGGACCAGGTAGGGCCCGAGTGGCAACAAAGCGACATTAGAGGGACCGGTTGGGCCGAAGCGCACGTGTTCTGGCATCGGGGATGGAGGCAGATGATCTGTTTGTCGGCACAGTGGTAGTGGCAGTGCGGCTCGGCAGTTTCTCCCTCCGGTGCAGATGCAGTGGCCACTTTTTGTTTCGTCGACGCTTTATCCGCAATGCATCCAAATCCCCAACGCTTGATGCCGAGGTGTGACCTGCTCACTCCGAATCGATATAAGGAACTCAATGGCCGGAAATGGCAAATTCCTCTGGAGCTCCCGAATTCAGAACCGGGTCCGCGAAGCACCATTCATACACGTTGAAGAAGAATAGCTAAGGTATTCTTGGCGGTTGCACCAAAAAGGTTACCTCGCGCTGATAATATTAAATTAAAGGTTCGTAAAGAACCCTCGCGCACGACGACTAAATTGCTTAACCAACAGCACCCAGCAGTCTTGCTCCCCTTCACCGCTGAGGACTACACATTTCTTCTAATTGTGAAGGTGTCATAAAGACTTAGCGCTTCAGCGATTCCATGAATGACTTCGATCTCCTGACCACATCTCATATTGGGGGTCTGCATCACTGGTCTGTCATTGCAAAAATTCGATTGAAGAAGGTCACTGTGGAATCGTATTGGCAACGAGGACTCCCCGAAGTGGCAATGATTAACGGTCAAAAGCACATAGAAACTTCTCATCGTCTGCAAGCGCTGTGATGATTTTTGGTTCTTATATTTCTTGGTTATATTTCTCGGTCTTGGTTACACTAATTAAAGCTTACAAAACATATGTAAGACCTCTTTTGGAAACGTGTACTACGGTATTCTCTCCGCATAAGAAGAAGGATATTGATCTTTTAGAAAGTGCTCAAAATAATTTCACTCGGAAGTTGGCCATGCGTTGTTCCGGGCTTAGTTACGAGTTTATTCCTGACGGAGTTACAAGACGCCGAATATTTGGCCTACCCTGTTTATTCTCCAGAAGAAAAAGGAATGACATGGTTATGGCCTTCAAAATTCTCACTGAAAGAGCCTCACTTTGTTCAAGCAGTCTGTTCTCGGTTGCTAATTCCAGAACGAGAGGATCCAGTATTAAAGTCAGGGCTCCGTTCTCTAGGAAACAGGTTAGGGCCAAATTCTTTTCTTTACGAGTAGTTCCATTGCTCAATCAAATAATTAATGAGAACTTCCTGCACCTGTCACTTAGTTCTTTCAAAGGAAGGGCCAGTAAAATTGCATTTGCAGAGGTGTCCCAAGTTTCTAGTCCTGCTTGTAATCCTAGTTTTAGTGTTTAGTTTAGTTTTTCTTTTATTCATTATAATTTTTTGTTTCTGTTCTTGGTGTGGTTGTGTGTATCTGGATTTACTGTTCTCGTTGTTTCTGTACCACGTAGACTTCGGCCTGCGTCATGAATAAATAAATAAAAATTATATTTTAATTATTAAATTCATTGTTGGGTTAGCCAGCTTTTATGAGAACATCGAACGCGGAGAATTTATGACTATTACAAGATTAGCATAGCACTAAAGGTTTCAAAGAAATTTTATCAAAAGCAAAGCATAGACCTTTAATGAGCAATAAAGTGACACAAAATTGCCTTAGCACAAATGCTTACAGCCAAAGTTGACTTTTGAAAAGTAAAAGTAGATTAGTAAAAACGACTGCTTCAATGATTTGCATAAACTGAAGAGTGATTTTTTTCAAAGCAACTCCGTAGTTCATTTAATGAAATTTTTTCTTTTCTTTTCTTTCTTTTTTTTATTTCTATTGTATGAACAAACAAAGTATCGCCCACTCTGTTTGAATACAGATTCGTAGCTGACTTCGTAAATGTGCTTCCTATTAGTGTATGTGTTAAATGTGCTTGTACGAGTTTCTCGATTGATTAGGATTCCGTTCGAAAAGAGAAGAGAGAAGCATGGAGACATATTGCTGCAGGAGTAATTTGCAGGCTCTTATCCTCGAATCTGTTTACTGAGCCCAGTTCTTCCGTTCTTCAAGGCTCGATGAACTGAGACTAAAAGCGCCGAATTACCTACTTGCTGAACTGCTATGCCTGTAGGATTGAACCACATGCGCGTTCATACGCCATCATGATGTCGTTTAGAATATGCTCACTGCTAGGGTTCTTCTGACCTTTGCATCTTATCCTTATGTCTGCTGTATTTATGGTTTGTACTGTACCATAACGAACAGTGGCTTCCTCCAGATAATCGAAAAGGGATAGGATAAGTTTAAAGGGACAAAAAGAATCGTTAGCGATTCCCTATCAGGGATGCTTCTCCCATCCTAGTTTAGCGGGATATCGTAGAGACAATTCGAATGCACTGACGTTCGGTGGTAACCCGATGAAGAAGCAGTGATGGCGATGCTTTGTTGCGATCAAAACTCCAGCGCTAGGCCCACATCAACCCGCATTCCCTGCTTATCGGGCAGCATGCGGTGTGCCATTATAAATCCTGAGAGCGTCTCGACAAACAAACAAACAGGGAAGCGGTTTCGAGTCCCGTCTGGCGCTAGAGCTTTGATCGCAACAAGACGTGGTTAACAGTGAGCAACCTCAGTAACATTAGGCTTAGAGAAAATGACACGAGGCAGTGCTTCGTCCTTCTCGGACTAGTCTCTGCGGATTAATCCACCCCGAAAAGGTGGAAGGCTTGGTAGACCTGGACCAAAAACTTCAGCTCGGGGTGCACGCAGTTTGAAAAATCGAGCCCGGCTTAGGATGAATCCGCTTCCACGAGTCGTGATCCATCCCCCTCGGCTGTCCATAGCTTCTCGATGAAATAGTGCCATTCTTTAAGATCCAGTACGAACGGCGGGCTGTGAGTAAGATCGGAAGTGCTCTCTTTGTAAGCACTTACAGAGCAGTAGGATAAAGAGTCGACAGCCTCACTTCGAATTGAATATGCTCCAGTTCCCCTAGGGTGAACCAAGGCCTCCAGTTCCTTCCATGATGTCTGCAAAAACAGAGTGCTTAGTGCACCGCATAACGGGAGTGATTAACGACACCCTTGTTCTTCGCCAATTATGAGCCGGACAGCTATCAAAAACGTTCCCACGATATACCATGGAGTTAGATACGTTCCTGAGAGGAATTACGCCGATCGTTACCTTTTGTAAGCAATGTTTTTGTAAGCATAGTATTATTCCTTTAATTCTCGTGTAAAAAATTCCGTTAGTAGGGGGGGGGGGTGTTTGGGTAGCGTAGTCGAAGGAGAAACCGACTTTCAATTCCCCGTGTCGATTAAAGTTTGGATCCCCCTCGGGCCAACCAAGTACCAAGTCTTCCGTTCGAGTAGAGTTCATGAATTGGTGCTATGTTTGTTCGGAAGGGATAAAACATCGACTGACTGCCGAAGGTCGTCTTCAAGCTGCCTCGACAATGATCCAAAGAGCTAGAATGCGTGGCGCGTCCCACGAAGGGATTGTCTAGACCCGTCTTTTATTCTTAAATTTTACGAAGCATTGAAATCATCCAGCCCTAGCCTCACTGCATCGATTCAAACAACCGACGGATCGATATTTCATACAACGTTGTTATTATTTACAGTTCAGTGTCCCTTCTTCTTCCTGATTCTGCCTGTTACTGCCTGCTACTCTGGACTGTAGTTGTTTCGATCGTTGATAGATGTCATTTGCAAGTGTATCCACTTTTACATAAATTGATAAATAAATAAAAGCTTTATTTTGGGGCCCAAGACCCTATTTACTGGGTCAATAGTTGGGAGAGCGTCTATGGCTCAAGCGGTCCTCAATGAATTGAGGGACTGTTAAGCGCGACAGCAGTTGGCAGCACGCCACTGCACGAAGCGTTCGAGTTGGTCTTTGCCTTTTCCAGCCCATGAAATGATCGATGACGAGGCGAACACTGGAACACAGATGGACGTGTGCCCAGCCGTCGACCGCCGTCGTACATGGTTCACCAATTAAGCCGTCAGGGCGAAATTCGGAAAAAGTCGCAACCAGTCAACGACAACCTCTTCGCCACAATGGCCCTTGTTCTTAGCTCCCGTTGATACAAGGTAGGGGTTAGGTCAGAAGTGGGTGGTGAATTTGAGAATGTCCCAGTGATCAGAATACGATGAGTAGTCACCTGATGCGTGGAATGATATTTATTAGGGGGGGGGGCAAAAGTAATGAGACACCCCATGCCGTGTCCATATTTTTCGTGGCTGGAGTCTGGTTTCGTGCTTGTCGTATGTGTATGTTTGTATGCTACTTACTGAACCCTATCTGAGAAGTTACCACTTCCGCCCTTTCCAGAAGCATGCCAAAAACCCCATGCTGTCTCATGCCGAAACCCCAGTTTGACGAGTCGACCTGTGTCGCGCAAATCTCGCCCAATTCCCAACCCCGAGCAGCCTGGGCTCAATATTCACGCAAGATGAGAAGTACGTCTTCTACCTTAACCCTGCCAAGCAGCGAGTCTGGGTGAGGTCTGGTGACCTGTTACCGACCTTCGTTCGGCGAGATGTTCACGGCGAGAGGCACCTTTGGAGCTTTTGGGTCTGCGCCCATGGACAGGTTTACCGGAAGCTGTTTCTCAAGAGCACTACGATGAACTCCAAAGCCATGGTGAACGAAATAGAAGAGATGGGCCGGTGACTCGCTCTTATTCATTCGCTGCGCTTCAAGAAGGTTCTCCTCTTCGACAGCCCAGCACCCCATCGGGAACAAGTAACCACGGATAAGCTCGGCCAGCTGGGCTACGTTCACATGCCTCACCCACCGTATTCGCTGCACATCTCTCCATGCGACTACCACTACTACTTGAGCCTACAGGACTTCCTAGTCGAAAGGGACACAAGAACCCAAGCAGTCCTTGACAACCATATCGAGCAGTTGATCAACACCAGGCCCAAGCAGTTCTGCAAGGATGGGATCAGGAAGTTGGCTGAGCGATGGCAGCAAGGTCATTGCCCATAATGGCAAATACATTCCTCAGCATCGTTGAGTTGTAATTGAGTTATAAAGAGATAAAGATTTTTTCATTTTGTCTCATTACTTTTGGCCCCCCCCCCCTAATAGAATCGATTGGAGTGATATCACCATCGACGGGTATTCGGCCTCATTTCCGCCTTCTAAATAGTAACACCCAAGATAGGTAAATAGAATTCAGATGCACTTGGCCGCTGTATCATCTAGACGAGTAAAGAGCAACTTCAAAATATGTGGATACGTAATAAAACTAACAATTGATGGAATCCACGCTGTCGGGCATTAAAAGCCAACAAAACATACACAGCGAAGTTTGCAAAGCCCCACTGATCTTGACTTCTCTGTTAGCTTCAGCATTCACACACCAAACTAAAAAAACGTTTTGCAGCTTCATGCAGAAGTGGGCTGTCACGCTTTCCCAAACTATTTAGAAGATTGAGGTCTAGAGTACCTCTCCCTGCTTCACTGCTTCACGGCTCCTTCGAAAGCCACTTCCCTAATGAGGCGGTTGTCCTGTTGGGATAATCCACATAACACCCAACAGATTGCGGCAGATCCTCTTTCTTCAGACTTTCAGGCGCTACATTTGTGCGTCTGGACGAACTATTAACGCTGCTGTCTATGAGAAAAACAGAATACCGGTTACGTCGTCATCGGCAACACCAACATTAATCCTTTCCGCACTTTCTGCCATCGACAATTAGCAAAGTGGTTAATCGAATCGATCCATCGATGATTCATCGCGAATTTGAGGGGCAAGTGGTACCCTTGCCTGCGAACCCATTGGAGCCGTGGGGATTTAAGCATGGCCGTTATAACGATACGATTTTGTTGCGATCAAAACTCTAGTGCCAGGCGAGACTCGAACCCGCACCTCCTGCTGACCGGGCGGGAATGCTCTACGCCATTACATCACCGGCACTATTTGATATAACGTTACATCCACACCTCGAGGGATCGACCGATTAAACACTGCTATTATATACAGGGTGGCCCATAAGTCCTGCAACAAAATTAGGAGACCTTATTGGTTGTCTTTTTCCAATTGCAAAAAAACCGCATACCAACTGTTATGAAGCATATACTTAGTGCTATACTTCTGGAAAGTATCATTGTTGTAGCTGCTCTTATTACAAAGTAATGCGCTCTCACGTGAAACTACCGAAAATTCTTCTCTGGCCCGTGGTGGGGCGCTTCCGTTCCGATGTGACTAAATTTCGGAAGATTGGATGTTGAACATGCAGTATGATGGTATTGTGTACGGCAGTTCAGAGGCTTCTCAAGAGTGGACAATAGATGAACGGATCTGAACTACAGTAGAAGAACGCTATTAATTTTCTGATCATACAGGATGCAGCAACCAGCTGGAACAAATTCAATATTCAGCCGTGTGCGTAATCTATTACTAAGCAATATGTAGTTTCTAGAAAACTACAAGGAAAGCTCTACAAGTGCGCAAGTGAGATGAAGACTCAGCTATGAGGAGAAGAGAGTAGAAGAAAAAATTTGTAAGCGCAGTTGGAGGGCGTCGTTCGAAATGGGTATTCAGCCTCTGCCTCATTTGATGAAAAATTTCTCAAAGTTGAGCGATCCCAGAAAGGTCAAAATAATAGTGCCTTTAATACTACCTTTGCGGGAACCTGATGATATAAAAACAACGGCCACGCATGGCAGGTTTTTGTCATACACGATTTTCCAAAATGTCTCCCCGCACTCCATAGGTTTTTGTGTAAAAATAGTGAAAATCAATAAAAATGTTCGTTTGATAGGAACAAAAACTTAACACCATATATTAGAGATTCGATCGCGCTGTTTAAAGGCAAAATGCACATTCTGGTAAAGCGATTCCTGAAACAACAAAAGAAAAGGACGTGGTAGCAGTTGTCAGTCCATCCGCAAAATATTGCACCTGCGAAAGACTAGCTGTGAAATTCCTAAATCTTTAGATTTTCAATCTTTGTTTATTAACCGTCTTGAAGAAAATGTCTTGCTCTATAAAGCCTGAAAAAATTATTGTTCAATATCTTCTTTGGAACGAATAAGAAGTAAAACTCCGTAAGAGGGGCTGCGACGTGAGCTGCAAAGCAACCCACACGATCTGAAGGCTCTTATCAATCCAGGAGTGGTCCCTTATGAATAATACCGCTCCACCATAATCTACAAACCATGGGCAAACACGATTTAAAAATGTACCAAATTTAGTGCATTCTTAGCCTTTTCACACGCCTATGTTTTTGTTGCAGGACTTATGGGCCACCCTGTAATCGTGTAGAGAAGAGCACACAGTTCATGCTCATGACAACATATATTTATTTATTTTATCCAATACATACAACAATAACAAAGATGGGAAAATGTACTTTTGAAATTGGTCATGCTGTTGCTTTACTAAAGCGTTACTTGCTGGAATCAGAGTTAGCGCAGCTCGACAGCAGCCCAAAATTATAAATATAGCGATGCTGAAGGATAAAATGGAAGTCACAAGCTTCAGATTTTGAGGATACGCTAATTTGGATACTCACTCGAATGATAAGGACTCGTCTTCAGTCCTTGTTCACGTTGCAGCATCGCTCTCATTCCGTTTGTTATCCCATGTTTCCTTGACAAGAGGCTTGATTCACTTTCATCTGAATTGCTAGTTGGCCCACCAGTATGTTTACGACAAATGTTCATAGAACATCGGTAGTCCTATTCCTTCTCCGCTTGGCCTACGTTGGGAAGCATCTTTTTCCAAATGGAGAATTAAGGGTCATCTTCCACATGGACCATTTCGTTCAAGTCGAGTGACTCCATGATCCCTTGGTGAACAGCTTCGGCGGCATAGTGCCTCCACGGGAATGGGAAGATGTGGTGGAACAGCCGAACTGCCGCCTTGCATTCGGCGTAGCAGTCGGTGCGTGTTCTCACGTAGGGTGAGTACATCAGTGGGAGGGAATGGCTTTCGCTTCAGCGCTGTCGAATGCCTTCTCATAGTCGACGAAGGTGAGAGCTGGGGCAGACGGTGTTCCCGGCTAACCTCAATGACCCTCGGGACGGTTTCGATGTGATCCTTGTAGCTGAATCCCTCGCGGACCCCTGCTCCTGCCTGCTCTACAGGTTGGGCTTCATCCAGCTTCCATGATATGCGCGCATGAATAGGGAATGCAGGTATGAAGAGCTTGTAAAACATGGCCGACGAATATGACGACAGTTTCAAAAATCTGCTCATAGCCCTCGTTGTGAAGAGGGACAGTGCACGAGTTTCCACTGGTCGAGGCTTATGGTTAGACCTTTCTGAAGCCCGATAGGATTATAGTTATGCACTCGAAATTTTTTCAAATATTCGATTCTTAATAATTTTGGAAAGTGAGGTTTTTCAGAATAATCGAATGCCAATACATTCGATCAACGCGATTTTTTGAATGTTCGAATTGGAATACTTTCGAAAAAGGGATTTCACGAATTTTGAATTTGAATTGGAATACATTCGAAAGAGGGATTTCGCGAATTTTGAAATTCGAACATTGTTTTGAGTATTCGGAGTCGAATTCGAGTATTCTAAAAGCGTTTTGAAATTCAAATTTAAGTTCATTTCAAATTCGAATAAAATCATTCGAATGATATTCGAATAGATTTTCGAATGATTTCATATCCAAATACCTATTCTATACGAATAGGTCCTTCGAGCACAGCTATGATTAGGATGAAGGACGGTGTTACTCAATTCCTTTTGGGATGCGCCATTCTATTTCTACAGGAGTCGTTGAAGCGATTTGAATGCGTATTTGGCCAAACAATGACTTCCGGAGGCTAATCGATGGACAATTCAGTGTTTTAGTCTTCCCAGGCAGGCCTGTTTCCAACTGACCTTACCAGGAGCGGTGGAAGCTTTGGTCAGCCTGGTCAGGAGATCCGAATCAGGAGCCGGGAATCAGGTGCACGCTGCAGCTGTGCAGCCATGCGCATACATACTGATATGTAACTTAAATTATGTATGTGATAGCTAGCGAGGTACGATATAGGTGGAATTTTTAAAACCAGGATTTCGTCTTATACATATACTAGGTTTCTGCCATAACCAGTGGTTGTTGCGTTTTGAAACAAACGTATTCATGGGATCTTTCAAGAACGTGACATCCGTTTTCCAGCTGCCTGTGTGTGTGTGAACTGATGGCCATAGTGAAGTATGTAGTGGCAGGAAGCTTTGCTTTTGGATCGGAGCGGAATCGAGCTCCATCATACCGGCAACGAAAATCAGGCCTATTGCAAGCGCTCAATTACCTGTACCTGTATGTTCAGAGAAGGAAACAATGAAATTGTGGCTGCATATATCCTCACGCAATACATGTACACGCATGCCCCTTCACAGTTAATCACCCATAATGTGAACCGTTACTGCTTCTTCGGGTAAAAAGTAAGGATAAAGGAGAAAGGACGGAGTTAGTCAATCCGTTTTGGATGCGCCATACATTCCACTCCTAGGGCTGTCGTTGAGGAGATTTGAATGCGTATTTGGCCATACAATAACTTGCAGTTGATGAACAAGTCAGCGTTATCCTTCCCAGACAAGTCTGGTACGAATTTACCGACCCAGGAGAGATAAAAGGTCTGGTTGGCCTGGGTGGGAAATCCCAATTAAGAACCTTGCATCGGGTACATGCGGTAGCCAGCACCTCCTCTCCGATTGCGCTCCACTCGCCCCGGGTATAGGAGCACAACCAACTTCTAATCCTCAGGATACAGAAAAAATTCAATTTTACAAGAAAGGGGGTTACGTGAGGTAGCGAGCAGCAGTAGCCGAAAGGGAGCAGGCAGTGAATTCGAGGCTGCAGTCTAGTAAACTTTTCTGATAACGAATGTTGACGAAAACTGAGAAAGACAAAAGCTGTGGCCGCAAGTTCGAGCTCTTTTGTCATTTTTTGGTTATGCGGTTCTACCATTTTATTTCTGCTCAATTGAGACTAAAGCCTAAATTATCCTCAAGTTTGCACCTAGGGTTTCATCAATATAGAATGTTTACGGTTGCTGTAGGTTTTCTCCAGAAGTCGAACTTTTCTATAAATAGGTATCACTCCATTTTGTAGCGCACCTTCAAATGAATTGTTTTTTGTACAAAGGGACTGATTTGCTCTCAAACAGTCCTTAAATTTCCTCAAGATGCACATTTCCGCGTCACGACAGAGTTCACGGCGGCTCAAAGTTTTTATTCGTCTGACAAAAAAGGGTGCGTTGACGCATTTGGAGGCGGCGTCGGCTGTCGTCCCCGAATCAAATTCTTGATTAGGATATCTCGCGCATGCCACCCAAACCTTCTATCCTTCCAGGATCGGTGAACTGATAGTAATCATGTCTGTAAAGGACAAAGCATTGACTTGTTCATCGGCTGAACATCGCACGTCATCGTAGTTCAAATATGCATTCACATCGCTTCCACAACATCCCGTAGAAGTAAATAGAATGGGTGGCGAAAAAATTGACTAACGCCGTTCTTTATTCTTTTTCATCCCTATTGTTTCAAAAATGTCCTTGAGAATCCTTGAACGCGCCTAGCGTGGTTGCCAAAGTGGCTCTTCCGTCATTTCGGGAACGACATTCTCTCTGCTTCTCAGTTCGGATCCGAAAAAGGGCGCATACACAATGAACGGGTGCATGACTGATAGGGTCCCTCGGCAGGACAAATTGGATCCTGCTCTCGCTCCACTGCACTCATCAGTCCATCTGGTGTTGGTCGAGATTGCACGAGAACAAATCCGCCGTGTCTTACTATGACCTGACAAATCGCCGAAATTCGCTCACGTCCAATAAATAGGATATCCATACTCAGCTATGACCAGCTATTGTTTTGTCGAGAAATATTTACATTTCGAATCGAGCCTAAACCTACCAAAAAATATCGCCAATATACGCATTAGTGAAAAAAATTAAAATAAATAAATAAATAAATAAGTCTACTGAAAAAGGTGTATCCATGTGAACAATACGTCACATGGAGACTTGAAGTGTGCAGCTCAACCATGATCTAGGGAGCCACTCTTAGTTAATAATAAGGAATACTTCGAGCGCAGCGGTTCCACAATCAAGATCTCGCCTTAGCTCAACGGTTAGAATACCATATCCCCCCCCCCCCGACCATATATACATTCTCCAGCGACAGTAATACAATATCCTAGAAATCCTTCAGCGTCGAAACAGAATACGAGATACCCCAGGATAGGAGGCATGAGAGCGAAGATTGTGCACCGATAACTGCATATATATATATATCATTTTCACGTCGAATTCAACACTTTTCAAATCAATTTGGACACTCTTCTAAGTTTGCTTTAAGACTTTTGCAACCAAAGCGAACCCTTCCTAATCGAAATGCCGTTCATCCAGTTGAATACCGACACAATAGGATGGCTAAAATAATTTTTTGTTCAAGAAAGAGAACGTTCTTTGAAATTATTAGTTTGACTGCCCCGATAAGTGTAATAATTTTATAAAAATTTTATTTATAGAAAAAAGGTAAACAATTAACATCTGTTTAAGGCACAGCAAAAAAGCAAGCATATAGCGTGCCAAGAGATCAGATCGCGCCATGAACTCAAAAGTTTGATGCAGCTTTTATTTGATTGACAGTGTAAAGACCACTTACATACATAAACCGTCAAAGTGAGGATATGTGTGTAACAATTGTTTTTGCTATGTCGTTCACAGGTGTCAAACTCCAAACAGAAATTCTGCATTCAATCGAATAGTAATCGCGAGGTCTTGTACGAGGGTATGGAGCAATCTTTGGCACTAAAAAGTAGCCGCCTTCTTGCTTTTTAAAACAAGTTTCAAGCTATTGTTTTTCCTCAAAAAATAAGAATTTCATAAAGTTTCAAACAACGCTTTCACTATTGATTAGATGAATTGAAACTTCAAACAAAAGCTCTACTAAAATTTTCCTTGAAGAAAAATCTTTACTGACTACCGAACAATCATACCCGGAGTACATTAACATGTCAACAATAACAAAGCATCTAACAACCCATACCGCCGACATGTCGATGCACAAGCGCGGCAAGTATTTTCCGACGATTCTGCTATGAAGCGAACGAACAATTCAGATACAAGACGACTTCCTGACGGTGGCAACGGGAGGAGAAAAGTACAGCTTCGGACGAAAAGCATCACCACCGTTCAAGTAATACCTAACAAGACGCTTCTCACGAATAAATCCTGGGTTGCTGTAGAGGCGTTGGGCGTTCACACTGATACCTCCGTCTCCAGAACGACTTCGTCACATCTCTTAGCCTGCATCCCTTCAATCGCTCGATGAACTTGTTGTGTACCAAGTTGCAGTTTTCGGTACGACTCGTCGACGGCTAACATCATAAGGTATCTTTTCCGGCACCCTTCGGCATTCCTATCCAGCTTGCAAACAACGGCGATATCGGACTCAGAGCTAATGTCGAAGGCCAGTACACATAGTTCCGGCCAATTGTGAATAAAACATCTGTAGGTGTAGATGGAGTACGGCTCACTGAGGTCCTTCGTTATAAATCGCATTATGCCATCAATTTGGTTCTCATCCTCAAAGCCTACCAGCGTAAAAGACTCAGCACCTCTCGATTCTTCACCTACAAGCACGTGCTCATCGCGGGACCACGAGCAGGAGCTGCTTGGATTCCGCTCAAGGAAGTGGCAATTTGAGGGAGATCCATCACCGGTAGCGAACTGTAGACAGCGCTTCAGCGTGTTAATCGTGTTGTCTAGTCTGCACTCGCCGACTTGCTTTTTTCCAACAGACATCACGTGCTCGGCTACCAACATATCTGGGAGCAACCATAGCATTCCAAAACTGCAAAGTAGATGGCGATCCAGATCTCGCTCAACCGGTAGCGATCTGTAGGCAGTGCTTCAGAAATTATTCACCTAAGAAGTTATTCTCTTTTCGAGAGTATCTAGTTTAATGTAGAAGAAGCACATTTCGCTTTTATTTCAAAAGTTTGGGTAGCTCACTACGTTGAGGAATGATAGATTGTAGGAGACCATCAAATCCTCACCGCCAAATCGACTATTACTGGGCAACAGGTCGTGCAGGTGAACGTGTTTCAACTGACGAGGAAATAGAGTCTGTCAAGATTTTCCGTAGAACACTGTGGTGGTCATGGGTCTTCATCCCTTTTCACTTTCAGTCGCCGCGATAGTATTCATGAGCTACAACAATGAGTCTTCTACTTATAGAAGTGTAAGGGCCTCTACAGAGTCTCGCGGCAGCACCCCGAGAACTCGTCCATATCGCTCCCGCCGCAGTGGGACCCACGCTGCCACTGTGGTGGAAGCCGCGGCGCGGACGAGTTGTCGCGGAGCCGCTGCACGCAAAGGTCCCGAGGGCTGCAGCAGTTCACTGCGGCTCTCACCCGCAGCTCCTGGCCCTGCGGGTGAGACCCGCCGGAGGGCGTAATAGATGGGTGTCCATTATGGTTCATCTATTCTAAACATTTTTTTAAAGGAATCTACATGCTAGGGATATAGTAGGTTGGTGCATAATTTCTACCTATAAAATGGCTTGACAACCAACAATATACTCACCGCTAGTGTCGACAAATGGAGGCGTATGGAATCCTGCACTCAAAACGTAACGCAAAAAAGTCTTAGCACGATATTAGGTAACCTTGCTGTCATCACAAGGGCTACCACATTATCTTCGAGCATCTTGTCAACCGAGGAACTTTTAGTGAAGTTAGAACGACAAAAGTGAGAGCCAGCGCAAAATGGTACAGAACTGTTGAGTGTCGGGAGGGCCTACCTGGGGGCCAAAAAGGCGCTGTAAGAGATCACTGCGCGTAAGAGATCACTGTAAGAGATCACTGCGCGGGGAAGGGCGCTAGATCGATGATCTCAGCCGTATAAAAGGAAGGCGACTTCCCACATAGACGCTCACTCCTGTGACTTCGACTACTACCGGCCGCCCGCCCTCGTGGACGTCTTCCCACCACCCGCATCGACGTCTACAATCCTACCCGATCCGGCGTTCGGCCTGCCCTTTTATCAAGAATATTCTCATCATTTGCATGTTTTTGTTGCTGTTGTAAATAAATTTTTGTTGAATAGTGTTCTGCGGTGTACGCATAAGTCACGAGTGGGTGGAACCCCTGAGTATCATTACATGAGTTATAAGGAGTGTTCTATTAGATTTCGGGGCTTACATTCAAGAACTCCTAATTTGGCTTAGAAAACGCTTCTTCACAAAAGAAAGCGTTTTGCTTACTACATCTCTGACATTCTTAGAGGCCCAACTGCCGGCAAAAGTACGCAGTATTGCGTACAGCGACCCTCGCGGCGCCGCACCACCCGCCGCTGTCATGGCGGGTCCGCGGCAGCCGCAAGACTCTGCTGCCGGCCTAAGGGCACATTACTGACCTTAGCGTTCTCCTGCAAGCTTCTTTTCACTTCACCAAGCTGTGAATAGTTCAGGCCTTACCCTTCAAACGGGTCTCGATGCAGCGGAAAATCACATTTTTTGGCTGGCATCGCTTTCGTGCAACGGTCAACTCGAGAGGCGCCATTTAGCTGAATCTGCAGCAAAGCGGTTCTATTACAGTGGTCTAACGCAAACTTACTTCCTGATGCGCACCGATGACGTGCAGAGGCCGTAAATAGGAATCAAGTAAGCAGCTCTTGCCCCAACAACCTGGGATACTCACCGTTACTCGATCGAACTTTATGGAGAAAGCAGACGTGTAGGTACCTACTGGCTTTCAAACGTCTGGTTGGAGGCTTCGTTCCCCACTCCTCTAAGCCAGAACTTCAGAACACCCCTACCTTTTTCTTTCTTCTTTAGGCCTTCTTGCTTTCATTGCAGTAAAGAGTTGGATTTACTTTATATTTAGAATAGTATAGCGGAGTACGACGGGGCAGGAAAACTTCAAAACTGTTGCTGTAATGCCTGTCCACCCTTCGTCGCATGTACGCAATTTATTTCCCGAAGTACACGTTCTCGGCGTGGCGAAAACCACATAGTAAGAAACCCGAACAGAAATCCAACCCATGCTGCGCAAAGTCTGAACGGCGTAACGTCTTCTGGGTCTGGACGCACGTTGTGCGACGTCCTCTGAATATGGACGCATGTTGCATAGCGGCTGTAACACATTTGCTGAGATCTCCCTTCACTGGTTCCCCTTCACTGCTCCCCCTAACTGATACCCTATACTCTTCTGATTCTCTATGCACGTTGGACGCCGTCTTTAGCACGCCTTCTGAATCCCAACGGTCGGCACTTGGCCCACATCCACACCCTGATGCGCTGATCGCTCAATACATAGTAAACTTGGATGATCTGCCGCCAAGCTTTAAGTTCGCCAACAATCGCCCATGGTTAAGCTCAAAGAAAAACCGGCTGGCATAGTGCCAGTAGAAGACATCCCTTGATTTTGGTTTCCCTCCCCGTGATGGACACGTAACATTAACTGTATTATATGTGTATATGTATAGTAAGATTTTTAGGCTGATTTTCTACAGCGCATGGGATTTTCGAAATTGGAAAGTGAAAAATTTTAAGATCTTAGTAATCGCCGCGTGCGATCTGGACACAGGGGTTGGGCTAATGTTCTTTTCCCGTTTTCGCAAGAGTTGTTCTGAGAGGGAAATCGAACGACTCCGCTGGGGTCAGACATGGCAGTGAGCGCCAGTGTGGTCTGCACCGGCAGATATCAAGGAATCGAGCTTCAAGAGTCAGCCAAGGTGTAGCAATCACCGTTTTCCAGTTGTAGGACAGCTGAAATTGACACAGCAAGTTGACTGTTCTGCATTAGGAAATTCACTAGAGTCGCTGCTACTCCTTAGGAGGCTCTTGAACGCATGATCCGGAACGTCGTGTATGGTGGTAAACTCGTCTGAGAACTCATATCTACCTTTTTTTGCGTTCGTTTAGTGAGAAACAGCTTCTTATAGTATTTGGGCCGGGTTCCCGAGCTTTCCTCCCCTTCCTTCGCGCACGGCGTCGTAGCGCCGACAAACCTCAAGGCAGTGGTTCAAGCATATCCTGCAAAGGAGTAAAGCTTGTTGACGCTGTGATTAGAAGGGAGCGCCACTGCGATCCGTTTAGTGCTACGAAGTGGATGTATAATCAGGTGCGGGACTGGTATGTTTTCGCGGTGCCGAAGAGCGAAAGTGAGCCGGACGAAAACAGCTGCCAGTCATGGCTCCGTCAAGGTCACCGGCGATTTCTTCGACACTGAAGTGGCCAGAGCGACCTTTGTGCTTTTCCAGACTCGTCGTCGTCGTGTCGGTCGGCATCGACCGACCGAGGCGACTCCATCCATTACCTCTCCCCCGGGAAGGCACTCTTTTCACTCAGTCGCACACACACAAGTCCGTGGTGACAAAACAGCGACAGCCGAAGCGCTTTTTACGCAATTGTTGACCATGACACTTTGAAGGAAGTGGTGTGCCGCTTCCTAGTGGAAAGGGCTTTGAAGGGATCGGCTGAGGGTTTAACGACAGTGTTCCGAAATATCACTCCGCGACCATTATGCTGACCACTAACGTTTGGCAAGTGCAGTAGACAGGTGAATGAGAACAGTAGCTGGGCGACATCCTGCTGCCTTCGCGCCGTTCACTCTTCTCTCACCCTGTTTGAAGAGATCTCCAAGTTTAGGAGTTGAACTAGCATAGAGCTACTTCATCCCATTTGAAAAGATTATATAGTAGAAGAAAGGATGAGTAGTAGGTAGAAGAATACAGGCACGAGAAATGTGGTTCTCGTTCCATCAAAGGCCACACATAGTAAACAGACCGAAATAAACATCCACCTACAACCTCGTGTTTGGCACAGTACTAATATACACCATTTTCACGTCGTAATAGACACATTTCAAATCAAGTTGGACACTTTTCACGTCAAACTGTACACTTTTCAAATAAAATTGGACACTCTTTCATGTTAGCCTAAGGTTTCTGAAATGAAAGCGAAATCTCCCAAATCGAAACGAGCTTCTTCTACATTGAACTAGAGACTTTCCAAGAAGGTTAGAATAAATTTTTGTTCAAGGAATTTTCTTTTTAATACACCTACCCAATAAGTGAGCACATTGTTTAAGACTTTATCACCTGTATCACCTGCCATCCCGTTGATCATCGACTTGCTTGAGCGAGCGCCAGCAGCGTCTCCATTCGTCCCTGTCGCGTGCCAGAGTGCTCCAATGGATCCTCCTCGCTCGAGGGACACGAAGAGCGTCATATCGGTCGTTCAGGGCTTTCGCGAAGAAGTCCGACCAACGCGTTGGTGGGCGTCCTGGTGTTCTCTTGACATCCCGCGGAATCCAGTCGGTGACGGCTCTCGTCCAGCGCGTGTTTGCGAAGCGCATTACGTGGCCGGCCCACCTAATTTTCGACAACTTGGCCCATGCGACAGCGTCTCTGATCTTCGAACGTCGTCCTGCTTTCGTATAGCCCAGGTCTCTGAGGCGTATGTTAGGGCAGGAAGAACAGCGGAGTCGAATAGGTGGGCACGGAGTCGGACGTTCTTCGTTTTCTTCACGACTTCTTCGACGCTCTTGAAAGCTCCCCAAGCCGCTCGTTTCCTCCTGCTCAGCTCTGGCGCTAGGTCGTTGGCCATATTGACTTCGCGACCCGATAGACGTAGCTGGAGCATTCGAAGATGTTCGTTCCGTTGAGCGAGAATGGGGCATCAGAAACCCATCCGTTCTTCATGAACATCGTCTTCGTAAGATTCAGCTGCAGTCCAACGTTCCCACATACACGACCTTCGCTCCCATGTCTTCCCATTCTAGTTCCCGCATGACGTTTTCGAGGGTGGCGCTGAAGAGCTTCGGGGATATGGTATCCCCCTGCCGAACCCCTCTCTTTACGTCGATGAGGACGCCGTTGTAGAATGGTGAAATCTTGGTCGTGAATCCACTGCACAGCTCTCGAAGGACTCTGATGTACTGAGTAGGAACACCCTGAGTGAGCAGGGCGTCGATGACCGCTTCAGTTTCGACGGAGTCGAATGCTTTCTTCAGGTCGATGAACGTAAGGCACAGCGGCAGCTTGTACTCTCGCGACACTTCGATGAGCTTCGTAATGGTGTGTATGTGGTCGATCGTGCTGAATCCTCTCCGAAATCCTGCTTGCTCGCATGGCTGTCCTTCGTGCAGCGCTTTGTTTATCCTTTTCATGATGACTCGAGTGAACAGCTTGTAGACTACGGACAGCAGGCAGATCGGGCGATAGTTGCCAATGTCGTGCACGTCTCCCTTCTTGTACAGCGAGACGGTCCTACTGGTCTTCCACTGAGATGGAATCTTGCACTCCGACAGGTAGCGCGAGAAGAGCCGCGCCAGGGTGTTGATGAGCGCTTCAGATGTTCGGATCTGATCCTGTCGGGACCGGGTGCTGTACGCTTCTTCACCGACGAGATGGCGTGTCGGATCTCGGAAGGGAGAGAGGGGACGACGTGTCCATCTTGCGGAAGACGGCGTGGGGGCAGGTGGACGTGGCGGCTATCGAAGAGATCGGAGTAGAAGTCGTGAATGACCTTTTCCATGGTCCTTCTGGAAGAGGTGACGGTTCCGTTCCGTCAGGACGTCGGAGAGCGGTCATCTTGGTCTTGAAGTTGGCGAAGTTCCGGCGGGCATTGCGGATGCTCAAGCCTGCCTCTGCTGCTTCAGCCAACACTTCCGCCCTTCTCTCCTTAAGATCTCCTTTATCGCCGCTCTGCATAGCCTCGCAAGCTCGGACGTCAGTTGGTAGTTGCCTGACGCTCGTGCTGCTCCACGCTGGCGTATCAGCTCGAGAGTTTCCGGAGACAAACGTTTCTTGGTGGTCTTCAAGCTCTCGGCTCCCTTAGCACTATCGCAGAGATGGTGCACGAAGTCCTCGTCGATGTTGTCCATAACGGTATCTTCCCAAAGGCCGGCAAGAGAGGTGTAAAGGTCCCAGTTGATGGTCGTTCTGGGACTACTCTTCTTGAACTTCGCGGGCTTCTCTCCTTGACGCGAAAAGCGGAACCTTGATGTGGTCTTCCTGAAGGTGTGATCTTCCTTATAGAACTTCTCCAGCTCCACGTAGAAGGCTTCGACCTCTTCGTCGTCGTAGTCGGATGTTGGTTCATACGCGACGAATACAGTCAAAGCTGGCACGGAACCACATCGCTTCAGTCGCAGACGTCCGATTCGGGTTGTCAGAGACTCGTACGAATCGATGTTCATGGCCAAGTGCGTGTTGACGAGGACACCAACGCCGCCTACTCCCCTGCTGTCGCATGTTCCGAAGAACAGTTCTTCTCCGGAGTCGTAGGCGGCGTGTAGTGGGAGGTGTCTTGTCGTCTCGGTCAGTCCGATCACGTCGTACTTCATCTTCCTGGCTTGCATCATCAGGTCCTCGACAGATGCTTCCGGTGCAAGCGTGCGGGCGTTGTAAGTACAGATCGTCATCCTAGTCCTCAATTTGGGCAGCCTGGTTAGGTCCTGAGATTTTAGCAGCCTCTCCGTACTCGTCCTTCCCATCGCTGCAGAAATGGGGGCTCTTTCGGGGTCAGGGGAATGAGGCCCTTTAGTGCTGCTGTGTTTGACTGGAATACAACACGGGTAGCTAGTCAGGCTCTTTCGTGCGGGCGGGTACTCCGGGCAGCCAGCCAGACTGCCCGAAGGGACGGGGCGAGACTTAAGGCGGCCTCGAATCGCCTTACATGTACTCCCAGTCTACAGAGTGCAAGCTCTTGGCCGGGCCGACACAGTTACAATCCGCACAGTCACGGACACATCCACGCACAATGTGCATGGACATGCTGCTCCCACGCACAAGGAATGCGTCGACCCGACACAGCAGGAGCAAGGAGGTTTAAGACTTAAAATTTTTAATGTTATGAGGAAAAGTAATGGTTTAAGACTTGCTTCAAAGAACAGGAAGGCGGCCATTTTTTCGCGCCAAAAAAAAGTTAAGCCGTGAGTCATGCCCTCGCCCAAAAGGTCGCTTTTATTCGATTGATAGCAGAATTTCAGCTTGCTGGAGTTTGACACCTGTTTGACACCTTTTAATGCGCTATATACTCGCTTCTTTGCTGAGCTTTAAGACAAATTTTAGCTGATTATTTTTCTCTAAAAACAAAAATTTTATAAAATTATTACACTTATTGAGGCAGGCAATAAACTGAAAACTTCAAGCTATGCTATAACAAGGTTATACCAAATTTTCCTTGAACGAAAAACTTATTCCAGCAATCTTATTGCATCTGTAGTTTAAGCTGCCTGAAGGTCACTTCGTTTTCGAAAGTTCGTTTTTACTTCAAAAGTCTTAAAGCTAGCTTAGAGAGTGTCCAATTTGATTTAGAAAGCTTCCGATTTGACTGGAACAGCGCTCAGGTTGATTTGAAAAGTGTCCACACAGACGTGAAAATTGTATATGCAACCACGTATAGTTTTAGTTTTGATAGCAAATAAGAAATGCAAACAACAGAAAGTTCAGGAACATCAGCTGTCTCATTTCGTTTAGGCTGGTGAAGTTTTAAAAGAAGGTTCAACTATAGCCAATTACTGAATGTGGAGGTATAACAGACTTGTTTTCATGGCCGCAGTAGACTTTTAATTGCCTTGAACACTGTTTCAATAATCGTTGGGTAAAGTGATTCTCATTACAAGGAAGATTTCGTTGCCGGCCCACCTAATTTTCAACGAGTTGGGCCATGCTACAGCGTCTCTTAAGAGAATCCATTGAAGCACTTATCACGCAACAGAGATAAGTTAAAGATTTGTTGCCGCTCCCTCGAGCAACTCGATGACCAACGCGACGACAGGTGAAACAGCTGATCGTTAGAAGGAATCTGATCAACGCAGTCGCTTTGGACCCACTTCTGAAAATGAAAATGGAGGCAACTTTCCTTCGTGCAAAGAGGGACAGATTGTTTTATCGAATCGACTGAATGAAAGAAACATGACAAAAATACATGGGCACGGCCATATGTCGGTACCATCTCAACAATGCTGATGAATTGTTGGTAACTTCGACCACCGCGTTCTGCAGTGCAGTTTCGGTTTCTGTCTAAGGGCACGTGCGAAACGGGAACCAAACTACTACTTTGTTTTTGTCTGGTTTGGCTCCTAAGTTTGTTATTTGGTTGATAACATTCTTCAGCCTTTCGTTCCCTCCTTTTCCCCTATGGATTTGGGTGCGTTGATGCGCAGTTGGCGGATGTGCCAGCTGCCGTGTGCACCCGATTCCAGTACCTGGTCCGGGCTTTTCGCCTAAGTTAACCAAGCTTTCCATTCCTTCGGGGGAGTGAATTAGCAGCAGATTAGTCGGTGAATAATAAAGCACTGCCTTGTCCATCGCTTGGCCACCGTGAGTCATTATAACGGTCATTGATACTCTTTCAAACTGGCTCCACGACATCCCTTAGAAGTGAAAGCGCGTATACCAAAAGGAATTGATTGACGTCGTCGCCTATCTATACCCTCTATGGATGATGCACACCACTACCTCTAGCCCAGAAAAAATTCGAGTGATAATGGTGCATTTGGACGAATAGGAGACTAATTGAATACATCTCTATTTATCCTTCCCATTGTTATTTGTGTTATTTCTACTGAAAGGATCGCAGATGGTAGGATTATCCATTCTTGAAGCACACAATTATCTCATTTATATTACAAAGCTATTGCTACAGCGAGCGAGGGCAGCATGTATTTAATAGCCCCTCTTTCCAGAAGCACCTTTTAAGGAGCATAATACATTGAATGTTTGTGACGCCACATTTATTTAATCTAATAAGAGTACTTCCCTTATAAACTCATAAAGCGTGAAGGTCATCAGCAATCAATCTTTTTGCAGAATGAGCCACGCATTCCATTAGGTTGTGAGGGTAATTCTGTCAGTTTACGAGGAGGACCACGTATGTTCAAGAAACACTGACTTAGCGCAGAAAGCTCATTTTCATACAAAATATTAGGTTGGCAACTAAGTTCTTGGACTCTCAAGAATCTTCAACAAAGTATTTATTAAGAAATAGCAAAAAGTATTCTTTAATCAATATAAGATTCATCAGAACGTAGAAGTGCTTCTTGCTTATCATATAGCTATCTATCTATCCCATGGCAATAGAATTTTTGTGCTTTCAAGGCCAAGAATCCATGAAGGTGCATTTTGACTTGGTCCACATTAATAAATCGTCTTCCAACTAAGAAGGGCTGCACCGGACTAAAAAGGTGATAGCCACTCGGCGCACAGTCTGAGCTGTAAAGTGAATGACTTAAGCGCTCCCAGCCAAGGTCATCGATTTTTTGAATCGTCGATTCGCGCAGCGCTCTCCGTTTGATGGTGCGAAGGATGTGTCATCTTCTGGGAGATCATCAAGAGCAGGTCCAGCATTGATGCTGAAATCTACTCTTCTCAACATGGCCGCATGCAGGCTGATCTCTGCTAAAATTTGTTCAGACAGCTCTTCAGGACCGGAATTATCTTTCAGCAAGATAACGCCAGATCAGACGTCGCGAATCGGATGCTTCGAAAAACCGAAGACCTTGGCTGGGAGCGTCTAACTCATCCACCTTACAACCCAGGCTGTGCGCCTAGTAACAGACACCATTTTAGCTCGCGGCAGCACTTCCTGCTTGGCAGACGATTTATTAACATAGACCACTTCAGAATGCACCTTCAAGGATTCTTGGCCTCGAAAACAGAAGAATTGTATAGCCGTGGGATCGACCACCTAGCTGATAAATGAGAAGCAGTTCCGCGTTTCAAGGGATCCTACCTTCACTGAAATTCGTTATTTGTTATTTCTTAATCAATACTTTTTTTGAAGGTGCTTGAGAGTCCATGAATGTAAATGCCAACCTAACAGAAACTGTGTATCCATCATATCTCTAGTGGTACGATATGAGGAACGGTTAGAGATTCCACTGCCTTAAATCTGCCATGAAATTTGAGGTGCTTTTCCACTTGAGATTATCGGGTAAGTTGATCTCGACAAGTAACCCTCCTTCGTACGTAATAGCTGAGCCAGGTATTTGAAAACATCCGTTTCTTTTCCCACATCACGGGTGAGTGCTGATACGCCTCGCGGACATCCCGGATGTTACGTGCGGTTCAACAGCCGAGGCGTACCATCACTACCCGGAAAGCAGAAGGTGCGGGTTCGAGTCACGCCTGGCGCAAGAGTTTTGATCGCAACGAAACATCCTTTGACAACATATCGCCACCATAGTTGTGCCCTTGAACTTTTTTCGTACGGTTTGCTCCCAAATTGCAAATAATCGAATTCGAGTGCATTTTAAAAAACCGCAGTTTTTTCTGAATATTCAAACTCGAGAACGTTAGAAAACCCGATTTTTTGAATACTTGGCCTCAAACGCATTCGATAATGGCAATTTTTGGATATTTGAAGCCGAATACATTCGAAAAACGCTATTTTTTGATGGAATTCGAATGAAAACCATTCGAATACCTATTCGAATAGATAATTCGAGCACGACTATACTACTAATCGCTAACCATAAGAGTCGCACTTTTCCTAAAAGGAATCTCGCTTGCTAAATCTTGCAACATCCGTGGGTTAAGCATTGTAGGCTGTTCGTGGCCGAAATAGCATGGCACTCAGTCACGCGAATTCTGATGGTCCCTGATTGTATAGGCTGACCAGCAACAGGGATATGTTTCCATTCTTCCAAAGAGCAGGACTGCTTCATGAAAAAGTTTGGATATGGCCATTGTAAGTAGACCCGTTCTTTTCAGGCCATGAAGACGTCGGTTCTGCCGGAACACGAGGCGAATGAAATAAAATGAATAGCGATCTTGATCCATAACTTGACGAAAACTCGCCGCTGTTGCTCGCGTCAATTTTCAGATGGAGCGTGGAATTTCTTTGATGGAGGTGCTGCTTTATGCATTAGGTTGTCGGATTATAATTGTCGCCTGCTTTCGATTTGTCATTTCTCTGCAACTGTTATTTCTTGGACCATGAAACTTTACGCGCTTAACAAGCGTTTCCGGAGACATCTTTCGCCGAAGTTTCGTTCCGATCCTTTGACCCTTTCAAAGAATTTTTTCAGATTGACGCTGATCGAGCAAAAGTACCTAGTTCGGGTTTGTTCGTTGTACAACTTCAAGCAAGGAAGAACTGCTGCAGAATCCCATCGCTTCTTGTCTGAAGTATTTGGTAACGAAGTTCCATCATTACGTCAATGCCTGCGATGTTGGAAGAGCCTGTCGAGTCGGATTCAACACAAACTACAGGTGAGCTCGCACAGAGGTATTGTTACCGTTCTACCATTGCCGAGCGTTTGCAATCGGAAAGCCAAATCGATGTGAAGAATGGATGCCGCATCAGCTCAACGACACAGAGAAGGCAGCACGAGTCGCCATCGCTGGAATTCTCATCCGCAAAATCAAGAACAGTGGTTTCTATTACACCATCGTGACGTCGGATGAGAATTGAATCCACTACGGCAATACCACACGAAAACGGCGATGGTTAAGTCCAGCTGAGGTCCCGAAGACAACGACGAAGCCTGACACTACAGTGGAGGTCTGGTGCATTTTGAGGCGCTGGATCCAGGCCAAACAGTTACGGCAGACCTTTACAAAGAACAGCTGAGCGGCGTGGACCAGGCACTGCGTCAACAAGGAGTGAGCACAGCAACTGTGGAATTCCTCCCTGACAACGCTCGACCGCACGCCGCAAAAAATTCACGAGTTGTGCTGGGAACTTCTGCCACACCCACCTTATAGCCCAGACCTTACGCCATCAGGCTACCATATTTTCCAGCCGATGCAGTACGCCTTAGCGAAGACAAAATTCAAGAACCGTGACGAAGTCGAAATTTGGGTGTCTAACTTCTTCGAGTCGCAGTCACCGGAGTTCTTCAAGAAAGGCATCCATTGTTTGCGAGGACGTTGGCCACATGTCATTAATAATAATAGAGATTACCTCTTGTATTAAGGTATGGTCATTCTTTTCTTGTAGCGAAATATCCTTTCGAGCAAATACAACATTTATAACCCGACAAACTAAGTTATACATGCACCTGCGGCACATAATTGGGAATTAGCCGACTGCATGACTCAGTCTTACTGCACACATTGCATTTTTTCGCCTTCTTTTCCTAAAAGTCCACTTCGCTGAAAAGCTAGAAAAAAATTATGACAATGCAGAGCAATTACTCTTAGACCATTCTCTGTAGAAATTTTAGGTTTTTTCTTACAGAAAACTACCTCCACTTTTTTTTACCTGTTTGTTCCGAGAAGTGATCACTTAGACTGAAAATTCTCGAAGTCGAAAATTCAGATGACTCAATAACAGTCTCTGTGCTGAACAACAGCACAGGAACAATTCCATTCCGAGATTCCATTGGGCAAGACGCCGTCCGTAGCTGTAGATAGACGAAGCAGAAACAAAATCTTCAATACGTCAGGCACATGCAGGAAAGTACGAAAAAACGAAAACGACAATTCTGTGAAAACCGGCAACAATGGCAAAACGTGGTAGTAGAAACAGTGTAACAACATCAGACATCAGCTTCTGTATCTCAAATTGTAACACAGTGGGCAGGTGTTGATAGCAGAGCGGTCATGGGACCATAAGCACATCGTCGGTTGGTTCCATCGTTGAACTGAAGCTCAAACACTCCATGTCTTCTTCGCCTGCTGATCCGTTCCAGTGGTCGTCGAGGGAATCTTGGCCTGGGAAACGAAGGCGTTTTGAGGACAAATGTCTATGAAGGGCACGTTTTCACTGCCATCAGAGTTCTACAACGTAAAAAAGTGCGCAGGCTCGACCTCCCGCACGTCGTTTGACTGCGGTTCTCCAATCCCTCTATTCTGCTTTCTCATAGTTCCCTAGCTCGGGGGTGGGGGCAAAAGTAATGAGACTCTCGAAGCAGTGCCCATATATGTCGCGACTGGAGTCCGGTTTCGTGCTTCTCGTATTTTTATGTTTGTTTGCTACTTACTGAAGGCCACCTGAGAAGTGACCACTTTCGCCCTTTCCAGAGGCATACCGAAACCCCAGACCGACGAGTCGACCTGTGTCGCGCGAATCTCGCCCAATTTCCAACCCAGCAGCCTGGACTCAATAGTCACGTAAGATGAGAAGTACGTCATCTATCTTAACCCTGCCAAGCAGCGAGTCTGGGTGAGGCCTGGTGACCTCTCACCAACCTTCGTTCGGCGGGATGTTCACGGCGAGAAGCGCCTTCTGAGCCCATGGACCGGTATACCGGAAGCTGTTTTCCAAAAGCACGACGATGGACTCCAAGGCCATCGTGAACGAAATAGAAGAGATGGACTGGCGACTCGCACTTACTCGGTCTCAGCGCTTCAAGAAGGTCCTCGTCTTCGACATTGCCACTCCTCATCGGGCAGAAGTGATCACGGATAAGCTTGCTCAGCTGGGTTACGTTCACATGCCTTACTCACCGTATTCACCGGACATCTCTCCATGCCACTACCACTACTTCTTGAGCCTACCGGACTTCATGGTCGGAAAGCATACAAGGACCCAAGCAGACCTCGACAACCATAACGAGCAGTGGCACCGGGCCTATGCAGTTCTGGAAGGATGGGATCAGGAAGTTAGCTGACCGATGGCAGCAAGGTCATTGACCTCAATGGCGAATACATTCCTCAGCACCCTTGAGTTGTAATTGAGTTATAAAGAGATAAAGAAATTTGTTGAATTTGTCTCATTACTTTTGGCCCAATAGACTCATGCACAAACGGTACTAGGTTCGACTGCCGGCTACGAAAAAAATGTAAAAAGTGAAAAGTGCACAAATCGCAACGATTCCAGTTTCAGGCCCAGGTTATCAGTTCGGTTGGCCGGAAAAACGTCGTCACAAATGTGATCACAAGCCGCAAAAGTAGGTGTAAAGGCAGGAAAGTCGTTCGGAAGTGATGCAAAGAACCGAGGAGACGAGATCAAGTAGACTGGAGAATTTGTTAACCCGTACTACACCGAGGGGAACAGCAAGACGAGAGAGGTCGGGATGGCTGCCTGTCGCTGTGTCTTTCAAGACTCAGTGACTGCTCTCCAAAGAGCGAACAACCGAATAATTTTCCCGAGAGTAGGGACTGGACAACCATGTCGAACGAAGTGCCCTGAGCGCACCAAGGGCGACTTCTACCTGACGCTCGAGTTAGCCGTACTCTATTTGCCAGAGGCCGACTTTCCTCTATAGCACGAGGCACGACGAGGAATGTGAAGAGTGGCGGAATAGGAGCGGGAATAGCTCGAAGAGCTAAAAGTTCGATAAACCCAATCCAGAACGAGAATTTGATCGAAAGCGAGAAGGCGATCTATGCTAGCGGAGCAAAAAGGGCAAAAATCGACCACATTCTGGCTCGAATACCTGCACTGAAAACCGTTCGGGAACTGGAAGTCCTTCCGGGAGATCTAGCAATGTCAGCATAACCCCGCGGGCGAGATTCATCAACCGCTTACCGACCTCTAATGATGGAAATACCGCCAAAACCTGACGCTAATGAATGTCATATCAGGGGATCTTGGCGGTATTCTCACCGTTAGAGGGCGGTGAGCGGCTATGAATCTAACCCTTGGTAGCCGTTCTTGCCGTGCTCACGTAAACCCCTTGCAGAGGACAGAACCCTGGAAGAATTTGATGGTAAAACTGCTGGATCCAGAGCGCGAGCAGCAGAGGAGAGTGCTCGAGAAAGGTATTCCAATCCAGCTGGACCTGTGATCGAGACCTGATGTGTGAGCCAAAAGATCCTACGATGATCCAAGGAAACTCTTGGTGGAGAAGGTACCAGAAAACCAGAGTAGATTATACTCCTTAACCTAGCAGAAACCAAGGTGTTGCGTCGAAAAGCAGTGACCCTTTCCAACAAATTAAGCGTCTCTGACTTCGCCTGAGAGGCTGCACAGCTCGTAGTCACTGTATTCTATTTGTCATCTGGTGAAAACATTGAGGGGACCCCGACCAGGCGTTAATAACGATAGTTGTTGGGAAACCTGAGCTGCATCAACTTCTAAGCATCTTAGATCTAGGAAAGTTTGGAAAAAAGTGGCTGACATACGCGGACGAATCTTGCAAAACTCTGCGCAGATGATACCTTTAGCAGGATGTATGGAGATCGGGATTTATCTGCAACCTCTTCGAATCAAAAATGAACTCTAGAGCTGCTAAAGAGCAGTAAGCAGTAAAGTCGCTCTGGATTTAGGACATGGGTGGGACAAGAATGAGTACAAGGCTGGAGAAGTGAAGGACATACGACCTGCTCACAGTCACTGATGAGAGCGAATTACAAGGGAGGCCCATAGACTTCCCCCAAAATTCTCAACACGGCCTATATGGTCTTGTAGAGCATCGGACGGGGATCACAGAACTGTGCTTCGCTTTTGCTACGGGCCACTGGGTGGTCCGAAAATGGCAAAAAATGGTACCGCTTCAGGGCGGGCTGATAATGTAAAAGTGACACCTGGAATGGCTCTGTCGTGCTCTGAACTTAGCTTACACAAGGTTTGGAGCTCAAATTAAAGTTTGATTATAGTATTTTCGTACGTTTCCTAGACGAAGCTGCAGTGTACATTCAAATGATTTAATCGCCGCCACCTGCGGCAGTGACTAGATGGCCGAGTGGATAGAGAGGCGGACTTGCGGGAGGGGGTCGAGGGTTCGATTCCGTGGTTGGGTTTTGCGTTACTAGGTGGACTGTTATCGTTCTTGCAAATGAAGATGACATTTTGGCTCCGGTAGGGTACCTTCTCCGCGTCCTAACCCGCTTTCAACCTGTTGTCAGATGTGAAGAAGCAGATTTTGTTGCGTGGGGCGATATCGCGCATCCATTAAACGATGTTTGTCTCGCTGAGAAAGGTTCCATTATTAGGGGGGGGGGGGGGCAAAAGTAATGAGACAAAATGAAAAAAATCTTTATCTCTTTATAACTCAATTACAACTCAACGATGCTGAGGAATGTATTTGCCATTAAGGGCAAGGGCCTTGCTGCCATCGCTCAGCCAACTTCCTGATCCCATCCTTCCAGAACTACTTGGGCCTAGTGTTGATCAACTGCTCGACATGGTTGTCAAGGACTGCTTGGGTTCTTGTGTCCCTTCCGACTAGGAAGTCCTGTAGGCTCAAGCAGTAGTGGTAGTCGCATAGAGAGATGTCCAGCGAATACGGTGGGTGAGGCATGTGAACGTAGCCCAGTTGGCCAAGCTTATCCGTGATCACTTCTGCCCGATGAGGAGTGGCAATGTCGAAGACGAGGACCTTCTTGAAGCGCTGAGACCGAGTAAGTGCGAGTCGCCGGCCCATCTCTTCTATTTCGTTCACCATGGCCTTGGAGTTCATCGTAGTGCTCTTGGGAAACAGCTTCCGGTAAACCGGTCCATGGGCGCAGACCCAAAAGCTCCAAAGATGCTTCTCGCCGTGAACATCTCGCCGAACGAAGGTCGGTAACAGGTCACCAGGCCTCACCCAGACTCGCTGCTTGGCAGGGTTAAGGTAGAAGACGTACTTCTCATCCTGCGTGAATATTGAGCCCAGGCTGCTCGGGGTTGGGAATTGAGGGAGATTTGCGCGACACAGGTGGACTCGTCAGACTGGGGTTTCGGCATGAGACAGGCTGGGGTTTTTGGCATGCTTCTGGAAAGGGCGGAAGTGGTAACTTCTCAGATGTGCTTCAGTAAGTAGCATACAAACATACAAATACGACAAGCACGAAACCAGACTCCAGCCACGAGATATATGGACACGGCATGGGGGGTCTCATTACTTTTGGCCCCCCCTAATAGATGCTATCCCAATATGACCTCTTTGGTATGTGGTCAATTACTTTTCGAAGTGTTTCTCACTGTCACCTCATTCGTGAACACGATCGACAAGTATTGATTTGACCCATCATCAAGACGTGCTCATTGCTCTTCGGATTTCCTCGTAGACCGCCTTTTATTCTTCTCGCAACTTTTACTATTTCAGCTAGCTGTTACCAAGTGCAGCATATTTTACCCAGCTCGTGTGCTTGGTCGCCTTGCTGTGTGTTTCTTCCTCACCATTCTCTTATACACTTACGGGAGACGGGTGGGGGGCATTACAAATAGTAGCACTTGCACTCACTCCCTCTACTCTAGAGGTCGAGAAAAATTTTTGGCCAAAATTCATCTTTAGGATTATTTGGGATGCAGAGCACCAATTTGGCGACCAATTTTTGTGAAACGATAGATTACAGATGGTTACGATGGAACGGCGCGTGGAGCGCAGTCGGAGGAGGCGTCGGCTGTCGCCTGCACCCGATACCAGGTTCCTGATTCGGATTTCCCGCCCAGGCCAACCAACCTTCCGGGGTCGGTGAAATGGTAGTAAACTTGTCTAGGAAGGATAAAGCACTGACTTGTTCATCGACTGGCCACCGCAAGTCATTGTATGCATTTGCGTTCAACTCGCCTCCACGACATCCCGTAGAAGTAGAATGTGGGGCGCATCCCAAAGGGATTGAATAAAGCCGTACTTTATCCTTATCCTTATACGATGGATATGTGAAAGTTAAAAGACTGTACGCAAAATAACCGGCTCTGCTGCCTTTCACGACTCCAATGGTCAAGGAGAGGTCGTAAGAAAATTTTCGCTCAAACATCACTCAGGGGGTTACTTGGGGTGTTGATCACGGATATGACATCTATTTTTAAAATTTCGGTCGGTAACGGTAGATATGGGTGACTAAAGCTGTACACGTTAGTGGGATCGCTTCCTTCTCCAATGTTGTCAGACCCCTTCCTAACCTTCGACTTCAACTTTGATGAAAAGTAGTACAAGCGAAGTGATAATTTAGAAAAAGAGTGACAGATTCGTGGTCAGCAGCAAAAATAGTTCCAGACAGGGCCATTCCAGTGTCACTTTTGTTTATCGACCCACTCTGAAATGATACCATTTTTGTCATTTCCGGACCACCCAGTGGCCCGTAACAAAAACGAAGCACAGTTCTGTGATCCTGATCCGATGCCCTACAAGACCATATAGATCTCGTTGAGAAACTTTGTGGTGAAGTTCATGGGCTTCCCTTGTTAGACCTCCGCGTAAAGCATATGAATCGCTTAATTTCGAGCTATTACCCAGGAAAAATCTACATGTGGACTTTACACTGGCGACCGTCGCATCTGCGCTGACTATGAACAGGTCATTCCTCTGGGAAGTCTGTAGAGAGTAGTTACCAACCGGCTGAGGGAGTGTATGCACTTCGGCTGTGACCAAACAGTGGACTGTCGCGTCTGAAGCATTTTGGAGAACGCGGTCGCTCATCGAACCTGAAACGAAGATGGAGCTCTCGCTTTTGTGGAGAACGGAGAAATTTCAGTGAGGCCTACTGGCCTAGGCCCTGCCTCCTCCTTATCTTGCAGTCCGATGCAAAAATTCCTCAAAACCAGCTTCTCTTATCTAAGGGCCTATCTAAGGCACGTCCCGGAGATGCCAAAATTGTCCACTTCTTTGCTTACCCAACTCCTGCCCCTTTAGAGTATGCGGAGTGTCACCCAGAGAGAACATGCACAAAGGTGGATGGCTTGGTTGATTACCGCCTGTCTCATAGATCCCCCTCCCCCGGGTCGTGTAAAAAGTCCCTAAGTACCGTATAAAAAACCTTTCACACTCAATCATCGAATGTCCATAGCAGTAATTCGACGTTGCATCACTATGAAGGCAGTCAGAGTCGAAGTCACTCCGGCGTTTGCGGCCTGAATATGAGTTTCTACTAGTTTTCCAAGGCGCGCGTAGAAAGTACAAAACATGTAAACCAACCAATCGTCTGAACATCGTTGTCTGCAACATAATGGTCGTCAAGGAGTCTGAAAGCAAAGGAACTGAAGGGCAACTCCTTTACGCGAACTTGAAGATACTCAACAACTTTGGCCCCATGTTATAAGCTCTCCAGGTTGTCAGTCTCTAAACACCGTTCATTCACATGCACTGCTGCGGCTAAGAGTTCGGTGTTGAGTGCAGAACTATCTTATCTTCTTCCTGCTGTACTCAAAATTGAACAATACAATTCTGGTCAAATTCTAGTCAGAAAGCGGGGAAAATCCTCTAGGGTGAACACATAGATGTTCAGTGCAAGAAACAAAGAGCTGTGATTGCGTGTCCTTATTGAGCCCAAAGGCGTTGTTCGCGTCCCAACGGTTGACACGATCCCTACACGATGATCCGCAAGAAAGCACTGGACAATACGCCGCACGTGCTCTGAGAGCAGCTAAATAGTACCATATAAGCGAAGTATTAGGAGACCAAATGATACTTCTCCTCTTCACTGCTCACACTTCCGCAATTGAAGAACAGCGGCCCATGATTAATCTAGCGATCATGTAAGGAGACAATAGCAATTGTATTTAACCGTATAATAACTGTATGCACCACATGCTTAGTCCTATAATCCTTACAGTTATCTTGGTTATAATTCGTCTTGAAAAGGATAAAGGACGGCGTTATGCAATCCCTTTTGGGATGCTCCACGCATTCTTCTTCTCCATGATGTCGCGGAGGCGATTTGAATGCGTAGTTGGCCATACGATGACTTGCGGTGGCCAACCGATGAACAAGTCAGCGCTTTATCCTTCCCGAAGGGATGGAAGACTTGGTTGGCCTAGTCGGGAAATCCGAACCAGAGAAACCTGGTATCGGCTGTGTGGGAACCAGCGCCTTCTACAACTGCGCTACACGCGTCCAAGTTTTGCTTGTTAGCGAGTAATGGGCTTTGATCTAAAACGAATGACTACTCTGTCTTAGTTGCGAGGAGGAACAGTCGAAGGAGGTGCTGGCTGTCGGCACACAGGACAACCTAGCCTTCAATCCCTTCGTGGTCGATGACTCGATACCAGGCTTCTCTGGGAAGGATAAGACACTGATTCGTCCCTCGGCTAGCTAGCGCAACTCTTTTTTATAGGTCAAATCCGCACTCAATTGCCTCCACTGCCTACTCCTTGTACAAGCAGAATGTGGCGCACCCCAAAGGGGATTATCTAACGCAGTCCATTACTCTTTATTCTTTATCATCTCTCCGTGCGCGCAGGGGCACTTCAATACCAACACTACTACTACTATTTCGAAGACTCACTACTAAACATTTTCTAAATTATGGTAATGTGTAGCGCTTTCCTAGTTCTCGTCCAGAAAGAACAGTTACCAGCGCATCCGTGCATAATTCAAGAGCGCATCTTTGCTATTAAGCCGCACAGATATCACACCACAATGCAAATGTGCGGTTACTAAGGCTCCTGTTATACTTCCGCGGGACGTCCGCGCACGGACGGTGCACCGCGGACGGTCGTCGTCGTCCCGAGGCCGCTAGCGTCGCATCGGAGCGCGTTTCCCGCGCTGAACTCCGCGGGACGACAGCCTTCCGCGGTGCAGTGCACCGCGGACGGCTGCCCTCCCGCGGGCGGGAAGTATAACACCCCTCTCGTTGTCTGTCGGCGGCGATCCGCGGACGGCGGGCGTGGCAGGCCGCGACGAGTGGCCCGGCGCGGGGTCCCAACGCGATTTCCGCCATCCGCGGAAGCTCCCGCAGGAGTATAACAGGGGCCTAAAGAACTGCATGCACAATCCTACGAATGAATTAAAAACCCCGGAAGGAGAAATGTATTAGCCTAGCTGAAGCACGCCACTCAAGCAAGGTTGCCAGCAACCTTCTCTCGCTTTCTTTGATGAGCAAACTCTTATAGCTGATCTAAGACGTTATGATCGAGTTATGATCACAACAAAACGTCACAAGAGATCATAAATATACTCTCTGCTTAGCCAGAGAAGTGTGTTTAGGGTCGGGACGAAGAATAGAAAACAGGAAATTCTCCGTTTTGCTAACTGTCGAACAATCTAGGATAGTTAAACCAACATGGTCTTTAGATTACTTCCGAGGGAAAGAACATTGGCCGCGCGTAGTAAGTGCTCATCTCCTACGGCTTTCTGAACATGTATTCTTACACAACCTAGATCATCGTGTAAGAGTAAAAACCAGTGAAACCTTCATCCAACAAGCATAGCAAGACGACACTATCGTGCTAGAGCCAGCCGGCTATTTCAGAGCAAAATACGCAACCCGGTAGAACGACAGTTCTAATAGCAAAGTCAAAAAATAAAACGTCGTGGCGTTTACCTGCTCAACTTCGTGCCTGCAAAGGGCTAGCTACGGAATTTCTCGACCTTTGACGCTACAATTCTACTTTATCTACCTTCTCAAAGAAGAAAACTACTGCAATGAAAAGCGGGCAGTCTGATGCCGTCTTTGAAGCAAAGGAAGATTATATTGGTATAGGATAGGACCCATGAGGAGTGGAGGTTGTGTTCGATCAAACAACGCTGGTGGTGTAGTGGGGCAGAGCATTGCTGCACGGTCAGCAGGTGGTGTGGGTTCGAGTTCTGCTTGGCGCTACTGTTTTGAGCGCAACAGAACACCATTAAGAATGAAGGAATATTTATCTGTAAGAGGCGCTGAGATGTGAGTGGAAAGCTACTCACACGATCAAACGAGTGATTAAGGAAGCCAGGAGTTAGCCGCTATGAACGATAGTGTCACACGATATTCGTGATCAATAATGAATGAGTAAATAAAGTTTGGAATTCCACGTAATTTTGTACATTCTAACCATCCCCATCCGTAGCAGTAATTATCGGCAACACCGTAAAGGCTTGAAACTGAAGGAGGTTGCTATGAAGTCCAGCAGAAGTAGGACTTGCCTGAAGAAATGGTTGAAAGTGGATAGCGTGCTAGTGGGCAATATCAACCTCCTGCGTAACGATAGATCATGAATAAATACGTAATTACGGCACTAGGGCTACATCGAAATCAGGAAGTCATGACCACTGTCCACCATCAAGAAGGGGTGAACATTCCTTGCTTCTTATATTCTTGAACGCTAGATCCCTCACGAGTGCAATCAGTGTTTGGAAAACCATCCAGGGATGGACGTATCGGCCCTGCCTCACTTATGCATCACCACCTGCTTCCCTGAAATAGCCTGACTGCCCTCAAGCCAAGAAACAGTCGCAGTTAGGCTGGCTGGTGGTAGTGGAATAAGACAACACTTGGTTTCAGGAGGGGTAAATACGATAACTACCCAGAGCTGGTCCTCAACAGATAAACAATGACCTCACAGGTGCAGGTAACAGCTTCAGATATACATGCCATGAATGGTAAGTAACGTCAGTGGCTTCAATATTAAATTGAAACTGTCCCCAATTATAACGACAGAGTGGTTAAGTGTGAAAGAAAAGAGCTACTCCCTAAAGACATGTTTTCAATGTCTGTGCAGATACAGTAGCGGCTCACTGAGCAAGAAGGACGGATGCATAACAGTCGCTTATTCTCTGCACACAAACCGTAATGACAGCGCACTGAGCAACTTACCCTTCACCACTGTTTTCAGGAGAGCACGCGTCGTAATGAGATCTGGGAGGTGTGACTTCAAGCGAGCCACGACGAGGCGGTGAAACTTCTACCATTCTCTCCGGATACTCTTGCGGCGAATCGTAGTGCATTCGAGGATAGTTATGATCGCAACATATGCACTGCATAGCCAAAGTGCGTGCTTAGGAAGAACAGAAAATAGATTCTTTATGTTGTTAATTGCCGAACACCCGATAGGACGCTGATCTGATTAAATTTCGTTTACATAGAGTTCTACAATACACTTTTGCACGATTTTTGGAGCTTACCGATTTTGTATTAGGTTGGCAACTAATTTCGTGGACTTTCAGGCGCCTTCAACAGAAGTGTTCATAAACAAATAACAAATAACAGTTTTCAACCAAAGTAAGATCTGTTGGAACGCAGGACTGCTTCCCACTTATCAGCTACCTGGTCCATTCCACAGCCGTAGAATTCTTGTGCTTTTGAAGCCAAGAATCCTTGGAGGTGCATTTTGACATGGTCCACATTAATAAATCGTCCTCCGACCAAGAAGTGCTGCAGCGTGCTATAAAGGTGCTAGTCATTTGGCGGACAGCCTGTGCTGTAAGGTGGGTGAGTTAGACGCTCCCAGCCAAGGTCTTCGATTTTTTGAAGCTCCCGATTCGTGACGTGTGATCTGGCGTTGTCTTGCTGATAGATAATTCCGCTTCTGAAAATCTGTCTGAACCGATTCCAGCAGAGTTCAGCCTGCGCGCGGCCGGGTTGAGAAGAGTAGATTACAGCATTAATGCTGGAACCGTTCTTGACGAGCTCCTAGAAGTTAATACCGTCTTGACACCAGCAAACGGAGGGAACGTATCGAACCGGACGCCTCAAAAATAGAAGACCTTGACTGGGAGCGTCAAACTCATCCACCTTACACCCAGACCTTGCGCCGAGTGACTACCACATTTTTAGTTCGGTGCAGTACTTCTTGGTTGGAAGACGATTCAATAATGTGGACCGGGTCAAAATGCACCTCCAAAGATTCTTGGCCTTAAAAGCACAATATCTCTATGGCCGTGGGATAGACCAGCTACCTGATATATGGGGAGCACTTCTGTGTTCCGAGGGATCCTATTTTAATTAAAGATTGTCATTAGTTATTTGTTAATAAATACTTTTGCAGAAGATTCTTGAGAGTCCACGAAATTAGTTGCCAACCTAATAGCAACGATTCATTGAGGAAGAACGAAAATCTAAGGTTTCGGCCAAAACTTTGATGAAGTACTTTGTACTTCAAGGTATCAGCTTCACCGGTCTTTCCTTGATGATCGAGTTGCTCGAGCGGGAGACAGCAGCGTTTACCTTCGTTCCTGTCTCGTGCCAGAGTGTACAATGGATCCTCTACGCTCGAGGGACACGAAGAGCGTCATACCGTTCATCCAAAACTTTCACGACGAAGTCCGACCACAGCGTTGGTGAGCGTCCTGGTGTTCTCTTGACATCCCGCGGAATCCAGTGGGTGACGATTCTCGTTCAGCGTGTGCCTGCGAAGCACATGTGGCCGCCCATATAACTTTGGACGATTTGGTCCACGCGACAGCGTCTCTGATCTTCGAATGTCGACGAAGCTCGGAATTCGGGAGGCCTTTTTTCACTTGCGTATGACGTGACACTTCGAACATCGTCCTCTCGATTCCACGCTGCGCGACGCTGATCGTGTGTTCATCTTTCTTTCGTATGGCCCGGGTCTCTAAGCCGTACGTTAGCGCAAGAAGAGCAATGGAGTCGAATAGTGGGCATGTAGCCGGAGGTTCTTCGTCTTCTTCACGACTTCTTGAAAGCTCCCCAACCCGTTCGTTCTCTCCTTCGCATCACTGGCGTTATGTCGTTCGCCATGTTGACTTCGCGACCCAAATACACGTAGCTGGAGCATTCGGAGATGTTCGTTCCGTTGAGCGAGAATGGGGTATCAGAAACTTGTTCGTTCCTCATGAACACCGTCTTCGTAATATTCAGTTGCAGTCCAACGCTTCCACATACACGATCGAAGACAGCCAGCATTCGCTCCGCCTGACTGATGCTCGGTTATGAACACGATGGCGTCAGCGAAGCGAATATGATGCAGTTGCCGACCGTCGATCTTCACTCCCATGTCTTCCCATTCTTAATAGTTCGCGCATGACGCTTTCGAGGGCGGCTCTGAAGAGCTTCGTGGATGTGGTATCCTCTTGCCGAGCCGCTTTTTTCATGTTGATGATGACGTCATGAAGAATGGTGAAATCTTGGCCGTGAATCCACTGTACAGCTCTCGAAAAACTCTGTTGTACTGAGTAGGAACGCCTTGAGTGAGCAGGACTTCGAAGACCGCTTCAGTGTCGACGGAGGCGAATGCCTTCTTCAGGTCGACAACCGTAAGGCACAGCGGCAGCTTGCACTCTCGCGACACTTCGATGAGCTTCATAATTATGTGTATGTGGTCGGTCGTGCTGAATCCGCTCCAAAATCCTGCTTGCTCGCATGGCTGTCCTTCGTCCAGCGTTCTTCCGATCCTATTCAGGATCACTCGAGTGAACAGCTTGTATATAACGGACAGCAGGCAGATGGATGATAATTGCCAATGTCGGCCACGTCTCCCTTCTTGTGCAGCAAGACGGTCCTGCTTGTCTTCCACTGAAATGGAACCTTGCACTCCGACAGGCAGCGTGTGAAGAGCCGCGCCAGATTGTTGATGAGCGTTGGCAGGAGATTTTTCAGGTGTTCGGGTCTGATCCTGTCGGGACCGGACTGTACGCTTCTTCACCGACGAGATGGCGTATCGGATCTCGAAAGGGAGAACAGAAGGAACGACGTATCCATCCTGCGGAAGATGGCATGGGGGCAAATGGACGTGGCTATCGAAGAAATCGGAGTAGAAGACGTGGATGACCTTCTCCATGGTTCTTCTGGAAGAGGTGACGATTTCGTCACGACGTCGGAGAGTGGTCATCTTGGTCTTGAAGTTGGCGAAATTCCGGCGGGCATTGTGGCTGCTCAACCCTGCCTGCTGCGTCAGTCAACACTTCGGCCCTTCTCTCCTTAAGATCCTCCTTTATCGCGGCTCTGCATAGCTTCGCAAGCTCGGACCTCAGCTGGTAGTTGCCTGACTCTCGTGCTGCTCCACGCTGGCGTATAAGCTCGAGAGTTTTCGGAGACAAAAGTCTCTTGGTGGTCTTCAAGCTCTCGGCTCCCTTAGCACTATCGTGGAGATGGTGCACGAAGCGGTCGTATTCCTCGTCGACGTTGTCCATGACGGCATCTTCCCAAAGGCCGGCAAGAGAGGTGTAGAGGTCCCAGTTGATGGTCGTTCTGGGACTCCTCCTCTTGAACTTCGCGGCCTTCTCTCCTGACGCGAAAAGCGGAACCTTGCGCGAAGGAGGCGGTGGTCCGATCCCGTGTAGAACTTGGGGACGAAGGAAACGTCTGTCAGGCAATACTTGCGATTGAAGATGATGTGGTCGATCTCGTTGTGGAACTGGCCACCGGGAGATTCCCAGGTCCATCGTGGGAAGAGAGGCTTCTGGAACTACGAGTTTCCATAGATGGTCTTGGTCGACATGATAAACTCAGACAGCCTTTCACCTTGCTCGTTCCACTCCAAACCGTTGGATCCGATGTGAAGTTCTTCCCGTGACCTTCGTGGCCCGATCTTGGCGTTGAAGTCGCCGACGATCGCCTTTTAAAAGATGTGATCTTCCTTATATACAGTTATAAATTAAAATCATGCCAATCAGCTACCCAATCTTCGTTCCGTGAGATGCCAAAGATGTTTCTTGGCCGCAGACAGAATAAGCAGCTTCTCCTTGTTAAGCTCCTGATGTAGCAATGTCCCTTTGTAATCTGATGCCTTACTGGGAAGGAAGTTCTCAAAACGTTAGCGGACCAAAAATGAAGGCAGTCATATCAACTATGGCACATGACGCAATCCATAACTTACAGTGTAGCAAACTCTTTGAATTCAAGTTTGAGTTTTAAGCGAAAAACAACGCAAAAGGCAAATCCTCTGCCTATGCTGAAGCCACATAATAGCTTCTCCCTATTTTTTTTAAATGAACACTCAACACAATCAAAATTGTTTCAAACAAAAGCAACAAGCGAAGAGAACGCCATCCTCAGTGTTGTGACTCCATGTAAACAGCGGAAACACTGCCAATCGAATAAACACCACATTTCAACCGAGCGAGCCATCCCTTTGCATCACGCGTCAGCGGGTGGTCGCTAGGGGTCGCCAAGCTGCCATGGAATGTTTGTGCCGAAACTTTTAATAGCATGGAAGAAGATCAAACACTGAAATACCAACCTTCTGCCCACATGGCTCACAGGCGAAAATCTGTAGCGCCTGTCGTTGCAACGCCCTGCATCGACAAACTTTCGGCGATCGTACTCAAGTCGTCGGCGTTCTTCTTCGAGGCGCAACCTCTCCTGTCTAAGAAGTTCGCGCTCCCTTTCCAACGCTCTCTCCTGTAGAGTCCACCCGCGCTGACTGCGTTGCTTTCGCCCTGAAGATTTCTCGTGTGCGTATTCAGCTTCCTTTTGCCCACTCTTGTATCGACATTCGGGGTTCTCGCAAGGTCGTGACAGTCTCGAGCGAAGGGTGACAGAGTCAACGTTGAAGACACGCTCAGACGTCGAAACATGGCTGCACCGAACCTCTACACGTTTAGGAGATATCGGCGGCGAGATGAATGTACCCCCTAAACGAACAGAATTAGACACCGTGAATAAAACTGCGAGTACAAATCGGTGAAGGCGGTGTTGCTGCAAGAAATATTGCGCAGAAAAACCAGAAAAGTTAATCGGAGAAAGACTAGTACAGTGCTTGAGTCTAAAATCCACACCCTTCCTTTCAGCAAAAAGCAAGTGTTCAGGATCTCTTCAAAGTGGTGAAAAGAAAATTCTGCGGCGTGGTGTCAGTGAAGATTGCTTCGTGCACTCGTCCACAGGTTCGCGATGTTTACACGATCGGTGGTGAAACGTCATTTACTCGCTTCTTCAATAAAAGACCGAATACGTCGATGCGATTGTCTTTGAATCTTCAACTGCACCCATTATTTTGATTGCCGAAGATTACCTGCGAAACTCTACCGCGAACTGGTGGATCGAGCTTAACCAAAAAAAGGTGATCGCAGTACATTCCGTTAAAAACTGGGTTCCACAGCAGTTCAACCTCTAAGTACCTTAAACAACAAGTACAAACATCGGTGTGTATGGAGCAATGGCTCATAATCAGGGATCTGCGGAACATCCGTTTTCGTGTTCCGAATACAGGTTTCCGTCCGTTTTCAGCTCTTCCGCTCCGTTCCGTGCTCCGCTTGCTCCGCTCTCTTTTGAGCCGGAAGACGGAACGGAAACGGTGACTCATCACTCATTGATTGCTTTGCACTGCCTTCGTTCACCACTTAAACATAAACGAAAGGCTGAAGAAAGAGATTAACTGTGCGTCGCCTTTTTTTGTGACTGTGTTACTTTCAAACCGGATGTCGAAACAGTAACCAAATTGGATTTCTTTCTTTTCTTGAAACGATTAGGTTCACAAATGTTTCATGCGTGTTTGAATCAAGGATGAAATTACTTATTATGCTGCATGCCTATCTTTTTCCCTAATAAACTTAGATCTGGCCTGGAACACCAATTCCAAATCAGAGTTCTATAAGCACTCTTAGGGTGCCAACATTGCTTTCCATAAGGGACATAGGATCAATGCTAGTCGGAGGAGGGCATGCGGTATCTTGCCTATCAACTCCATCCTTCGAGTTTGTCCCAGAACCTCAGCTACTCCAAACGGTACTGTGGTACCCATGGGAACTCAGACAGTGAGTGTCATGTCGTGCCGAGCGCAACCGTAGTGTTAACGCTGCCCCTCCCAATTAAGACAGATCCGAGACATTCAATAAGTCCGGTTAAAAGTGGAGTGGCGAAATATCTGGCATTTTACTCGTCAGCTGGGTTCATTGCGTATAAAACATATTCCCTATTTGTAGAGAAATTTTGCACATAGTCCGATTTGTTAACTATTAGGTTGGTGCATAAGTTCTCGGACATTTGATCCCTCCTGAATTGAAAGCGCATTTTCCCGCCAAATTTCTCACATGTATCAACGCGTAAATGATCGATCGGTAGAGAAAGGAAAGGGCTACAAAACTGTTCCTAACATTTACTTCTGCGTTGTTAAGGTCAGCTATTATGGCTAAGCAATCCATCCCAACTGAGACGCATATTCGGCACGTCATGTTATTCCTGCATCAATCTGGCCTCAACGCCAACGAATCGTATCGTCGCCTGAAGGATGTTTACAACGAGAGTGCTCCTGCTCGAAGTGCTGTGTACCAGTGGTTCTCGAAGTTTGCAGTTGGTGAATTCTCCGTTGAAGATAATGAACGAGAAGGGCGCCCGATGACACTGAATTTGGATGGGCTCCGAAGTAGAGTGGAAGCGGACCCATACCAAACCACTCGCGAACTATCAAGCACTCTTGGTGTTAGTCACTCAACAGTCGTTCGAGGATTGAAGTCGATTGGCAAGGTGCAAAAATTGGGTCGCTGGGTACCTCACGACTTGACACAACATGACATGGATCGCAGAGTCGATGTCGCTCTGTTCCTCCTTACCCTCAGACGTACCCACGGACGGCTGGACAACCTTGTCACTGGGGATGAGAAGTGGTGCTCTACTCTAATTATCACCGGCGTGCACAGTGGGTTGACGCAACTGGAGAGGCAGAGGACGTTCCGAAACCCGACCTTCACGTGAAAAAGGTGATGCTATGCATTTGGCGGAGCGTTCTTGGCATAGAATACTGGGAGCAGCTGGACGAAGGGATAACAGTGACGGCAGAGGTTTACGTCAACCAACTGAGGAAGTTGACGGCCCACCTTCAAGCCACACGAGGAGAGCAAGTGAAGGTGTATTTTCAACACGACAACGCTAGACCGCATATTGCTAGAGCGACGGCGGCTGAGTTGGCGGACTACGGATGGACCGTTCTTCCACATCCACCTTACTCACCAGATCTCGCTCCTTCTGATTGTCATTTGTTTTCAAGCCTTCAACGCTATTTGGACGGCCAGCAATTTAGGAACCGAGAGGATGTCGAGGAGGCACTGCTCACATTTTCCGAATCACAACCGACCACGTTTTGGAGAAAAGGCATCCATGACTTACCAGCACGTTGGCGAAAGACAATCGATGTAAAGGGTGGTTACTTCAAATGATTTGATATTGTTGTTCGTATGTTGTGATAATAAATATTTCATGCCCCAAATGTCCGAGAACTTATGCACCAACCTAATAGTAATGTTTGAAAATTATACGAGTACAAAGATTTTGTTTTATTTTTATATATTGCTTTTAAGGAGACGCATGTTGTCTTGTCCGTTTCCGTTAATGGCAACTTAGTTATTACTACCATTATGAGTACATATATATGAAAAAATAAGTGAATTTTGAGTCATTTCCGCTTGTTTCGTATTCCGGGTTCCGCCCATTTGGTCCCTTCCGTTCCGTATTCCGTCTTCTGCTTTTCTCAACAACAAAAAAATTCTGTACATCCCTGCTCACAATGGTATTTATACCAGAGTGCAACGAAGACATAGGAATAGTTAAATGCGATACGCGCTTGAAGCACGTCTCGAAGAACGACTCGGCCCATAGCTTCGTTAGGTTTTCAACGGGTCGTTTTTCAGGCGAACAAGGTTTGAACAGATGTTGAAGCGAGTCAGGCGTTGCACATCAGTGAAGTCAAGAAGTATCCTCTTCTTCTTCATCACGCCGAGGTGCCAGATGCCTTCATACTGTAAAAGAGTATACATCCGTATCTGCTGCGCCCCCCGAAACCTGATCGTCTAGCGACATTCACCGACTAGGGACATGCTTACCCTTGAGGTTAAAATCTCCAGAAGAAAATTTTTCGAATCGTTATCTCACTGCATGTTCAGAATGCGATTCCAAAGCGAATGCACTCGCAATATTAAGAGTTGCCTCAGCTGCAGAATTCTGGAGCATGGACTCTTAGAACACAACCATTCGAAAACCGCGTTGGTTCGTATCTTTTTTTCTCTTCAAAATCCCCTACATATAAAAGAGGAATCCTATAATAACGTCCAGAATGATGATGGGCAAAAATATGAAATATAATTTGAAATACGAAAAAACCCCCTACAAAATGGTCTGCGCAAGTCAGTTTGAAGGGGTAATTGCTCACGAGAAATAACTGTCTATTTCAACACACTACGAAACGGTCTTTACTTTTGCAGCAACCTAATTTATCAATCTTCGTGATACACCTAACGGGAGCACAGAGCAACCTTCTCATAAACTCAAGCAATTGCCCGTAGCGAAATGAATAAAGATTTGATTTTACGTCGATTCTACTGGTGCCGTAGCTACCTTGACAGCAATGCATTCTCTAAAAATTTAGATAAATTTAAAAAAACTTAATTAAAATACTTTTGTTGAAATATTTAGGTGATTTTACAAAAACAGAAAAGTTATAGCACCTCCCTCTTCACTGATGAGCCACCGGGGAGGTGGTATAACAAAAAAGGTTCGTCGAAGAAAGGTGGCGAAACGAACCTAACATTTGGTTGAAGTTTACTAATATTATTCATTTTAACTTTAACTAACTTTATTTGACAGAGCGGAAACAAAATGGCAAAACTGTGAAACATATCGGCATTACCTGTTTCCTCGTCTCCCGGAAGCGTCCTCCAATGAGGCTGCACTGTAGTGCTACGTGCTATTACCTCTCGACCAGTCTTTTCAAAGACTGGTATCTCCACGACGCAATTAGCAGCTGACTGGGCATAATCACCAACTGCAACGGTGACTGTGTTGTTGTACGCGGTAACTGCTCTCAATGAACTACTAGCCGGAACTCCCACAGTGCACTCCTGAACAGTACGTGTCAGATATGGTTCGAGAATGGTAGGCACTATGGACCCCCTTATAAATTGCTACAGTAATGCCCGAACAGTGATGGAAACTCGAGTATGATCTACCCTTCACAACAGAGAGTGGAAGAGAGCTGTTAGGAACCATTTCCAGGTTTCTCTTCCAAAAGGATGAAGCTGTCTCAAAGTAGGTTTTTACAAGAGAAGGTTTCATCAGATCCATTCGAGCAAGTAGGGAAACACTTATCACTCAGCCAAGTGCGCTTAATATACCGTGCTTCACAACAAATCTTGAGCTTATAGCATTTCAACTTTAAATTGGAACACATTTCAAGAGAAAATGGACATATCTCAGATCAAAAGTAAAGCTTATCTTAAGTACAAACAGACATGTTTTAGAGAGGTGAGAACAATACTTTTCCAGAAAATTTATAATGAAAATACACACTTGCAGGACGACTTTAAAAAACACTAAACTGCTGGAATGGGCAAAAATCGCTATGATTCCAGCTCGCTAGAATGCTGAAAAAAAAACAAAGTTTTCCAAGTTTAGAGAGGTTACATATGCACAAACTACACCGCGTACATCTAGCAAATGTGATGTTTTGAATTTCTACGACTACGTACTAGTCGGGACGACGCGGTGCGACACCGCAGGTGATGTGGGTCGCAGCGCGTCGGCCCCCGATGGCCAGCGCATGCTGGGTGGCAGCGCTGACCTGAGGGGGCGGGGCCTAGGATCCCCATTCCGGCTTTTTCTTGTCTGGTGACTCCCACCCATCCCGCCCATTTTGATGAAGATGTTCGAGGAAGCAGGTCCCATATGTCAGCATCACACCATCACTGACCAATGCGGGCCTAACTAGAACCTCATCTGCAGTTCTTCACATATTCAAGTGGATTCCGCCGTCCCATATGTCAACAACACTGCTTCCGGGGCAGATAAGCCACCTTTGAATGAAACTCGATACGTTTCCTACAGGGTAAGTTCACGGCTTAGGGTTCGTGCTCTAAGTCGGCCTGCAACCGGCTGTTTCCTTAGAAATGGTGGCCATTATCCCTTTTAGGATTAGTGCTCACTCTTGTGAGTTCTTATTTAGTCACAACCGCGGAAACGACTTCTATGGGGACAACGACACAAGGAATATGCGACTTCGACAAGGAAGCGCATTTGGAATTGATCGACGACAGTTGTAGGATCTATAAGTGTCCGTGTTCCTAGTATTGTCACAAGCGTTAACTATAGTTCTCTCGTTCGGTAACACAGGTAATTGTGTAAGGTTCTTGACATACTAGAATAATCGCTCTTGGTTCGCTGGATCTGCTCTGCTAAATGTGATTCACAGACATCTACTGTTGTCAATGGTATATCATGTCAGCATTGTTGCGCTTCTAGAGTTAGCTGTTCATTGTGATCTATGTACATCAGGATTAATATTGAAGGATACAGTACTGTGCTGTATTTGATGATGCAATGCTGCACGCAGACGAGACAAGGAATAAAGCCTTCTCCCCCCCGTTGTTGTACGTGAAGTAGAAATGCAAAACGGAGTTTTTGCCGTAGTATACCGGAGGCAAAACAGCGATGTTTACTGGACTGATAGTCCAAGGGTTTTTCACCTGTAGTTGCGTAATCGAAGACGGTAACGTTCTTTTGTTCTTTTAGTGAATGTCTCTGCTATTTCTAGACTTACATTCGTCTACAATCAAACAAGAATCATCACGACGTACTGGCGAGCGCACGGCGCTATTTCTCCATACGACACACCGAAAAATTGAGAGCTTCTCAGCGCTTTTAAAGGATCTTGATGCTGCTGTTTTAGCCTAGAGGATAAAAGATTTAAGAAACACGGTGTAACCATTTTCTCCTTGACCTACTCTGCAAAGATTAGTTTTTTTACACTAATTTTGTGGAACCAAAAGACTGTCTTTAATTCCTCAAAATGTGCACATTTCCACTTCAGACACGCATATTTTTGTTTGTACGAAAAAAGTCAACTTTCGTTCGAGAAATGGCGGGTTGGAGGTTAAGTGTTCATTTTAAAATGAAATGGTGCTATAACGGGAGTGTTAAAGGTCTCGATTAGCACCGCGTTCAACTGCAGGAGAAATCGCAATAGAATAGATGAGTACTATAAGGAGTAAGGAAACCCTCAAACGATTATAACGGCGGTCTAAGGTAGTCCTAATGATCAACAAAAGCAGTGAGCGTCGTTTGGAAACGGGTGGAAATCGACTTCTTTCAGCCTATACCATCTGTGGCTCAATCTCTCTTGGAATGCGTGGCCCATCCCAAATTGGAATGTATAACGTCGTTCTTTTACCATTCGTGATCCAATACTGTCGCTATCGCACGTTTAGGAGAACTCTCGAGTTCTGCTGAAGCAGTATTATGCATTGCTGCCCCGCATTCCAATACTCCAAGCCCTCAAAGGATATTGAAACACTGTCGGCATCAGTCGGCATCAAATTCATTTTAAAATGCTGAAGGCATACGCCAGACAACAGGATTCAATGGGTGCATTGAGACTAGGACCCTGTGTTCGTGGAAAGTGGTTGATAAGTGGGTTTCTTGAATTGTAACTGAAAAAACATGGATTATTTATTAGCCTCTACTGCTGGCAGAAATGTCAGTAGAGAATAGAATAATGTGGCTCAGCAATAGCTGTCGTGAGCGAGGAGAAAAACATGAGCCATGAGAACCCAACTACAAAATAGGTTTTTGTAAGAGTAGACGATATTTTTTTGAATTTTGTAGCAGCTTTTTCCAGTGAATGACATACAAGTCGCCCTAAGAGAAGAGCACTTTCCTCTTTATGCAAATTTGAAAAACGCAAAATTGAAGAAATCACTTTTGCCAATAGTCAAAAAGCCAGTTTTCGCTGTGATCTTTTGTGCAGAACCGATTTTCGAGAACCGACTTTTGGTTAAATAAACGTTCTATATTCAACATTACCAGCGCTGTTTGGTCGAAGCGACATCCCACGTCGTGGGACCCAATAGCACTCACTTGATATCGAAAAATAAGGATCCAGGGTTAGGATCACGTCGACAGCGAACAAGTGATGTTGGAGCCGGGAAGGCCGAAGAGTCGAACCGAAATTCAAGAAAAAAGCGTTAATTTCCTTGTTTCACTAAAGTTTTCAAAAAGTATGAACTGCGGGCTCAAATGCTAACCGCCGTATTCGCACGCGGACCATGAATACGCAGGTAACATTAGGACTGCAACAGATGGGTGTGCCAAAAGAAATCGACACTTACGATTAGACATACAGAATGTGTTAATTAGAAGGTGCCACCCAAAGAAAGCAAACCATGTCAATTTTTGCAGAGGTGTAATTCAAAGCCGAGCTTACCAAGTCACTTCTGTGGTGCTCACCAATACTCTGAGGTGCACGACCCATCTTCTTGAGTCTCTTCACCTGTTCTTCCAGCTCTTGAAATCGTTAAAAGATTAGAAGACGTCGATAAGAAAGGTTGGCACTAGTTAAAAGTTCCGACTCATGCGACACGACTTCGGTCGAAATTTTTTTTCGCTGAAACTTTGTCTAGTGGGGTTATTTGAGGTGCTGATCACGGATCTAGCATCCGTTTTTCACGTTTTTTTCACACCGTTAACCCTTTCACGACACTGCCCGACGATGTCGTCGGATACTTGTTTTGCCGCGTGGGACACTGTCCGATGGTGTCGTTGGACACCACCATAGAAATAGTTCATGGAAAATTATCACACTTTTAATAGTACAATATTAATCAATGAGTTCACTAATATCCTCGGTCAAAACGGTCCATTGAAAACTTCATTTGTTGCTGTTCTTCATATCTAACAGATAATATAGATAAAATAATACAAATAACCAGCGCGCGGGAAAAATACGTGCTGTCTCACGCGGCAATCACCTGAAAATCGCGCGTGTCGTGAAAGGGTTAACAAGCGTAGTCCAGGCAGGGTCACCGATTTCACTGAAACTCCTTCTAGGGGGATTCACCAACAGTCTACAGCAATTTAACAGAGAACATACAGCCAAAATCCCTGATAGCGCTGCTTATTAAGCGATATGGTCTTGTAGGGGGTTATTTGAGGTGCTGATCACGGATCTAACATCCGTTTCTCACGATTCGGCTGGATAATATAGATACAGGAAGGCATAGGAACAACCTTGAGGTATGCTTTCCTTGACGTTTTATTCCTCCGCTGATACATACATTCATATTGACACTTATGAAACGGATGTCAGATTCGTGATCAGCGCCCCAAATAATCCCCTAGACAAAGTTTCAGCGAAAGTTTTTTCGACCGATGTCGTGTCGGTGGAGTCGGAACTTTTAACTAGTGCCGAAAGGTTGTCTGACTTACTGGTAATCCTTTGTAAAAGTCGTTCATTCCTAGGCGTATTCTCCCTCATAGGTGTAGGCTGTTGCTGGAATAGTTCAACATATGAGCACTTGATTCACTCACTGATTGCGTAGACACTGATTCGGTTACATCCACAGCTGGCTGATGACTGCCTTCCAGAAGCACCACTTGTTGGCTGGGCGACAGGTTTCTGAAAACGACCTCAGAAGCCATCTCTCATTCGCCGGGGGGCCGAGTCCGTTTGACCCCTTTCAGACTTTGTTCGCGCGAAAGGACGACCAGCACACGTCTTCACACGTAAACTCCATCACGTCGACGACAATGCGCCGGGGTGTCCCGCATCGTCTACATGTCTTTACACGCAAACTGTTCACGACGTGCACCTCCGAAGTCCCTTCCGCCATCACTTCAGTGCTCTCGTCGGTGAACGATCCCTTCCGGTGGTTTGAGCTCTTATAGCCCTGACCTCTACAACCAAATGTTCAGCGGCTAACAGGCCGCCAAACGACTGGTTCGAGTCATCGCCCATAGAGAGAACGCCTTGGACACAACGGTTTTTAGACTTTTCGACTCGATGAGATAAGAAGAGAAAAAAAACCTTCCACAATTACTTTGGGTCGGACATTTTTGTTGACAGTTAGATTGTTACAGACACCACGCTTGCTGCTCTCGATTCAAGAGACTGAAGATCTACAGCACTAATCGTCTGTGACCATACCTCAGTTACAGACAAGCACGATTCTGGCGAAGACACCCCCGAATGGTTACCGTATTATATAGGCGTGCGTTGGCGATGGCGCGCGAAATCCTTCATGCCTAGTATTACACACGCGAACCTTTCGTGGTTCAGGGAATGCGGATCTGGGTTCACGCTAGGGAAGGGACTCCAGGATGGGTGCCATCCAAGGTGTTCGTGTGCAAACTGCTTTCGTCGCTCAGAGGGACTCCGCAGCTGGATTCTGCGCTCTTCGAGCGGCGAAGCGCATACGGCTGAAACAATGCGCAAAAAAGAACTCTTCAAATCTTAGATAGTCAGCTGAAATGCAAGAGTGCCACGACGCATGGAAACCGAACCCCCCACATCCCTCCCGTGAAGTAAACCCGTTACCCACTGTACCGCGACCCACTTACCAGGGGCCGGATTCATCAACAATTAAACCCGTGGGTATGCGGGGTATAAGAGGTAGAAAAAGGATAAGAGTCAGGTAGAGATAAGGCAAGAGTCAGAGACGCAGGCTCCCTCGCGGGTTTCTCTACAACCTATACCCACGGGTTAGTCGTTCATGAATCCGGCCCCAGCTGTGCCATCGCGGGCGCACAAGACATCGATCAATCGACAACGTGGACGCCGACGCGTGATCTCTAAGCAGGAGGGCGCAGACAGCCGGTATACGGTAACCATTCGGGGGTGTCTTCGCCGGAATCGTTTCTCACAGTTACAGTCAAGCAATCACTTTTTCTAGGCATTCTAAAGATATTCTAGTGTTTATAGTTATCTGCGTGCAATGCTGATACGCATTCACTGATCGCGAAGAATTCAAAGTCTGCTTTACAAAGGTGTCAGTTGAGGACTCCGCAGCTCCAACAAAAGAGTGTTATAAAACAATGGGGAAGCTCTAGGGTCAGTCAGTAATTCTATTGCTCCAAACGCTGGTGCATTAACAAAGGGGGCACTCCATAATAGCTTCTAAAGCACTCTTTCTTGGGATAAACACATACAACATCTACCACTACATACTTGAGTTAGTAGCTAGCGCTGTGGATGATGAATCACGTCGAACACCGCGCGGACAAAATGTGCAATTCAACATGGGATGTTGCTTCAGCAGAGGAAGCGCAATCTTCTGCTGGTCGACCGAGCGGCACCTGCGCGCGTTTCTGAGCGCCTGGATCCAGAATAGGGTCCCCTAAGCGCGCAACAAGCGTCTGGAATTGGAAGAGGTAACACCGTCGTCGAACGACGAGTGGGCGCAGTCAGTATTCAACAAGGGATGCTGCCAAGCCGAGGAAACGCAGCCTCCTGCTTGACACGCGCGTGTCTGAGCGTCCTGATGCCGAATACGTATCATTGACGTCTGCCATGAGCATGGGAGGACCACTAAGGGGATGGTGGAGAAGGGAAGTAAGGGGTACCTCCAAAGTGGACCAGGAGAGCTGCCAGGAAGGAAAAGAACAACCTGGAGGAAGGATCGGGACGGGGAAACCAGCATGAAGAGACCAGTAGGGGGTCAATAGTGGATACAAAGAAGTGGGCAAGGTGTTGGGACTAGGAAGATGGGGGAGGGAAGGGGTGAGGGAACACCAGTAAATGGTGGACCAGCAATTAGACCCAGTAAGAAGAAACGAGTAAGGAAGAATTTGACGTCCGGATTCGGAAGGCGTGTCAACGATATCCGGAAACGCAAGCTGTTGGGCATGAGAACGCTTGGGAGAGAACCAGGTGAGGGCAAAAGTACTGCGCAGAACAAGTCAATGGCGTTACTAGACGGTCCGGAGGGAATGTCTATGATGAAAGGACGGAAGTGGTAAACGGCTCGATGCCAATAAAGTACGCAGCAGATCCTAGATGTTAGCGAGGACGAGCGGTACGACGCAAGTCCAGTTATAAAGTGGCCCCACCCCTTTGGGATTGCATCCAAACACTTTCAAATGAACGACATTTATATAGCACAAATGAAAAAAAAAACCTGGCAGGACTTGAAAATGTGCGAACAGCTAACAAACGCACTGATCAACTTTTAAGCAAGTCATTTGAAAATCATTAAAAAGCCTTCGCTAATGCGGTGAACGTTGAATATAGAAGGCCATTATGTTCCTTTGAAACCGAAACCATTCTAACCACTGAACAGCCCTACATGAAACTTGCTCGTTTTGATCAAGAAGATTCCCAGGAAGAACATGGGGACAGACTGCTGCAGCCATCTACACATGTTATGGCGATCCTTTCCATTTCAGAAAACTAGCAGTTGAAACCTGGAATACGTCGTACGAGTGAGCCAGTAATTAGAATAATTAAATCCAAAGGAATTAATAGTCCAAAAAGTTCCGGCAACGTGCTCTGAGTGTTGGTTTCTCCGTGTTGGTGGTTAGATGTTTGAGTTAACTGAATTCAAAACGCTTGAGTACGCATAACCACTGTGCTCACACCTCAAGTTATTTTTGTCATATTTAATGTTATCTTACTGATCTACTGCGTTTACAACGGAAGCTATGACAGCAAGAGAAATCAAGGCCCTGCAGTCCAATCACAATAGAAAGTAAGGCCCTGCTCAGGACGTGAAAAACGTAGCGAGGCAAGCCAAGGGGTGGAGCTATTAGGTTGTAACGAATTAAATGGCATTGGCTCGCGCCATTTTTTGGCGCGTTTTTACGCGTTTGATCAAGAATAAACCGTAACATGTGGCATATCATTTAGAAGCGCAAACTTTGCCCTACCGGTGAGTAGCAAAATTTCTATGTAAAAGTGGGAAAACTTTAGAGTTTTATCGACTTTTTTTGCAGATGGACAAAAGGGTAATCCGAAGCATTTACTTGTATGAATTCAAGCTGGGCACTACAGCTAAGGAGGCGGACGAGAAGATCAACGCCGCATTCGGTCAAGGATGTTCCACAATTTGGACGGCGTATCGTTGGACCAGAAGTTCGGGAATGGAGATGAGAGCTTGGAAGAACATGAAGGTCGTGGGAGGCATAGTGATGTTGATGAGGACAAGCTGAGAGATGTGGTAGAGGAGGATCCACACAAAGGTGCCAGGGAGATAGCGAAGGTTCTTGTCGTCAGTCACAACACAGCTGCCCGGCATCTGAAGGAAATTGGAAAGACCGAAAAGCTGGAAAAATGGGTGCCTCACGAGCTGTCTGAGGAGCAAGGAAACCGATGATATGAGATCTCGTCCGCACTGCTTCTACGGAACGAAACAGACCCATTCCTTGATCGCATCGTAACCTGTGACGAGAAATGGATAATGTACGACAACAAGCGACGATCGGCACAGTGGGTGGACAGCGATGAGAGCCCCAAGGTTTTTGCGAAGCCGGAATTGCACCAAAGGAAGTAATGGTGACAGTATGGTGGTGTTCGCTGGGAATTATTCATTACAGTTTCCTCCCTCCCGGTGAATCCATCACGGCGGAGAAGTACTGCATTGAAATTGAAGAAATGATGAAAAAGTTGAAGGATATCCGGCCGGCCTTGGTAAACCGAAGGCGAGTTCTCCTTCTGCACGACAATGCTCGCCCCATGTAGCACGAATGACGTTGCAGAAATTGAATGAGCTGAGCATTGAAACTCCACCACATCCTCCGTTTTCTCCCGACCTCTCCCCAACAGGCTACCATTTCTTCAAGCATCTTGGCGACTTCTTGGTAAGGAAAATATTCAAATACCAACAGGATGCCGAAAGTGCCTTCGAAGATTTCGTCAATTCCAGAACTTCTGATTTTAATGCTACTGGGATAAAAAAGCTTGTGTCACGTTGGCAAAGATGTGTAGAATCAGAAGGTTTTTATTTCGATTAATAAACCTGCCTACAAGCCGAGATATTAACTGCTTAAATTTACAGTAGTTCAGTGCCATTTATTTCGTTACAACCTAATATTTAGGAAAAGCAACGCAGAAGTAGGAGAGTATAGTAATCACAAAGGCATTTCATGCTCCTGAAGTGAACGGCAGCGCTATAAGGGCAGATGTTTTGATGTAACCACACTGATACAGCGATGTCACGAGAAGCGCGCAGGTCTGTGAAGCCGTTAGATGTGCCGGAGCACTTGTACATAGAAAGAGGCTTCCATACGTACTTGAGTCGAATAGTCTTCACGTCGTGCGTCTGTCCAGTGGCCTTTGGACACGTGGGCATTTTTCATAGCATGTGAACAGAGTTACTAACCGATCGCCATTATTGGTCCTTCCTGAGTGATGCGAAAACGATATCGGCTGATCCTGATTGCACCAAATATATAACTACCCGCACTGCCGATGGATATAAATAATTTCACGGCCCCCATAGCGATTCGTTCAGCGTCCATGATACCTAGACGATTCTCATCTATTAAAACTGCAAACTCTGGTGAACAATCAGTACAATCCAAATCAGTTTCTTTAAGCCTCAAGTGGCTGGTATCGAGGTTGTGAGCTGTCATAACGATGTTTTGTTGCGATCAAAACTTCTAGCGCCAGGCGGGACTCGAATCCGCACCTCCCTCTAACTGGGCGGGAATGCTCTACGCCATTACACCACCGTCGCCATTTGATCCTACGCAACATCCACACCTCGATCAGCACTCACCCGTATCCACGATGTATCCAAAAAAATCGGATTCCCTGGTCTGCCTGGAAAGTTCGCTATTTGTGTGTAAAATGTTGTTGTAGAGATGTGCAATGTTACCGTTTTTGGACCTGAAGAAGGGCATAAAGCCCGAAACGTTGTCAATAAAGAATTGACCAAGTCGAGCTTCACTATTGCAAGGTCAAAACTGATCGATACCGTCGAATAGTCGTGAAGTCTTCCAGTATCCATCATTCTTCAGCAATTCTCACTTCAAACGTCTAGCTCTTGACAAATACTACACAGACAACCCTGGCAATCAAGTTTGGTGAGTAATCTGCAAACTATCACAGTACGTATAAAAGCAGCGGCTCGTTGGCATACTCTTTTGTCCGTGAACGCAAAGTATTGGCAACTGGAGGGGCCCATGATTTTTATACAATATCAACCAAAATATATTAAAGTATTATTGATCAAGAATATACCAAAGCATATTATCGATCAATATAGGTGATGCGAATATGATTTGGTTTACTTTGACTTCAACGAGGACTTTGATCGAGTGTCATCAGAAAGCTTCACTTCGAGAAAATACTACATTGCACCAATTGATGTGCAGGTTTGCGGGATACTGTAGCGTGCGGTTGCCGCCGTTGCGTCGGCGTCCACGTGGACATTCGATCGATGTGCATAATTGCGCTGAGGCTTGTACGCCTGCGATGGCACTCCGAGAATCGGATCGTGGTACAGTGGATAGTGGCGTTGCTTGATGCAATGGAGGTCGGGAGTTGGTTCTCCTACGAAACGGCATTTTTGCATTTCAACTGGCTGGTTAAGATTTGAGAGACTTTGATGTCTACACAATTTGCTGGCGTTTTTTTTTGCGTTTTTTTCAGCTGCATGCGCTTGTCCGCTCGAAGAGCGCAGAACCCCGCTGCGGACTCCCCTGATCAACGAGCAGCATGGATGCACTACACCTCGGAGTACCTTCCCTTGCCTGGTCCGTCATTTCCTAACTAAACCACCACGGAGGAACTCGAACTGTGGAAACAACAAAACGCTTCATCAGGCAGGACATGATGAATATGTGACGAAATTTCGAGGGGGGGGGGGGGGGTTAAAGGAGCAGGACGCCAAAAAGTTTTGGCGCTCCAACGCCAAACGCCGTTGGGCCCAGTTGCAGATTGGTGCAATGTAATTGCACTCCCACCTCGGTAATAACGACCATTCTTAGCACCAGTACACTTGGTAATACTCCTCCTTTCAGTACCGATGAAGTAAAAGATCTAAGATTCATAATCACTAATAATCTAAATTTAGACGAATGCTGTGTGGTAACTCGTAATAAAGCAATGCGGGTGATGTTCAATGTGTTTAGGGCGCTATTCTCTACGCTTCTTCAAATTTATAAGGTTTATGTACGACTTATTTTGGAATACGGCACTCCCTTCAATTCACTCATGAAGGAAGTTGCACGAGTTTTAGAAAGGGTCGAGAATAGCTTAACGAGGATAGCTTTCTTGTGAAACTGTTCTGGACCCGGATTCATCAACAATTATACCCGTGGGTATGCGGGGTGTAGGGGGTAGAGATAAGATAAGAGTCGGGTAGAGATAAGGCAAGAATCAGAGATGCAGGCTTCATCGTGGGTATCTCTACCCCTTATACCCGCGGGTAAGTCGTTGATGAATTCGGCCCCTGGACCCTTCCTTCAGTTGTTTGAATATCAATCATCGCCTATAGAAGGAAGCGTAAGGAAGAATGTGGTGTGCTATTCTTTCATATCCTACTATATATAAAAGAGTAAGCGGTTGTCCGTCCGTCCGTCTGTCCGTCCGTCTGCCTATCCGTCTGGCCTTTCCTATCCTAGACGTCGAGTAACAGGCGTCCGGGTTCAGACCATGTGTCACCCATGTCAGGTCGAGAGGGTCAGAAGGCGTGTCACCGATGTCGCGCAAAGGGCTTTCGTACTCACCATCAGAAGACATGTCACCGACGTCGTTCTACAGGCGTCCGAATTCAGAAAAGGTGTCACCGACGTCGTTCAACAGACGTCCGGGTTCATAAGAGGTGCCACCGACGTCGTGCAACAGGCGAACGGGTTCGGAAGAGCTGTCGCCGACGTCGCGCAAAGGGGGAAGGGGGGGGGCAGGTACAGAAGACATGTCAGCGATGTCCTTCAAAAGACGTCCGGCTTTAGAAGACGAGTCAACGATGTCGATTAAACGATGTCCGGGTTCAGAAGGCATGTCACCGATGTCACGCCGTGAGCGTGGGAGGACAAGTTTGGGGGGGGGGGGAATATCTTGAAAAGTGAAATGAAAAGTGAAATTCTTGAAATTCGTGAAAGTGACCTGGAAGGGGAGGGGGCTGGAGGTGACACGGAGACGGGGAACCAGTAATACGGGATCTCTAAAATGGGGTCAGTGGCGTCCGGATTCAAAAGATGTGTCAGTGTTGTGGGGCAACGGGCTTCCGCGTTCAGAAGACGTGTCTCCGATGTCAGTCAAAGGCCGCTTGGGATTGCAAGACGTGTCACCGACGTACAGAGGCAGGCGCGTTCGCTTATCCGTTTAGTATCTCTTATTATTGACAGTTTTGAGGAAAACATTTTTCTAAAACATAGGAGAGAGGTTATCTCCTCAATGGATGATATCTGTGTGATTCTTTCCATCTTCTAACAGTGACTTTATTGGGAACTTCATTTCAAGAGAGCAGTTATATGAAACAGCTGTATCACAATCGCAGAAGGTTTCGGACATGAGCAAACCGAATCAGCATGGTATGCGTCAACACACACAGTCAGCCAACGTGCTAGATCATTGATTTTTCTAATTACTATAATAGAAGTTCCAATTTCAGGGTTTGGGGGCGAAGCCCCCAACCAGACGTTTGGCGGCCGGCAGGCCGTTGAACGTCTGGTTCTTTTATAAGATCTTAAGTATGAATGTAGTTCTGAAATCTCGGTCTGATGTCGTTAAGGGAGTCTAACACTCGAGGTCGTGCAACCAAATATGTCGCTGATAGGGTCAAACGCAATTGTAGGCGTTCCTTCTTCAAAAATAGGGCGCTTTTTCATATGATTAGCAAAAAGCATACAGTCTCGCCAAGATGCAACGCTTTCAAAAAATTCCTGCACATCCATATGAGTCCACAGAAAATCGCTGCCTTAGATGTTAAGTGTTGAATGTGGAACAACAGCAGCAGTTACTCTCGAAACCAACAGTAGGCAGGACATACCTTAGCAGGAGCTCTTGTGTTTGCCACATGCAATCGTCCTCACACTGCTTTCGCATAGCTCTTCTCTGCTTCTTCGACAGCTTTCTGCCACCCAGCTGCACCAGAGCCACTTCCTCGTCACAGGCTGCATTCTAGAGAGAAGCAGAACATGGGCGGAATGCTGAGCATCTAATCATCAAAGCTTACCAAACCAAATAAGTCGACATCATGGGCCACGTTCTTTCGTTTTCCTCTCACCATACTGCTGCCTGTCCTGAGACGACAATCCTTTAAAAAAGCACGAGCAGAATAGAAGACGAAATATTAGCCTCGGCAGAAACTCGCTACTCGTAGTATCGGCTAGCCTAACGCTATCTTGAAATCTACTCGTATGAGAGCAGCGAATTTAAGGACGATTTTGTCCTCATAGAGGAAAGGGGGGAGGTGGAACCCAAACCACTCGTGGTGTCCCGCAACGATCATCTGAAGTCCGTACGGTACGAATGATTACGGGGCAGCTCGGCCCCGAGCATGATGAGTCATCGCGGCGGGCAGATTCCAGACGGAAGAGTGTCGGCGCCTGCGCCGACCCTACATCTCTAGCCGCACGTGCAATTCATGCGACTGCTTTCCCACGATGGAGAGACTTCACATGAGATCCAAAAGAAAGAAGATGTGACGGGATTTGGAAGTACCGTTGTTGCGAAATGGCGTCGTTCGAACCGGTTCAGGCGATGTTTGTTACCTCACAGCAAAGGGGTAGAGATATAGCGATATATATCCTACCTCGAGATCGTCAGCTGTGCTATGAGTGGGCGTATAGGAAGACACTATCAGACGGAGAGACCAGCACCTTTGTGTGCTGTGGATGCCGATCGCTTAAGGATCGAGAACGCGAGGTGTACCATCAGCCTCTGCCTTTATGCAAAGTCAGAAGTGGACACTTCATAACGGATCCTGGAAATCCGTTCCGCCCCTACTTCTGTGAGCCAAGAAACGCACCTCGCTCTATTATGCGTCGTAGGGTGATCGAGAGGTGCAACGAATAGAGGGCACAACCCTATACGGGAACTCCAACCAGCGTTATCCAAGGCTTAGTAGCTGATTTCGCACAGCCGCGCTTCGGTAAGGTGACACATGAGAACAAATATTATTTAGAGAACGATATTTATGGTTCAGGCGATACTTTCACAGCCCTAGAGCGGATGGCAATGGTGGAACAGCTAACTGTTCCCTTACGGAATGGGCAGGATAGCCAGCGAACTGCGTTGAAGGGTTTCACAGTAAACTTCGAAGGGCGTTTCCTACTGGCATCCCCGCTATGGCAGCTCTATTACAGTTTTTGGCCTCACAGTTAACTACGGCCAAATCTCAGATCCTGCCTATAGCAAATGGGGAAATGGCGACCAGATATATCCGAAGTCGCGAAGCCTGCAGGCAAAATGAAATACACGATGAAATGAGACGCTTCAGACAGTTCCTCCGCGGCTGGTCGTCCACCTACCACAAGAGAGTGTAAGGACCACCTTGATACCTTAGCCAGCAACCTTGCCCACTAGTTAGCTCTCAATGTGCCCCGTCCCCTCGTTGTACTCTTCTGAAGAGCCCTATGCATGTTATCCTGCCCATTCCGTGAGGGAACTGTTAGCACACTTGCCTTTGCATTCAGGTATATGCTTGCTCACAAATGAAATCTCATGCTTCACACGATTCAGTTTTTTTTTTTTGTTTGTGCCGTCATTTGTACTTTAAACGCATTGGTAAAGAGTGTTCTGAAATATTTGTCTCAAACAAAGTCTCAGACATGTTCCTAGACAACCTGCAGAAACTCAGTGACCGTTGTGGCCGGATCAGTGCATTTCCTCAGTGATATCACAAACAGTACGATTGGTGTGGAAATACATCACGCTGTGATGAGACGCCGGTCGTGCAAGTCGCCCAAGAAACAGCATGCTCCCACGCGAGACGGCAGATGCGCGCGAAATAGCGGAGAAGCAGCGAGAGGTGGCAGACGCGCTGCAAATCGACGTGACTCAGCAGCGGCAGGGACGAGCGGGGCCGAGTTGCCCGTCAACCGGTACGAATAGATTCTCGAGGAGAAACGTGAGGGGGTAGGGCACTTGAACGTCTGCTTCATACGAGGGCAACATTGGAAGATATTCCACGGGGTGACACACTAAACTTACAATTAAGTGTTCTGCACTTTGCTCTCCTTGCTGTGCCTACTTCTCTGCCAATTTCCCAACCCAGGGTACGTTGCCTTTATGGGTCCTGCAAGTGAGCTAAAGTAGTGCACAGAGCGTCCTAGTATTGCTGTTGTCTCCCTGTTTTATAAAACTGTTGTGTATTTGGCATTAATCCTAAAATTGTGATCATGGTAATTCCGCTTTCTAGTGAGTCGACTCGCTTAGAGTTACGAGGAGATGAAATCGCACTGCCACCGTGGCCTCGCACAAGTGAGCAAAATTCAGTGATTGAGCGAAGAACTCGGACAACGCAGCCACAGCCAGATGCGTACGAATAACAGTCTTCACGGTTGTGAAACGTGGCGCAAAGCGACTCGGAGGGGGTCAACTTGCATTCAGTGGTTATCCACCTTCGTAAAGAGGCACATGAATGCACAGTTACAGCTGAAGTAGCCTACCTCAGTTCATCACAGGGGTAGACCTCGTCAATTCTGTGTAATTTTTAAAGTTTAATGCAACACAAAATATTAAGTAGGGCTCCCTCACATGGTGACCACTTCCGGCCGCTTTACGCCTGAAACGTTTCGAGAAGGCCACCCATGAAAATATCAACAAAATTTGGAAAATGACTGGTTGAAATCCAGTGCACATCGTGCGAAAAAAGAAACTCATCTTGAGCAAGAGCAACATTTCCAGAATGAAGGAGACTAAACCTTAAAAATTGAGAAAGATGCTTCTCCTAGCCAAGGGTGACCGATTTTCCAATTGGTGACTTCACTGAGGAGGAAATATCCACCTTCGATGGCCTCTACAACGTACTGGGTCCTTGGAAGAAGGTATAGTAGTTAAAACTGCGCTCATATCCCAGTTCTATTCAGTGATGGTACATTCAGTGATGGTCTGGGTTGGAATTTGCTCGACCGGGAAGAGACCCCTGGTTAAAAATGCAGCAAATTATCAGCACCAGGACTTAGAGCATCTCTCGAAACTGTAGAACCCTATGGGGACAGTTTTCTACTGTTCACTTATCCTATGCACTCCCCGTGGTTATCCTTGTACTAAGCCCACCTTGTTATGCTTCAAAAAGTTCACGTTGTACAGCTTCATCTGATTATAAGGTTAAGTAAATAAATAAGCTTCACAAAGTGAAACCTATCATCAAGGGCAAATTCAGCATTCGATTACTTTGTTACTTCAGGTTTGGGGTGATGATTGGAGTAGATCTACAGTCAGCCAAATCAATAACACCGAAGTCTTTCGCGATAAATGAAACAATCCCCATTTCGTTCAGGGAACTGCTGAGCGACAATGTAAAAAGGACAAAAGGGACTTCACGATCGAAAAGGAAGACACCTGAGCTGCGAAAGAATACGGTAAAGATGAGCTTGGACCTGGGCTTGAGCCACAACCGAAACCGTGAGTCCGAACCGCGCGTATGCAGTGGATAGTCATAAGCGAAGGTCGTCGAATACACGTTCAATGAAGCTCGACAAGGTGGACGAAAGCTGGGCGGGCGGCGCAATTCCGCTCGATGCGACGGGCAACACGAAGCGGTAGGCACATACACAACAGCAGGACTCAGGGCCCATCCGGTAGCCTCGACCGCTCACTCAAGTGGACTTCGGCGCAGCTACAGCTCATCAAACTATGTTGAAGTTATGGAAGGGCAAGGTGCAGTGCAAATTTCGCAATACGAGGTTGCCAGTCGTGCGTCCCACAACGACAGCCTGACTGCGACGAGCGGGTGACGGGGTTCGCCGCGTAGCAAGGCAATCCCTGGTGAAATCCTTTGGCCTGCAACCGATATGCATTGGATACAAATGAATAATATTCGGATAATCGCTGGAGGTCCAACCCGAATCATCCAGTTATCCGGAGTCTCGAAATTGCGATTAAGCACGGGGCAGGGGGTTTTAGGTCATATGCATACTTCCCGTCGCCGCGAAAGAACCGCACCTTTGGTTAGGGCATACCCACATTGCGCGCTCGGCTTATGAATACGCCGCGCACGGTCGAATAGTAGAAACTTCGCCGCAGCCGCCGCAACAGTGGCGGCCGGCATGCGCGATGGCTTCCCGCGTCCATCGCGGGAATGGTATAGGGCCTGTTCATACTTCGTGACAAGAGCGACTCGTCGGCCGTGCAAAGAATGCATATCGACTAAAACCGAGCGCGCGCCGCCGAAAAGTGTTCATACTCGAGCGCCTGCGCTGTCGCTCCAGTTGTCTGTTCATGCTTCCGCGCGCTGCGCTCTCGTCGCTCTTCTCGCTGCTGTCACGAAATATGGACAGGTGTTTAGCGTTGGTCCTGGGCGTCGCGGTTCTTTGCAGAGCAATGGGCGATGCAATGAGCTCCACATCCTCTTCAGCTTCAGTTTGAATTCGCGCAGTTCTTCCTGGCGGCGGTTGTAGAACAGTGCCTGGAAGGCTGTGATGCTTAGATTGCTATCACTCGATTAAGCCTTCGCCTATCGAACGTTTCCCGCAAAAATGGTTTCTCGCCGATTTGCGAATTTTCAGGCGATCGCTGCGGGACCGCTTGCATGCTGTGCTTACCCGTAGCACCACAGGGGCTGTATGCTCGTGTTCCCCGTTGGGGGAAAATCAATCAATATCAGCATATCATATCACGCCCCAATCCCCCATTGGGGAGACTCGGCGTCGACGAGCATACGGCCCCAGATAACAGCCCCTATAGGTGAAGTTTGGGCGGAATCGGTGATCATGACTTCGACAGCCCTATGGTACCTGCCGTAATCTAACGTATTCCAGCGTAAAACGAAAAACGGATGCCAGATTCGTGATCAGCACCCCAAATAGCCCCCCTAGCCGAAGTTAGGGCGAAATCGGTGATCATGAGCTCAGCAACCTTAGTCACCGGTACCTACCGTAATCTACCGTATTCCAGCGTAAAACGAAAAACGGATGTCAGATTCGTGATCAGCACCCCAAATAGCCCTCCTAGGCGAAGTTAGGGAGAAATCGGTGATTATGACCTCAGCAACCTAGTCACCGGTACCACCCGTAACCTACCGTAACCGGCCGAAATTTCAAAACCGGATGTCAGATTCGTGATCAGTACCCCAAATAACCCCCTAGCCGGAATTTGGGCGAATTTTTTTCGACCTCTCTTCGTCCTTTGGAGTCGGTAAAGTATTAGGTTGTCACATAAGTTCTGTCCGATCCCGACAGGCGTTACTTTGTGATTGTTTTTCCATGTATAGAGAAAGTAAATGTATATATGTTGTATACCATTTTGTAGCGCTTGTATCGCTCTATAAAACTTGGTGTGTTGCTTTTAAAAAGTCGTGAGCATTGCTTCGTTTAAGGTGCTGGACGAAACCATGGAAAAAAAACGCACTTGCGGGTAACAATGCTTCATGAGTTCAAGCTTCGCCACAGTGTTAGCGAGGCAACTCAAAACATCAAGATGGCATGGAGAGAGGATTCCGCTAACGAACGCACAGTGCGCAGAAGGTACCAGAATTTCCGGGTTGGAGACGTGGACCTCGAAGACAAGGACCGCTCAGGACGACCAGCCAAATGTGATGACGGACGTTTGAAAGAGCGAGTGGAAGCCGATTCACGAGGAACTGTGCGTGAGATGGGGAGAGAACTTCAGGTCAGTCGCACAACCATTTCGAGGCACCTAGAGGCGATAGGAAAGGTGAAAAAGCTGGATAAGTGGATGCCCCACGAACTCACTGAGGAGCAGCAGAGGTGTCGCCTGGGGATCTGTTCTTCCCTTACTATAAGGAAAGAAAACGATCCATTTCTTGACCGGATAATTACCTGTGACGAAAAGTGAATCGTGTACGACAACCGAAGAAGATCAGCGCAATGGCTGGATAAGGAAGAACCTCCGAAACACTTTCCCAAACCTGGCCTCCATCCGAGGAAGGTCATGCTCACCGTCTGGTGGGCTGCAACTGGTATTATCCACTACGACTTATTGAAGCCTGGTGAAACCATCACGGCAGAGAGGTACTGTCGTGAATTAGACGTGGCTCACCAAAAGTTGCTTGAAATGCGTCCTGCACTGGTGAATCGAAGAGGACCGATCCTTCTTCACGACAACGCCCGTCCACATGTCTTGCATCTAACCATCCAAAAATTAAATCAGTTGAGATATGAAGTTCTCCCGCATCCCGCTTATTCACCGGACCTAGCCCCCAACGGATGTTCATCTTTTCAAACATCTCGATGGTTTCCTCAAAGATAAAAACTTTACTAATGTAGCAGATATCAAAATTGCCTTCGAGTGTTTCATTGCTTCTAGAAATTCGGATTTCTTCCGAAATGGAATTAATGCTCCTGCATTTCGTTGTCAGAAGTGCATTGATTGTAACGGTTCTTACTTTGATTAATAAACTTTATTTTCTGCTGAGATATTACACCGCAAAGTTGCCGTCGAAAATCGGACAGAACTTATGTCACAACCTAATACAATAGTGCCGGCAAGTTTCCGCATCTACAGGGTGAACCAAAATAACGTGGACAAGATTTTTTGTCATAATTATAAAACAACCAACAATTCGAGAAAACGACGACTAAATTACAACAATACAAACATTAGGACACATCATGTTCAAGTGGTTTCGAAGTGGCCTCCCTTGGTACCGATGCAGAGGGCCAAACGTTTCGCGAATTTTTCGGCGATGGGCCGAGCCGTTGTAGACCACATCCTACCATTTTGGCGATTGTGCGCCTGCTCCACGGTAAACAGCTTCTCATCCGTGAACAGAATCTGTTGCCAGGTACGACCTGCGGCCCATCGTCGAAAAATTCGCAAAACGTTTGGCCCTCTGCATCCGCTCCAAGGGAGGCCCCACGAAACTACTTGAACATGACGTACCCTAATGTTTGTATTATTGTAACTTAGTTGTTCGTTTTCTCGAATTGTTGGTTGTTTTATAATTATGACGCAAAAATCTTGTCCACGTTATTTTGATTCGCCCTGTATATTCGATTCAGGGCTTCGAAATACTGTGTTGCCGAGTTCTGTGTCCTTTTGGCTTTCGAAACCTATGTGCGACCTAGCGTTGAAACTGGAACAACGACATTCAATCTATCTAGGAAGAGTAATATCGATCTTTTGGAAAGCGTCCAAAATAGCTTCACGAGGGAGCTTACGATAAGACGTTTTCCAGTATATTATAGCTTGATTCCAAATGGTTACCAACCCTCTGAGCTTTTTAGCTTTCCATCAATGAAAAACAGAAGGAAAACTGCCGATATTATCATGATGTATAAAATTCTTCCGAGAAAGTTATCAATCAATCCAGCAGACTTTTTTGATGGAATGCTGACAAAATCCGTCCTGGGAAAGCTTAAGCTTCGAGTATTGGCTGCTAATTCACGGATTGTCAGATTTTTTTACCTACAGGATTCTCAAGTAATTCAACTTATTGATTGGCAAGCATGAGAAATTGGCGAGGCTGCCTGTGCAAGGATGTAGAATGCCTACTACATGTTAAACAACATGAAGCGCTCGAAGGCATGCTACTACCCAGGCATCGTTTAACAGTGACTGTTGGGTTCTGTGTTACAAATGTTTTTGCGTTTCGTTTTTTAGCATGATTGATGCTAGACCCTGATCTAGCCATAAATAAATAAATAGGTGTTGCAGAGCGACGTGAAAATCGCGGCCACTCATCGGTCTGCAAGGTAGCGGGAAGCCGGGAGGCGGCAGCAATACTCATTTTGGTGTGTGCGGTCGCGCGCGCGTGCGTCGTCCAGGCGGAGTCCTCACTGCGTTGCCGGCGGAGAGGACGAGTTTGCGCGAAAGTGCCGAGATTGGCAGGCTGGAGCGCGAGAATTTGTATGTGGATGCGTTGTTGGGGCGCAATCGTAGATGGTAAACCTGTAGAAATGCTTAGGTTCGTCCTGTAGAGTGGAGTAGTGTAACGGTATGTTACAGATCATCCATCGAATGGTTTCGAGCTACGTCCAATGTATAAGGGGAGAGAACTGGTGAAGGTAAGTGAGAAGGAAGATTGGAGGACAAGAAGTGAGTAACGGGTTATTGAGATAGGGTTTTAGACGAACAAACCTTTGTTTTTTAAGTTTAGCGCTGCATGTTAAAAATCGGAAATTGTTCAACTAATAATAAATTAGCTGATTTATTTGAAGAGTAGTTCTAGTGTTACTTGCAACGGCTACGCATTAAGCAAAGCACACTGTATATTCAGAGGCCGAGTAAGTAAAATACTAGCGGACCTATAATAACTGGATTCGATAATCTTTTTTGTTGAAGACTCAAGGTTTTTCTGAATTCATGATCATAATTGCCACCCTTCTTTTCTGCACAGTGATTCATAATGTGCGTGAAAAATTCGTTCCATGCTGTTAATCAATAGCTTGAAGTTTGGTTAAAGTTCCATGATTTAACGTTTCTTCATGAAAATCGGGTCTGATTACAGGTCAAATATATAACAACAGAATCCGGGTGACTAAGGTAATGGTCACCGATTTTGCCCAAACTCCAGCGTAGAACGAAAAACGGATCTCAGATTCGTGATCAGCACCCCAAATAACCCCCTAGACGAAGTTTCAGCGAAAAAAATTTTTCGACCGAAGTCGTGTCGGTGGAGTCGGAACTTTTAACTAGTGCCGTCCTTCGTGATATGGGAACAAATTAACTGTGATAACGCCAGAAGCTTTCTTATCTCAGAAGAGAATGGAGTGAAGTAGGTAGTCTAGGAAAAATTTTCACAAGAGTGTTTAACAATCTGTGGAAAAACACTGTGAGCACCATACGCTCTCATGAAACGGGACTGATCATGTTTTTTTCCTAATAGGATTTTCACCGTCGTTTATTAAGCTAAAACCATCTTTTGACCATGTTCACTCCAAACCCGAATCTGGATTTCACCAGTTCTCTCTCCTTCACCCACCCATTCGACGTAGTTTAGGTGTCACAACACTTCTGAACATTTTGTTAGGAAACTCTCCTACTTCCTCATTGTGTAGGCTGAGCTACAGAAGGATCCCAGTTTACCCTTTCTAGAACTGCAGCAAGCCGATTCGGCCCTATCGATAGATTGGGACGTGCATTTGCGCTCTAGCACGCTGGGCGGATCCGCCAACTCGTACGCGTTCCACCCATTGCTAGAGGTGACGGTGCTGCCGCGCCGCGCCGCGACCGCACGCATGGCTGCGAGTGAGTATCGTTGCTCGCAGCCCGGGAAGCTAGCCCGCTCAGGACCCACGCTAAACAGCGCGCGCGGCGCGAAAAAGCATGCCATGCTCGCGATCAACCGGGAAAGATTTAGAGCATGTCGACCGCCACATGTGTGGCAGGCGCGAGGCAGCTTCGATGATTATTTCGCCGCGATAGAATCTCGGTGTCGGGGGGATGGACCTGACCGTATACCTCCGTAGCGGAGTGGCATTATCTCTGAAAATCGCTTGGCGACTAGTTGCCGTGCCTCGCCACCCTAGTTCAATAGGGAACAAGCTGACAAGGGAAGGATACTAGGTGATCATGAGGCTTTGAGATGAGACGTATATCTCTGGACGCGGCTTCGAACGCTGACATCTGTGAACAGAGGTATGGACCATTTTCGTACCAGGCTCATTTGCCCTCTAGGTCCACGCAGAGCGGGCCAATCACAAGAGAGCGAGCTCAAGCAGCGTTGAAACTGCGCTGCCGGCCGAGCAGTGGTGGCTCAGGGGGTAGAGGAGCACCGTGGGGAGACGAGGTGGTTTATGGTTCGACTCCCCTGTGGTGCAGGAATTTGCACTTCCTAAAAAAAGATCTGCATCCTTAACCAAAGCTCTCTTTTGAATCGCAACGAAAAACCACCACACATTTACATGTGGGTGATCAGTGCCTTAGACAGTGCCCCCTGGCCTAATTTTTGTTTTCGAGACACGGGATCGGTAAGGACAATACTGCCGACTAATCTCCAAAACTAGGTAAGTTGGCCGTATCGTGTGCTGGCTTGTCTTCCGGAGGAGTTCGGTCCTTCCGATACTTCTCGCGATCCTACAAGGCAAGAGAAGAAGATGGCCAGCAGTTTTGTATCCATCCTGCGTCATGAGCAACGCGGGAGCATCGAGGTAGGTGATGAAGAAGGTATCAGTGTGTTTTGTTGTTTGTTTCGCCGTTTTTAGCAAGATTTCATAAAAAATTGGATCTCCGTGCTAGTCTGAAGTTGTCAGTATAAAGACAGTCATCAGTTTCTGGAGACGTTTTCCATTGAGATTTGACATAGAGGGATGCATATCGCTGAATGCAGCTTCGAACGCTGATTCCAAATATGTGTTCCGTTTCTGCTGTGTTCATCTGTGAACGGAGGTATGAACCATTTTCATAGCAGGCTCTCTTGCCCTTTAGGTCCACGCAGAGAGGGCCAGTCACAAGAGAGCGAGTTCAAGCAGGGTTGAAACTGCGCTGCGAGCCGAGCAGTGATGGCGTAGGGGGTGGAGGAGCGGCGTGGTGAGACGGGGTGGTTTATGATTCGACTCCCCTACGGTGCAGGATCTTTGCACTTCCTAAAAAAGATCTGCCACGATCAAGCAACGCTCTCTATGTCAAATCGCAACGGAAAGGGTCACCAGAAAAGACTCGTCTTCATTCTGACAACTTCATACTGGCACGAAGATACAATTTACCATGAATAGTTGCTAAAAAATAAATAAATACCTAAATAAATAAATAAAAACATGGCGAGAGGACAAACAATGCGTTACGCTAGCAACTGTGGAATAACACTGCGAAATGTTCAAAACATAACAGCTGTTGGCAATGACCGCAGCGGATAAAAAATACATCAGTGCTGCAGCTGTAAGAGCAGTGCTCTTCGATGTCCCTTTATGACAAGAAGCTTCATTTCTAAAAGCCACGTATCTAGTTAGAATAGGGCAAAACTAGGGAGTTTTTAAGAGCTCAATTTTCACATGACATCCCAATTAGGAGCCCACCGCCAATGGCGGTTCGTCGCGCATGCGGCAGAGGCCGCCGCGCGAGCGGCGAAAAAGTGTATGTTCGTGCTACCAGCCTAGTTCAATCTGCGGCGCAATTCACCAAATACAGTACTCGAAAATTCCCTCAGATGAAGTGTTTTACGGCGGCAAAGTAATAGTGGCAGCGGCGCTAAAATTGATAATTGTACCGACCATGGTGCCTTTCCGCGCGGCAGCGCAAGTATAAACTGCATCCTGCTACCCTCGCTCCTACTCTTCTTCTAGAATAAGTCAAGGCTTCGTTCGCATTTCGTAATGGAATTTTAATGAATGCAGCGTTAAGGAACAAGCCTTACTCAGTATGCTAAAGTGTAGAGTTTGGCGTTCATTCGTTTTTGCCGGATACGTTGCGCATTTTACGTCTACTGATATTGAGGTGTAAATTTGACTGCATATTTTGCCTCGGGATGAGTTTGGCTGAATGTTGATTCTTATGTGAAAACGTCGTTATGGGAGATTACAACCTCTATACCAGCTACTTGAGGCTTAAAGAAACTGAAATGAATCATTTCTATGAAGACCTTCAGCTTAGCTGGTTCCATGCTCAGTGCTGAAGGGTCTACGTGGTGTGGATCAGGGATGTGCCGAATTTCCGTTTTCGGAGAAAACTAAAAAATTTAAATATAATTGCTAGAAATTAAGAATTTTCGCTCATCCCTGGCGTGGATTTTGCGTGGTGTAATGGCGTAGTGCATAACCGGACGGTCAGCAGGAGGTGCGGGTTCGAGTCCCGCATTTCGTCAGAGTTTTGATTGCGACAAAACGTCGTTATAAGAAAATCAGCAACATTACTGGTCCTTGTGGAATGATGCGAGTGCAATGGGACACCTAGATTCATAAGAAGTAAACTCATAGACCGATCATTATTCATCGGGGTTATCGAATAAGCTTGCCATTTGAGTAAGGTGAGGTCACGATAGCATCTGGTCCAATAATCTATCAAAATCCATTGAAAATTTACATTAAATGCTTTAGATAAAGGATACTAAATTCAGGTCGTTTTGAGACAGCAGCTGTAATTTATGCTGTTTTCAAACAATACTATTCACAGAAAGTCAGCGCCTCATGTTGGGCAGCTCATGTTTCTGGAATAAAAAAATAAATTGTTCTGCTAAGAACATGTAAGGTTAACTATCCAATCACAACTCTCAGTACGTTCTTCATACACCGGCGTCTTTCCTGTGTCTCAAATTCTCCTGGAGCAATACAGCAAAATACCCAGGTTGGCGGTGAGAGGTAGATGAGAGTAGACGCTTGAATAGAAGTTTAGGTATCCAGAAAATGCGACGATTGAGCTCTGCGACGGACGCTGAAGTTTATGCAGGAAGAGGCGAGCGAGCTGGCATTTGATGAAAGTGATGATAAGCGGTGTGAAAGTCTAACGTAGTTCGATCAGCCAATAGATAACACATATTGGAAAGTAGGTACAACGGCAAACTAGGGACTAGCTCAGAAAGAAGGTGTTTCAACCTTGTCCAACGCTTTCAAACAAGAACCACGAACTAGTGCTGATGGGTCTCACGAGGTGAGGATGTTGCGTTCGATCAATCAGCGCGGTGGTGTGATGTAGAGCTTCCCGGCTCTGTTGGCAGGGGTCCGGGTTCGAGTACCGCCTGGAGCTAAGGTCTTAATCGCAAAAAGTATCGTTGTAGCAGCTTACAACCTTAATGCCAGCCACGTCAGGATTAAAGTAAAGTTGAGTTAAGAACTATGCCGCTTGGAACACTACAGTTGATTTGAGCAAGGAGTTAGAAGTTAGAAGAGGGCAAACTATAGGGCCTTCACCTGTGTCCACATTTCCTACTGTACTGCAGATGAGATGCAAGCATGGATGGTCTTGTGGTGCTGCTGACCGTAGTTGCGAACTTATATGTAGGCTTGCGGTACTCCTCCAGGTGTTGATATTTGAAATTGTTCCCAGCGTTATGCTGGCAAGGCATTTTCATGTTCGCTTTCAGATCCAAGACTCATTATTTCCCAGCAAGTATGAAGCGGTAGATACTCTTCATCGTTATGAGTGATATTAAGCTGTTTATCTCTTCCCTAAATTCCTTGCACCCCGCATATGACAATATGAGCATTTTTCAAGAGGTCAAAGAAGGCGAAGAAGCGTTGGAGAAGACATGTTCATCTCACTGCGTAGCGTATGCGCTACATTTTCTCGCAGCTAACTTCAAAGAAGTCCACACCATGCACTAAGAAGAGGTGGAAGCAGGGATGTCCGTGTTACGAAGGCGTACAGTGTCTTCGTCATTGCAAGCAACACTGCTTTTACTTTCCTTATCGTTGAGCTTCCACTCCAGAACTGCATTTTTATCAACGTCCGGTTTTCCTTCTGAATATGCGCCGCATTCTGATTCCATACTCTCATGTACGCTTCTCAGAAATTTCCTCCGCGGTTCGTGTAGTAACATGTCGTTCGACTGCCCCATCACCATCGCAAGCTTCAGCAGCCTTTACAGAATTTAGCTTATTTATTTAATTTTAATTATAATAATGTAACAAATTTAGGTTTATAAACATTAACTGTATCACCTGCCGTCCCGTTGATCATCGACATGCTCGAGCGGGCGCCTGCAGCGTCTCCATTCGTCCTTCTCGCGTGCCAGAGCGCTCCAATGAATCCTCCTCGCTCGAGGGACACGAAGAGCGTCATAGCGGTCGTTCAGGGCTTTCACGAAGAAGTCCAACCAACGCGTTGGTGGGCGTCCTGGTGTTTTCTTGACATCCCGCGGAATCCAGTCGGTAACGGCTCTCGTCCAGCGGGTGTCTGCGAAGCGCATTACGTGGCCGGCCCACCTAATTTTCGACAACATGGCAAATGCGACAGCGTCTCTGATCTTCGAACGTCGGCGAAGCTCGGAACTCCGTAGCCTTCTCTCACTTGCGTACGTCGTGTCACTCCGAGCATCGTCCTCTAGATTCCACGCTGCGCGACGCTAATCGCGTGTTCATCCTGCTTTCGTATAGCCCAGGTCTCTGAGGCGTATCTTAGGGCAGGAAGAACAGTGGAGTAGAATAGGTGGGCACGGAATCGGACGTTCTTCGTCTTCTTCGCGACTTCTTCGACGCTCTTGAGAGCTTCCCAAGCCGCTCGTTTCCTTCTGCTCAGCTCTGGCGCTAGGTCGTTGGCCATATTGACTTCGCGACCCAGGTCCACGTAGCTGGAGCATTCGGAGATGTTCGTTCCGTTGAGCAAGAATGGGGCATCATGAACATTGTCTTCGTAAGATTCGGCTGTAGTTCAACGTTCCCACACACACGATCGAAGTCGGCCAGCATTCGCTCCGCCTGGCTGATGCTCGGTGTTATGAGCACGATGTCGTCAGCGAAGTGAAGATGGTACAGTTGCAGGCCGTCGACTTTCACTCCCATGTCATCCCATTCTAGTTCGCGCATGACGTTTTCGAGGGTGGCGCTGCGCTGAAGAGCTTCGGGGATATGGTATCCCCCTGCCGAATCCCTCTATTCACGTCGATGACGACGTCGTTGTATGGTAGAATGGTGAGATCTTGGTCGTGAATCCACATTACAGCTCTCGACGGACTCTGATGTACTGAGTAGGAACCCTCTGAGTGAGCAGGGATGAGAATAGACCACGATTTCTATAAAACTCTAGCTGATATAGAGCATTTTAAGCAAGAAACACCTGAGACTGGCAAGATCTCACCCGTACCTACCATTTCGTATCGATTTACTTTTTTGGAATTTACTGTATTATTTCCTAACAAGAAGTGTTGAACAGGATTGCCTTAGAGGAAAAAACTAGATTGAGTCATAATTGAAAAGAAATGAAATGGTAGGTCTTCGAGTACTTGGCCATCGCTTTTTAGGCTGCCATTTCATGCGAATTTTCCCATCCCTATTCCATCGTCCCTGATCTCACAAGATGTGCCTCGGCGGCGCAGTTGGTAAGAGCGCCGCCTCATATGAGCACACCGGTGGGTTTTTCAGTTCGAGTCCGCGTGATGTCGGCGTTTTTGCACATATTAGATTGTTGCTATTACGCTTTCTCGCTTGGTTGGCTTAGGCGGAACAAGAATCGGGTTCACGCGACAGCTGGCGCCTCCTCCAACTGTGCTACACATGACTAATCAAAATATTAGGTTGCTGCAGAAGTTCTTGCCATTTTTAAGACACCGCGTTTTTTAGTTTTACAAAAAAAGCGAAATACGTCAAGAAACGAAGTAACCGTCATCATGTTCTATCCCACTTCCTCTCCTTTCAGGCAGACTCCCGTCAGCGTAGAACTTTTCTGGCTTTGAGACAGGAAAAGTTGCTAGTCTGTTGGTGCATTACCTCTTCTTCCGAAACGTGCTTGCCGTCAAAGAGGGCTAATTTCTCTAACGGTGTTTGTTCGCTGTTGTCGTCCTTCTCACAGTCATCATCAGGTGTCCAGTCGACATCCACCTCCTCATCGTTGCGCACCTATGAAACCAACCAGATGATAAGTGTAGAAAGGTCCCATTTTCATTACACTACCTGTAACCTGTACCGCCTTTTCTTCCTGGCAGTCGATATCTCCATAAATTGCGTCCAGGAGGACTTCCTTTATGGCACCCGCAATCGCAATCTCTCTGCTTGTCGGCGAAGTGAAATCCGGTGTGAAGGTGTGAGTCGGCCAACAACACCTTCAGGTGAGAACGACATTTTTAGTGCACTTATGTACCGATATGGTCTGTGTTCATAATGTTTAACCGTAAGGTACGTATTTGTGTGCACTTACGGTAATATTAGTGATATGGTATGATATGATGGTGGTGCAGATTGTCGTTGTTGATAAACTAGCACATATGAAGGCGCAAATAGTCAGTCAGCCTTGATTTCTTCTAAGCATTGATGGCCCAAAGTTAACTCCTGTGATCATGAGATGGCGTAATAGCAATAGACTAATATGTGCAAAACGCTGGCATCGCGCGGACTCGAACTGAAAAACCCACAGGTATGCTCATATGAGGCGGCCCTTCTACCCTCTGCGCCACTTTTCAGGTTTTTAAAAAAGCGTTCAGCAAAAACTAACCGTGGTTCTGCACTCCGCTCACAGGGCCCTACATCCTGTCAAAATAGCATGCAAAAGCTCCCCTTGAGTTGGGAACCTTTCCTTATTAGATAGGCAATATCGAGCAAGGCAGCTAACAATCGTCTTTGTTTATTTTTCCAAATGTCGTCTTTACATTTTGCTGTATCATCTTTAGAAATAGATAAAATTACCCATAAATCATAAGCAAAACTCTCGTATTGGGTTCTTGATGAAAAGTCGTTTAGCATACTCATTTCCTGGGATCTGGCAGTATGTGCTCCGAACGAAAAAGTAAAAAGAATGGGAACTGACCCTAGATCTGGAGAAATCCTTTGTTCTTCATTTCGGTGATTTGCCCTCTAACAGGTACAAAATAAGTGGTATTCTTCTAAATAACCGCGAAGTAGCTAAAGATTTTGGTGTTCTTGTTGACTCGTCACTTGAATTTTCGTCTCACATTGACGAAGTGGTAAGGAAGACCTATGCGGCTCTCTTTTCCATCTTTCGCAACATTCACAGAAATAATCCATCAATTTTAGTCCGACTTTATAGATCCTTTGTCCTGCCTCATCTAGGGTACACTGTTCCCAAAAAACTATTGATCAAGGTAGAACGGGTGCAGAAAACATTTAGAAGGCTAGCGTGCTGCAGAGTGTCTCGCGACCTCAGTTGGCAGCACATGCATACCACCTTACAGAGAGCGCTTGAAACTGGTAAGAACTCTGTTACAAAGGCAGATTGTTGCAGGTTTAGTGTTTTGCTTCTGTCTTCTTCTGAGACAAAACTTACTCCTAGCAAGTATGGGATCTTTCGACCTTGTAGCATAGGAAGATTTAAACGTGGTTTTCGTATGAGTCTGGAAAGTAGGAGCTCCAAAGTCTTCAATTTCCTTCTTTTACGGTTCACCAGGAAAATGGCTATAAATGTTACCTTCTTCGCTATTAGCTTCTAGAAATAGTAGTATTTTTAAAGAAATTTGAACAAGACTGATTTACTGCGAGTATTAGATATTGAGGACTTGCGGTAATTCGCCCATCTCCTACTTGACGAAGGGCATACTCGACAAGTACGACTAAGTTGAAGCATTTTAGCACGCTCTCCGCGTGGGCAGTTGTACAACGTTATGTTAGCTCTATGAACTGCTCTACAAATATAGGATACTGCTCGTGAGGGAAGTTGTCAAATCCTTGTGCCGCCATTTTTTTACTAAATATAGTATTATTTTACTTAGTTGCAGGTCGCGCACGTATTTGAACCCATTGTCGCTGTCTCAGGCATAATCACTTCCATAAATAGACTTCTTCTCTTGGATAGCACCTCCATTACTTATCAAATGTGATTGATTTTTTCCCTAACTATGTGTTTCTTTCGTAGGCTATTCCACAAGACTCTTTCTCGACTTCTTGAATGGTGTTCTCATATTACCTCCTGTTTTAGCTTTTTCTATCACTCAGCTTTATCTGGCGCAGTATCTGTTAGTGTTCATCCTCGAAACACCAGGCCTGAACGTGGTGCATTAGTTTCCTCTAGCATTTCGGACCTACTCTACGAGAACAAAAGGAAGGGCAAAGTGGAAGAAAGAACTCACAAACTGGATCCACCGTAAGGGCTGTTCGCCCACGTTATTTAGCCAGTAGGGACGAAAGGGGCATACTGCGCACTACTACCGCGGACCGGTCCTTCCAGTTCACAATGAGACACGAACGGCAGAAATTCGCTCGTAACAGACTGATACTCATTTCGGTTGTCCATGACTGGATTTCTTGTGAAAATCCAGAGAATCCTGTAACGCTTTCCTTGCCGAAATATCTCCGACAATGGCCAAAATGGTTCATTTCATCTTAAGGGCGTTTCCATTATGCGCATCAATCATATGCTTTCCAAGTGGGCTGGTTAGCGACCCACGTCGTTTACTAAATAGTTACTCCCTTACGCGCACTGCAAGAGCCCTTACCGTTTTTCCGATGCATTTGGCGTTACATGCCAAGCACTCAATATGATAAATTGCTCCAGCCTTTGAGCATCGCCTAAACTACAAGTTGGGCAAATAACGCGGTTTTTCAAAATACACCGCTGATCGTAGAGCCTATCTTAAACTAACTGCCGCCTGATGTTATCGTTAGGAGTGTTCACTAAGATAACGTCGTCCTGCAGTTGTGCCCTTACAATAGCCCTTTGAATTTCAGCAGTGACTCTGTAAACCTCGCGTTGGCACAATAAACTTATGAATGCCAAGGTTTGAAGACGAGAGACGTTGGAGATTATACTCAGTTTTTGTTCAATACTCTTATCTAATATATTTAAACGCTTTTATCTTTTCCGCAGGTCTCCTTAGTAGGCTATCGCCTGGGGTGCGTATCAGTTTAAAGAGGTTCTTGAAATAAAGAACGCGCCCCCGTATGGCTATGCCAGTTGCGTGCTATTAAGTCGTAGCACTCAAAGTGGAGTGACCGTTCAAGCCATATAATAAAAATCAAGAAGTTCCTAATGACATTACTAGCTCTTATACTTTTTTAAGCTGACTTCAATCATCTGCTTTTTTTTGCTTTCTGGGTGATCTTTCGGATCATATAGGATGAGCCGCAGTGTGGATCTTTCTTTCGCTCATTTTTAGTGTGGCTCAAATAGCACCCCGAGGGTGATATCTTTCCCAGCTTTTGGAAATCATGAAGCATTTCGTGAGCAGCATTACCTCAGTTTCTACTCTTGTTGTGTTCTTGAATTTTTTTTGTCCCTGTTTTTTATTGCGTTCTGAAATAATGGCGGTGATTCCTCCTTCATGGTTCTTGACATTTTTCCGTTGCGACAAATCCACGTGTGCATGAAATAAATAAATAATTAAATAAAAGCAAGACCCCAAACTTTGAAATTCTGAATACTTGTTGGAACAAGCGAAGAGCTCGAAAATTGCTCATTACCGTGCCATATCGTGCTATAGCCCGTGTGGTAACAAAAAGGTCATGGGGATCGGTCTCTTTTAAGCAAGTGGGGCCTACGGGCATTCCTTCTCTGGTCCATGATCCACATGCACCATCATATGGGTATTGCTTATTGCGTGTTTCGAAACAAAGATTTGTGCGAAGCCTCTGCTTCATAGTAACAAAACAGAGCACGACATTGCCCTCAACGAGGCTGTTTTATCAGACGCTAGCACATACGTTGGAGCAAGCTATCAACAATACAGAGAAGAATGTGGACGCTTGAAGGAAGTTATTAAGAGAATTTTGGGACCGAAACTGAAGAGACCTCTTCTCAACCAATTCTTACCGAAGCAGTCTAACGTACCTACTTATTACCAGCTACTGAGGACGCACAAACTGGTGAACGAGGGAAACGCGACTCGATATGATAACGCTACGATCAAAACAAGACCTATAGTGGCATCCTGCGGTGGTCCGACAGATCGAATCAGCTGGTTTTTGCATTACCTCCTATCACCACTACTTTCGTATGTACCGGCTCACTTGAGAAACGTGCAGCAGTTGCTCAATCAGTTGAGACAGTGCAGTTTCAATGAAGAACGACGACTCGATTATTAAAGTATCAATGTGGTTGTGCTGTATACGAATGTAGACACTCGAAGAGCTTTGAGTTCTGCATGCAGCTATTGTGCCTGCACTACCAAAATATCCAACTTTTCCGGTTATCTATACAAGACGTTGAAGAACTTTTACGAAACGTGGTTAATGTAAGCACATTTCGGTTTCGAAATGTGTTCTATAAACAAACTCGAAGTCTTGCAATGGGGAGCAGGTTGGCGCCCTTCTCGCCATCTTATTCATGGATCAGCTTGAACGACCAGCCTTATTATCCTCTCGAGTGCTATACTTCGACCGATATATTTCGATCCCTTTTGGTACGCCCCAAGCATTCCACTTCTATGAGATGTCGTGGATTCGGTTTGATTGCATATTTCGCCAACAAATGACTTCCAGTAGCTATTTGATGAACAAGTTAGCGCTTTACTCTTCCCAGACAAGTCTAGTACCAATTCACCGATCCCAAAGAGATCGACTGATTGGTTGGTCTCGGCGGAAAATCCAAAAGAACAGTTTGTGTCGTTTGGTGCACGCGACAATTGGCATCTCCTTTTGTTCCATTCACGCCTGTTCCTGTAATATAAGAAAAAATCTAGATGCCATTTTCCGATTTTTCATTTTCTCAGTTTTTACAAGTTTTCATAGACATTCACTGAATAAAATAAATTCACTTCGGCGAAAACGTCTATCTTCATATAGGTTTGTGCTGAGAAGCGTTCAGGTGGAGCTCTGTAGGACCGCTGAGGTTCGACTTTCCATTATTTGCACAGCATGATGTTGTTCACCCGTTGTGTGTTCCTGATAGGCTGTTGAGCAAGTTGGAGATCGGTGGTCGTAAAGTGGACTAACTCTTGCATACAGAAGCGTTATTCTGCACATTCTATGCCTCTCCTCACACTTACATAATTTGAATGAACGCGTGAAGATGCCCCTCCGAAGCTATCTTAGAATACATAAGCCATGACATGACAGCGGGCTCAAGTGCATAAACGCTCCAGAACGCCTTATCGTCCTTCTTTCTTCCTTTACCGATGCCCAATTTGTTCTTATATGCTTGTGCGGGTCTATCGACTGGATTCCGCAGAATTTCAAGAAAACACCAGCATGCCCACGAACGCGTTGCGCCCTGAACGAGCGATATGACGCTTTTCGGGCCCTTCGAACGAAGAGGTTAGATTGGAGCACTTTGGCACGCGAAAATGCCGAATGGAGACGCTGCTGACGCCGGCTCGATCAACTCGATGATCAACGGGACGAAAGTTGCAGGTGATAAGGTGGTGCTTGTGTGGGTGAGCACCCTTGTTGCAATTAATCGGTACTTGGGCTTTTTCCGACACCCTTGAACTATTATGTGACTGGTGTTCACCGGTGTTTTGACATACATATAAGGTTGGAAAAAAGCCTCTTCACACTTCGAAAACTTTTTTTCTCGTTCTCCTTGCAAACGCACTAGCCAATATTGATTGCTGATTTTGTAATCCTATCACACTTGTCTACCGTTCGCACGCGGACATAGGTCAAGACCCTACTTGTATGTCGTTATCTATCCAATCTTCCGGACTCAATGCCAGATCTACCTCATGGACATTTTCGGCACGACATTCTTCATGAACTCATTACAGCACGTCAAGCAACCGACCACATTAAGGATGTATATGACCTGGGATCTATTACTCATCGCACTGTTATGAGATTATTCGCTCGAGGTCAAAGCAAGGTCAGGAAGGCCAACTGAATTGGACGACACTGAACTACTCCATCTTCTTCGTACCGATAGTAGGCAGACGACACGTCAACCGGCACAGAAGCTCGAAGTGTCTCATAGGATAGTGGCACGGGGTCAACGGCTCTCCATCGCTGCTTCTGTTCTGTCCAGATACGAAAGAAAATGGTTTCTGCCGCGGATTGTGACAGGCGATGTGTTCTATATGCCAATTTCCGAAGAAAAAGACAATGGGTGCAGAAAGGAGAGAATCATACGCCTGATCTCAAGCCCAATGTTCAGGATTCTCTTAAGTGTTTGGTGGGATATCAGAGGAGTGATTTACTGGGAAACTCTCAGAAGTGGAGAGACACTCACTGCTAGCACATACAGTGGCCAACTTCACCAAGTCGCCGCAGCTCTCCAAGAAAAGAGGCCTGGGAGGTCAAAGGCGATGATCCTGCGAGACAAAACAAAACCACATGTTGCAAGACTCACAAGAGAAACAATAAAGGAGATGGGGTAAGAGGTAATGCCACGTTCACCGTACAGCCCTGACCTCGCCCCTACCGACTACCATCTCTTACGTGCTTTCAAGAAGAAATTGAAGAGAAATATTTTGAAACGGATGAAGACCTTAAAAGTTGGATTCAGCAATGGTTCGACTCTAGAACTGCAGTCTTTTACGCAAGAGGAATAGAAAATTACTCAGTCTTTGGAAAAGTGTAGTGGAGAATATCTCAATAATGGAGATTATCTCAATTGATTTGACTTTGTAGTTGTGAGGTAATAAATCTTTGAAAAAAAAAATACAAAGAGTTTTTTTCCAACCTGATATTTAGTGACAATCTTTCTCTTAACCAGTTAGCAGAAGCGGTGGAGCTTCCAAACATGGCAATAAACTTGACAATGTGGAGCACGGAGTCTTGTCTTTGTGTACGATGTCTGACCTTTCATGTGGCAATTCATGACGCTAACGGAGCGTCGAAGTTGGTAAGCAACTAGAATTGCCAAGCAGTTTCAGCTTCGTTCTGAGCTGATAATATAGGTTTAACTATAAGCGGTATTTCTGCGATGACACTCAAATATGGTACCAACATGATGATAATAGGAACAACCAAGTGGCAGATCTGAATTTGTACGAGATTATTTTTATTGGTGGCTGTACAGCTTCGAACCGCTCAAAAACTGGCAATTGCTCTTTGAAACGAACACAATTTCTTGAACGAACCTCTTGCTTTCTCGCTGCACATGTTCTGTAATGATGCAGAGGCATTCATGTTAGCCCCATATAGTGAAAGTTCGATTTAGCGTCGTGACTTGCAATTTTCAAAGTACATAGAGCTATAGCTTTTAAACAACTATGGATGTGCTACGCATTCTACCTCCACTGAATGTCGTGAAGGCAATTTGAAGGTGTATTTGCCCTATGGACGAGTATAGCGCATACGGAGAAGGTGCTGGCTGTCGCGTGCACTCGATACCAGATTTTTGGTTCGGATTTCCCGCCCAGGTTAATCAAGACTTCCATCCCTCCGGGGTCGCAGATTTGGTACTTGACATGTCCGTGAAGGACAAAGCGCTGACTTGTTCATCGGCTCACCACCGAAGACATTGTATGGCCAAGTATGCATTCAATTCGCACTCACGACATCCCATAGAACTAGAATGCGAGGGCTAAGACTCTCCGACTCTGTAGCAAAAAGTCGGATCAGAGCGAGCTTCTTTTCCCATAGAACTCTGCGTTTGTTCCGTCCCTTCATTAGGGAGGGAGCGCTACAGATGTCCATAAGCCATTTTAAGAGGCATCTTGACCGTCGATTACAATCTTCTTAAGTTTCAATTCCCAATCTCAGTCTATAACCTTTCTTCGTTTCATTCCGATTTCTTTTTACTGGTCGTCTACTCAGTGCTGTTTTATTCTGCTTTCTATTCATGGTTCTTTTTCTTTTCAAAAATATGCCAATATTGCCCAATCAGGGCTTTCATCTGTGCTTGTTTCCTAATTAGTTGATTTCCTTTGTGTTATTTCACACGTGAACGTTTTATGTTGTTTGTTCACGTCCTAATAAAGTAAAGTAATGCGTGGCACTTGCCAAAGGATTAATAACATAGTTCTTTATCACTTATTCTTTATTGGCCCTATACATTGACTTTCGACAGCCAGCCGACAGAAAAGTCAGAGCTTTATTCTTTTCAGACATGTTTGTTACCAATTCACCGATCTTGGAGGGATGGAAGGTTTGGTTGGCTAGGGCGGGAAATCCGAATCCGAAACCTAGAAACGGGTGCACGCGACAGCATGCCCCTCCTCCGGCAGCGCTACCACGCCCCCGTTGCAATAGCGTGTGTTAGAAATAAAGAGAGAATGGTATATCAAAGGCTTCCTCCTTTTCACCTTTTCACATTCCACCTTGCGAATCGATACCTGCGGGGCAGCGGGCGGGTGCAAGCATGTCTCAGAAGCACTGGAGGGCCATCAGAAGTGGGAGTGCTTCGCCTCGGCGACTCAGCAGCACCGCCAACCAATCCCATAAAACACCACTTACCTCTCACGGCCGAAAACAGCGCTCAGGCCGATGAGGGCAGCACACGGGGATGAGTTTCGGCAGGGCCAGACACGCGCTGCCGCCGGCTAATTATATCCGCTTACCGGGCGATGACCCAAATCGGCTATCAGGTCCGATGAACTCTGCGTTGAACGCTGCTGCTCGGCTCTTCTTCCGCCTCCACTTCAGTGCGGCTGACAGAGGTGCTCCCTTGGGACTATCTCGGCTGGCTGAAGCTTCAGTGCGAGCGCGAGTACGGTAGCTGTGCGACGAATCACGTCGACCGGGAGGGGCGTGGCGGCGGCGGAGCGCGATGGGGTGCGCCCAAGGGCGACCATGGGTAGCCACTCGCTTGACTAGGCACATGGATCTGTGGCGGGGCTACGGCTACTACCCGCCGTCACTGTCTGCCGCTGCCGCAGCTCAGCTGCCGCAACCGCCTCCGTCGACGGCATCACACCTGACGTCGGCTGCCTTCGTCGGTCCCCCTTTCGCTTCTTCCTTCGGATGTTCGGCGTTCCCCATCGACAATGGCCACACCGGAGTCAATCAGCTCGGTGGTGTGTTCGTCAACGGTCGACCGCTTCCCGACCATATCCGCGGCCGCATCGTCGAGATGGCTCATCAGGGCGTTCGCCCGTGCGATATCTCCAGGCAGCTTAGGTAAGAACGTAGCCGGATCGCTTGTACTGGAAGCTCAATTGATACTTAGTCATTTAAGAAACTGTTGTTAGCGTCATGTGTCTTGATAGAGTTTTTCTTCAACCTCAGAAGATTACTGTCCATCCGCAAGCTTTAACCGTTGACTCCAGAGCCTTCCCTAAAAGGGATCTTGAACGCTGTTGATAATAGCTTGAATGCATGAATGCTATTAAAAATAATATAATAGAATGCTAATAATTGGTTCAGTCTTTCCATAACCGTTGTTTTAGGGTTAGCCACGGGTGCGTATCAAAAATTCTTGGGAGATTCTATGAGACTGGATCCGTTAAGCCCGGTGAGTTCAGCTTTCTTTAGAGCTCTCTTCACAGCTCACTGCTCACTGTTTTTTCGTGGTTTCTCCCTCTGTGCTATGAAACTAAATACTATGCGTACACTCTCTTTATCATCATTGTGTTTTACGTTTATCGTCAATGACTTTTACTGTCATATCCTTCCTCAATCTAGCAAAACCAAAACCTTTCGCTATTTGTGTTTGGTTTCGGCGACTAGATGGTCGATCTTAAAAAAATAGGAAATGGAGCGGTACTCCTTGTATTTATTTTATTTTATTTATTATTTATATTGCAATATAGAAGAACACGACCCTCTTCCTAACGATGGCTTAATCCGTGAGATTGGCCTTAGTCTCGAGGTTAATGCTAAACCAGCCAGAGAGAACTCAAAGGAATGTCAGCTTGCTGCATTACCTGTGGGCTTTGCGCCAAATAGTGATGATATGAACTAAGCTCTCAATAAGTAGTTACAACAGTAGAGTTGACACCACCACCAAGCGGGGAATCCGTAATGATGGCGATGGAGATTACCTAAAAAGCAAGATCTTAGGGAATTCAAATACCTTCGTACCGTACTTCCTTTCTATTCCATATATCTATGCCTACGCAGTCATTAGCATTGATCCGCTTGCTCTCTAGCGATTCTGCCAAACGATGGACAGCTAGAAAACGCAGCTTTTCAATGGGAAGCCTGATACATGGAGTACATCTCACACAGAAATCTTTCTGCAGTCTTCTGTAGTACACGCTTAGTTGAAAGCAGCGATGCTACCCCGAAGGACAGGGGATATTCGACTGCTGTCCTTGAGGATATCGCTACATAGCTTAAAGACGATGACGCATTAAAGCGCTTCTATTTTCGAGCTGAATACGTTCAGTGATTTATTAGTCGAAGTAAAGAAAGGAAGCACGATGTCTTTCACCCCTGCTAGTTTAACAATGTACCTTTTCTACCAGAGTCCCACTGTTGCTGCGCAACGCCAAAAATTGGAGAGGGAAGATTTTCCAATTACGTCGTTGTACTACGTATTTCTTACTCCTGCTCATCAAAACGACTCTCGCCTGCAAGATATTCGTTTTTGGGCTTCGTATATAAATCGCTTCATATGTGGCTTCTAAATAAATAAATATGTTAACACCCGTGACTAGAATGATGACAATGATTGACTCAGTCGGGGAATCTGCTTCTGCGTGCTCCTCAAATTGATTCATGGTTCCGTGTTTCATCCAGATTAAACAAGCCCCCTGTACATACCTTCGAAGTATGTGAATTGCTAGCGGAGGTATTTGTTTAGAAACGATATAGCTTAGTGAAGTTCGTTGGCTACTCACCACAATTTTCCTTGATCAACACACTAATTACAGCACCCCTCCCCACTATATCCGTTTGAAATAAAAAGAGTGGCGAATTCCAGAAAAGTGTTATACCGGTGCTAACCTTGCTCTTTCTTATTATGACGTACATACATAATACGTATTACGTAATATTGAGTTTTTAGAATCTTTCTCGCGGAGAAGCCTGATAAAGTCTTAGCACTGAGAATGTAGATAGGGCTTCTTATCGTTCCAAATAGTGGCAGAACTAACGAAAATCCCAGTTTACAAAGTGGTGTTTGCTCAACTTTACTATACTCTCGTAGCCAGATAATATTACCAGCAGTTATTTCCATCTTCTATTATTGTTCCCAGTATTCTCCTTCAACGGCGCGTGTAGCGCAGTCGGAGGAGGCGCCGGCTGTCGCTGCACTCGATTCCAGGTTCCTGGTTCGGATTTCCCGCCCAGGCCAACCAAGCCCTCCATCCCTCCGGGGTCGGTGAATTGGTCCCAGACTTGTCTGGGAAGGATAGAGCGCTGATTTGTTCATCGGCTGGCCACCGCAAGTCATTGTATGGCCAAATATTTATTTATTTGTTTGTTTATTTGAAATACGTATTCAAATCGCCTCAACGACATCCCGTAGATGTAGAATGCGTGGCGCATGATAAAAAGGATTGAGTAACGCCGTCCTTTATCCTTGTCCTTTATTCTCTTTCACATTCTACGGAAAACATGAGCGAATCTATATTTTTACCAACTCTTCATGGCGTAGTCGAGGCACGAACGACTGTCTTGTGCATTCAGATTGAGGTTCATGGTTCGGGACCTTCCCAAGCCTGGCATCCCTTCGAAGTGGTTCCAGACTTGTCCTGGAAGGATAAACACTCACTTGTCCATCGCTGTCTACCACAATTCATTGTGTAGAACAGAGGCTCACTGAAGCTGCATCCACGATGTCGCGTAGATGTAGTGTGCACATTGCAAACAGGTCCTTATTTGATAGAGGACGTGTGACGTGTTGTTCTCAAGGAGGAGGCGCACGGAGCCATGTTACTGTTTTCAACCCGAATTTGTAGTTGTAGGTCTGAAACATCCACGGATTCCTGGAGCGCAGTCAGAGGAGGTGCCGGCTGTCGCGTGCACCCGATATCCGGTTTTTGGTTCCATCCCTCCGGGGTCGGTGAATGGCTTTCATAGTTGCCTGAGAAGGATTAAACACTGACTTGTTCTTTGGTTGGCCATTTTATAGAACAAATGCGCATTCAAGCTGCCTACGATATCTCGTAGAAACAGAATGCGTGGGGCCTCCTAAAAGGGGCTGAATAACGACATCCTTTCTTTTCTACATTTTATGAAAGACTTTGTCGCATGCATTGCAGTCATTTTCAGACAATTTCCAGAATATTGTAGTTGGATAGTTAGATGCCCCAGGCCTGCGTTTCCATTCGAGACCCTTTCGAGCCTTCTGTACAGCTTGTTCTCATTGAAAAGCAGTGACACTTGACAAACACTGAGCTCTGAACTTCATCTGAAAAGCCAACTAGTTAATCCTTGAGCCCCGAACACGGCAGCCCACCCTGTCAGGTTGCCAACGCTTTCTGTCTCTCATGTTCCACTTCACTGATGTTCTCGTCTACCGATCGTTCTGTCTAGCCACGAGACATGATGCGAGCATCGTTACTTTCTCTTCCAAACGTATTCAACTTGGTCGCGAAGAAGAGACATCGTTATTCTCATGCCGACGATCGATCACCCTTTCGAGTTAACTGGCAGTTCTTCATAAGACAACCTTCGAGCGCCCCTCATTTAGTTCTGAGCGTTTGTGATAGGACGGCAGTGTCGACTCATCGCTCTGGCAGGGAACACGGAAATCCTTTGTCGGAAATCTCGCTCGTTGCTCGCACTCTTTTGCTTTTGCCTGCCTCTGCACTGAAGAAGACGTCTCTCTATTGTCAAGGTTTAAAAATGAGCGCCGTGTAGTTTAAATCTTGTAAAAATGAATCGTAAATTATCACAAAATAAAAATCTTGTACCTGTAGTTCGAATAAATACAGCAAGCATCTATTGCATCGTCGCTTTCAGTTCTCATTATAATTACAGAGGCACGATTTCATTCGTGCCTGGTGAAGCCCAAAAGGCTGATACAAAAGCAGTGACTACCTTCTTCAACGAGCCACGGTACAAGAACAATTTGGTTTACAGTGTTCTTAGTAAACAAACCAAGATCCCGAAAGGAAGGTGGAGCTACGCCGGAGGGATGGAGGCCTTGGTTGGCCGGGACGGGAAATCCGAACCAGGAACCTGGTATCAGGTGCACGCGACAGCCGGCGCCTCCTCCGACTGCGCTACACACACCCTTAGCACGCCAGCTGCAGTGTATTAAGAGCAAATGAAACCTACAGGACCAAGAAAATTCTGGCAAACACCGGCATCTTCAAACCATTTTTAATCTGAAATCCACTGCTGAGGGGTTCTGTATAGCATTCGGTGAGCTCATTGCAGAACCGGAAAAGTAGAATTCAGATTCGAAAAATGAAAGGGCAATGTATGGAGGCCCATGCAATACTCAAAAAAATCAAAAAAAAATCAGCGCAATTTTCCTTTCCATTGTTCGGCAACTTTCTTAACAGCCTAATATTTTTGCGTTACACCATACTAGAACATGGACGATAGAAGAGAGGACATTGTAAATGAATCTCTGTTTGGGTTGTTCCTAAATTCTACTCCAATGGAATATCGTGGAGGCAATGTGAATGCGTCTCTAGCCCATTCAGTGGCTTCTGATTCTGATAGCCGGTAGATGAAAACAAGTCACTGTACTGCTCTTTCTTCTTGTACCAACTTACTGACCATGGAAGGATGAAGAATTTGCTTTGCCTAAACGGTACCCGAACCAGGTACCACCATTGATACACGCTACAGCCGTTGCTTCCTCCTTCGGTGAAACCACAAACAAAAACCATATAGGGTAGGAATTTGAACGGCTTAAACAGTCACTTGTTAGAGAAATGTGCTGAGCAACCGGCGTTTCACTGTTACTAGGCAGCTCTAGGAATTTTTCGGTCTCGAAGAACCCTTCCTAGGTGGGAATCGAACACAAAATCCTCGTGCTCGGCTCGCACTTGGAAGGAAAGCGAGAATAGGGCAGCTTATCGCCTCTGGAACAATCTTCCTATGCTAGATACAGGCTCCTGGAAAGGTGGCTATCACTGGCAATGCCTCTTTCCGCAGTTCACATTAGCCGCCCAGACAGAGAAGTTTTCGTTGCAAACATTTGTTTTCGTTGCTGAACTATTGAATATACAGAAGAACTCATGTGGGAGTAATCCCGGAGGAAGTAACCCTGACCCTAGAAGCCGTCCGTGTCCAGCGGCTGAGCTTCAAAATCGGTGCCGGAGCGCGCTCAGCGCTTATCAGAGCGTGTCGGCCGAGTGCATTGTGCCCCGTCCGGCGGTGGCCGCCCCCCGGAAATCGTCGTCGTCGGCCTGTTTGTCCCGCCCGGCGATCGCTACAAAAGAATCCCCGCGAGGACACGCGTCTGTGTGTCGGATCTGATTACGGTACCATGCGTCATCGCTCCTCAATTGGAACTCGTCTGCCTCGAAATCAGCGCCGCGCACCTCCACACACACTCGTGTTTGACGGGTTGTACAGCCTGCAAGACGCGTTTCCGAGGAGGGTGATGCAGCCGCGCCTGGGAAAGTACACCTAGTACATATTTCTACAATACCTCAACATAGAGCGTTACACGTGATCGGAAGATTCCAGAATGAAGCCTCTAAGAGAGTGCAAATCGGATGGAAACTGCTTTGAAAGAATAGGGAGATCCATATTCAGCCCAACTCCGTAAGCCAGTAATAAATCTGTAAGATTTAGGAGAGCCTTAAAAAATCGTGGATGCTAGCATTACGAGATCGCCCTACTGATCTGCTATACCGCAGCCTTACTAATGAAAACTAATGGAGAACTGGAGAATCAGAAATGGCGTCGCCGTCTCACGATCAGAGAGCAGAAGCGCGTTTTCCCCGCTTTCTTTTTCTCACCGCCTCGTTTGCTGCTAGTTTGCTTTGACTCAGCGATTGTGACCTTGTGGTCTGCCCAAGAAATCCTACACTAGCGATTGCCTTAAAACCGCCGCCCACGTGGCTATTCCCTTTCATTACCGCTGGAAACGACGGCCACAGCTCTCGCATGATGTTTTCAGATTTATTCCTCATTGCTTTCTTCGATGAATTCTAGGAACAGAAGTGGCGCCGCCGCACAATTAGGAATTCGTTGCTCTTCCCAAATTCTACCTTTCCCCACTGTGCTCAAAAGAACGGAAAGTAATTTAGAGTGCAACTATCTGCTCTTCATCAAAACGCAGTTTTGACTATCTCTTCATATTCAGAAATATAGAAATAGACAGAGTGCACGGCGCGTACTAAATAAAGGGCTTGAGACGCTTGCACTTGCTCGCCTTGCTGTCCATTGCAACGTGTCTTCCTGCCGTTAAAATGCTCAGAGAATCGAACGGCTTTGATAAAAACGAAATTGAGGCAATGATACGAATAGAAGATTTGAACGTCAGTTAGCGAACTTCTGTGAAAGAATCACGCCCTGAATGGTGCATTGCTATTAGGTTGGACCAAAAGTTTGCCCCGTTTCAGTGCGTTGAATGTTTTCTCGACTCGTTTTGGCTCCATTCGGTAGAAAAAAATAAGCATCCTCTAAGGCATATAAGAGATTTATCAGGCCATATAAAACTTACAGTTTAGCTTACTTTTCATATCAGCCGAAGCCCGACCTGCCCGTCGTGAGGCTTTATGACCTAAAACTCATGCTGAACCGCTTTCCTGTAGATGACAAAGGAGAAAATTTACATATACCGTGATTTACGATCTGGCGCCTAGACAAAGTAGGGTGTCTGCACCAACTTCTTTTTCATTTCGTTATTGAGAACAAAGTAGACACCACTTTAAAAGGACATTTATACATATGAAGCGAGGATCATGAGCAACGAGCAGGAGGGCGTCCAAAAATTTTTGACCAAGAGCTAGTCTCCTCAAGCTATGTCAAATCTTCTAGTTCACTCTCGGGTGATCCTTTCTGGAATTTAGTGATTGCCGCAGTAGTTCACTAGGAGTATAGAAGACAACCTAGGAGACTAGAGTGAGGATCTTGAAAAGATTATAAGGACTAACCGTAGTCGCTTGCTGCAAATATATCCCACTCGAAATTAGGAGTTTCTTCTCAACCCATCGAAAAATCGTGTAAATACATTGTTAGGTTTTTCCGTATGGAAACTTTAGCATTTGGATTTGCACTTGCATTCTATTCTGCTTAATCTGAGAACATGTCGTTTATATACATAGTTGTTTCTTTGGATTTCTGGGAACGCTTCCAAAGCAGAAATCTCACCGTGTATAAGACCCTGTGGAAAATGTAATCCTAACGTTTACAAGCACTAAGTTTCCCAATATTCTCAACTGGAAATTCATTGTCAGTCCCTTTCATGGAAACAGATGTCCCAAATGTTCTACTGTTACCATAACTAAAATAGCTAAACCTGAAAAAAGCGACTTAGGTTAGATGCGTAATTGGACTTGCGGTAGCCAGTCGATGAACAAGCCAGCGCTTTACCCTTCCCAGGCAAGCCTGGTACCATCTCACCCATGCTGGATGGATGGAAGGCATGGTTCGCCCGGGCGGGGAATCCGAACCTGGAATCGGGTGCACGCGACAGTCGACACCTCTTCCGATTGCGCTGCAGGCGCCCAGTTATTTGAATTTAGAAGTAAAACTTACACTCGACATATTAATTTGTGCAATTACAGTAGTTCGCATAATTTGAGTGGTTTGTATAATTCCTGTTTTAAATATCAATTTGTGTAGTTCGTGTAATTCTTGAAATATTCCGCCTCTGTGGAGACCAAGGAATCGCTGATCCGATAGTATCAATGAGTTTCAGGTCACCGCCTTTATTTGCTAGTCCGGCAACATAAGAAAGCAATACAGAGACATCTCCTCTAACACCTGCTCTTACTCTTTCAATTTATATCGGTCACTGAGTTCTGGTTCCATTGTCTTGCTTCTTCTCGTATCCAAAACTCTACGCTCCCTTTTCAGGTGTAATCGGTGGATCGAAACCAAAGGTGGCGACTCCTCGGGTCGTCGGCTGCATCGCCGCATACAAGAGAGCTAATCCGACGATGTTTGCCTGGGAGATCCGTGAAAAACTGCTGCAGGTTGGTTGCTTGGAGAGTTTGTAATTCTTTCCGAGGATCACAGGACCATTAAATTCAAATGATTAATAGCGAAAGCGGGTGGCGATTCAGGCGCATCGCGAGCATGAGTTGGCTGCTTCTCTTTGTCCAAAATGTTGCGGCCTGTAATTGACAAATATTTGGGATCTAGATCGATTACATTTGAAAAAAGCATTTTGAGTTTCGCTCTTCACCGCCAATCTTTCGCGTTTGATGCGTATCTGGAAACTCCTGCTCCAATCGTATCATCGAGATTTGGCCATTTTTGCTAGCCTATAGCAAATAAGGCCTCCTCGTTAAAGGAAGAGGAATACTCCATGGGTGGTGGTGCCGTTTAAAGGAACATAGATGGCCTCCGCAAACCACTGAGATGAGCCTTCGGAAAACCATTAATTCGAGACTGCAAAATTTGGAGGCGAATGTTTTTTTCTGAATGGCTAGAAGATTCGAATGTTTCGTAACATACAACTACCCAATGAGGTAGACATAATAAGATTAGAGGTAGGTGAGAAACAAAAAGTACTGTAAAATTGCAGGATCACACATAGCTTGTATGAACAAAAATGTAGTTGGCTTCGTTAAACATAACTCTAAGTTGTCATGAAGAGGATTCCTGGAACTATAGTACATTTTATAAAGCATGCCATTTTCTATCGAATGCATATATTACTGCGTAAAAATGCTAACAATATAAGTCGAAAAGAAATTGTTTTACTAAAAATTTCGAAATTGCCCATCCAATTAAATTAGCTACAATACAAAAAACAGGGTCAAAAAAATGTATACACTGTTTGAAAGTTGATTCCATTGGATTAACGACTACTGCGACTAGTCTTGTGCTGGGCCATGTTACCACTATACAGGGGTTCTCAAAAAAGTGTATACACACTGTTTGAAAGTTGATAACTTTGCTCCCAATAAAGATACTAAAGAAATGAAAAACCTTTATGAAAGCTTAAGAAAGTAGAAATTTTCTGACATGTGAGAGGTGTGGATTGCGCCATGCACTTCTGAAGTTTCTCGTTTTACACTCATTGATTGTGCTCAACTTGAATACTTGCTGTAGTTTTTTCACAAAGCGACCATATCAATTAATTGTGTTTCTTTTTAGGTTGAAAACTTAAAACACACTAATGCTTGCAAAAAATGCAGGGTATTTTTAAAAAATGCAGGTACTGTTTGAAAGGTTCTAACATTGCTGCTAGTGAAGGTTTTGAAGATGTTTGAGACTCATATAAAAGCACAGAGTATCGAGACTTTTGTGACATGTAAACAGGTAAGATCGCGCCATGTACCCTCTGAAACCTTGCATTTCCGACTCGATTGATGGTGCAATGGCTGAATGCTTGTTTCTTGTTACTACTTGGTCAGATTAACCTATGTTGTGCTTCTTTTAGGGTTTTAAACTTGACAATTACGTAAGAAACACGTGGCATGCGAGTTTATTGATTGCACAATTTAAACGTGAGCAGGAGGCCCGTTTCCAAGACATCTGTGGACTGACGAACAGAACGGAAAGGTTAATCGGCATAATTAAAACTACTGAACAAAGAAAAAGGTTAAATGAAGCACAGCACAGGTTAATGTGGCCATGTAGTAACAAGAATGTAACAAGCATTTAGCCCATGCACAATCAATCGAGTCTGCAATGCAAGTTTTTAGACGGGAGCGTGGCGCAATCTTGTCTATTTACACGTCATGAGTCTTAAACACTTTCAAAAGTTTCACTAACAACAGTGTTAGAACCTTCCAAACAGTACCTACATTTTTTAGGAATACCCTGCATTTTTTGCAAGCATTAGTGTGTTATAACTTTTCAACCTAAAAAGAAACACAAATTAATCGATACGGTCGCTTTGTAAAAGAAAACTATAACAAGTATTCAAGTTGAGCACAATCAATTGAGTGTAAAACGAAAAAGACGAGCGCATGGTGCATTCCATGCCCTCATATGTCAGAAAATCTCTATTTTCTTGAGCTTTCACATGAGCTATTAACTTCTTCAGTACCTTTACTGTAAGCAAAGTTATCAACTTTCAAACAGTGCATACAATTTTTTGAAAGACACCGATATAGTGGTAACATGGCCCAGTACAAGACTAGTCACAGTAGTCGTTAATCCGTTGGTGACAGTGAGAGCTTCTAAATGATAAAAAGAAGACTTTCGTGCATGCACTGCTAACCGAAGAGTTCTCTTCGACAATTTCTCTATTTCAATGAACTCGTCTACCTCTTTTGCATGCCAAACGCTTACTCTTCTTCTACCATAGTGTAAGAGTTGCCTTTCCTTTGCGCAATTTATAGCTCGTCACTATTAACAAATAAAAGGAACCGATCGTTGTCTCTTATAATGAGATAAACAAGGTTATGCGAAAAAGGATAAAAGTTAAGGTCGGCTTTAACCAGTCCTTCTGCCGGATGCGCCACGCGTTCAACATATTGTCTACGTATTAAAGTGGAGGCGTTGGAGTGCGTACACATTTGGTCTATACGATGACTTACAGTGACCATCTGATGGACAAGTCAGTGTTTTATCCTCCCAGACAAGTGTGGTACAAATTCAATGACCACGAAGGGATGGATGGCTTAGTTGGCTTGGGGCAGGAAATCCGAACTAGGATCCAGGAATCAGGTGTTAGCTACCGCCGCACCTGATTCCGGGATTCTCACCTTATAAATATTTTCATAATGACATGAATTCAACAACGGGAGAGACCAATTTTGAAATTTTCACACGACTATTTTTTCCTCCTCACTTTCTCTACTCATATGGCCTATAAAGTGATCTACGGTGACCAGCTGACGGAAAATCAGTGCTTTATCCTGCTTAATTAGTGTTTTATCTAATAGTGCATGTGATGGATAGAAAACAGTTGGGTACCGAATATTTTAAAAATTAGGAATTCTGGTGAAGCATGCCTCATGAAGATTGAAGAGTTATGTTCAATAAAGGAGAAGCGCGTATATTTCTGCTAGCTACTGCATGAAGCATAATACTATTCTTTTCTCGAACTCTGCGCTGTAGTCTTTCGGGATTCTGCTCTTGCTGAGTTTTTTCTCGTCCAAATTGAGTTTTGATGTTCAGGAGCGGATCTGCGACCCGGATAATGTCCCGTCTGTTTCGTCAATCAACCGGATTGTAAGGAATAAGGTGGCGATTGACTTTTGAAATCAAGGCTTCAACGGTAGTTGCATTGGTTTGTTTAGGCGTCGATGGCCACCAGTCCGTCCGTCATCCCACCGTCAGCACCTCTCATCGCCCCATCACGAAATCACCAACACTACCAACCCAACGGTCAGTCTTGAACTGTTACCCGATTCTTAGTGGTTTTGAAGTGCAACAAGTGATAACGAGAGCCTAAAAGGGCTGCTATAGACCAATGAGAAGTGGTTTCATCGAAACTGATGGTGAGATTTGAAGGCCGAAGAAGCATGGGTTGCAAGCACTATTTCTAAAAAATTTACTATTTAACAATCAAACAAATTTGTTTATGTGGACATCCCTCTTGCCTCATTCTAAATAATTCGAACAACACATGCTGCTGTCGAAGCGTAAAAGAACTAATGGTTAAGTGGACACTGAAGCCAATACCTCTGAAGGAATGGCTGGAGAAGCTCACACGATCATTTGCTACTTGCAGGCACTACATACATAGCTAGACGTTTTAGCATTTTTTTGCACGAAAGCGTTTTTGAATTGTGCTTTGAAATCTGTCGTTAAAATCAAAATCAAAGCCATTGAACTGGTTAGCGTTAGCCTTAGGATAAGGCAAGGAGGTGTTTAGTATCTGGGCGCCGCTTCCTTCGATGACAATTTTCCTGCATTTGATCAATACTACATGGTTTTCCTATCAGAGTTGGGTAAAGCATCTGTGACGTTTTTTTTTTGCTGTTGTTAAAAATCTTATGCCTTATCTAACTCTAATAGGAGAAAGCCGATGACAGTGGAAGAGTGATTCCGCACTTCGATCACTTGGCATCAAGGATGTTTTTTTTTTGTAAAAATGGGGAAGATCAACGCGAATAACTCCCTGGAAATCATTATAAGGAAGCTTTTCGTTTTCTCCCATACTCCCGCTCTTTGCAATCAATGCATCTATGTAACAGACAGGCTCTCTTGTCAACAAATCGAACAGCCCTTTCTTTATCTATTGCTTAAATGTGGTTGCATTTTTAAGCACAACACTCAGTCAAATCCTTTGTTTAGTAGGATTCATCTGTTACTAGAATTTTATCCACGAAAAATTCATTTACCGCCAGAAAGTGGAAGGAAACAACTTCCTGAAGCTTTTCTTTTGAAACAGAGCAAATTACAATGTATATTCACCTGACTCTAATCGTTAGGTTTTCCATCGTCTCATGTTTTCTATATTCTATCACCTTCTAGTACTAGCGATGATCAAAGTGAGATACAGGTAAGAAGAGCTATCACTGTCGGATCGGCATTTTTCACGCATCGGAGTGGCTCTGAGTTCCTAAAGATTTCAAATAAAACGCTAAATTCACTGAGGCAATATGAAAGGCTTACTGGGCAGTATCTCCAACACGTTTCTTAATAACTTACTTTTTTATTCGTGTTTCTCCATGCTGTGTGGTCTAGTTGTCAGTATTTGTCTCATTATATTCTTCATCCCGTTCTTCTTTGTTTTTTTTTTGCTTTAAACTCTGTGTGATTGCTCAAGTAAATACAAAATAAATAAATAAATGTTCGTCCTAGTGGCACTAAACAAAATTTAAAGAACGCAGTCTTGCCTGAATGAGTTTTGAGCTCAAATGAATAGCAAATTCAAAGCGCAATAAATGACAATATTTCTCTTTAAATTTTTTATTTGGGATCATTTGATTTACTTGGTAAGAAGACATTTTTTAGACATCCAGGGGCTTGTGCTCAATAAATTAACCTTGCCTTCGCATGATCAGCTCCAAGAGTTGGCTACATCGAGTCAGCGCAAGATTGCGACCAACGACTCCTTCTGGATAGTTCTACATTCCTTTGTAATTGAAACGCCTCTCCTTTCAGCAGCCTACTCGATAAACGACATACTGGGCTTCGAGCAGAAGCACAAGGAGTGGCTGCGCGGCGGCAAGGACGACTACTCGATGGAGTGGATGCGACCGATACCGACCTCGGTGTCAGCCTACATCAACGGCGGCGGCGACATCGACCTCAACGCCGTCATCGGCAAGCCCCAGCAGCAGCAACAACAGCAGCAGCAGCCCAACACGTTCGCGTTACCGTAACCCGTCGACACGAACTCGTTCCCATTGAATGCGATGTACATGTTCGCGTCGTCATTTCGAATGTCTCTGCGACGCGCGTTGACTTTGGGAGGGTCGAGCCAGAAGACGGGGAACAAACCGCCGCTGAGTGCGAGTCGAACAGCTCGACCCGGCCCCGATTAGTCTCACTACCCTCAACGCCTTTCCTTGAGAGCCGAAGCCCTAGATGTACATGTGTATGTGTCCGCTCTGATCGACTTCTCTCCTGTATGTGCAATCTCATGTAGAGAAAACCACTGTGCGCATTTTTCGTTGTGATTATTTTAGAAGATCGTATCTGATTACCTAGTAAACTATGTCAATGCTCAATTGTTGTTTACAAAGAAATTGCCGAGGAAACAGAGGTGTTCGTTCACTTGTAGCTTTTAGAACGTTAGAAATGTCGAGAAGACAGTGGGCTGCCAGTTCGAATTGGCATGGCAATGAGCTTTCAATGACTAAAATCTGATTACATGTCGCTAACTCCGTCAGTGAGAGCCAGTGATAAGCGTGATCAGGAACAGTTTCCTTAGACTCCATTTGCAATACAAACCGCGAACACAGCCTGGCTATGACCTCCAAACAGCCTGGCTATGACCTCCAAATTTCAGATAAAGAGGTTGGGAACATTCAGGCAAAAGAACATGGAAAATCTTCAAATTGGAGCACCTTACCTTCAATGCAAAGGTTGCTTATCTGAAATACAGAGGAACGAAAGAGGTGCTAGAATTCAATCGAAGCAATTCGCTGAGAATTTTCTTACCATTCGCTCGATTTTCTCGTACCGATGCGGTCTGCTGTCATGAGTGCTGCATCCAAAATTCCTCACAGAGTTAAGCCCAAAGTGAGTTGATCCATTGTCCCCGACTATTTCCATAGCCTAGCCTATTCGAACGCATCACTACCGGTGAAGGGAAAGGTACCTTTCACCAGTTCGATCCTCATGCTTGGTTATCATCGAAATTAAGCTCTGGGTTTGTTTAGTTGGGAGTTGGCGTACTGTCTTCCAATGGCTCCTTGTTTTCTCCGCTGTTTCCAACGCCTCCAACTAACAGCATGGGAAGATACCTAACAATCCATCAATGAGACGATTAACATGGTGAAAAAGGGTATCCGTGCCAGGAAGTCTTATTGACTTCTGAGGACCAAGGAACTGTCGTTAATCCGAGTCATCGAACATCGAGTGGACCAGTTAAGAAGACAAAGAGGATATTAGATTGTTCAGAAAGTTCTGACGCTTTTCCTATTTCTTTTTTTATTTAGTTAATAATGCAATTTACTCAATGATATAATCGCCATAACTAGTCACGACAATCTCTCACTTAATGGGCAGGACATCGATTCTGTTTTCCCAAAACTGGTAAGACTGGTAGGCAAAAAAATCGCTGACAACCCTTTCAACATCTTCAACTTCGGTGAATTTTCTTCTTCGCTAGGAACCCCTTAAGGAGATAAATAAGTGATAACCAGAGGGGCAATGTCAGAGGAATATGGCGGGTGGGGAACTGCATCCCAGCATTGCTCTTCCAGCTTTTTACGGGGTCTATGGGTATCGTGGATTAGGTAGACAGAAGCTCGTCTCCGACCTTTTCCTCAACGGTGCCCGCGAGTTTTTGAAGCTGATTGGCGCATATGTACCGGTGACGGTGTGTCCTTGCAGGAGCAACTCGTAGTACAGCATTCCTCGCGAATCTCAGAGGCGGCAAGGGAGACACTTATAGAGGTAAAGGCCAGGTTTGGCTTGCGTCGGCAGAAGAAAGCCACACGGCATGATGCGTGTTAGGATTGTAGAGGACACAATCTCCGTTAATGAGGTCTTCCAGAAATTGCTTTCGGTGCGGGTGCAGAAGGAGAAGCTCACAAATGGATACGCGGGTAAACTTCGAGTATCGATCGTGACATGTGGCACCCGTCGAGTCAGCACTTTCTGTGAGATGCCCGGAAGCGACTTAGGACTGTTGAATGTGCACATCCAAATCCCGTCTTAAGAATGAGGGTGTTAACCTCCGCATCCTCATCAACATGGCTATATATGCCTATCACGGAGAATTTTCGAGAATGATCTTCAACCAGCACGTAAAATGTTCTGCAACCTTCCCCAAATGGTTCAAGACATTCTGACCAACCTATATTATCTCCGTCCCTACTCCGTGCTCATTAGTTTCCTTTAAATGAATGCTTCTACCTGAAGTGATTCTAACCTCTGAATAAACGATGCAGAACGCTTTTGCTATTACACAGCATTACTTCTATTCCTAATCCTTCTATCGTTGAAAGGGTCTATGGCATGAAGTTTGGACTCTCAAAACACCGGCGGAACTTGCAAGCAGACAGCGACAGTTTATCTGTAGCACTCAGCCTCTTCCATAGAAATATAGAACTCAAACGAATGAGAAAGAGTGGGCGCCACGTCAGCTAGCAATGAATGGCCCTTCAGCCACTGAATAGATACTTCACCTTGAAATACTGCCTCATTAGAGGCCTTCACTAACTCATTGCATCTTCAGGTAGCTTTGCCCATTTATTCGGGGACAGTTTCATCTCATTCCGTCAACAATAACGTCAACAAAATTCACAAAGTAACAACGATAACAACAGATCGACGCTCAACAACTCTCGGCCTTCAGAGCCTTCAGATGCCTACTCCTATCGATTCGGAGAGATCAAAGTCGACGGATAAGCCGGGCAGTGTAGACGGCTCAATCAGGTCGAGTGCTATACGCCGACGTTGAACATTCGACTCGTCCAGACGTACTCGCACCTTTACCCGATCTGGAAAAGCGCCGTTGCCTTCCATAATTCTGAGCATGCCAGGTGGTGACGCAACTGAATTCAGGGGTCGCTACACAACCAAAGTCGCCAGCGCTCAAAGCGGCCTGTTCTTAGCTCGAGTCGGCAGCGACGGGAGCGATTAAGCCCGTGCAGAGCATACGCACTGATTAATGCCCCCAAAAAAACGACGTTTAACATTTTCGCTTAGAAATGATCACTTTTCAAATCAAACCGGGCACCTTCCAAATAAAATCGGACACTTTCCAAGTCAAATTGGATAAGCTAGCATTAAGACTTCTGACATCAAAGTGAACTCTTCCCAAAAATCGAAATCACCTTCAGACAGGTTGAACTACAGACTCCATGAAATGATGAGAATAATTTTTGTTCGAGGGAAATTTGGCACAACTTTCTTTGAAATTTTTCGCTTACCTACCCGAACAGGTGTAATAATTTTTTAAAAATTTGTTTTAGAGAAAAGACAAATTCAATTTTGTCTAAAGCCACAGCAAAGAAGTAAGCATGTAGCGCATTGAAAACCAGATCGCGCCGCGCACTAAAAAATTTCTCGCAACTTTTATTTGAGTGATAGTGCAAATGCCACTTAGATAAACCATCGAAGTATGGATATGTGTGTTCTTTATAGTTGTTTTTGTTGCATCATGCGTCAATCACCATGCAAACAGAAATTCTGCTATCAATCGAATAAAAATCGTAGCGTCTTGATAGATGGCATGGCACTAAAAAATAGCCGTCCTCCTGCTCTTATAAACAAGTTTTGAACCATTATTTTTCCTCAAAAATTGATAAAATTTCTAACAATGTGTTAGCGTATTGAGAAGTTATTTATAGCTTCAAAGATAGTTATACTAACATTTTCCTTGAACACAAAATTATTCCAACCTTTTTGGAGAGTCTCTAGTTCAATGTTGAAGAAGCTCGTTTCAAATTGGAAAAGATCGCTTTGATTTAAGAAGTTTAGGCTAGCTTAGAAGGGCGCCCAATTTGATTTGAAAAATGTCTAATTTGATCTTAAACGAGTCCAATTCGTACACACCATTTTTACTTTAAATTTGACACTTTTTAAATAAAATTATACAGTCATCTAAACAAGCTTGACGCTTTTAAAATCAAGCTGAACATCTTACAAGTCAAAAGCTTCTGCCGTGTTAATATAGAAGCTCGCTGAAATGGTTAGAGCAACTTGTTTAAGGAAAATTTGGTACAACTTTCAATATTTTTTTTTTAATTCGCCTGCCTCAATAAGTGTTCACTCTGTGAAACTTTATAAAACATTTGTTTTTGAGGAAGAACACTGATTTAAAGCCTGTTTTAGGAAGCGAAATGGAAGCTGTTTTTCGGCGCTATAAAGGAATGCAGGAAGGTCGCGCCGTGCACCCGACTAGACCGCTGCTATCTTTATTTGATTGATAGTGTAAATACTGCTTACTTGAAACAACGATGTGATGATATGTGTTTTATATAACAATGTACTTTTGCTGAATCACTCAAAACTGTGTTACTTCACGTAAACAGAATTTTTGCTGTCAACGGAAGATAAAAATCGCGGCAGTCCGATAGTCGATGACGAAGAATACCGATTTAAAGCTACTCTTTTAATGCGACAAAAGCTGCAGGCTTTTAATCGTCTAAAACAAGCTTCTACCCAATCTCTTCCTCAAAAAATTTTAAATAGCGCATTTATTAGGGCAGATGGGTTAAAAAATTTCAAACAAGGTCATAATATATTTTCCGTGAGCAAAAGGTTATTCCGACTTTCCCAGAAAGTCTAATGTAATATGAAAGACGCTCGTTTTGCTTTGAAAATGTCCATTTCGATCCCAAAAGCGTCAGGCCTGTTTAAGGTGTCCAGCGCGATTTGAAATGTGTCCAATTGGATTTAAAGTGTCCAATCAACCGTGAGGATGGCAAGTACTACAACGAGCGAACCCAATATAGTCCTGACGCTTAGGCAGATCCATTAAAGCCCTAATCAATTCGCAAGACAGTCTGGCAACTTCTTGCCTCGTCCGTCAATCAGCCGAAAATCTGGCAAACGAAGCAAAGCACTTTCCCAGTCAGTGAAGAGAGATGAAGGCAACCTGCACATGAGAGATATCGCGTAGAATTCCCTTAGCGTTTGCAATTCCCCCCCCCCCCCCAACATTGCCCCGATGTTGTACCCGAACTAGATGCTCCCCTCCAACCAGGAATACAACCACGTTGTTCAAAGTTGCGCTACAATTGCATGAAAAATGACAGACCAAGCTCCTTGATGACACAGTCGCCATGTCGCACACAGAGCTCCTCGATGTCGACCGTGGTGCCTTTTCCCTGTTGCAGCACAATCATAGACTCCAGCCCGTACTTTGGCACGAACACCTGAAACCTTGTCACCTTAGTCCGAATAGCAACCACCCTACAACACATAATACACTAACGGTTCGGGCTACTCCAGCTACTGAATGAAGAGCCAGAAACTCGTCTAACCGCATCAGTGCTCCGGCAAGGAGCTCCATCGCGACATGCGATGACTACGGCTCTGAACCCCTTGTGCGCTGCAATCAGCACCTGCCCGGATCGCAGACCGACAAAAACGTGTGGCGCTTTCAAAGGTCACTTTCGTTTGTCGGACATCTCGTCCAGTTTTTCAGCACGTCGCCGTGTTTGCGGTAAATCGAGCGTGGCACACAAAAATACACACAATCACAAAGCCGCGCCATGCTGTACGACACAAAACGCCGTGGAAAAACGTTGGAGGTCGTGAACGCTGTTAATGAGCCTCAAATCCGAGCTGATCAACACCATTCTCACTGCGCACGTATAAGAATTCGGTGATGCACCTGAACCGTTCCTGTGGTAGGCAGCAGGTACTTTCACCCATCACGCGCTATGGTAACTGAAATTTATAGAAGCCATTCATCGCTTCAGAAGCGCTTCGTAGTTGGGCACGACCAACACTAATGTGTCTCGTAGCTCCACGATCCACTCTCTGTGGCTTCATTTCTCCTAATAGGGGCTCTGTACCACCATATTTATTCTTGAAATCGTTGAAGTTCAGTGACGACCTTGCAACATTTCGTCTAGATGCTATCCCAAATAGGGTACCCTTCCGTTATAACGCGCTTCAAAGAACCGAAGAAAATCCGCGTTATAACTAGAGTTACGCCATGACTGGAGCTGGTCCTTTACACAATTTCATGCACAAACTTATCAACGCTCGCATGCAATGGCTAAATAGCAAAATACGAAAATACAAATACGTAACCATAAAGACAGATCGTAGGCTTAGAAAAACTTCAAGAAATTAATTACTCTTTCTGTCTTTAGAGAAATCGCGAACATTAATCACAGGATTAAGGAAAATTCGTCACATTTATCGTGTACCGGAGGTAAGTTAGACGCGGTACAACTGAAAAACTGATCAGGGAAGTCTCAGGCAGCAGTAGAAGTAGTAGAAAAGTATGCTCTATTTCTGTCAAGTCCTGCTGCCTACGAGTTAAGGAATCCGAAAGTTCACTGTTGAATTCTACAGCCGCACAAGACAACAACTTGCAAATATCGAATATGCAGGAAAAATGCAAGAATACTGCAAATCGCGTGGAGCGCATTCGGAGGAGGCGCCGGCTGTCGCCTGCACCCGATACCAGGTTCTTGATTCGGATTTCCTGCCCAGGCCAACCAAGACTTCCATCCCTCCGGGGTCGGTGAATTGGTACCAGACTTGTCTGGGAAGGATGAAGCGCTGACTTGTTCATCGGGTGGCCACCGCAAGTCATTGTACGGCCAAATACGCATTCATGTCGCCTCCACGACATCCCGTAGAGGTAGAATGCGTGGCGCATCCCAAAGGGGATTGAATAACGCCGTCCTTTATCCTTTTTATACTGCAAATCGAAGAATCGAACACTTGAATCGACGCCTCTGAAGCAGTGCTTTTGCACTCTTTCTGTTTACTCAATGTTTAGATGACATTGCCTTGTGCGTTATAGGTGGACTCGACTATAGTTGCGGGTAGCGGTGAAGAAGGGGGAAGGCAGTCTGATAAATTTCACGCAGTATTGCACACACTCACGTACCTGTATGCCATTCGTCCGTACACCCATAACAAATCCTTCGCACGTCTCTTCCCGTCCTTGGAAATACGTCAGCACATTCAACTGCACCGACGCACGGCCAGCGTATTGCGCGTTCTTGTGCCTGCAGTGAAGTTAGAGATTGGACGTGCCAAACACGAATTCAGGGGAGCTTCGAAGGTGTGGAACATGACTCTGACCCTTGACTTGAGAATATTGAGTATGCGAACTGCGGTTCACTGGGAGTTGTTCACTCCGCCCGGTTTACTCGCATCGTAGTTTCAATACGAAAAGATTCAATAAGAACCCCGCCGGATCCATATTCAAGCCGCTGAACACAACGGCAGCATAGGAATCAACCACGTCTTTCATGATTGAATATCCCCTCATATATTCAACATAAGAGGCTTTCAAATGGAGAACAAAACACGAGATGGACTGTTACACCATTATACGTATGCGAGACCCCAAGCTGCAGCCCTTCTACCCGAATCTACCCTATGGGTCACTCTGACGAGGATGAGTAGAATTGTTTCGAGAAGTCAAATCAGGTGAAGGACGGTCTACATAGGAATAAGAAACAGTTGCAATGTTTGCTAGGGCAGCTAAACCCCTGCCGTACTCCCCTTTATGGAGTGGTAGGGTAATGGTATACTCTTGGCTTTTTTGTCTAAAGAAAGTAGCGTTCAAGTCTTGTGGTCAAACCTCTGTAACCTGGCATAACATAGGGTAACAGCCTAGAGTGGTAACAAGCATGACAGCTTCGAACATCAGAAGAAAGCGTCTAATAGATCAACTACAAGCTTGTCCCACATAACCTGAATCCACCAACGAACCTGAAATCAAACGGCGCCTACCTATAGTTGATATTCTGCGATATCTTCTGAACATTTGCCTGGCTCAGCAGCCCGACTCCGATATCGTCGGCGCCTATGCAGGCGGCGAGCAGCCTATGCACCACCACATCAGCGTAACGACGAATCGGTGATGTGAAGTGTGTGTAGATGGGACAGGCCAGACCGAAGTGCTGATATTGCGGCACTGGTATCGTGCCTGAACACACAGAGATCCAGAAACGCATGGAGAACGGCCGAAATCAGAAGGCGCCACCTGCACTGAAATACACCGCCTGCGTCATGCATCTCGTCGTCAGCATCCTCAGCAACCTGTTCAGCATAGGATTCCTCTCGTCCACGGCTCGGTTTAGACTGTCGGCCAGCGCTTTGCCACTGCTCACGTCTATGGTGATACCGCGTTGTTTCGCAGCCTATAAAGGAAGTCCGATCCAAGACAGCCTTTGCCATAACAAGACAATCAGCTGCACTTTGTGGGAAGAAATCGGAATATATGTCGGACTTCAGAAAAAAAGAAGCCTCTTGCTTCGAAACAGTAATCTTTTCTCACCACATCGTAAGCTATAACCCGCAACATAACATGTGAAGACACTATGTCGAATCCCTTCTCCTTATGAAGCCCGTGCATTATATTTCCGCACAACACCAAAATCTGGGAACACGCAACCTAGAGGAATCCAATAAGAGGCCACGGAGCCGGATATTTTCGTTTTCTTCACTGCTTCTTCGGCGCTTAAAAGTCCTCCAACTTCGTTCACTAAGCCTCCCATTCTCTCTCACCTCCGATTACCCTGTAGGTTGCTGGCCACAATGTCTCCGTAGCTCATACACGTAGCTGACTGACTACGAGATAGTCGCTCTGATGAAGATCAACTGAGCAACAGATACCCCTCTTGCGCACCCTATGTTTCTCGTTTCCTACAGACTCCCTTCCAAACCGATTCTTCCAGAGACGGATTCGAGGAACACGACCAGTATGACTCAGCGCTAAGTGCTTTTCAACCAATTTTATTTCGCTTCGCATCTCTCGACGTCTCTGCCATAAGGCGTTAAATAAGACGTACAACATCGTGCCTCTCTAGCGAAAAGGCTCTCCGGGTCATTTTGGCACACGACAAAGACGCGTACGGATGCTATTTCCATATGATCAAGCAAATCAAGATCGGTCACGCTGACAACGCATGTCAACAGTATACTGCTTCTTCCCTTAGGACAGGACTTTTGCTACTGCCTTGGGGCAAGGGTATTTCACCCCTCTTTCTATTAGGATCAAGGGAGAGATGCACATTGTTTACCAGGCTGTTTGATCACATAATTGCAGATGCGCCGGGTCGGCTGGCAGTCCACGAGCGATGACATCGCAGTGTTCGCTCCTCAGTAGCGGCGACCGACAATTATGATCGAATGCCTGTCATCGCACGCCATTCAGTGGTTACCGTGTTCCATTGAATTATTCGCACTAACTACCCACATTAATTACTCGCTGATACGCGCACAGTGAAAACATTGCTCAACTGACATGTCCACTGGGGAGCCGCCACCGTCTGGCAAGATCCATTTCAAGGCAGCATCCCTTTGAACTCTTTCGCACTCTCAGCGAAAGCGGCAATGGACGTAAAAGTTGCAGAAACTCTTGGGCTATCGCACTACAAAGCTCAGACTACTCACTAATCTTAGCCCTCGTATTGGATAAGAAACTCTTCGTACTGTTTTTGCACTAGAAAATTTTTATTAATTCACACATCTTGTCGACACTAGCTCAACTACAAATCCGTACAGAAATCAATTACCCGCCTCATTCTTAAGCCTTCAGAGCGAAGAAAAATCTGAATAAAGCAGACTTGAAAGACAAAATAGGATCTCCTCAAAGCCGAACTGCTTGAAATGTTAGATGTTTACTCAAAACCCTCCTGTAAAGCGATCTTATTCGGGCCTCGAAATCCATCAACCGCCTTCACATGTGACCTGAGAACCTTCGAGCAACAAGTAAAGTGTTTTTTCCCCATCATGAGAAGACTTCCCGATGTGACGGCGTCTTCAATTTTTTCATACAGCTGAAATAGCAGGAAAAATACCAACTTGTGGTGAAAAAGGACGCAGAGGCAAGTTTATTCCCTTGCGCAGTTCTACTACCTGCACCTTCCCTAAGATTTTACCAGTTTAATAATGTTCCTATTTATATGTATTCTACGCCCTTCGCTCATACAGCACAGCAGGTAGAAGGTGCTCATTTCATATGTAGAACAGCCGCGACGACTGCAGTCTCGATTCCAAATCCCGAACACAAATTTCAGCTTCTGTGAAGCAGCTGAATTGCAAACAGGCTCCTCTAGAAGAAACAGAACTCCAAACTTAGCAAGTAGCTAACCCCCCCCCCCACCGAGCATTTCTGAAACCGCAGCAGCCGAAATATGAACTACCACGTAGTACTCCCTGCTTCAAGACAACGGAAGCCGGCGAGATTTAGTGAAGAATCTCAGAGAATTACCAGGAGGAAGAAGATAAGCGATCATGGCCATCTTTCCGAGGACTGGCAACAGTAAAATCAGCTCGGTAAACCTCAGACATTTCTCCTATTTCACTACGCAATTTATTGATTTTATTTAAAAGAAGTTGTAGAGATATCCAATCCCAGCGGAACTCAAGTGAGTCTGGAGAAACGCGGCGCCTGTATGGCAGCCAATGCCAGTTCGGTTTAACTTCATTGCCGGCGTACGGTACATACAGTAATTACGCAACGCGCACCCGCCGGAAACAAACAAAGTGAGCCGCAACGACCGTCGGGGCACTTTGACGATTCGAAATCTTGTTAGCGCCGGCAAAAACGCGCGCCACGAATTAGCGCCCACCACCGCCGACGATGAGGCAGTCCAGCGACGGCGGCCGGCTGGACAAGGGGATTCGATGCCACGTGCAGCACTCGAATTGTAGTCAAACTCCGACTTTTCGAAGAAGCAGCACCACTCGGAACTATCCACATTCGACTTTCCATGAATGTTGACATCGTTGGTTCTGATAACACAAGGCTGGTACAACCTGTTCGCCAAGATTGGTACAGCAGATTTATTTCGGCTTACGCTTCGACATTAATGCCCTCTCCACAGCCTGGAAAAGTGGAAAGAAAATAGGAAATTATTTGCCCAACCACAATTTCAGACTAATGGGCGTATTGACATCCACTGAAAAGGTTAGCTTTACTTGCACCTCTTGAGATCGGCTTCTGTTCCGTGTTCCCCTTCATTTTCTTTGTGTAAAGTGAGATGGTGTGCTGAGCAAATAGTTTCCTGATGTTTCTTCGGATGCCCCACGCTTCGAAGAAGGCGATAACGCAGAAAAGGAAAGCCGGAATGCATCTGGTGTATCAATCTCGGCTAACAACTTGAACCAGTCTTGTACCATCAACATCGCCTCTATTTTGAAGCGTACCCACCACACACCGTGCTGTCCCTACGGGCCGATTCAGTAGCTGGAAACTCAGAATGATTCAACACTTCACTACAATGGTCGCAGTCAGTGACTTTGATAGGCCTGGCAGAATGCTGAATCGCTAACTGTGTCGATAATCCTCGCCAGGAACAGCCGGCTGCTCTGCAACACTGTGTGAAGGGGCTAACGCTACGGTAGCCTTGGTAGGATTAGCGTCCTATCCAAAGAGTGTCAGGAAAAAGCTCACCGACTGTTTATCTGCTCCCTGGTACACAATCCACTAGCACAGGTCTGGGCATAACCAACCAGGTAAAACTGGCCCTTCGCGACGCTGAACGAGTGGCTACTTAGCGCCTTACGCAGGCCTTCTTGGGGCGTCACCTATCGCTCGTCTACCACCTGCCATCCCGTCTGCGTTGCTCGACTAGACACCAGCAAGGTCTCCATTCGTCCATGTCGAGTGCCAGAGTAGCCCATGAGCCCTCATCGCACAGGATAGCACAAAGGACATCACATTTTCGTTCAGGGTTTTCTAGGAGAGCTTCTATCATGGCACTGGTGGCCTTTTTTCTCTTTTGACATTCATGGCGAAATGCAGTTGATCACAGCTCTCGCGTAGTGGGTGCCAGCGATATGCTCTACGTGGTAAACTCACTGAATTTTCCGCGATGAAAGAACGTTTAATGGACGAGTTTCTGCCAGTCACACAGAATGAAGAAACTACGCATAAATCTGTGTGGAGAGTGGTAAAAACAATGGTGTGAAATATGAATGACTAGCAAGCCATTGTTGAGCTTGAAGTCGAATATGCAGCACATAATAAGACCGGCATCCCAGCTGTTTAGATTGTCCTTTTGAAACACCGGCAGTCCCTTCAACAAGGGCATTACACCCACAATCACTTCGCAATGGTAATACAAGTTGGTGACCAACGTGTTTTAGAAGCTCCTATGTCCTACAATGCGCATCGACCATGCAAAACTTCGACCTCATTTTGCACCTGAACCGATATTTTTATTCTTTAAGCAAAAGTTCTATACATATGCATAACCACCTAATTAAAAATTTGGAAGTTTGAGACCAAAGGGTCGCCGGTTCGACTCTCATCTGGAACAAAATTCTTGATTAAAACTCCACATTATCGACAGTTATCAGTCATGAACACTCCAACATTCACAAACATCTGGAAGCTGCTAAGTCTAAACACGCAGTCCGCGACTCCGGAATGCATGTCCTTAGAATCTACTCAAATCCGTCGCAATATGCGGAAATCCTCGGATTCCCAGGCTCAGAGAACCATATTTCCGGCCGTAAACTAGAGCAACAATCATAATCGCCTTCAACGCCGGCGACGGGGATCAGTGATGAATTCCGCTGAGCACGCATTCAACCTCCAAAGGGAGGTCGAGCGCGCCGGATGCCTAATAGCGCACTCGGAGCGGAGCGCACAGACACGCGGCGGCAACATGAAATCTGGGACCGTCGAAGGACACGAACCGCTGAGAACTCCGAACAGCTGGGGACCCAGCTCGGAGCGGCTCACTCGGGAACACCCAGGAGAGGAACGAGAGATGGGGAACTTCATACGAACAATAAGTTGAACGCTTCTTGCTCGTATGAAGAAAAGCTTAGCACAGCTACTGTCGCTCACACCTAGTTGTACTCTCTCAGCGAGCCGTACGAGTACGGAGCTGCATTCGTTATCCTTTGCTACAGCCAGGAGTCTCACATTCAACTTAGTTCAAATTGAGCACACTTATACGGTATTAACCACCTGCGCACTCGTAATTAATGAAAACACGTTCCTCGGAGCCGGAATGGCTCAGTAGACTCCAGCCTCTCAGCCTCACATTACGACCTAATCCACTTAGGTAATGAGAGGCCGGCAGCCTCCCTAAGGCACATTACGACCACCCCGAATCCGTATTAGGAGACAATCTCGTCACGATAAAACACACCACGACAGCACTGCCAGTCAAACAAATTCGAAGCTAGGACTCGATAGAATTGAGACGCGGAAAAGGGAACAAGGGACGAGGGAGGTGACCCAAATAAGCGCCTGTAAGATTTGGATCATCCTCTCTTAAAACAAGCTGATGTCAGAAAACAAAGCGAAGCCCCACCTCAATCAAAGGTTTGTAGCTGCCTTCCGTCGGTACTGGATGTCGTCGAAGCATTGCACAATCCGGGTACTCCGCCAGAATCTGGAATTCTCACCTTTAGGATGAGAATAGCTTATTAATCAGAACACACCCTCTTTTAGGTCCGCATTAAAGTTTACACTAAAAATTACTAAAAAGGCTCAGAGGCAGGGTTCAAATAATCTCCTTCACAAATTCTGCTGACCACGAAACACTTTGATGGCCTTTTCTCCAGGAAAACACCTCATAGGCGAATTCTTGGCAATGAAACGGAGCAAATGTAGAGGAATGCGCAAAACCCTACCCACTTTTGTTTGACGAACAAACAAACCCATCAACTGACCGTAACAATGACAAGGGTGCCGATACTATCGCGAAAGGGTCATCTTCTGTAGGGAAGAAGTCCGCCTCTCTACCATGCCAGCGCAAAAGGAGAGAATATTTTAGTTTTTTGAGCGTCTCACAATCGCATCACAGAAGGGGAGGATATCAGGTCGCAGTGGCACTTTGAGATGAGATGCATTTCATGGAATGCGCATCCAAATGTTGATTCCTAATTGTGCATCCCATATCTGCTAGGCGTAATTGGGAACGAAGTTGTGGGCAACTTTCTGTTTGCCTTCTTGGATTTACGTGCGCGCAGTCCTCCAGTCTCAAGAGAGCGAGCTCAGTTAGGCTGCTGGAGGCCGAGCAGTGTTGGCACGGTGGATAGAGGAGCGGAGTGGTTGAAGAGAAAGAAGATAGGGTTTGTGGTTCGACTCTCCCCTGGTGCAACATTTCTGCACATCATAAAAAAAAGAGCCAGCGCAACCAAGCAAAGCACTCTATGTATTAAAATAAAATCGTAGCAAAAGAGGTCACCTAGAGGGGAACCTGATTCATAGGTACTATACTATTGCACTTTCACGAGTCCAGAGATGAGAAAGCTTCTTCGGCCAAGCACAGCATGTAGAAGTTATTTAACGCGTTGGTAATTTATGTGAGGTCTGTTTCAAAAACTTCGGTCGATTACAGTGGGTCACTGAAAGTATGGGTGAACATGGGTGCATGACCGTTACCCACCTATATCTACTGTAACCGAAAGTAATTTGTCGAAATTTTAAAAGCTAACCTCATGTAATTGACCAGTGCCTTAAATAACCTCTCTAGGCTGTGTTTAGGCGAAGCAGCTGTTTCACATCTGAATTCGCGAAAGTGCAATGTAGCTATAATCAGGTTCCCTTTCTGGTGACCTTTTCGTTGCAACTTTGCGTCAATGATTGTGATGCCTCCTTTTCTAGGAGGTGCCACAACACTGGACCACAGGAGAGTAGAATCTGCTCACCACTGCTCGGTCGGCATCGCTGTTTCCAGCCTACTTGAGCAAGTTCTCTTGTGATTGGAAGACTCGACGCACAGGCAGAGGACTAAGACTAGAAAACAGAAAATGGTCCACAACTTACAAGGGAGATCAATGAACATCCCGTGGCAATTTTAAAAGCGACCTATTGTAGGTAGGTTGTAGGGGATTGTATGAGAAGCGTAGTGGTTTTCAAATTTCCTGCGGACATCTGGGTAGGTCAAAAATTTCAAAAAACCATTTTACTTCAGTGCGGGCCGATAAAGCAATACTGACGCCTGGAACTGCCATGTCGCGGTTAGAATGCAACCTGCAAAAGGTTTGGGACTGGAACAATAGCGGAATTACAGCGATTTCACAATTTGCTTGTTAGCGGTACAGTGACCGAAGTGGAACGTTCAGGTGCGTCGCTCACTACCAACGGCGCAACGACCGGATGGCTGAGTGGCTAGGGGAGCGGGCTTTCGGGAAAAGTGTCGGGGGTTCGAATTCGGAGGTCCTGTTCCTGCAGTGCTGGTCTTGCTCCATCCTTTTTTGTCGATACAGAGTGTATCTTCACCACGGGAGTGTACCATACTGATATTATAAGTTTATTTTAACCTGGATGATACGATATAAACACAAAAATAAACACCCAAAGCAACAGCGTTCATAGTAGATAATTCGATTGGCCATTGAGGAGGAGCAGGCGACTTTTCTTTGCCTACAAAATAGATAACTTCAGAACTCCAAAGATCGAGGAAAAAATTATTTGATATTTTATTTATTATTATTTTTTATTATTTTTATTTTTATCAATTAAGACTACATTTGTGTTTCATTTTTTTCGATCCCTCTTCGACCTCTAGAGAGAAAGTGTAACAGTACCAATCTGTCTTCTTCATCCTCACCCAAGCATATTGCAAGTGGTCTCACGGTCGTCACATACAGCATCCTCCTCACTGTTACAAGGATACGTAATACCGCCCACACCATTATCATTGTCGGGCGACCAGGCTTCATCTTGCGCTTCGTTCAAGTCAAGCTAGCATCACGAACGAGAGAACAGGTGACTTTTCTTCGCAGTTCCTAGGTAGCATTCAAGGGCCTGTCCCAACTACAAAATAGATAATATTTTTTATCTTGACCGTCTTCGTTAGACATTGAATATGGGCCTGTTAGCACTACTTCATGACTCCAAGGGCCGTACGCATACCTCGCCCCGACGCGCCCCACCGGGAAATGGGGAGGAAATACCGTACTTCCGCGATGCCCACCAAGTTAGAAATACAGTACTTCGGGGCTCTAGCGGGAAATTGCGTCCCCCTACTCGGAGATAGGGGAATTCGGACTGCAGCAGAGACGTTGCTGATTGGAGCGGGCATGCTGCTGTGAAGACGATGCTTTCGAACTATGCCTCCACATAAGAGCAGCAGAGGAGGGGCAAGAGGGCGATTTCGTTGATGTTTAGGTATATGTGATGGTTAGGAGGTGATTTTTGAGCAGCAGTGTTTAGCGTATGAGGAGTTCGGCCTTTCCGTCATTCATTAAGTAAAACAGCACTTACTGAAGCTAATTTTCAAGCATTGTCCAATTGTCGGGATTTTTTTTTATATTTTCGTTAGTTGTGGTGTATAAGGAAAGCCTACTGAGGCTATGATTGGACCACTCGTGTGTATGTGCGTATTCAATGCGGGTATAACAAAGTCTAGCCAGGTTGTTTTTATGTTAGTGCTTTCATTTACTGAAATGTACATTTTCCGAAATCTTCGGTTAAATAATTAATACTTTTAAGGCTGAATGTTGATTGGACGTTTTATCTTTGAATTTTTACCGTAGAGATATGGATTCTCCCAGATAGCTACGGCTTTTGGTACTAAGGGGGCTGGTACCCGCTCCATTATGAGACAATGGTCCTGGAACACTAAGATAAACGCGGTTTCTGAGCACAGAAATAAGCAACGAAAGGAACTCCGGGGTGTGGCTGATCTTACTTACCCGTTTTAACATATCTTCCCGGTGTACAGCGGGCATCAGCCGCTTAGTACCCGGCTTCTCGATGTTATTTTCCACGATGTTGAGAACTAGTACACATGTCAAATTGTTTGAAAGGCTTGTCTGACCTGCTGATAGCAAATAAAATGGCATAAACGGCACATCGTTAATTGTCGAATGGAGCCTAGGAAAAAATGCTTGCAAATGCGTTCATATATGCCCTTATCTAACTAACAAACAAAACTTTGTCTTATGCGATACGGCGCATAGCTATGACTTGTTTAACTCAGTAGCACAATGGGTCTCACTTGGTCATTGTTGCAAGATGATTCCCAAAGCCCGTAAAAACAAAGGAGAACAATAAATAGGCGAGTGAACAGAACACAAGTGTATATAATGTGACATAACAGCGTTTCATAGCAAATCCAGTATCCAATTGATAATATACTCTCACGTCTTTCGTCATTCCTCGGCTGTCCCTTCACCCGGAGTACAAAACAGCTGATAATTTCTCCGTGATTTGGAACACTTCCTCTAGGCCTGTGTACGAAACATTTTCTGTAGGGTTAGGAAGTTTGCATTTCCCGAGGTGCATCGCAGGAAGGGGCACCCGTTCCCGCCGGGTAATTTCTGCTCGGGGGAGAGCGCGGGAAGTCCGCCCCGCCGGGGCGAGGTATGCATACGGCCCCAAAAGTCGAAGAAAGGTTGAAAAAATGGGTAAAAAGATTTATATTTGTTTTAACTTATTTGTTTATTTATTATGCATTACTTACGTATCATTGATTTTTATTTATATTTATATTTTGAATTAATTAATTGTTGTATATATTTGTATTTGATCGATTGTTGTGATCGTTCTTCGACAGACTATACCACCCCCCCCTTGACTTAATATCAATTGTACAATACAATGTGTTCTCCGTGCCGAGTTATTGGTAGTCCTGCTAACTGCCTTCCTCCCGACTACTCTGCCCCTAATTATAGGGAGACCGCCATAGCAGATGCGTTTCGGGGCACACTTCAACATGCTATGTATGGCGTGATATTGATTGTGCTGATGGGGATGAAACACTTCAGGTAGTTTTTTTGTTTGATGTTCATTGCATTGACGTTCTCTCGTTCGTGATGTTAGCTTGACTTGAGCGAAGCGCAGGATGTAGCCTGGCCGCCGGACGATGACGATGATGTGGGTGATATTACGTCTCCTTGTAACAGTGAGAAGGATGCTGTATGTGACGGCCGTGACATCAGTTGCAAAATGGTTGGTTTTGGATGAAGAAAACAGATTGGTACTGTTATGCTTTCTCTCCATAAGTCGAAGAGGGGTAGAAAAAATCAAAAAAATATAGTTAATTAATTAATTAAAATATAATATAAATAAGTAATAATAAATAATATAAGGTCTACATTTTTCATAGACCGAGCTGGAACCGAATTTCAAAAGTTTTCGAAAAAAAACATTTTACCAAAATCGCTAAGGCAATACAAAAAACTTATTGACAGGTATCTCCAGGATGTTCCTTAATAGTTTGCTCTAACTGTTGCCGCTGTCTGTCGCTTGTGCCTAACAGTATATTTTTGTTTGCTCTGTTCTGGTTCTTAATGTGCATGTTCTGTTTGTTCTATTTTTTGCGTGGATATCCACGTATAAAACAATAAAATAAATAAAATAATAAAAAATAATAATAAATAAAAATAAAATAATAATTTTTTCCTCGATCTTTGGAGTTCTGAAGTTATCTATTTTGTAGGCAAAGAAAAGTCGCCTGCTCCTCCTCAGTGGCCAATCGAATTATCTACTATGAACGCTGTTGCTTTGGGTGTTTATTTTTGTGTTTATATCGTATCATCCAGGTTAAAATAAAGTTATGTCAGCATGGTCAAGATACACTTTATATCGACAAAAATGGATGGAGCAAGACCATCATGCAGGATGATGGCTCCTCCGGATCCGAACCCCCGTCACTTCTCCCGCAAGCCCGCCCCCCCCCCCCCCCCCACTCGGCTATCCGGTAGCTGCGCCGTTGGTGGTGAGCGACGCACCTCAACGTTCCACTTCGGTCACTGTACCGCTAACAAGCAAATTGTGAAATCGCTGTAATTACGCTATTGTTCCAGCCCCAAACCTTTTGCAGGTTACATTCTAACCACGACATGGCAGTTCCAGGCGTCAGTATTGCTTTATCGGCCCGCACTGAAGTGAAACGGTTTTTTGCAATTTTTGACCTACCCAGGTGTCCGCAGGAAATTCGAAAACCACTGCGGTGCTTCTCATACAATCCTCTACAACCTTCAATAGACCACTTTTAAAATTGCCACGGGACGTTCATTGACCTCCCTTGTTAGTTTCTAGCAGATATGAAATACGTATTTGGAATCAGCATTCGAAGCTGCACCCCATAATATATATCTCACCTCAAAGTGCCATGGCGACTTGGTACCCTACCCTTGTCAGTTTAAACAATGGTGAGACATCACCTTTTCAGCAACAGATATGTTGGCCAACAACATGAACTCCTCAACCATCGAGTGCGTATCGAGGTGCTTCTTCTCCTGCACCGCTTTCGGAGTCCGTGTCTCCCAATCCATGTCGAAGCGGATCTGGAAGAGGAGGGATAAGCGATTGCACTACATTTCTCAACCCGTCTGCCGCCGCAGTGGTCTACTAATTGTGATGCTCAAAGATAGGATGACAGTTCATTTTTCGAATAGTCGGTTTTCTCTGACCATTTTGGATTATTTTTTCTGCCCGCTGCTGCCCTTCAAGCGTGAACCAGAAGTCTCATCGCATTCTGCGATCTTAGATCCCAGTCCTCGGTGGCTGCATCGCTATAGATAGAGATCAGCTCTAGCATCTACCGCCCTGATGACCTATGCTTCGTCATATTCTTGGTACTTCGACGAGTTTAACGGCAGAGCTGGCATTCATACTAGAGGTCTTTGACAATATTATGGTGCTGCCCGATATGTCGTTGAACAACGTTTTGGGAGAGGTACATGGTTCACAATCCTCTCGGCAAGGATTAAGACAGCTCTAGCTACAAAGTGAAGCATTCCAGAGAATGGTGGTCTATTCTAGAGAGCAATAATTGAAGTGTAGTGCTCTATTTTTCAACCCCTCTGCCATGGTGACAGTCTATCAAAGGTAGCGTTCAAATAGAAGAGTTGCGGCCAACTACTAGACGCAGAGCTTAGCTAAGGAAAAAGGATAAAGTACAACGTTAATCAATCCCCTTTGGAATGCGCCCACATTTTAATTCTGTGGGGTATAGTGGAGCCAACTAGAATGCGTGTCTGGTCTTGCAATGACTTGGTGTAGTCAGCAGTTGAGCAAGTCAGTATTTTATTCTTCCCAGGCAGGTTTAGTACCAATCCACCGACGCCGGAGTGATGGAAGACTTGACTGGCCCGGGTTGGAAATTGGAGCCAAGAATATTGAATCGGAGTACACGCGACAGTGGGCGCCTCCGATTGCGTTACCTCGCACCTAAACCTTGCAGTTAGTTACAGAAATAAACCCGGTAAAATATACACATTACTACCCAGGTAATGCGCCACACGCAATAAATCCCACTCATAATCACTATGTGTCGCAATGTTTACTTGGTTCGTTGAGTTGATGGATAGTTCTGTAAGTAGTTGAAAATGCACGAGATTTCGCGTACTTCTTTGCTGTGCCTTTATCTTGAGCAACAATTTTGAATACATGAATTTGTGCATAAAACTTCGATCCAGCATTAAAGCACAAAAGATGTAAAAATTGGTCACCCAACTTATTTCTCGCACCAGAGAAAAGGTTTTGTTCGAGAAAACTTCGAATTTTGCGACAATAGAGAATCATGGATCACGCCACAGTCGGCTAAAGATTCGCGCATTCGTCACAAGTTGCATGTCGGTATGGGAGATAAGATCATGGGGTTGAAGATACTAATGATAGAGAATAGACGAATAACTACACGACAAAAGTGGCATTTATGATTCCCTAATAAATGTTGCTTTTAGGCAGAGTGGAATCAAGAAAACTATTTCATAGACGAATAATGTCTCTACACAATCTCTGGGTAAACCCGAAAAGCCTATGTCTGGCTCAAAGTTCAAAGTTCCGTCTAAGTGAGATTTTAGGGCAGCAATGTGCTCAAACTACAATTGCAAACCTCACGTCGACGACATCTGAACACCAATGAAGTAAAATGTAGATCGAACAGGAACGTAGCGCAACCTAATAGAGGACAAATCGTGAGATTCTTTCTTCATTGCTCTTCAACACAATCCACAAAATTTGCCGCAGCCAAAAAGGGAGAATTTTGTGATTGTTCAAACAGTGATTACATTTTTTGGACAGTCTTTAGGTTGCCCCATCTGATACACGTCCCCTTAGAGTACAGTATCCGTCTAATGAACAAAGTCACTTGAGAACAGGGAAATAGGATGCCGGTGATGGCGTCAAAAGAAAAAACGAAGACCACAAATGCCTATAGCAGCTGAGTTAGCCGAATGGTTAGTAGCGCAGTCTTACGCACAAACGGTCAAAAGTTCGACTAACTACATGTCTCGCAAATAGTGCAAAAATAGCAACGGCTCCAGCATCACGCTCAGGCTGACATGAAAGCTGGAGGACCGACCTCGTCGCAAACCAAGATCGAGTAGTCGTGAAGGAATCAAAGTAACACATCTCTGTCACTATTACTCACCAGGGGTAGCTTTATAAGTAGCCCACTTTATCCTGTGATTATGCTATGGAACGAGCAAAATGTCGTTGTCGTTAAGTAAGAGTTTATTTTGAAACAAGTGGTAGTGAGAAAGCATAACTGTTGTACGCTGCACGTTACCCTCACACAGTTTTTTGCGCTCTTCCCCCTCTAGACTGAGACAGACGGTCCTCATCTCCAAGAAACATATCAGCCTCATGTTCGAGAGCTCCAACACAGGTGCCATCTTCTCTGATCGGCGGGTAAAGCAGAAACACCGGAAGAAGCGAAGGCCCCGCTACCTGGCATTCCCTCACCTGAAGGACTACGATAGGCTACTTCACGCCATACTCTGGCAAGCCGAAACATATGATCACAGACATAAAGGACACCAACGCTCGAAGGCGGCGGAACGAACTCCGCAACAGGGAACATGGACCTCACAGAGGAAGTGTGGAGTGGCCAGGAGGCGGAAAGACGCATCCTGGTTCCAGTGAAGCGAGTCCACAGGAATCCTCTGTGACCTTCGATGCTTCGACATGCCCAAAAAGAAGCCCCGCAGAACAGCAGTCAGGCTCTATGGAAGTGCGTGCTTGGTCCTGGATGAGGCAGCAGAATGCTGCTGAGATGATGGTGCTCAAGTGGGCATGTGAATGAGCTCGACGAAGTAGGGTTAAGAATGAAAGACAACTCATTCAGCTGAAGAAAAGGGAGCAATACCCGGGGCGGTACGGGCACATCCTTACAAAAACAAAGAATCATTCCATAAGGTTGGGCCGCGAGTTTGAGGCACATAGAAAGCCTCCGCGATGAGCACGAAGAAAAGAAGGAACGACGTCACCAGGAAGATCTCACCTTAGTCGGTGCCATGGCAAATGGCGCCTTCAAGCCCCCACCCCTGGGAATATCACAAGGATATATCACAAGGACAGGGAACTGCGCGGGACTAAACACTCAGAAAAAGAAAGGTGCCTATAGGTTCACTCAAGTACAGCGTGTTCTTTGGTCAGTGATGTGGTCCTGAAGAGGGAAAAAAACGTGTTCTAGAGGTTCTTCGTGAAAAGAAACTAAGGTTTCACTGACTATCAGGAGATATGTCTATTTTTGAAATCGGGCATGAATGGCAAAAAATACTGATCCTCTGCTAGCTTCTTCAGCAAAGGACGCAAGTCCTTCGAGGAGAAGGCACTGCAGAAATCCGCTCGCTCTTTAATAAACTACCCATCCTCTAACGTCTCATAATCAGAACCTTTCCCAAACGACGAAAATAAAGCTTAAAAAGGTGCAAAATTAAGCTCTAACCTATGTCACCTCTTTCATCCTTGTATCGCTAATTGATGCAACCCCTTAGTTGAGTCGTAACTTGGTCTCAAAAGAAATCGACGAAGCCGCTCTTCTACACACTCACCTCGGATGACGCCAAAGTCAAAGCACCGTTTGCTGTTCTCCTCTTGTTCAAAACCTTGGACAAGCGCATCAGACCGCGTAGCCCAACAGTGACATCATCGTTCTAAATGCAGAGCTACATAGCTAAAGGCAATTTCAAGCAGCGCTGCACTTTACAAAACTTACAAGGTTAGGATCATCTATAAACTCTTGCGCTTTCTCATAAGTGAGCGCTGCTTTCGAACATATTAGGGACTTATGGTACTTCGTGTCCAATATTTCCGCGTCTTTCGTCATTGTCCAGATAACGGAGAACGCATATCTGAAGCAATGCATCAGCTGGAAGCAATTGAACATTACAGTAGGCCCTCATACTGAGACCATAAAATGCTTGCGATCAACAACAAAAAATCCGTTTGAAAGCAAAGAGCTCACCGTTCTTCACCACCTCTGAGGGAACAAAGATTGCTACTCAACATTGCCGGCAACATATCAATTCGTCGGTCACACAAGTACACAGTTGTTCCTCGACTAGCCGCCTCCTCGTCAATTGCAGTTCCACTCCTAACGAAGTGTGTCACATCAGCTATATGGACGCCTACCTGCAATGGGTATCATGAACTGAAGGAGAACGAAGATACACTATCATGTTCCGTGATTCTACGTACTGTTTTACAAAATTCTAAAGCTGGCTTTATTTGGCTGATGCTCTGGCGTCTTCGGCTTGAAGCCGGGAAAGAAAATAACATTTATGGAGCCAATTTCCCAACCAATTCCATCCAACAGAATAGTTCCTAAGTTCTCTCTCTTCTGCTCTCTTCTGAAAGCGTCGCTGTTTAGAGAGTCTTCGAAATTTCGCAGGGTTCATGGTGATGAATTACCTAAGCCTTTGCCGTTTGTTCTAAACAGTAACTTGATAGATATCCTCTTCAGAAAAGGTCAAGATAGCGACACCTCAACCTAATAAAGATTGCTTAGCGATTATGGCAAGTAGTTCATAGAACCACGCTGAAGTAGAATCACTCAGCATATCGAGACTTACTGAAATTCGAATTTCGGCCGTTATTCAAATTATTAATGTCACTTTCTCTGGTTTAACGTTGTTTAAACATCAGGAACACTTTATGGTTTGCGTTGAATAGCACTGACAACAAAAAACGGGCACCTTGCCGAATTTGCGCGGCAAAATTCAAGTTAATTGATAATTCGTAAAACGTCATTCGCCTGTGGTTTAGCTGGCTTTCACACTCGACATTTTTATTTGTACGCGAAACAAACATGAAGAATTCGTCGAAGATACTATAAGAAATGTCAACAAGAAAAGTTAGCACAAAAGTAGAACACGATGTCCATAAGAAGGTAATCAATAAAGCGCATCGGAAAATCCTGTCTAAAAGCCTTTGAATTTGCTCAAAGGACCAGGAATTAAAGTTGTTTTTGCTAGCTTGATGAATTCGGAACCAGCTCTTTATGTAAAGAACGTGACACACAAATTTTTGCCTACAATTAGCAACTCCTATCTGCTCCGTCTTTAGGATTAACAGGTAGATGAGCACTGTTACGTATGACTCCATGATATCAGTTCAGCTGGTATCCAAATAAAAACATCATGTGATTTCACTTGACGTACATCCCTTTGGGTTTTCTTAAATGATTATTAACTCGTTTGTTTTTGTAATTACCGAGTGTTGCTTTCGATGTTTTTTATGTTCTGGCACACCATGAGTGCAAGCTAATAAATAAAGGATGAAAGATAAAGATCATCGATAGTCAATCCCTTTGCAAGACACGCCACGTATTCTACTTCTACACGTTATCGCAGAAGCATTTTGAGTGTGTATATGGCCTATACAATACATTGCGGTGGTCAACCGATGGACAAGTCCGTGCTTTATCCTTCCCAGAGAGGCCTAGCAATACACCGATCTCGAAGGGACAGTGGAATTGGTTGGCCTGGGCGGGACCCGAACCAAGAACCTTCTTGAAACTGCATGCGAAAGCTGGCGCCTCCAACTGCGGTACCACGCGCCCCAATAAATAAATAAATTTACTTATAAACATCAGCCTCATCTACTACAGAGTAGCTCATATACGGCAGCAGTGGAGCAGTCATTTAAGTCACCCACAGAGTGAGACATGTATGGGACCTTTTATGAGATTCCCTTGATCCAAACAGCAATAACAGCTATAAGTATAGTCCCTTTCTTCAAATGTAAACCGCAGAATACAGACTAGGTTAAACAACTCGGAATAGGGGGTAGAGGACAAAGGTCAATGTTAACCAATCCTGTTATGGGATGCGCCATGCACTTTACTTTTACGTGACAGTGTGAAGACAATTCGTATGGGTATTTGGCCAATACAACAGTTTTTGCTGGGCTGGCCAGCCGATAGACTGTTTAGTGTCTTACCCGTTCAGAGCAAGTGTGGTAACAGTTCACCAACCCCATTGGGGTGGAACGACCGAATGTCTCGCTAGGACCCGAGCGCACTAGAGCAGGCACCTTTACGGCTGCACGGCCATACTAAATAGTAATGAATGGAACAGCGGCACCCTACACTACAGCTCAGATCCGTATGAATTCAACACTCGCAATCATTTCAAGGCTGAAATAGATGATGTACGGAAAAGAATAGCAGTCTCGATGAGGTTTGTTGATGTTTTCTGGGCGTGTGGTAGCGGCGGCGCCGGATGTCGCCAGCACCCCGAATTGAGATTATTGGTGCAGATCCTGATGAGGCCAACCAAACCTTCCATCGTTTCATAATGGGTGAACTGATACCCGCCTTATCTTATAACTGACTTGTAAGGATAAAACACCGACTTGCCCATTGGTCCCCAACCGCAAGTCATGTAATAGGCCAATAAACATTCAGATTGCCTCCACTGTATCCCGTAAATGTAGAATGCGTAGTGCAACCCAAGCAGCGATTGTTGAGCGCCAACCTTCACCTTTTATCCTGTGATTCATTGGTTACTCCCATTCGAAAGAAACCTCCGTTTTCCGATCCGGCGAGTTATAGACCGTTCAGCATAACATCAGTACTCTGAATGGTCTTCGAGAAAATAATTAAAAAGTTGTTGGCTAGGCATTTAGAAGACAAAAATATTTTGTCCCCACATCAGCATGGTTTTAGAAGTGAGAGGTCCACTGTGACCCAGATGATTGAGGAGTTGGATGATTGGACATCCTCACTGGATGTGAGTGAGAATGTCGATGTTGTCTATTTTGACTTTGAAAAGGCATTTGATAGAGGTAATCATAGGAAATTGCTCCTGAAACTCAATCGAGTAGGCATTCATCCACTGATAATTAGTTGATTGAGAGAGTTTCTCAATGGAAGGTCATTTTAAGTACGCATTAATAATTCATTCTCCAGGTCCCTTGATGTGCCAGCAGTGTCCCTCAAGGAGGGGTACTTTCTCCTATACTCTTTAACATTTATTCCTTTGAAATTCTGTCGCTTCTTTCTCTTCCTTCAGTAGGATGTAAAAATTTTGCGGACGACAAGAAAATATACAATGGATTTAGAACAATCAGCGGCAATCGTCTGCAGGATGTTATTGATGTAATAAATGACTGGTCCAAAAGCTTGGGACTTACCTCTTTCTATTCAAAAAACTAAGGTACTCCACTTAGGCAAGGATAACCCTAGTTGTCAACTCTCTTGTCTAAGGATCCTAGGCTTTTAACGAGGGCCTACAAGGTCTTTGTTAGGTCCTTGCTAGAGTATGGTACTTGTGTTTATTGTCCCTATAAGAGGGAGATCATGGCCAAGGTTAGAGCGTGTTCAGAATGGTTTCACTAGAAAAGTTTTTCCTAGATCCTTCGGTTTTAGTCATGGTACTGTTCCTAACAGTGTTGTTCGTAATAAGATTTTGGGAGATTGCAGTCGTTGGCCACTAGGAGGAAAAGAAATGATCTATTTCTCGTCTATAAAACCTTGTGTGGCAAGGCTTCCATTAGATCTAACAACCTGTTCAAGTTAATGCCATCGAAAACCAGAGGTAACAGGTTTAAGCTAAGTTTCGGTAGACCCAGAACCACATTGAGGAGACAATTCTTTTCCTGTCGCGGTGCGTTGGAATTTGCTAAGATTATCAAGAAGAACCAGCTTCCTGACAGTTCTAGTAAGTTCAAAACAGTTGTCCATCGGTACCTGCAGGAGGAACTATGAAGCTCTCTGTCTGTTCATTCTTTTTCGGTTTTGTTGCCCAATTTTTTTCTTTCTTCGCGCTATGCTTTTTTCATTCTTTTTTAAAATAGTTGTCTTTAGTTGATCCGTTTCCTTATTTGCTATTGTGTTATGAGCAGTTGTACTGTACATGCGTACGCATATAATGAATTTATTTATTTATTTATTTATTTATTTATTTATTTATACGTGTATCACAACACGCAACAAAAGAAACAATTAGCGGTAAAACACAGTGATAATAAACGCAAACATAGAAGAAAGGGCAATCTATCGAGTCTTGAGATAACTGTCAACGAGCCACTTATATTGGTTTAACGAAGATGGCAAAGCATGCTTTTTGGAAAACAATAAGAATTCAGAGCCGGCCCTTTGAGTAAAGAAGGATGCGCGAACACAACTTTTGGCCACAGGATAATGAATTTTAGATCTACAACCCCTAGTGGTAGAATGATGGACTGTGTAAAGATCAGTAAGTGGAAGTGCAACCTTTCCAGTCATCATCTTGAAAATCATAATTAGATCGTTTCGCTTCCTACGGATAGCAAGCGATTCCAGCTTGAATATTATATTACGATCATGCGCTGATGGAACGGTGGTGTAGTCATAGCCATTTAAACGTAACCATAGCTTTCTAGTGTAGCCGTTCTGCACTGATTCAAGTCTCTGTATGCAGCATTTACGGTGAGGACTAAACACAGTGGTGCCGTACTCCAATATTGGACGAACATACGATTTGTATGCAAGAAGCAAGTGAGCTGCTGAATTCGTAGATAGAGCTCTAAATATATTATGAGTTATTCTTTCAGCTTTTTTTGCAATCATTTCACAATGTTCTGAAAAAGTAAGTTTTTTATCCAAGATAAAGCCGAGATCTCGCAGACTTTCTTCACTAAGTAGTTTGCTACTGCCAAGGTTGTAAATGCGCCTAGCCGAATTTGAATTGCCGAGATGAAAAACTCTAGTCTTTGGTGCCGAGATAGGTAATTTCCACCTGTCCGACCAATCGGCAACCTCTGAAACTGCACATTGAAGGGCAAAATGGTCCTCTGCACACGTAATATTCCTGTATATTTTTATATCGTCAGCAAACATTTTGCACTTAACGCCATGTCGTTCAATCAAGTCAGGTAAATCAGATGTGTAAATGATGAAGAGAATAGGTGACAGTACACCTCCCTGTGGAACACCACTCGTAATTGTGTAAGACGGAGAAAATTTTTCATTAACCTTCACTTGGAAGGATCTATTTGTGATAAAATTCTTCACCCACTTAACAATTCTATGATGAATACCAACAATTTGCAGTTTGAGAATAAGTTCTTTGAAGGGAACCTTATCGAAAGCCTTGCTGAAGTCAAAAAAGACTACGTCAACGTCATTGTTTTCATCCAATGCCTTGGTCCAATCATTCAAAGTAGATAGCATCAAGGTCTCAGTTGATCTTCCAACACTGAAGCCATATTGACTTTTTGGTATTACCTCATGTGCTTCAATATGTTTCACAAGAGCCACTTTCAAAATTTTCTCGAAAATTCTTGAAAAGATTGATGTAATACTAATAGGACGATAGTTTGATACTTTATCATGTGGCGATTTTTTGGGGATAGGTGTAACGAATGCATGCTTCCACCGATTTGGTATTGCACTATGCATATAACTAAAATTGAAGATATGTTCAAGAGGAGCAACTAAAGCTACAGCAACCTTCTTAATGAAGTAAGCAGGTATATCGTCAGGAGTAGTAGTGTACGATAACGGTAGGTGTACGATAATTTAAATGTAAATGATATATGTGATAGCGTCATGAAGGTCACAGAATGCGCAAACAACGTACCTCGAAAAGGTCATCATTGATAGGACGACAGTGCAGAGCATCGTCGATATCGGTACATCCCAACGGATCGACCTAAAACCAACATTGCTAGCACTATTCGCCAGCAATCCTGTGATAGTAAAACCATGATATTCCTATTTCTCTATCATGCTGTTTGCTTACAGACAAATCCTCGTTTTTTCAGAGAAAGCTTTAACATCCCATGCGAGAGTACTTCCCAATTCTTGGTGAAGCAGCTACTTTCGAAGCGATGCATTAGAGCAGCAAGCAAAAACGAACTCGAACGAAGTCTAAAGAGGGCATCCTACCATCTAGAGTGCGGATTTCAAACAGTTTTCGTCCAAGAATTCTATTATTTTCTTTTCTCTTGTTTTCTTAACGAAAGAGGGCGGTTACTAAAACGAAATGAATGCAGGTTATTCGAACACCTTGAATGAGCTATCACATTCCCACAAGAAGTAAATTCTTAACAAAACAGCTTTTGCTTAACCTTGAGTTCAGCCTCTTCAACAAGAAACTAGCAAAACTTCATCTCCATACATGTGAAACAATGTTCTCGAATGAGAGAACCAGGTTAATGAGCGGTTAAGAGCGAAAAACGCAACTGCAGCAACCAGCTGATATACAATGGATCCGACGCCGATTCGAAGAATTGAGATCTGTCATTTTTCTCAAACTCCAGATAAATAAGTAGATCATTTGGATAACTGCATTTTTCAAAAACCCAACTCTTAGAAAGATTTTATGGGTCATTTTCAGCAGACAGGATTTTAATCCGACATCCTATCCGACATCGGTTGTACAACTTCTAGTTCGAATAAAAATCAGTTAAGGGAATTATTCGAAAATGAGTTTGCTGAAGCCTATCCTTATCGGAAACTCGAAAATCCCGGATTTTCATAAATTCCGCTATCCTAGCGAGCTATTTATCTGGAGTTCGAAAAAGTGATGGAGCCGAATTATCCTAGTCGGCAGTGGATCCAATATACACCGGCTATTAATTTTGCTTCCCTGTCGAAGGCTTCCCATAACAACACAAGATATTTGAAAATGAATGAAGAGACTAGACAAAAAAGCCAGTTTCACTCACAGAACATATGGTTAAATGCCGCAAGTCGATCCTTGGAGGCTTTAGATCCGGCTCCCAGTTTTCGCTTGGCAAACAGTCCATAACGCCATCAGAAAACGGAGCATGGGGAATGTCATGCTCTAGCAAAAGCACCTAAACCAGACATTGGAATTGTATTTCTTATCATAAAATTTACGGATAGATTTTCAATCATATTTCTTTAACGACCCTACAGAGCCCGGATTCATGAACGCGGCCGGCGGCAAAACTTACCCCGATTTACCTTGACCGTAGCAGTAAATGTTCCCGGACGCGTTAGCGAGGTGGCATTTACCTTGAAACTACCCGCTGATTTTTCCAGCCACGCTTTCATGAATCGCGGGAAAGTGAGGAGTGGCGGTAGAATTTATAGTTACCGGCCGGTAGTCGTTCATGAATCCGGGTTCCCCGACTATAAACTTACGTTGCATTGTCAGATGCTGTACAACTTTCAAACTCATGGTGTACCTCTCCTGCACACTGCACACCCTGCGGTGTCTAGCGCCGGAAAATATTCAACAGTAGGCGAAACTAGAGAAGGCAGAGCAGAATATATGGTGACCAACCTCATTTTCTATCTCTCGATCTCCAATCTTTCCAAGAGCTCGAACATAATGCCCTAACGGATATTTACTGTCGCGTGGCCACTGGTCGATACTGACTACAATGCGTTGGTGCTCAAGTATATCAGCCTGAAACGAACTAGGCAATAAAGCTACAACTTATGACAAGTCACGAATGTGTTGAAATTTGTACTCTTACGACACACGGGAACTGCACGGCGCTCAAAGACTTCGAGCCAAATTTGATGACCTCCTTTACATCCAGCAAAACACACAGGTCACAGCTCTATTCCATTCCTACCTGCTCAGTTTCAATTCGAACTCGAGGAATGAGACGATCACTTGGACAGAAGAGGTGGCGACGGGCGCCTTTGAGTTGGCTGCGCATCAGTATACCACAATATGGGCGCCAGTTGCGCTTCATGATTCCAACCACCTAAACACCCTCATTTAGCTTGCATGACAGTAAACAAAGGTGTTTCTTGACTTCGGACGCGTAGCAGTTGTCTGAAATATAGTATCCATCCTATATAAGAACCAAAGAAGTACCTTTGCAGTTGGAACTGGAGCCAACTTGACTCGTTTCGTCTTCGGTGCCTCTTCGCCGTCGCCTTCTTCATTATCATCGTCAGCTTTTAGCTCCAAGTCCTCGACGTCACGTAGGCGGATTTTCTACAATTAATCCCCTTTTTGACAAAACGAAAATGCGCGACGGAATGTCCTACCTTTTCTGGTAGCGTCCATTCTTCCTCAGGTAACAACTGTACGGCAACAATGTCACCATCAATGGCTCGGTTACAGTTCAAACCTTGTACGAACCAGGACGTCATTGTACTGGAGTCAACCATTACGTATGCTTCACGGTAATTCTCGCGCGATACCTACGAAAGGAGGAAATCAGACGCAAAATAGCATAGCCGACATAACAGCAGCTGAACACAAGTTTGACCTTCACCCACGTCTTCGAATGAGATTAACAACTCACGGAAAATGCTCCTTTTTTGATTGTGCCGTGTGCGATACCTTTGGTGATCTCATCATGAGAGAGGTAGTTCTCATAAATAGCTTTGCCACCTGAGCCCGATGAATCGTACGCGGCCATGGCATCAATCAGTTGCTGCTTCTTTTCGTTTTTCATACCTGAAGATCGGAGGATCAGAAGACAGAGAGTATTAGATAAAGTGAAACGAGCGCCTTCAGCTTTAGCCATGAACCATCTCCACATTGAAACAATCATCACAAGAATCCTCAAATTTGTTGGTTCCCTGAGCTTAACATTGGTAGTACAAATTCAATATTTTTGTTGAACCTTGATGTTAATGTTAACTGACGATGTTTCGGATCAAATGTCGTTGTTCAGGTCTATAACTCACTACTACATTCCCTATACAACATAGCGATTAAAAACGCAATGGACCTAACCTGGAATCAACATGGGAGGCGAGGGTGGTGGTTGGATAAGGATAAAGGACGGCGTTACTCAATCCCTTTTGGGATGCGCCAGCGCATTCTACTTCTACGGGATGTCGTGGAGGCGACATGAATGCGTATTTGGCCATACAATGACTTGCGGTGGCCAGCCGATGAACAAGTCAGCGCTCTGTCCTTCCCAGACAAGTCTGGTACCAATTCACCGACCCCGGAGGGATGGAAGGCTTGGTTGGCCTGGGCGGGAAATCCGAACCAGAAACCTGGTATCGGGTGCATGCGACAGTCTCGCCTCCTCCGACTGCGCTACACGCGCCTAGGGTGGTGGCTAAGAAAGAAAATGAAGGGCTAGGGACCTTAACTGGTTATTTGTAGGATGACGGGATGTGAGCGGTCACTCTTGTGTCGCATCTTCAGCGACCACTCTGCTTTTTACAGAGAAAGCGAGCCCTTAGCCCACATTCTCTGTAGAAATTGTTCGTTTGAAGGGTTTTCTCATTGAAGAGGTCCATTCCCTAATTGTAAGATGTGTTTTTCACATACTACCGAATGGACGTAAGTAACGCTGTCGGAAGAGATATCGGCTGTGGCTTGTACCTCAAATCGATGTACATGTTACCTTGCAAACGAAGTTTTCCAACATTCCGGGGTCGTCGAAATGGTACCAAACTCCTTTGTCTGGAGAGCACTGACACGTATATTGGCTTCAGTGGGTGAGTGCGTGTCAGTCCTACACAACTGCCATCGTGGACTATTATGCAGACAAAAACACATTTGAGTTGAATCTAGTACATCCTGTGAAAGTAGAGTGTGTGGCTCATGTGTAAAAGAGATTTCTTACATCTCAACCTTATCTTTTCCTTGGATGAATAAGACCTATCTTAAGTGGTTGTGAGTTAGTGATAAGGATAAAGAATAAAGAACTGGGATACGCTTAGCATTCTACTTTTTTGTGATTTCGTGGAGCCAAATTTAACTGCATATTTGGCTTATACTGCGACTAGCAGTGGTCAGCGTATGAATAAGTCAGTGCCTTATCATTCCCAGACAAATCTAGTACCATTTCATCGACCACGGAGGGATGGAAGGCTTAATGGGAAATAGTAAGCAGGAGCATGGAATGGGAGACACGTGACAGCCTGCGCCGATTCCGACTGCGTTACTTGCGTCCAATGGGAAGCAGATGAAAACGAATCATACGGTTAGGGAATAGACCTCTTCAATGAGAAAACCCCTCAGGAGAATCCGGGCGCCCTTGTAGGGCTAATTCATTGCCCACCGTTTCCAACAGCTAGGGCCCTTCACAGTAAAACATAAAACAACACAAACCAGCCCCACGCGTCACTTAGAAAGCTAAAAGTAAAGAAATGGTGAAAAATAGGCGGGAATAAAAAGTACATGGTAGCTCTCACCCTGCACGTATTCCTTGATTGTGAATGTCAAATCATAACTGCTCTTCACTCTCGATGTCACATCATCATCAGCGCAAAGAATTACTGGAGTAGTATTTCTTCCAGCCCAATGCTGCCGCAAATAGTCAGCACATACGTAGAGCACCTTTTCTCTTCTAAAATTTAACAATGATATAAAAGATGGACATTTTGCTCCTAAATCATTAATCAATAAATATCGTCGTTAATTACGTCCCCTTAAAAAATATCAAGCTTTCAGTTACTGTACAGCTTTGTAGGGAACGCAGAAGTTTGTACTTCGGGTTAGCAGAACATGTGTAGGGTAGGTGGAGTATATTCCGAACTGTTTAAAGAGGTGCAATCCCAATGAGGGGAATCCACCTTATGACGGGACCTGCGTTCTACCCATCGTCTTCTTCGCTATCCACCCTCCAACCACCTGGGCTTCCTCGAGAGTCTAGTGGCTGCCTCAAGTTGCACATTATGTTGCATGTGTTTCCAACTCAACTATTATTTAGATGTGTATATAAGGTGGAACTCCTTATTGAGATAGCGCCTCTCATGACATTCCGCTGACAATTTGCAGATCGCGCTTGATGTTACCTGCTATCCCTAAGCCTCTCTGGGGAATGGGCAGCAAGCATACCTCTTCTGTGTGATATCGAGAAAGAGTTCGAACTCGTATGATAGTGCATTTTATCTTTCCCATACAAATTTGATAAGAAAATTACCAACCACTGATCCGGAGAAATGGAAGCTTTGAATGTCATAGGCGGAACTCGATATTGAATCGATAATTGCTTCATGCGAAAGCGGCACCTCTTTCGATTGCGCTACACACCTCCTCAACTACCATTCCAGAATATGCCTGATCGCTCAAGTCTGCTAGATACCGTTGAGACTATATAAGTTGTCCATGGTCTATTGAGTATGTAAGAAATCATATGAAAAAACGACCCGAAAAATTCGAAAAATAAACACACATCAAAACCGGATAGTACGTACCTTAAAGTATCAGTTAAGCCGGCTTCAGGACGAATGAAGGTTTTGTGATGGAATTCGCTCATGAACACAGAAAACCTCGGATCCTTATCCTCATATACTAATTTGTTGAGTTTCTTGTAGGCGCTGATAGATTTCTGCTTGACGAACTCCCAAACATTCTGAGTTATGACGATATTCCTGAAAAGAAGAACTGGTTTTCTAAGGAAATTGAATACACCTAAAGCTGGCGACTTAACCTTCTAATAACACTTGTTACTCCAAATAGCAGTGTAATGAACGCTCAAAATCGTTCTCCCGAAATGTCACAATGGTAATCCACTTAAGAAGGTTGTAGCTCGATCCACTCAAAGACGAGCATTACCTTTCTTCAGGATACAATACAACGCTGCACAACTTGAACAGCAAGAATAAAGCATCTACGGATGTTAAGGTCAGTGAGACTAGTAGGGACCCTTTTCGTGCGGTAAGAGTAGGTATAATGGGACGAGTTACCTGACCAAAAAACATTTCCCTTTCTCTCGCTATTAAGCAGCTTCCTATTGCACTACACAAATATTCCAGTTTACTCTTCCTACTAACATTGTAACACTATTAAACGTGCATTCGAAAGACATTCAAGTCGGAACGCGCACTGCTGAGAAATGGGTGAGACAAAACCAGCTACTAGGAAGACCAAAACACACTGCCCTTCAGCAGATGTAACACGGTCGTCCACAGCAAGTGTGGAATTTGCTTAAGAGCCGAGTGGCTTCTTCATGGTATATGAGGAGAGTCCAGCAATTTTCAAAAAAGGTGCGATAGGCATCGGTGAGGGCAACTGTTCAAGAGGCGGTTAATTCCGCAAATCAGGATGGTAGCCGAAACTCTTTTGAGCCATTAGTCGGCTTAAGATGATTTCGCTAATTGCCTTTGTATTAGGTGGGAAAAAAGTCTCTTCACAATTCGAAAAGTTTTTTACTGTTCTCCTTGTAAACGCACTAGCCAATATTGCTTGCTGATTTCGTAATCCAATCACACTTGTCTACCTCTCGCACGCGGACATAGGTAAAGACCCTTCTTGTATTTCGTTATCCATTCTTCCGGACCCAATGTCAAATCTATCTCATAACCATTTTCGGCACGTCATTCTTCAAGAATATACATGGCTTGGGATCTACTACTCATCGCACCTGTTATGAATGGTTCGGAAAGTTTTTTAAAGGGAAATCATTCACTCGAGGACAAAGCAAGGTCAGGAAGGCCAACTGAATTGGACGACACTGAACTACTCCATCTTCTTCGTACCGATAGTAGGTAGACGACACGTCAACTGGCAGAGAAGCTCGAAGTGTCTCATAGGATAGAGGGAATCCATCTGAAGGCTCTTGGCATTGCATGGAAATTTGGAGCTTGGATTCCGCATGCTCTGTCAGACACTCAGAAAGGTCAACGGCTATCCACCGCTTCTTCTCTTTTGTCCAGATACGAGAGAAAATCGTTTCTGCCGCGGATTGTAACAGGCGATGAGTCCTTGGTTCTGTATGCCAACTTCCGAAGAAAAGACAATGGGTACAAAAAGGAGAGAACCCTGAGCGTGATCTCAAGCCAATGTTCACGAAAGGAAGATTCTCTTGAGTATTTGGTGGGATGTCAGAGGAGTGATTTGCTGAGAAACTCTCAGAAGTGGAGAGACACTTACTGCTGCCAGATACAGTGGCCAACTCCACAAACTCGCCGCAGCTCTCCATGAAAAGAGGCCTGAGAAATCAAAGGTGATGATCCTGCATGACACTGCAAAACGACGTCTTGCAAGACTCACAAGAGAAACAAAGGAGCTGGGCTGGGAGGTAATGCCACATCCACCGTATATCCCTGACCTCGCCCGTACCGACTACCATCTTTCCCTGCTCTCAAACAAGAAATTGGAGAGAAATATTTTGAAACGGACGAAGACCTCAAAAATTGGAATCAGCAATGGTAGGACTCCAGAACTGTAGTCCTTTAAGCGAGAGGGAGAAGTGTAGTGGAACAAAATCGAGTTTATCTCAATTGATTTAACTTTGTAGTTGTGAAGCAATAAATCTTTGAAAAATGAAAAGACTTTTTTCCAACCTAATAACTGCCTATACGTCTTTTGTCAATGCTAAAAAACAATTATTTCCAGAATGGCCGCCCTCTCCATTAAAAAATCATCGGGCGATTAAATTTCCAATATTACTGGCGAGCAAGCCTTCATAATGGATAAATTTTTCAAACTTTTTGCGCCCTTTGTGGAAGACAAGACCACCAAGACAATTTTTTACCTGCTTTACTAGTGTAGCATTCCTCAATTTTTGATTGGATTCCCTTCATCTTTTGATTTCCTTTCTTCCATCTTGATCTTGGTCCTCACAACATTAGAATTACACAGGACAATGTGCTGACTTCGCTAATTGACATTCTTTCATTTTATAGTCGTGTTCTAACCGGAGTTCACCTGTTTTAGACTCTTTTACTCGTAGATTTATTTAGAATCGCATACCATGGCTAAATGTGGCTGTAGTAATGAAATATGTGACCATGAGGAGAGTGTGAAGGCAAAGAACATCTTTAAATTATTAAGGAAGTCCTGTACAAGCATGACAGATATGTGAGGAATAACGACTACCAGAGGAGAGTTAGAAGTGATCAACAACAAAACTGCGTAACCTGATGTTACATGATCTTTTGCCGCCATCAAAACTCTCGCACCAGGCGTGCTATGGACCCGCACTCTCTATCTTCCAGGCAGGATGTTAGCCGATTACGCTATCAGCGCTGTTAGGTCGCGCGCCTCATCCGCCATATCCTCCTCGCAGTAACGTCTCAGCGCATTTCACGATATCAGGATGTTGCGTGTGATCAAACAGCGATGTTTCTCTGTTTTCCTGTCCAAAGCAGATGGTAGAGGCATAGTTTCCGCATGGTGCGAGAGTTCTGATCGCAACATCATACGACGGCATATAGCCTCTATACCAGCTGCTCTATGGATAGGACATTGTTTTGAATAATCTGGGCTTTAATCCACACTTTCTATCGTTTCTGGTTGAGGAAACACTCCTATTTACTGCAGCTTCTAACGAATACCGAGAGACTTTTACTGTGTTCGACATACTGCTGACTATGAACACTTTTGTGGGTCGCACACGCATGAAGAACGTCTACATGCATCTAGTTCACACAGGTGCTGATCGCGACTATGAGCGAGGCAATAGAAGGGCAGATCAGACGCGGTCAGCATCTTGCTCCTCTTCATTTTCCGTATGGGACCGGAACTGAGCTCCGATCGCGTTATAAAACAAAAGTTATTTTAAAAGAAGTCAAATAAATAAAATTTATAAATTTTGAACGCAGAGTTCCAAAAACCGCGCTATAACGGGAGTAGCGTTCTATCCGATGCGTTTTAAGCGGAGTTGATATGAATTGGGTAAGAGTAAGCTGGCCAGTGCCAGAGAAAATCTACGTTATATCGAGAGCCGTGTCTTATCCAGAGGAGCTATAACGGGAGGGGACTGTATAAGATAAAAACATTAGCTAAGGCCACTTTCCATTTATTAAAGCGGAAGAAGCATAAGGTACCATGGGTATGCTGTATGAACACACTGGGATCTGTCGGGCGGGAGTGGCTACCTCACTTAATCCTTTCTACAACGATGGTAAAATTGAAAGCGTACTGCTTTATGGAAACTAATCTCTGAGTAAGCCTGAAGAGCACCTTTCTATGCAATTTCCTATCGGGATAGGCATGTTTTTCTGCGCCTTTTTTCGCTTTTCTAATGGTTCTCCTCCTACGACTAGAAGATATCCAAAAACTGCACATTCTGGCGAACACGTCATTGGTTTCACAGGATGTTTACTCGCGAATAAATAGTCGAAGGTAGAAAGGAACCAGAAATGATAAGGCTATGTTGGGATTACGTACCATACAATAAAGTGTACAAAAGCTGGCTGCAGAGCTAAGCGTAAAAACGAACAAACAAAATCACAGAATGGTTTGGGGATCACTCGGGGCAAAAAGGCGCAGGGGATTTGTGTTGTACGAAATTATGCAGCTCTAATGTGTCCTAACCCAATGGTGAACGGAGATCGTCATTTCCGATGTAATTGGACATACATGTGCCTTACTAACAACGCAAATATCCACTAAATACGTGGTGACACCCTCTCCTTGAGGTTCTTCTTCGACGGCCCTTCTTAGAACAATGAGCTTTCTTTTCGTCCTTCTTCTTACTAAAGTTCACTATGCTAAAGCAGTTCTATTGCTGGGCCAGAGACCCGCTAGGAAAGTAAAATATTGTGCTCTACCGTATGCTGCAAAAAAGAAAATGTAGCAAAAAAGGAGGACTCACTGGAACAACTCCGAATCGAGTATGTCGATGAAACGCATAAGCACTTCGGACTCCAAAATAACCACATGGTTGCCGCTGAATACGGTGTTCTCGTCCCTGTTAGACTTCTTTCCCAATGTGTTAATTGCTAAAGGTGAACATGGTTCGCAGTTGTGAAGTCCACATGATAGATCATCGCGAAGGTATCGCTCTACAGTACGCTAAAACCAAAACAGCAGCTGAATTTGATCACGAAGCATCGTCCTTCGGGTGATCGAATGGATGACTTGTAAAGAAAGCACTACAAACCCTCAGACATCTGTTCCTCATCTTGAAGTTCGTCGAGAACACGAGCCGGTCCACAATCCCACTTTGCTTCACGTTCAGCTCCATGATTTAAACCTGAACAGAAGCTCCGCATATACTTCGATGCCATCATTCATAACATCACCACATACGGGCTGGTAAATCCTAGCAAGGGGAAGGATGTCAAAAACAAAAGACATGGATGTCACTGGAGCGCGATTTCTCATTGGAGCACACTCCCTCGTGCCCTTCATCACATCGCTTACCACGCCGCTCACTCTGGCACTCGCTGAAACTGAATTATATTAGGGGGGGGGGGGGGCAAAAGTAATGAGACAAAATGAAAAAAATCTTTATCTCTTTATAACTCAATTACAACTCAACGATGCTGAGGAGTGTATTTGCTATTAAGGGCAAGGACCTTGCTGCCATCGCTCAGCCAACTTCCTGGTCCCATCCTTCCAGAACTGCTTGAGCCTGGTGTTGATCAACTGCTCGATATGGTTGTCAAGGACTGCTTGGGTTCTTTTGTCCCTTCCGACTAGGAAGTCCTGTAGGCTCAAGTAGTAGTGGTAGTTGCATGGAGAGATGTCCAGCGAATACGGTGGGTGAGGCATGTGAACGTAGCCCAGCTGGCCAGGCTTATCCGTGCTTACTTGTTCCCGATGGGGTGCGGCGTTGTCGAAGAGGAGAAACTTCTTGAAGCGCTGCGAATGAATAAGAGCGAGTCGCTGGCCCATCTCCTCTATTTCGTTCACCATGGCCTTGGAGTTCATCGCGGTGCTCTTGGGAAACAGCCTCCGGTAAACCGATCCATGGGCGCAGACCCAAAAGCTCCAAAGATGCTTCTCGCCGTGAACATCTCGCCGAACGAAGGTCGGTAACAATTCACCAGGCATCACCCAGACTCGCTGCTTGGCAGGGTTAAGGTAGAAGACGTACTTCTCATCCTGCGTGAATATTGAGCCCAGGCTGCTCGGGGTTGGGAATTGGGGGAGATTTGCGCGACACAGGTCGACTCGTCAGACTGGGGTTTCGGCATGAGACAGGCTGAGGTTTTTGGCATGCTTCTGGAGAGGGCGGAAGTGGTAACTTCTCAGATGGGCTTCAGTAAGTAGCATACAAACATACAAATACAACAAGTAGGAATCCAGACTCCAGCCACGAGATATATGGACACGGCATGGGGTGTCTCATTACTTTTGCCCCCCCCCCCCTAATAGGCCTCAACCGGAATTTCCTGCCACCGTAATCCGGCGCGCGATTCGGGCGCGCCCCGCCCTTTAAACTGCCGACCACTCTGTCGCGCGACCCTACCTCGAGGCCCGCAGCGGATCCTCGTCGGACTTCCTATGCACTTCGATACTGAACCCACATTTGAATCCCACAAATGTGATGTTGTGGCATCTGATGTACTTTAATAGAAAGGGGGATCGGTGAATATTATTATGCCTAACACTGTTTTCAACTAACATCTCCTATCAACAGCCATGTCGAAGACGAATTTAATGGTGCTAGAACTTCCATATGAGGTAGTACGGGAAATTTGAAGATAGTGAAGACGGATTTGAAGCTGTTGCAAAAGCCACTCATTATGGAGATGTCAACGAGAACCTCGAGTCACGCGATGGTGAGCGGTATCTGTACCGACTTGCAAAGTTTCGCCAACGGCAGACCGAGGATATTGAGAAGTTCTTTGGCATCAATGATGAGAACGGCCATCTTCTTACAGACGGCAAGAAGGCATTGAAGCGATGGCGCGACTACTTTGAGGAAATATCTACGGTGGAATTTCCTCATCCAGCCACCCCTTCAACGGCTCCAACCCACGGCCCCGTTCAGAAGATCACCGTGGAGGAGATTGAAGCGGCTTTGAAGAAGATGAGGCCAGGCAAAGCAACTGGGCCCGACGACGTGGCGGCTGATTTATGGAAATCCAAGTGCTGGTACCCTGCTGAGTGGTTGGCGAAGTTCTTTAATCAGGTTGTGGCGGAGAAGAAGGTGCCTGAGTGCTGGCGCCAAAGTACGATTTGGAAGAAGAAGGTGAAGTGACTCCAGACGAATACACAGAAATATGCTGCCACGTGGAATAAGTAGATGATGCGACCAGACGCAATGGAGATCACCTCAAACTTGGGTAATTAAACCTTTATTTTAAATAAATATAAATAACAAGCGCACGCGAACGAAACAATACATTAAGAGCATCGAGGGTAATGCACTATGATGAGATAAGGCGATAACACGACTAATGCGAGGATAAACATAGAGAATACTACGCAAACACAAATAGAGACCAAAATGATACGAATAGGAACAGCACCGATATAATATGAGAGATAACAGGACATGAGCACAAGACAAATCGATTACAACACTAATATATGCATGAATACAAACGAGTGCACGGAGAACAACGAACACAACAAATTATGAACACAGTAAGAACCCCAAGGTACGCGCAAGGAGTAGACGGGAGAAACCACGACCACAAAACACGCGCAGAATGAAACCCCCTCCTAACGACCCTACCCGGACGCGCACAGCCGCTCGAATGACCGCAAGCCCATGAAGAAGGCTGGAAGCGCTGATTCCTAGGAAGACCCTGAAAATCAGGAAACCCAGAGAAATAGCCCTGGGAAGGAGGAGACCCAGAGCGCGCGCGCGGTAGTCGAAATGGGGCGCGGAATCCGTCAAAGGAGACGACTTGTCGTCAGAAGGGCAGTCCTGCTGACTGCTCCAATTACCGTCCGATTCGCTTGCTTTCGCACAGCATGAAGATCTTTGAGCGAATTGTCGACGGACGAATGCGGGACATCGTCCAGCTTTCCAGCAATCAGTGGGGCTTCGTGGCTGGCTGTGGCACCGTTGATGCCATTCACGCCGCCCGCCTCCTGATAGAGAAGCATCGCGAGAAACAAAGGCCAGTGCATATCGCCTTTCTCGACTTGGAGAAGGCGTTCGACCGCGTACCGCGTGAGGTTATATGGTACGCCTTGCGACAACACACGGTACCTGAGGAACATATAGAGTGGGTGCGGATGCTCTACTCTTGCCCAAAGAGTCGAGTTCAAGCTGCAGCTGGAACCTCGATGGAGTTTCCCATCTATGTCGGGGTACACCAGGGGTCTGCGCTTTCCCCACTCCTCTTTGTTGTCGTCATGGATGCCATCACACGAGATCTTCAGAAGCCCGTCCCTTGGACGTTGCTTTATGCCGATGACGTGATGCTCGCTAGCGAAGATAAAGATGAACTCGAGCGAGACGTGCAAGCTTGATGTGATCGCTTGGAGCGGTTTGGACTCAAACTGAACGTGAAGAAGACCGAATATCTAACGACAGACGTTACTGAGTCCAGCTCCATCAAGGTTAGCGGCATCGGGCTTCCACGCACTGCGGTCTTTAAGTATCTGGGATCAGCAGTCGCGTGTGACGGCAAACTGATGGTCGAAGTGAATTCACGCGTGAGTGCAGCTTGGTCCAAGTGGCGCTCGTTGACTGGCGTGCTCTGCGACAAGAAGATACCAGAGCGCTTTAAGTCGAAGATCTACAGAGCAGTCATCCGGCCAGTAGCGATGTACGGCGCTGAGTGTTGGCCTGCCACTAAGGAAGTTGAAGCGCGCCTCAGCTTAATGGAAACGAAGATGCTGCGCTGGATGGCTGGAGTCACGCGCCTGGGCCGCATCCGAAACGATGCTATTCGGCAGAAGTTCGGTTTCGCGGCGATAGCGGACAAGACGCGCGGAGCTCGCTTGCGATGGTACGGCCACGTTCTGCGTGGAAAGGAAGACAGCGTCCGCAAGATAGGCCTTAACTTCGAGGTAATAAGAAAGCGGCCTAGAGGGCACAGGAAGCAGCGCTGGGCTGATACGTTACATATGGACTTGAAAGTAGCTGGTGTCCATCCTGATCTAGCGCTGGATCGGGAAAGGTGGCGTCATGACACCAGGATAGCGGACCCCGCCACGGAGCGGGACAAACGCTGAAGAAGAAGAAGAAGAAGAAGAAGAAGAAGAAGAAGAAGAAGTGAAGACGGATTTGAAGACATTGTCGCTTTCAAGCGAATCAGCGCGAGAAATATGAGGAAGCCAGGACGGGAACACTGACACCCACACAAAATCCTCCAGACGCCCTCAGACCTTGTTTCTTCACTCATAACAGTACATGGAGAAAAAAGTTGCTAAAAAAAAACTACTGCTCCGAATGCAAGAGGACAAGGAATGCACATTTATATACATATATGCGGGAGACGCTCCCAAAATTCCGGGAGGACAACACTCCATACTGTCCAATACGCTTTCGCTCACAACAGGATGAAGAAGATGGTTCCAATTACATCGGTTGGATCCATTGCTGCGTATGTGAAGGCTGGATGCACACTGCGTGCCTGCATGGCTCTAAGTTTTGCCCCATGATGAGGATGAGACGCCGTTGTAATTGATCTATTGTCATCTTAATAAGCAGTCGTGTGCCGTTATAAAAGTTCCTAACATACTTATTCTGTCTTTAAGAAGGAAAAATGATGTTCTAGTGACCATTCACCTAAATCACCTATAAAAGTACATAAGATCCCATAACTCACATTAGTGTGGGAATCAGATGTACTCCAACAGGAAAGGTGACTGAAGATTGGAAGGGAACTCAAAAGAGGGAGAAATCTGGTCGTGTGGAGATAAGTTGCAGAAGTAAGGGAGGTGGCAGCTGTAGTGCCCACAAAGAGCAACCTACTGACCAAAAACCCGTATGCTGGCATAACTTTATCAAAAGTCTTACCCTAGCTTCCATAAACGTGGTCGCTTTAGCGAAATTCTCGAGAATCTAGTGAATACAGATAATAATAGGTAATAGAGTAGCATACAGTACTCGAAATAATTCTGAAACCTGGCGAGAATCCTCTGCGGGCCTCGCGGTCGGGTCGCGCGGCAGCGCGGTCGGCAGTTTAAAGGACGGGGCGCGCCCGAATCGCGCGCCGGATTATGGTGGCAGGGAATTCCGGTTGAGATCTATAATTCAGTCTCGCTGAACCCACGCCGAACAACCACTTGCTATTGGGGTGGAAACCTGTTGCAGTGGGAGTGGCGGGTTGCGCCGATTGGCCAGGTGAAAGGACCCGGTGAGATTACCTGCACTCCGTTGACACTCCTGTGGGTGGGTTTAAGGGTCGGCCCCTGTTGCTAGAGTGTTGCAGGATAGTCGCCTTCGCACCCCCGATTCTTGTGGAGCCATATATCCACGTATATTCAGATCGACCTCCATATATATGTGCATACGTATATAAGTAAGTATATACTACGTATATACATATAGATACATATGTATACATATATATATATATATATATGTATATATGTAGGAACAGGTTTTCACCCCAATAGCAACTGGATGTGCGCCCCCTCGAGAACGAATGTCTGAGCATGTTAACGATGGCACGTAAAAACACCCCCTGTGCAATCGACTGGGTCAGGCCCTCGAGATGGTGCGCGTAAGCGCTTACGCGCGCTATCGCGAAGGCGTGACTAAATCGATTGCTATGTTCAATGTGCGGATGGACGCAGAAGATGCGCCGCAGACGTTATCCAGCGTCCACTGGAATAAGAAAACCTGCCGTTGACATCGTCCAATGTCCGCAGGGGTTCAGAAGACGTGCAGTACTCTAAAGTGCACGTCCTTAGCATTTACCGTGTCCCAATTTCGTAACATCTGTTGCAAAGTGCTTTTCCTTAGGCCTATGTTATAGTTCGGCGACGCTGTTGTCAGCGACGTCGGCGGCAGTGTTAAGCGGGCTGTTACGCAGGGCGTAGCAGCCCGCGCAACACAGCGTCGCCGACGCGTCGCCGAAGTATAACATAGGCCTTAACAGGATACTATCTCAACGGTAGGTCGGAGCGGCGCAAGTGTTGTATATGGGCAGAACCGCCTCTCTCTGGGTAGTAACAAACTGCAGGTATCTCGACCCCAATACAACTCTGCGCAGAGTTAGGGGCGACGGAAGTCGCGGGTTGGCGCCCTGTTGATTCACGTGCTCCACAGCTGACGGGCGCGCACGGGATGAGGGCTCGTATCGCGGCCAAGCGCAGTGCTCAGGTGGCGTAGTAGGGAAGAGCTCGGGATCGTAAACGCGGGGTCGGGGGTTTGGATCCTGCAGACTGCGTTCGCTTTGCACTTTTGCAAAATCCATGTTTATCATGTAGGTAATCCACCTAGGGGTATTATAGTGTGTTATAGAGCTTGTTTACATATAACATATGCTTCAAACTACAGATTAGCTAAAATGTTCACTTCTGTGTGTCACTTGTTTGAAGCCTATTTTGTGTGACCGTAGTTATGTAACGATAAATATTTTGTGGCACTAGTCAAAAGTTCTGACTCCACCGACAAGACTTCGGTCAAAAAAAAATTCCGCTGAAACTTCGTCTAGGGGGTTATCTGGGGTGCTGATCACGAATCTGACATCCGTTTTTCACGATTCGGTCGGAGACCACCCATACCGTTAACAAGGGTGGTCCAGGCAGGGTCACCGATTTCGCTGAAACTTCGTCTAGGGGGTTATTTGGGGTGCTGATCACGAATCCGACATCCGTTTTTCACGATTCGGCTGAATAATATAGATACAGGAAGGCACAGGATTACATTCTTAAAGTTTCTGCCGATGACGCCAGGTAGAGACAGAATCATGAAAAACGAATGTCAGATTCGTGATCAGCACCCCAAATAACCCCCTAAACGAAGTTTCAGCGAAATTTTTTTTTGACCGAAGTCTTGTCGGTGGAGTCGGAACTTTTTACTAGTGCCACCAAATATCTATCGTTACATAACTATAGCTTCACACAAAATAGCTTAAAATAAGTGACACACAGAAGTGAACATTTTAGCTAATCTGTAGTTTGAAGCATATGTTATATGTAAACATGCTCTATAACACACTATAATACCCCTTGGTGGATTACCTATATGATAAACATGGATTTTGCAAAAGTGCAAAACGAACGCACTCTGCGGGATCCAAACCCCCGACCCCGCGTTTACGAGTCCGAGCTCTCCCTCCTACGCCACCTGTGCACTGCGCTTAGCCGCGATACGAGCCCTCATCCCGCGCGCGCCCGTCAGCTGTGGAGCACGTGAATCAACAGGGCGCCAACCCGCGACTTCCGTCGCCCCTAACTCTGCGCAGAGTTGTATTGGGGTCGAGATACCTGCAGTTTGTTATTACCCAGAGAGAGGCGGTTCTGCCCATATACAACACTTGCGCCGTTCCGACCTACCGTTGAGATAGTATCCTGGTTAGGCCTATGGTATACTCCCGTCCGCTGCAGCGACGCGGGAATGCACAGCGATGCGACGGCTCGCGATGCGCATCGCGAGTCGACGCCATCGCTGAGGCTGTCATAGTCCGCGCAGTTCTACAGACGGAGACTTTTGCAGAATCTTAGCGAATCAGCTGAATCAGCATGCCTACGACTTGTCGTCCCTTTTCATATAGAAGTGTGGACGCGCACTTCTCATAAGTCTTAATTGTTGGAGCTAAATTGAACGCAGTACTCTTCTTTGGAGCGAAATGAAACGCAGTACTCTTAGAAATGCGCGGACGCGAAAAACCGAGTTCAAAACATTATTTTTTAAAACATGGAGCTGAAATGGCAGATTTGTGATCAACGCGTCACGGCACACTTCTGTGCCGGATATGTCAACGGGACCTCCCTGTGACTTGTACGGCACAGAAATGTAGATTTCGGTGCCGGCAAGGAAGTTCAGAGGCGAAAAAATGCTAGGATCGGCACAAAAGTGGGAAAAAACGGCCTACAAAAATATCTCCTTAAAAAACAAGCTGTTCAACCGTCGAAAAAAAGCCCCAAAATGAGTCTAGCCACGACGAAAACCCTACGAGGAGAACAACAGAGAAATCACATGACCACCCAACATCACCAAACGTATGTTGAAATTGCTGTTGTATGGTCACGAACCAAGGAAGTGTCGAAATAAGTGAGCGAAAGTGCATAGAGTAGGGCACGACAAGCGCTCCCCTCCGCGACCATCGCTACCCGTCGCTCGTCGCAGTGCACTGCACTGCGACGAGCGATGGGCTGCGACGGCCGTCGCACGGGAGTATGTTTCACTCCCGCGACGCGGAGGTATAACACCCCTTTGCGATGCATCGCGGGAGCGATGACGCGTCAACTAACAACCACGCCCCACTGCGCCGTCCGCCACTGCAGCGAATGCGCGCCGTTGACAGTTGCCCCGTGCCCGTCGCTAGAGCGACGCGGGAGTATACCATAGGCCTTAGGCCTCGTGCATACTTCACATCGCCGCGATCGAATCGCGGCGATGAGTTTTGCAGAGCGACGCGAAGGAATTTGAACTTCTCAGTGTTCGTCGCATCGCCCATCGCTCTGCAAGGGAGCGCGACGGCGATCCGTCCAGGACCAACGCTAAACACCGCGCGCGACGCGAAAAAGTATGCCATGCCCGCGATGGGCGCGGGAAGCCATCGCGCATGCCGACCTCCACTGTTGCGGCGGCCGCGGCGAAGTTTCCTTTGACTAGTCGACCGCGTGCGGGGGAATCGCCATGAACTGAGCACCGCGATGGCATCGCGGCGAAGGAAGTGTGCCCCCGGCCTTAGCGTTTACCGCGAAACACGGCTTGTCAAGTACGCCGCACGCCTAATTTCGGATTACGTTCAGTGGGCACGGTTCCGAAGTAATCTGTATTTCTGTTCCCGTCGAAGCTGCTAAGTCAGCGGACAATCCCGCGCCGTCGGCTCCACTACACGGTGCGCAAGCGCCCCGTCACGAAGGCCTGACCCAATCGATTGCACAGGTGGTGTTTTTACGTGCCATCCATGTTTACCGGTTTAGCCCAAGCTATAGGGGTTATTTGAGGTGCCCGCTACTGTCTGACATTTGTTCTTAGCGTTACGGTGGAGCACGATAGATCACAGTAGTTACAGGTGAGTAAAGCTGTATTCGATATACGTCCAGAAGATCATTCTGGAGTTTTTCCCTGTACCTACCGTAATCTTCTTAAGTCCGTCGTAATATTAAAAAGGGCGCAGATCGGGTTGGAAGGGGGTCAAAATGGCCAGCCGCGGCGAGCAGCTTGATACAACGAATGTAAATGCAGTCTTATCTCCTTGTTTCGATTACATATCCGTGTTTTATATGCTTCCGAATTGGGCAAGGGAGTAAACTCCAAAATATAGGCAATTTTAACACGGACGCGTCACTCGAGCCACACCTTGGAGTCCCTTCCCCTGCCCAAATCAGAACAGAGCTATAGCATTGTTTGTACCTATTCTTTACTATCAATATGTTTTGTCGCTTTGTTTTTGTGTTGGTGGCACTTTTTAAGAGGTCCCCCCCCCCGACCCGATTTGCGCGAAAATGATATCAGATTAAGCACACTTTGGGCAAAATCAAAATCAAAATTTTTTCGACCTCTGGAGTCAGAACAGAGCTATAGCATTGTTTGTACCTATTCTTTACTATCAATATGTTTTGTCGCTTTGTTTTTGTGTTGGTGGCACTTTTTAAGAGGTCCCCCCCCCGACCCGATTTGCGCGAAAATGATATCAGATTAAGCACACTTTGGGCAAAATCAAAATCAAAATTTTTTCGACCTCTGGAGTCGTAAAGGTTCAACAGCGTCCCCTTAACATTAAGATGGCGATTTACTAGTCGGTGGTGGGCACTGCACTGTCGTGCCGCGAGGGGGGGGGGTCCTCCGCCCGTATCGGTGGAGGCCGAAGACCCGCCCACGGCTCCAGCTCTGGCACGTTGGAGCCGCGGCTCGCTACCAGTGGACTCAGACTGCCGCGCAGTATTTGTTACCCTAAGGCCCTTGCCGGATCTTGACTGCCGCATGCTTGACCCATGCGACTTGGAGTTTCCACATGATAGCGTCTCGACATCTGCCGTCTTCCTCCGAGAGGAACCCCGTTGGTCGGAGCGTCCCCCAACCCCCGGCGGTCCCTCCTCTTGCTACGCTTTATGACCACACGTTTGACCTCGATAGTTTGGTGGACCACCTCATATATTTTAGATATTAGACCTTGTGATTTATAAATTTATCTTAACTAAGTGGTATACTTATGCTCGAATGACCTATTCGAATAGGTATTCGAATGATTTTCATTCGAATTTGAATATTCGAATTCGAATATTCGAAAAATCGCGTTTTTCGAATATATTCGAATTCGAATGTTCAAAAAATTGCGTTTTTTGAATGTATTCGAATTCGAATATTCAAAAAATCGCGTTTTTCGAATGTATTCGAATTCGAATATTCAGGAAAATCGCGTTTTTCGAATATATTCGGTTTCGAATGCTCGAGAATTTTCGGTATTCGAAACTGTTCGAATATTCAAAATTTCCCGGGAAGCGAAAATTATTCGACTACTCGAAAAGTGTCATTCGAATGCCCAACGAGAATTTGTGTAGCGGCGTATTCTAAACAGGCTTGTTAGGTTTTTCGAGTAATTAGGGTCTTCAAAACGGTTCTTTCTGTGAATCAAATCTACGATAGCGCCTCGTCGATTCTGATCATCGCCTGTGCAAAGAGGTGAGGAAGAGTAGGAATTCTTAACTGCAATTAAAACTTGGAAATTATGATTCTTACGGTGTTTCAAACGGACGCTACTTGTCCTTCACGCTGCAGTTAGGAGTCTGAGACCATAGGCTATCAAATGTCTGCAGCATGAGAGTGAGGGTGAACAGGGATGCGCTGCAGTCTAGTGCCACGTCTGATGTATTCTCGTGCAGAGCAGTGCCTTATGGAGTCAGCCTTGTGATTTTCCTCTCGCTGCTCGTTATGCTCTTCTGCTCCTCCGTGGTCGCTGAATGCTATTCTGCTTTTCGTTTCTACAACTACGGTTCCGCAAAAGCTATATGATTAGGTTGTATGGAAACTCCCCCGGGTGCTTACGGTCGGTATGGGTAACGAACGCTTCAGAAGAGATTTTTCTCAGCGTTTTGAGTGCTTCACTTTGAACTACGATAACTTTCTCAAAGCTTATCGGATTTAGTCGAGATAAACACCGTTCGAATCAACAGACGTTTGCCAACGGGTGGCCAGTGAACTTATTCCGTTTGCGAAAAAATGAGGCGGTCGAGATTTGACAGAATCCACGGAAGCTGTTTTGGCTTGGTCCTGACTGTGGAATGTTTCACCAGCGAGAAAGTTCTGAAAGTTGTTGAAAAGATGGTGGTCGTTTGGTGAGAGGTCTGGAGAATATGACAGGTGAGGCAGAACTTCAAAATTGGTTCAATTTTCAAAGCGATTTGTGAAAAGTGTGGGCGGGCGTTATCGTGCAAAACAGTCGGGCCTCTTCCGTTGACCAATAATAGCTGAAGTTGGCGCAATTTCCGGTGCATTTCGTCGATTTCTTTACAGTAGGACCCTGCGATCGTTTGGCTTCGTGCCAAAAAGTTGTAATGGATTACACTAGGCGCCGACCACCACACAGTGACCATTACCTTTTTTGGTGGAGGCCCGCCTTTGGAAAATGCCAAGGGGGTTCGTCGGCCATCCACTGTCCATCCACTAGAACGTTCGCTTTTATCATACAAAATCTCTATCTCATCACAAGTGATGATTCGATCCGAAAACGGGCCAGTTTGTTGCGTAAAAGTAGAGAAGAACAAATCCCGAAACGTGACAATTCTTCCGCTCCCTCAACTCGTAGGACACCCCCTCTTCGAGCTTTTTCACCTTCCCAAGGCCCCTGACATCTAGCTCTTCCGCGATCCCGCGAACTGTTTGGGATTTTTCCTGTCTATCATGTCTATCAGCCAGCCTGATTTTTCATTCGAATTCGAATATTCGAATCGAATATTCGAATTCGAATGTTCAAAAAATTGCGTTTTTCGAATGTATTCGAATTCGAATGTTCAAAAAATCGCGTTTTTCGAATGTATTCGAATTCGAATATTCAAAAAATCGCGTTTTTCGAATGTATTCGAATTCGAATATTCAGAAAAACAACGTTTTTCGAATATATTCGACTTCGAATGCTCGAAAATTTTCGGTATTCGAAGCCATTCGAATATTCGAAATTTTGGCGAGAGCATAAGTATACTAAGTGGCAACAACCAATGCGACATGACATGAATGATAAAGCGACCTAACCTACGCATCAAGGGCCAGGCTGCACCCAACCTACTCCGGGAGTCAGGACCGCGACCCGCGGGGCTTGCCTGGTCCAGGTCCTGTGGCCTATGCCAACGCAGGACCGACGAGGCCAGGCAGAGGCCCCGCGTTTCCTGTGGACCGACGACGACGACGTTGAGGCTGACTCCTCGGTCCTCCGGCGACGAGTGCGACGACGACTGACGATGGTAACATTCGGCGATGATAGCGACCGGAGAGTACTACCTCGAAGGCGACGACGACAGGTTCCATCGAGCAGATGACACAAGCCCTCATACCGTGATGGGCGACGACGATGTTGAAGCCCGGCCGCTCAGCGGGAGCGGCCGGGGTCGATCACCGCTCAGCGGGAGCAGCAGGTTTCTGGAAGGTTCCACAACGGCGACGTATCGATCGACACGCTTGGCCCGTTTGACCAGGTCGGTCGACTAGACTGGGCCGGCGACGGCGAGAAGGACATGTCGGACGCGAGTCACGACAGGCACGGTGCGATCCATCCTACAACGGTCTGCAGCGAAGTCAACCTGCTTTTAGCTCACTTTGTGTTTCGAACAGCCAGCCAATAACAGAGGATCGGATAAACCCCTTTTGGGGGTTTATGGTATTCACATTTCTGCGTGAATAAAGTGTTTGAAGCTGCTTATCACTGACTGAGAATGAGTAACAGACCCATGTCTATAGATGCTTTGCAAATGATGCAGTGAGCATTATATTTATTACAGAATGCAACCTTATAGCGTGTGGCCTAGGGTTTTCCCTCACAAAGGAGTGAATTAGAAAATTCGTTCTCCATGAGTTCTCCATTTCCAATCTTTATGCGTTCAAAGTTGCTGGTAGCATGATAAAATATTGATAACATATCTTTATTGCACACTAATAGAATCAGCGACATTATTTATTTATGTATTATTATATGGGACATTTCCTTCACGAGGAGAGGACTCCGAAACGTGAAAATCTAAAGAAGTCACCGGGCACGGCCAGCCCTGAATCTAAGCATTGCTAACTGCTATGCAGTTACCTGAGCCACGCGAGATCATCAATCATTTCGTTAGCAGAGAGCGGCAAAGTCACCTTACATTAGCATTTAAAAATAGAATAAAGAAACGCTTCAGATGTTTATTTTATTTCATTTTGTTTATTCTACGTTAACTGCGTGCCAAAAAAACTATTAACACAACACAACGCCTAAAAATCGTAGTATAGTTAGCTAAAAGAAGCACACAAAACATTTACCTAAATTTTTAGGATAATTGGATTGATTAGCCAGAGTGAGGGTATCAGCAAATGCTTTATTTTTCCTTACTCCCTTCATTTCTCTACTATTTTTTTACCTTTTTCAGAAACGAAAAAATTGAAAAGAAGAAATATAAGTTATACTTTGAAACAAATATAATTGAAAATGACAATAAAGTATCACTTATCAGTCATTCAATGTCATTTAGGTCCGTCAATGAAACAGAATGGCTGTAAACGCCATGCAAAAAACAATTCGAATTATCAGAGCATCTAAACAAACAACACCTGCACAAGATGTTGTAAGAAGCAACGGACTGAGAAGAAGTGAAGAACAAAGAATGAACGCAAGAAATCTCTCGATGAAGATGTGAGGCCCACTGAGCGGAAATTAGATTTGTGCGAATGAACAGGCAAGTTTACGGAGAAAACACAAAAGAACTATTTATTTTTATACGTATACATAGTTTGCATTTGTTAGCTCCCGTAATCATTATAAAGCTCTCCACATCTCTTAGGGACTCGATTTTGCTCCATCTCTGCTCCAGGTAGAAAAAAATGCTGAGCCGGAAGAAAAGCGTTTCGGAAGTGATCGCTGGTGCCGATTGCTAACAGTTAGTTCAGTCTGGAAACAAGCTCCGTTAAGCTTTCCTACTAAAACACAACCACATGAGTTCTTTTTCATGTACCGTCTGTTCGCAAAAACACTGCAGGGTTGTCATTCCACATTAAGCTCACTGCTCAACTCTGAAAAAAGGGTCTTCAATAGCACATCATGAGCAAAGTATTAACGCATCTGAAACGCGTTATTCGGGAAATTAGGAGCGTCATCATAAATCCGCTCTGCACGTACTGCGAAGGAATCGATCTCAAAACCCCCTATAGTGCTTCTTATAGCACGAAAGTTGCTGCTCTCCACTCTTAATATGAACTTAACAATTAGTGCACACAAACGAGTCCATGTGAGTGCACGCAAACAACCTTATTTTACAACGTGCTACCAAGTAGGAAAAGAACGGTGGTTGGGGGCCCTTTGCCGTTTGGACCATCTTGCAGTACTGTCACGAACATCAGTCGGTAGACATTGTGTACTTGGTGAGAACCCTGCTATTTGATTGAGAGATGAACGTACCTCACATCTCGATAGACAAGCTCTTGTAGGGTATCAGTAATATCAGCAAAGCTGTGAGTTTCATCGAGCTGCAATTATTCTGCAGATGAACTGACGGACACAAGAGCAAATAGAGTAATTGCTTTTATATACAGATATATACGTATAAAACTAGCAGCTCGCCCTCATAGTCTCCATTATCACCTTCATATGCCTTGATGCGTCAATATCTGTCCACATCCTCTCTACGGAGACAGGGAAATACAGTAACGGGACAGTTTCGCTGGTGACGATCGGATGCAGTTAGTCCTCTGTGAAAGGAAAATTATATTGGAAACGTATGTCGAGTGTGCTATACACGATGAAATGCTATAGTGAAGCGGTTTCGTTTGTAGTCGTGAACGATGCAGTTTTCGTATCGTTTTGCTGCCGATGGAATCTATTAATTCTCCAACGGCTTCTGTCCCTTTTCGTTTACCGTGGTTGACACAATCACGGCAGGATTGCCATTTACGTAAGCATCGTTCGCGCAACGCTGAGCAGAACGGCAAAAGCAGTCAGCTGCGCATCAGCTTGAAACTCTACCATCGCTCCAGAGTACCTATCCTTAGAGCAATATTAGCTGCGTGTGTAATGAAGCAGTTTCCCAACCTCTACTCCAAACACCATCTGACAATTATCGCGGTAGGCTGCCATGTGATCCTCAAAGGAGCTGTGTGCTTCGCCACATACAAAACCAACTATCGGAGCTCCGTTGTTCATGGAGCGAAGAACATTGCATGGTTATTTTGGTGCCTATGACAAATCAGTGATTGATGTCGATAGCAGCGCAGCGGTGCGCGATGGTATATTATTTTACCAAGAATGATAACCTTCCATTTTGCTCGATGTCGACCACGCCCACGGTGGTGGGGCGTGGCGTTGAGACGCTGAGGTCGAGGTCGAGCTCCGGGTCATGGCAGGGCCTCGTCGCTCGTTTACGCGATCACCATACGACAATCATCCCCATTCTCGTTCACCATATCACTGATTGCGAATGTAATCACTATCGCTTACGGCCGTACCACGTTGAAAGCACGCCATCCCGTCCGATCTGGCAAGTTAAGCAACGTTGGGCCTGGTTAGTACTTGGATCGGAGACGGCTTGGGAATCCCAGGTGTCGTAAGCTTCCATTTTGCTCGATGTCGACCACGCACACGGTGGTGGGGCGTGGCGTTGAGACGCTGAGGTCGAGGTCGAGCTCCGGGTCATGGCAGGGCCTCGTCGCTCGTTTACGCGATCACCATACGACAATCATCCCCATTCTCGTTCACCATATCACTGATTGCGAATGTAATCACTATCGCTTACGGCCGTACCACGTTGAAAGCACGCCATCCCGTCCGATCTGGCAAGTTAAGCAACGTTGGGCCTGGTTAGTACTTGGATCGGAGACGGCTTGGGAATCCCAGGTGTCGTAAGCTTCCATTTTGCTCGATGTCGACCACGCACACGGTGGTGGGGCGTGGCGTTGAGACGCTGAGGTCGAGGTCGAGCTCGGGGTCATGGCAGGGCCTCGTCGCTCGTTTACGCGATCACCATACGACAATCATCTCCATTCTCGTTCACCATATCACTGATTGCGAATGTAATCACTATCGCTTACGGCCATACCACGTTGAAAGCACGCCATCCCGTCCGATCTGGCAAGTTAAGCAACGTTGGGCCTGGTTAGTACTTGGATCGGAGACGGCTTGGGAATCCCAGGTGTCGTGAGCTTCCATTTTGCTCGATGTCGACCACGCCCACGGTGGTGGGGCGTGGCGTTGAGACGCTGAGGTCGAGGTCGAGCTCGGGGTCATGGCAGGGCCTCGTCGGTCGTTTACGCGATCACCATACGACAATCATCTCCATTCTCGTTCACCATATCACTGATTGCGAATGTAATCACTATCGCTTACGGCCATACCACGTTGAAAGCACGCCATCCCGTCCGATCTGGCAAGTCAAGCAACGTTGGGCCTGGTTAGTACTTGGATCGGAGACGGCTTGGGAATCCCAGGTGTCGTAAGCTTCCATTTTGCTCGATGTCGACCACGCACACGGTGGTGGGGCGTGGCGTTGAGACGCTGAGGTCGAGGTCGAGCTCGGGGTCATGGCAGGGCCTCGTCGCTCGTTTATGCGATCACCATACGACAATCATCTCCATTCTCGTTCACTATATCACTGATTGCGAATGTAATCACTATCGCTTACGGCCATACCACGTTGAAAGCACGCCATCCCGTCCGATCTGGCAAGTTAAGCAACGTTGGGCCTGGTTAGTACTTGGATCGGAGACGGCTTGGGAATCCCAGGTGTCGTAAGCTTCCATTTTGCTCGATGTCGACCACGCACACGGTGGTGGGGCGTGGCGTTGAGACGCTGAGGTCGAGGTCGAGCTCGGGGTCATGGCAGGGCCTCGTCGCTCGTTTACGCGATCACCATACGACAATCATCTCCATTCTCGTTCACCATATCACTGATTGCGAATATAATCACTATCGCTTACGGCCATACCACGTTGAAAGCACGCCATCTCGTCCGATCTGGCAAGTTAAGCAACGTTGGGCCTGGTTAGTACTTGGATCGGAGACGGCTTGGGAATCCCAGGTGTCGTAAGCCTCCATTTTGCTCGATGTCGACCACGCCCACGGTGGTGGGGCGTGGCGTTGAGACGCTGAGGTCGAGGTCGAGCTCGGGGTCATGGCAGGGCCTCGTCGCTCGTTTACGCGATCACCATACGACAATCATCTCCATTCTCGTTCACCATATCACTGATTGCGAATGTAATCACTATCGCTTACGGCCATACCACGCTGAAAGCACGCCCTCCCGTCCGATCTGGCAAGTTAAGCAACGCTGGGCCTGGTTAGTACTTGGATCGGAGACGGCTTGGGAATCCCAGGTGTCGTAAGCTTCCATTTTGCTCGATGTCGACCACGCCCACGGTGGTGGGGCGTGGCGTTGAGACGCTGAGGTCGAGGTCGAGCTCGGGGTCATGGCAGGGCCTCGTCGCTCGTTTACGCGATCACCATACGACAATCATCTCCATTCTCGTTCACCATATCACTGATTGCGAATGTAATCACTATCGCTTACGGCCATACCACGTTGAAAGCACGCCATCCCGTCGGATCTGGCAAGTTAAGCAACGTTGGGCCTGGTTAGTACTTGGATCGGAGACGGCTTGGGAATCCCAGGTGTCGTAAGCTTCCATTTTGCTCGATGTCGACCACGCCCACGGTGGTGGGGCGTGGCGTTGAGACACTGAGGTCGAGATCGATGTAGTGCTACGGTAGAGGAAGCCAAGCCGGTGTTCTTTGGTGTTCCCACTCCAACACCGCTTTTCCAGCCGCGTCCCTCGACACGTGCTGGTCACTCGCAACAGGCGCCGGCTCTAAGCCGAGAAGCGGGGTATAAGAGGAGAACCCCGAAAAACATGTGGCGTTCGGCTCCAGTCTGAGTCTGGCGGCGCTAGCCGTTCGTCCCTGGGATCGCCTCAGGCGGATCCTTCCTTCCCTTCCTTCTCCCCCCCCCCCATTAACCGTCCATCCGCCGTATCCATTATTGTCTGATAAACAATGTTGATAAATTATTGTCATCAAAGTGTTTCTTGAAGCGTTCAACCGGAGAAATATCCATTGTATAAGAACGACTTCTGCTGGTCGGATCCGGGTCCGATGGAGTGTTTAGACGGAAAGCATCACGACCGTCTTTAAAAGAAGCTTTTCCGTTACATGGAGGTCCCGGCAAGGGTTTTAATTCAAAGAAGAAACCCTAATGAACGAACTTGAGTTTCTTTACCGTTTCCTATTGAGCCGAAGTTAATGTTCTGTTCTCTAACGCACTGGGATGTGGCACTCTTTCCTTTTGTTATTGAAAATGATCTTTTTTCTCTCTGTCCTTCGCATTACGCGAAGTTGAAGCGCATAAAGTTGCTCCCTCGCATGAGGTTGACCAGAATTCTCGACATCTAACATAAGAATCTGAGCAACAAATGAAGTCTCGGCCGAGCCGCACCACACCTCATGCAATAATTTTATTCTCTTGAATAATTTTGATGGTGTTGCACAGCGCTGTAATGTTCCACTCTTTTTTAGTTCGAAACATGGAAATACACAGATATCTCCGTAGAAAATAATGCCACATCCTATAGCAACTATAATTCATAAGACAAGGCTCTTTCTCCCATTCCGTCGACAGAATTCATTCCAAAAAAAGAAAGCTCCTCATGCATCCGCCGCAGTTCACAACGGACTTGTTGACTGTTTACTTCCGCGGAACGCATTACACAGTCCGAACACCCGCTGCTGATCTTTTCTTACCCCACCCGTGCCTCCTGACCGTTCATTCCTCATTTATCAATCGCGCCTTTCCTCCACGCAAACAACTATTACGGCATTCTATATCTTACGAAAATAGCCATGTTTAGTTACACCCCGACCCGAACTCCTCCTCCTTCGAAAACCCATATAACCCCCCATCCTCCCATCCAGACTCCCCATAGTCGATTCTACATCGACTAGTCACTGCCGCCTACTCCCTCCAGCCACCATCGTCTACAGTCGTCTTCTGCAAACTTCACTCGTCCGGACTGCACTCGAAAGGAAGCAACTCTCACCACTGCACAAGCACCTTCAGGATTAAGGTCGGATTCTATCAAGTCATATCTCTTGAATAAAGTCCTCAACTTTTAAAGAACATCAATTTAACTTCAACGAAATTCTACTTTAGCTTCCTAAAAGTATATAACCTCTTCCCTATCAACTAACACTTGGATCCTATTTAAAATAAAAATTGACTAAATCTCCGCCAAGCTGCCTAGGAAAAACAAAACTCCGTCAAAGAAGTTAGATCGTTCGGGAAGGCTCGAACAATATAATTTAAATCGTGAAGCACACCTTCAGTCAATTAGAAACGACCTCAATTTACCCGCCTCCTCCAAAACTTCTCCCAACCCTGACACTTCTAGTCACGCTCTAAACCAATCAGATACACTTGAATTTTCTACTCCCACTAAAAATCCTCTCATAGATTTATCGCTTCAAGAGTTTGAGCAAACTTTACTTCAAGGAGAGCTTCTTCACTCTACCCCCAAAATGGAAACAAAGCCGATCGTGTCTTCGTATACCGATCCCTCTCTTTATACCTCCTGTAAGCTGCTCGACAATCGAGTAGACAAATTTTCTGGGGATGAAGACCGCACCTTTGAAGAGTTTCTTGACGACTATTCCGAACTTATAGAGCGTTTGGGCATCCCACTTGAGCATGCAAAATCTCTCATGCCCTTGTACCTCACTGGTGGCGCAAAAGTAAAGTACTCGGGACTCAATGACACCGATAAAGTAGATTGGAAAGCTATGACCGTCGCTCTTGCTAAAAAGTTCAAAACACAAGCTTTACTGAGTAATATAAGAGACGAACTTCACAACATGCGGCAGGGAAAAGAAAGCATAGGGGAATTTGCACGGAAAATTCTTGCGAGAACGAAAGTCGCCTTCCAGGGTGAGGACAAAAACATCCCTCGGAAATTAGCCATAGACTTCTTTATCAAAGGCCTTCGACCGGAGATCCGGAAAGCGATTCGTCGTCTTCCCGATACAGACGACTTCGAGTCCGTCGTCGCAAATGCTGAAAAGGAAGCAAGAATATTAGATCAAGAGCGCAGAGAAGATTTTAGAATTACGGATAGCCTCAACTCCTTACTAATTAGCGAAAAAGTGGACACACTGCAAAAGCAAATTAATAGCCTTAGTATTCCCCAGCAGAGGAAACCGCAAAATCCGTTCCGAGGTCAAAACCGGAACCAAAGAGGGAATCTAGATAGTTACCCTCAACGTAGCCAACCATTCTTTCCACCGAGTCAACCTCGAGGTTCCTATAGGGTTCGGAAGCCTTTGCCAAACCGCTTCGGAAACTTCTGGAATTTCCCTCGGTACTTTAGATCTGCACCTAGGCAAAGCTACCCTCTTTATAATCAAGGCTTCCCTCCAGGTTTTCAGCAGCAACAGCAAATGCTGCCTCCGAACCAGTTTAGCCAGCCCCAATATCTAAATCCCGCTCAGCAATTTCAAAACCAACCAGCTGTGATGCCTGTCGCTAATCAACAGCCCCCCTCTACCTCTTATAATAATGGATTCCCTGCTCTCCTGCCAAACCCCACATTCTTTTGTATAATGACTTTGATATTCCTTTCGTTCACTCCTACTGCCGATACTCAATACCAGATATGTGGCTCCAACCACTTTTCGAACTCACTGCTTCTTCCGAAATTAGTTAAATGTTCCGCTAGCTTCTACGAACCAATGATGAGAATTCCGGTCCAATTGTATGGCGAACGTAATGATCCTACTCGCTTACCTGCACATATATGCTATAGAGATTTAATTCAAGTTGAGGTGCACAACTTCCTTTATATAAGAACCACCCGAACTATTATCAGTCGTCAACGCGTTGCAATTCCATCGCAAGAATGTCTCCAGGCCCAGGTCAGCAATACCATTTACGGTCATGCTTTAACCCAAACTTTGCCTGGCCTTCAGACAACACTAGAAATAGAAGAAATTGATACCTCCCTTCCCTTATGGGGTAAAACTATTTACCTCCGTAGCATCTATTCTATCGAGGCAGGAGAAGTCGCTTCGCTAGATGGTCGTGTTATTTCTAGTTCGTTAGCGGATCTCTCTAACTGTACCTTCTCAGCCGGAAATTGTGGAACATTAACAGGTACCGTCATATGGACACCGACGTATAACCCTTCCATCTGCCGCTTTATGCTCATAGGCACTTATGACTCCATTGTCACCCTCAAATTCTTGATCATACCGGATCAGGATCTGGCTTTCCAATTTGATAGCGACTACCTCTCCAGGTCTCGACTGCTTAAAGATTGTGCATTGCACCAAGCCTACATCACCACATCTAATTATATGCTAGCTTTTCCTAGCATTCCCCAAAATATAATGCTGCAGGATCATATGATAGAGAACGCCGCTCAATCTAGGTATAGGCGAGACACCATTAAGACCGTTGATAATACGCAGTCCCGCTATGAGAAAGTTCCGCCGCAACCACCTCTCATTCAAACGTTATTCTTTACGGACTCTTTATTAAATACTCCTATCTTTCAAACACGACCTATCATCGACGAGCGCCTACTTGCCCTTATTCTCCGCTGGAATGTCACCAACGGAGACTTTCAACGTAGTAAATTTTACGCAAAAGAGCGAGCACATATAAGTGCGCTGAGAACAATTAGATACGGTGAATACCGATTCCGCCAACTGGCTCGTCTACGGTACGTCCAGGCTAGACGACCGCTAAGCTATGCGGAGTCCACAATCCGCAGAGACTTAAACGAAGGAGTAACAGATATTTTCGACGATTTTCTTAATCAAGAGTTCGGTCCATTAGCCTTACAGCTCAGTAATAAAGGGTTAAACGATTATAATGATGATATTCCATATTTCAATCATCAAGACCTTGTTAGTCTACTGAAAAGCAGTGCCCTTTCCACCACATCTTCTACGTTAAAAGCCAAAAGTCCACCCACAACCACTATAACCACCGCTTTTTCCACTTCATCACCATCCTTAAGGATTTACCAGAAAGCGGTAACAAGTTCTCGCCCTTCACCGTTGATCACATTTCCGCCGCCAATCAATATTATCCCAACGATTATCCCACCACTAACCACCACGGACGCCACTCCCATTGATTTTACTACAATAGACCCTAAAAATATAGCGAGTTCTGACTTCTTCGAAACGATCGATTTCAAAAACTTTGATATTTCCTTTGAACGGAATGAAGCACCTACAAGAGCTTCCACGGGCCCTGTATCAGTAGTCACACCTGACCAAGAGTCTGACACCCCTGCAACACTCTCGTCAAATGCACCTCTAAGACATACGTTTAATAACATCTGTGTTCGACAATATCTAAATTCCAAGCATATTCATGCTCTCAGCCTAATCGACCCAACCTGGACAGCAAGAATTCTTCTGGATAGGGATGATGTATCAGCTGCACTTGAAAATGGAGCACTCGCAGTTACTAGGTGTAAAGCAGTAAATACTACCAACGTATTCACTAACCACAACGTGAACAATACGTGTTATTCCCTCCTCCCTCTCGAAATTGGAGATCATATCTGGTTTTCCATACCCGGCGCGAAAGATTTAGTCAGTTACTCTCCGGAAATTCATTGCCCATATATGCCTCCTAGAGACCATCAGTCATCTCAGCAACTCCTCTACCCCAGTCTCATTGACAGCGACAAAATAAAGCCATTCATCTTTAACTCTCCTCTTATCTACCATACGATAAATCAAAATTTCGCTCATTCCTCTAGATATCAACTCCAATTCCTACAGCAGGAATATGAGAAATTGGAATCACGCTTACGTAGGAGAGGCGTGTTAGAAAGTACCATCACTGGTATTCAGAGCATAGGCTCTACAGTTTCAAAATCTTTCCAGACTGTATATGATACCACTACCCAAAAGTTGTCTTCTGGAGTAGAAAGCATTCGTTGGTCAATAATATATCTTGTGCTGTGGATTACCATACCCACCCTCATCATAATAGTACTAGTAGTTTTCTGTATCTACTACACAAAATTATGTCTCCTCCGTCGAGCTAGTGCCACCGCAGCATCCGCCTTTGTTGAACTAGCCCATACCCTGGCTCCAAGAACCACGAAAAATAAAATTAATGCAGTCATAATAGACGTCAACGTTCCCCGGGAGCCTACCCGTCTCTTTGTTCCCCGAATCTACGCTATCCGACCCTCTATAGCAGATCGTCCAACTACCCTCCCATATATCACTATATATGTCAACAACTTGCCTATAATAGCCCTATTTGATAGCGGTGCTTCAATCTCGTATATGAGACACTCATCCGTAAAAGCACTTAACTGCGTAGAAAAAACCTTCCCAACTAAAATAGCACCAGCACAAACAGCAAATGGAGGAGAAATAGTTATGATAGGAACAGTAGAATTACCTGTGCGTATTGCTTCCTCATTTCTGACACACGCCTTCTATGTATCGGCCGACGATCAATGCCCGGCTCCAATTCTTCTCGGTTCCGACTTCATCCGCAACCTAAACAAGTATGGATTAACGGTAACCCTCGATCTCTTTAACAAAAATATAATAATAGGACCCGAAGTCTTCAAAACCCTACAAATCAATAGCGTAACTTTACCCTCTAAAGCTAATTTGAAAGTTAGAATACTGCATGAAATTACGCTTCCAAAACGAAGTAAGAACTTCGTAGCAGCATATATTGAGCAACCAGATGCGTTTTCCGATAGGCATCCACTTTTGATCGAAGACAACCAAAGGCCTTCAGATTCTCTATATGTAGTAGGCCGTTGTCTCGTGACACCAGAAACCAATGGTCATTGCCCTATAATCATTCTCAACCCCTCTTCGGCTACCATAACGCTATACAAAAATATGAACATTGCCGCAGCATTTCCAATTTCTCCTTTGCACGAGCAAATTGCTGCTGTAACTACTTCTTGTACTCAACCATATATTCCACCAGAAGCGAATTGGGAAGCTAGGATACCCCACCTTCCTGTATCCATAAATCATCAGTACAAACCTTCAGATGATATTGATCTTTCTTCCTCTGATTTATCAGAAACCCATAAGCATCGCCTAAAGGAAATAATTAATGCCCATAATGGCGCATTTGTTGGACCAGACGGACATCTGGGCCACTATAACGGTCCAATCCGCCATCGCATCGAACTTGTAGACGGAGCAGTTATTCCAGCTAGGAAAATCTATAGGGTTCCTCTAGAGAAACGTCAAGAAATCGAGCGCCAAATAATTCAGATGCTCAATGACGGCATCATAAGAGAATCAACATCCCCGTTTTGCGCTCCAATAGTCCTCGTAAAGAAACGAGACGCCAATAGTTGGCGTTTCACCATCGACTTTCGAGGACTTAATGCCATTACTAAGCCTCAACAGTCAATTTTACCTAATATCCAGGACATAATTGACTTATGCGCTAACAAATGTCTCTATAGCTCCTTAGATTTCCAGCAAGGTTTCCATCAAATACCAGTGGAAGACTCCCACTGTGAGCGAACAGCGTTCGCATGCTTCCTAGGGTCATTCGAATATATTCGCATGCCTATGGGTCTCAAAGGAGCCCCTGCTACCTTCCAGAGGATCATGGATGACTTTAGGAAACGACTACGAGCGCAGGTCTTTATATATATCGACGATCTAATTATTACGTCAGAGACCCCTGACGACCATCTAACAGATATAGACGAAGTATTAGAGAAAATTGAGCAAATCGGTATGAAGCTCAAGGCTTCTAAGTGTGAATTTGCTCGAAAAGAGATCAAATTTCTAGGATACGTCCTAAGTAAAGACGGAATCCGCCCTAATCCGGACAAAACTAAAGCAATAGACAGTTTCCCTACGCCTACATCTGTCAGTGAAGTAAAAGCATTCCTCGGAATGTGTTCATTCTTTCGTAGATTTGTTTGCGATTTCGCACGTCTAGCCGCTCCCTTGTCAAACCTCCTAAAAAAGGACACTCCATTCCATTGGTCACCAGAATGTGAGCATTCCATGCTCACACTAAAGAAAGCACTGACCACAGCTCCTGTTCTAGTCGCACCAAAGCTAGGACAGCCGTTTATAATAGAGACCGATAGCTCAAGCAAAGGAATTGCAGGTGTTCTTAAACAAGAACACGATGGACACCTAAGAATTATTGCTTACGCAAGTCGAACCCTTAATAGGCACGAAGCACGGTACCCAGCTATCGAGCTAGAAGCTCTGGGACTTGTATTTGCCGTCCAAAAATTTCGTCCGTATATAGATGGTGCGAAAACCACTGTTATCACGGATCATGCTCCGCTTAAAGCACTTCTGCATCGCAGAGACCTGACAGGACGACTAGCTAAATATCAAATGGCCATTCAAGAGTTCGATATCACTATCACCTACCGTCCAGGCAAGAAAAATGTTGTATGCGATACATTATCAAGATACCCTCCTATAATCAATACCATTACTCCTGTAACTAATTCTGATATCCTGGATATAACGAAAGTACGTACAGAACAAAACAACTGTCCGTGGATCGTTGACTATAAGCAATTACTGGACCAAGACCCACTAAGTCTATTAGACTACATCACTCTTAATGACGTGCTTTACAACATCCCAGCCCAGCTTAATCAAGATCCTGTCGTAGTTCTCCCCGAGGACTCAGAAATTAAAAACGACCTCATTACTAAGATTCATTCTTCCCAAATGGGAGCTGCTCACCTAGGCGTTAAGAAAACTCAAACCGCCATCGCAAAAATAGCAGTTTGGAATAAGATGTCCCAGGACATTAGAGACCGTGTTATCAAGTGTCCGCAGTGTCAAATGCGTAAAGATCCCACCGCCTATAGAGTCAATGAACCGTTACATCTTTTCGAAGCTCCTACACGGCCGTGGGAAAGAGTTCATTCGGACGTTATAGGCCCTCTACCATTAACACTCAACAGTAACAAATTTGTTATAGTATTTGTGGATGCTTTCTCTAAGTTCGTAGTAGCAGAGCCTATCCCAGATCAAAAGGCTCTCACTATTGTAAATATCTTTATGAATCGTCTTGTCGCACGTTTCGGGCCCCCTCGCTTACTAATTACAGATCAAGGAACAAATTACATGAGCGAAATTTTTCAAGATGCTTTAAAAGCCGTCCTTGTAACGCATAAAACCAGTACTCCCTATCATCACCAAAGTAATGGCCAAGTAGAACGCGCCAATCGCATTATAGAAGAACTAGTATCGATGGCAACTACCCAGCGAAATGACCAGTGGGATGACACTATCTTCCTAGCAGTTCATGCTTACAATTCCTCAGATAACTCCACTACAAAATATTCTCCCCACTCAGTCATTCATGGCTTTGATTCCCCAAATATATTCCGATCAGCTTTAGAATTACCGACGAGAAAATTTGTTGATGAGCATGATTACGTAGGCCAACTAATACCAATTCTAAAAGCCATATGGGACAAAGTAAATCAGAATATTGTCACCGCCCAATCTACCCAGAAGCACAATTATGACCTTCGCAAGCGTAGTCAACCACTTCACTTCAAGATAGGCCAACAGGTATTAATAAGGAAAGAAACAGGAACCAAAATCGCACCTAAATTTGAAGGTCCCTTCACTGTCGTAGATATCGATCGTCCAAATTTGACCATCCTTGACGGACGTCGCGAGCGCACGATTCACATTGATCGCGCTAAAATTTATCACCCTGCAAATTAATTAAACGATTGCTTAAAACATAGCAATTGAAAATTCAGACATGAATGATCTCTCCATCTTCCTTTCAAACAATCGACAGGCTCTGGCAAACCTTTATTACCACGCAATATTAACAATAATATTATTAACATTATTATTATTAAGTCAATAACGCACACTATAAAAGAATGTACAACAATAGCCAGAAAAGACTAAAACTGACGCTGTAATCGATCCTTCTTCATGAATTACGTCCAGGTTCTGCTCCAGCACTGCAACAGGGTCCTTTCGCAAAGTCCTCAGCTAGGCACCCTGAAATACGTATACGTGCGTTATTAGCAAAGTATGCCTCTAATATTTCGAAAATACGGCACCAATAGTAATCGGAAGCATCACTATATACGTAAACGGCAATAAACCGCGATAGCTATGGACGTCAGAACCAAGCAGACCTATAGAAGGCCCAAAACCAGAGGGAGAGAAAGACCCCACCGTGCGCAATGGCCACAATGCAGTAGAATGGCTCAGCGGCCCCACGCACCATGCTCCTCCTACGCTGACGTCGCTCGTCTCCCACTCTAACCACGCGTGGTAGCGCGAAAATCAAATACGGCGCCATTGTAATTAGAGCGCGGAATCTACGGTGCGCTCTGCGCTGCCCAACGTCAATTAACGGATTGCCACCAGTAGCTCAATCGCTTGGAACGATACATGCACAACTTCCCCTTCCTCCCCCCCCCCAATAGAATAAATCATAAAAAAACGTGCTCTTAAATCAGGCGAATAAAAACAATAAATACCCACCAGGATCAACAACAGCGAAAAACAAACGCTTCCTGAGTGGCATTTAGTGCCTTGCCAAAACCCGATTAGAGCACGTTATCTTACGTACAGATAGTACACTAAGGCGCTCTACGCCCTCTAAGGCCCTACCTATGCCATTTCTCCACAAAACAGTTTATTTCAGTTGAAATGCACGCCAGACAGCCAACTTCCGCTCGCTTCAATCGCTCGCCACGCAGCTCGACGTCCTCCTCATCCTCACGATCGCAGTCCCCCAATGACGGGTCGACCGCTTCGACGCCGCCACCGATCGAGAGGGCCACGGCTGGTCGTCAAATGGCCAAACGAGGCAAAGAACGACAAGGACGCCCCATCCAGCTTGCCTGTATAGCGGCACGTAAACCATCCGAGCGGCCGTTGTCTAGAGAGGCCTCTCCCCATATTCCCCCCGGCGCAGAGGAGCCAAGGATCGCCTTGGGAGCTGAGCTGTGGGAAATTTTTCCCAATTATTACGGCAAAAGGGAGCACTCCCCAATTCGTGCTCCTTCTCCCACCCCACCACCACAGCCTCCCGTGGAGTCCCCTCCAACCTCCAGCAAATACCGAGTGTTCTCGGTTCCCTCTAGTTTTTGTATTAAATGCCGCCCCCAGTCCCATACAATTTACCCACAATCCGACCTCCCCTGCGCACTTTGTGCAGGTAATCACCGCACTACACTTTGTAGGGCGGAAATCCCGTATTGCGTGAAAGCGCGTATCCTTCACTTCCAAAACCGTTGCACCCGGTGCATAGGATTCCACCCCCTAGAGGATTGCCATTGCAAACAGCCGTGCACAAAATGTGGAGACCTAGACCACCACGAAATACTGTGCACGGCCAAACCGAAGTTTGCCCTCTTCTCCCCACCGCCACCCCAACCCTTCCCCAACCCGTTCAACTTTCGTCCCTGGGGACAGGGACTCTCGAATCGGGTAGGATGTAGTGCTACGGTAGAGGAAGCCAAGCCGGTGTTCTTTGGTGTTCCCACTCCAACACCGCTTTTCCAGCCGCGTCCCTCGACACGTGCTGGTCACTCGCAACAGGCGCCGGCTCTAAGCCGAGAAGCGGGGTATAAGAGGAGAACCCCGAAAAACATGTGGCGTTCGGCTCCAGTCTGAGTCTGGCGGCGCTAGCCGTTCGTCCCTGGGATCGCCTCAGGCGGATCCTTCCTTCCCTTCCTTCTCCCCCCCCCCATTAACCGTCCATCCGCCGTATCCATTATTGTCTGATAAACAATGTTGATAAATTATTGTCATCAAAGTGTTTCTTGAAGCGTTCAACCGGAGAAATATCCATTGTATAAGAACGACTTCTGCTGGTCGGATCCGGGTCCGATGGAGTGTTTAGACGGAAAGCATCACGACCGTCTTTAAAAGAAGCTTTTCCGTTACATCGAGCTCGGCGTCATGGCAGGGCCTCGTCGCTCGTTTACGTGATCACCATACGACAATCATCTCCATTCTCGTTCACCATATCACTGATTGCGAATGTAATCACTATCGCTTACGGCCGTACCACGTTGAAAGCACGCCATCCCGTCCGATCTGGCAAGTTAAGCAACGTTGGGCCTGGTTAGTACTTGGATCGGAGACGGCTTGGGAATCCCAGGTGTCGTAAGCTGCTATTTTGCTCGATGTCGACCACGCCCACGGTGGTGGGGCGTGGCGTTGAGACGCTGAGGTCGAGGTCGAGCTCGGGGTCATGGCAGGGCCTCGTCGCTCGTTTATGCGATCACCATACGACAATCATCTCCATTCTCGTTCACTATATCACTGATTGCGAATGTAATCACTATCGCTTACGGCCATACCACGTTGAAAGCACGCCATCCCGTCCGATCTGGCAAGTTAAGCAACGTTGGGCCTGGTTAGTACTTGGATCGGAGACGGCTTGGGAATCCCAGGTGTCGTAAGCTTCCATTTTGCTCGATGTCGACCACGCACACGGTGGTGGGGCGTGGCGTTGAGACGCTGAGGTCGAGGTCGAGCTCGGGGTCATGGCAGGGCCTCGTCGCTCGTTTACGCGATCACCATACGACAATCATCTCCATTCTCGTTCACCATATCACTGATTGCGAATATAATCACTATCGCTTACGGCCATACCACGTTGAAAGCACGCCATCCCGTCCGATCTGGCAAGTTAAGCAACGTTGGGCCTGGTTAGTACTTGGATCGGAGACGGCTTGGGAATCCCAGGTGTCGTAAGCCTCCATTTTGCTCGATGTCGACCACGCCCACGGTGGTGGGGCGTGGCGTTGAGACGCTGAGGTCGAGGTCGAGCTCGGGGTCATGGCAGGGCCTCGTCGCTCGTTTACGCGATCACCATACGACAATCATCTCCATTCTCGTTCACCATATCACTGATTGCGAATATAATCACTATCGCTTACGGCCATACCACGTTGAAAGCACGCCATCCCGTCCGATCTGGCAAGTTAAGCAACGTTGGGCCTGGTTAGTACTTGGATCGGAGACGGCTTGGGAATCCCAGGTGTCGTAAGCCTCCATTTTGCTCGATGTCGACCACGCCCACGGTGGTGGGGCGTGGCGTTGAGACGCTGAGGTCGAGGTCGAGCTCGGGGTCATGGCAGGGCCTCGTCGCTCGTTTACGCGATCACCATACGACAATCATCTCCATTCTCGTTCACCATATCACTGATTGCGAATGTAATCACTATCGCTTACTGCCATACCACGTTGAAAGCACGCCATCCCGTCCGATCTGGCAAGTTAAGCAACGCTGGGCCTGGTTAGTACTTGGATCGGAGACGGCTTGGGAATCCCAGGTGTCGTAAGCTTCCATTTTGCTCGATGTCGACCACGCCCACGGTGGTGGGGCGTGGCGTTGAGACGCTGAGGTCGAGGTCGAGCTCGGGGTCATGGCAGGGCCTCGTCGCTCGTTTACGCGATCACCATACGACAATCATCTCCATTCTCGTTCACCATATCACTGATTGCGAATGTAATCACTATCGCTTACGGCCATACCACGCTGAAAGCACGCCATCCCGTCGGATCTGGCAAGTTAAGCAACGTTGGGCCTGGTTAGTACTTGGATCGGAGACGGGTCGGGAATCCCAGGTGTCGTAAGCTTCTATTTTGCTCGATGTAGACCACGCCCACGGTGGTGGGGCGTGGCGTTGAGACGCTGAGGTCGAGGTCGAGCTCGGGGTCATGGCAGGGCCTCGTCGCTCGTTTATGCGATCACCACACGACAATCATCTCCATTCTCGTTCACTATATCACTGATTGCGAATGTAATCACTATCGCTTACGGCCATACCACGTTGAAAGCACGCCATCCCGTCCGATCTGGCAAGTTAAGCAACGTTGGGCCTGGTTAGTACTTGGATCGGAGACGGCTTGGGAATCCCAGGTGTCGTAAGCTTCCATTTTGCTCGATGTCGACCACGCACACGGTGGTGGGGCGTGGCGTTGAGACGCTGAGGTCGAGGTCGAGCTCGGGGTCATGGCAGGGCCTCGTCGCTCGTTTACGCGATCACCATACGACAATCATCTCCATTCTCGTTCACCATATCACTGATTGCGAATATAATCACTATCGCTTACGGCCATACCACGTTGAAAGCACGCCATCCCGTCCGATCTGGCAAGTTAAGCAACGTTGGGCCTGGTTAGTACTTGGATCGGAGACGGCTTGGGAATCCCAGGTGTCGTAAGCCTCCATTTTGCTCGATGTCGACCACGCCCACGGTGGTGGGGCGTGGCGTTGAGACGCTGAGGTCGAGGTCGAGCTCGGGGTCATGGCAGGGCCTCGTCGCTCGTTTACGCGATCACCATACGACAATCATCTCCATTCTCGTTCACCATATCACTGATTGCGAATGTAATCACTATCGCTTACGGCCATACCACGTTGAAAGCACGCCCTCCCGTCCGATCTGGCAAGTTAAGCAGCGTGGGCCTGGTTAGTACTTGGATCGGAGACGGCTTGGGAATCCAAGGTGTCGTAAGCCTCCATTTTGCTCGATGTCGACCACGCCCACGGTGGTGGGGCGTGGCGTTGAGACGCTGAGGTCGAGGTCGAGCTCGGGGTCATGGCAGGGCCTCGTCGCTCGTTTACGCGATCACCATACGACAATCATCTCCATTCTCGTTCACCATATCACTGATTGCGAATGTAATCACTATCGCTTACTGCCATACCACGTTGAAAGCACGCCATCCCGTCCGATCTGGCAAGTTAAGCAACGCTGGGCCTGGTTAGTACTTGGATCGGAGACGGCTTGGGAATCCCAGGTGTCGTAAGCTTCCATTTTGCTCGATGTCGACCACGCCCACGGTGGTGGGGCGTGGCGTTGAGACGCTGAGGTCGAGGTCGAGCTCGGGGTCATGGCAGGGCCTCGTCGCTCGTTTACGCGATCACCATACGACAATCATCTCCATTCTCGTTCACCATATCACTGATTGCGAATGTAATCACTATCGCTTACGGCCATACCACGCTGAAAGCACGCCATCCCGTCGGATCTGGCAAGTTAAGCAACGTTGGGCCTGGTTAGTACTTGGATCGGAGACGGGTCGGGAATCCCAGGTGTCGTAAGCTTCTATTTTGCTCGATGTAGACCACGCCCACGGTGGTGGGGCGTGGCGTTGAGACGCTGAGGTCGAGGTCGAGCTCGGGGTCATGGCAGGGCCTCGTCGCTCGTTTATGCGATCACCATACGACAATCATCTCCATTCTCGTTCACTATATCACTGATTGCGAATGTAATCACTATCGCTTACGGCCATACCACGTTGAAAGCACGCCATCCCGTCCGATCTGGCAAGTTAAGCAACGTTGGGCCTGGTTAGTACTTGGATCGGAGACGGCTTGGGAATCCCAGGTGTCGTAAGCCTCCATTTTGCTCGATGTCGACCACGCCCACGGTGGTGGGGCGTGGCGTTGAGACGCTGAGGTCGAGGTCGAGCTCGGGGTCATGGCAGGGCCTCGTCGCTCGTTTACGCGATCACCATACGACAATCATCTCCATTCTCGTTCACCATATCACTGATTGCGAATGTAATCACTATCGCTTACTGCCATACCACGTTGAAAGCACGCCATCCCGTCCGATCTGGCAAGTTAAGCAACGCTGGGCCTGGTTAGTACTTGGATCGGAGACGGCTTGGGAATCCCAGGTGTCGTAAGCTTCCATTTTGCTCGATGTCGACCACGCCCACGGTGGTGGGGCGTGGCGTTGAGACGCTGAGGTCGAGGTCGAGCTCGGGGTCATGGCAGGGCCTCGTCGCTCGTTTACGCGATCACCATACGACAATCATCTCCATTCTCGTTCACCATATCACTGATTGCGAATGTAATCACTATCGCTTACGGCCATACCACGCTGAAAGCACGCCATCCCGTCGGATCTGGCAAGTTAAGCAACGTTGGGCCTGGTTAGTACTTGGATCGGAGACGGGTCGGGAATCCCAGGTGTCGTAAGCTTCTATTTTGCTCGATGTAGACCACGCCCACGGTGGTGGGGCGTGGCGTTGAGACGCTGAGGTCGAGGTCGAGCTCGGGGTCATGGCAGGGCCTCGTCGCTCGTTTATGCGATCACCACACGACAATCATCTCCATTCTCGTTCACTATATCACTGATTGCGAATGTAATCACTATCGCTTACGGCCATACCACGTTGAAAGCACGCCATCCCGTCCGATCTGGCAAGTTAAGCAACGTTGGGCCTGGTTAGTACTTGGATCGGAGACGGCTTGGGAATCCCAGGTGTCGTAAGCTTCCATTTTGCTCGATGTCGACCACGCACACGGTGGTGGGGCGTGGCGTTGAGACGCTGAGGTCGAGGTCGAGCTCGGGGTCATGGCAGGGCCTCGTCGCTCGTTTACGCGATCACCATACGACAATCATCTCCATTCTCGTTCACCATATCACTGATTGCGAATATAATCACTATCGCTTACGGCCATACCACGTTGAAAGCACGCCATCCCGTCCGATCTGGCAAGTTAAGCAACGTTGGGCCTGGTTAGTACTTGGATCGGAGACGGCTTGGGAATCCCAGGTGTCGTAAGCCTCCATTTTGCTCGATGTCGACCACGCCCACGGTGGTGGGGCGTGGCGTTGAGACGCTGAGGTCGAGGTCGAGCTCGGGGTCATGGCAGGGCCTCGTCGCTCGTTTACGCGATCACCATACGACAATCATCTCCATTCTCGTTCACCATATCACTGATTGCGAATGTAATCACTATCGCTTACGGCCATACCACGTTGAAAGCACGCCCTCCCGTCCGATCTGGCAAGTTAAGCAGCGTGGGCCTGGTTAGTACTTGGATCGGAGACGGCTTGGGAATCCAAGGTGTCGTAAGCCTCCATTTTGCTCGATGTCGACCACGCCCACGGTGGTGGGGCGTGGCGTTGAGACGCTGAGGTCGAGGTCGAGCTCGGGGTCATGGCAGGGCCTCGTCGCTCGTTTACGCGATCACCATACGACAATCATCTCCATTCTCGTTCACCATATCACTGATTGCGAATGTAATCACTATCGCTTACTGCCATACCACGTTGAAAGCACGCCATCCCGTCCGATCTGGCAAGTTAAGCAACGCTGGGCCTGGTTAGTACTTGGATCGGAGACGGCTTGGGAATCCCAGGTGTCGTAAGCTTCCATTTTGCTCGATGTCGACCACGCCCACGGTGGTGGGGCGTGGCGTTGAGACGCTGAGGTCGAGGTCGAGCTCGGGGTCATGGCAGGGCCTCGTCGCTCGTTTACGCGATCACCATACGACAATCATCTCCATTCTCGTTCACCATATCACTGATTGCGAATGTAATCACTATCGCTTACGGCCATACCACGCTGAAAGCACGCCATCCCGTCGGATCTGGCAAGTTAAGCAACGTTGGGCCTGGTTAGTACTTGGATCGGAGACGGGTCGGGAATCCCAGGTGTCGTAAGCTTCTATTTTGCTCGATGTAGACCACGCCCACGGTGGTGGGGCGTGGCGTTGAGACGCTGAGGTCGAGGTCGAGCTCGGGGTCATGGCAGGGCCTCGTCGCTCGTTTATGCGATCACCATACGACAATCATCTCCATTCTCGTTCACTATATCACTGATTGCGAATGTAATCACTATCGCTTACGGCCATACCACGTTGAAAGCACGCCATCCCGTCCGATCTGGCAAGTTAAGCAACGTTGGGCCTGGTTAGTACTTGGATCGGAGACGGCTTGGGAATCCCAGGTGTCGTAAGCTTCCATTTTGCTCGATGTCGACCACGCACACGGTGGTGGGGCGTGGCGTTGAGACGCTGAGGTCGAGGTCGAGCTCGGGGTCATGGCAGGGCCTCGTCGCTCGTTTACGCGATCACCATACGACAATCATCTCCATTCTCGTTCACCATATCACTGATTGCGAATGTAATCACTATCGCTTACGGCCATACCACGTTGAAAGCACGCCATCCCGTCCGATCTGGCAAGTTAAGCAACGCTGGGCCTGGTTAGTACTTGGATCGGAGACGGCTTGGGAATCCCAGGTGTCGTAAGCTTC